>OY829522.1:9759923-10359923 GCA_963691665.1 Clepsis dumicolana | reverse complement strand
AATTTTGAATCAAAAATCTGTGTCCAATTGTCACATGCTTTTATAACCATCCCAACTCTGTGCCCCGTCTCTTGTTTAAACTGTGAGCACAGAGTAACATTGCTATCAATGACGAAACTTGAAATACGAAGGTGGTCCTTGTTGAAGAATTTGTGAATTTTAATAATATTTTCAAATTTTTTGCAGTGAAATATTGATCCGAAATGCAAAGCTTTATTTTTAAACACATCTCTAACAAGATGAATTTCAGAAGTTGTGAGCACAGATAAAAGAATACTATATCCTGTTAAGTCCATGTTTGAACACACTGCCAGAGATCAACAGTACTTCATTGACATGAAAATGGCTTCAATTTGTAAGCACTATTAGGACAATTACTGTCATCAGATCATTTGAATACTGAATGAGGGTTGTCAAGTTGTGGGTTGAGTCTGATTAGTGCAATTTAAAATAAAAGGCCTGCTTGGATCAAAACTTTTAATAAATAATGAAACTCTCATGACACAATAAATAGGGAACCTTACATTAATTTGCAGAATTTTGGTAGTCAGAGAACACATCCTGGAAGGGGAATTGGGCTTTATCAGGCACAAGGAGATCAGCTAAGAAGCAAACAGTGCCAGCAGTGCCCTCATACAAGGTTTCTGGGTTATCAGGGACCCTGGAGTCAGCAAGGAACACTTCAGTGTTCATAAAGTCGGCAAATGACTTGGCTCTGTACAAATATTTCTCATCACCTGTCAGCCTATACAACAGAAGGAACACATAGCCATTACCTGCAATACCATGACAAATCCCAGGACCTTTGAGGAGCAGGCCTTTGTTCCAAACCACCTCACCAGCCTGTATACATGCATCAATATACTTCTGCTCATTGTAAACGAGATAAGCTTTGGCCATGAGGTATATGGTGCCAGGGGCTCCATGACACCAGTGGACAAGCTTGTGATCCCTGTACCCCAGTTCCTCCATGCAACATGGCCAATTCCCTTCTTCTGTCTGCAGGGAAGCCAAATAATCTACAGTCGTTTTTATATCTTTGCTGGCTGATGAATTGGACTGTATGTAGCCAGGCACTGTTAACAACATCTGCAGAATAAAGCTTATGCCATGAGCAGCGCCCAAGTACTCTGTGTTGTAGTAGTGATACATTAAAGGGCAGGGGCTACTGTGCTTCTTGGAATATTCTTTCCCTGATGCCACAATCAAGTCACAAATTTTGTACATTTCTTTTTTTGTAAATATTGGCATTTGCATCTCGCGACCCATCCACAGAGCTCCAGCTAGGTACCCAGAGCGACCAACGAAAAATTCATCTCCACCACATTTAGGAAATTTTGGATTTAAGTAGTTATTATACAATTGTTTGTAGTTGCTGAGCGAATCCATGTAGCCGTCGTCTCCAAGTTCTTTTTTTATTACAGCGGTGAGTGCGTAAGTCCCGGCGTCGCCGAGGAGAAACGATGTTTTGTCGCCGGCGGAAGTCTCTTGCATAGCTGTCACATAATCGCGGCATTTGTCGAGGTACATAGCTTTGTTTTCCGACAGCAGCGGGTTTTTGCTTAAGCAATAGAACATGTACGCAACACCGGCGATTCCTACGTACAGCCCGCCCTCCACATGCTTGCGAGACGGCTGCAGCCGCTTTAGTATTATCTTGACGTGGTCGTCTATCTGGGGGCTTATGTCGTCCTTGGAGATAGCCAAGCTAGTTCCCGGTTTGTAATCCTCGGAAGTGTTAGGGAAGTATCGAACCATCTTAACGCCAAATGGAGACGTGCTATAAAGTACCTTCTTTAAGTATTTTTTAGAAGTAAAAAATTTCAATGCTTTTCTGAAACTCATGCAGTGAAATCTTTACTATTTTTCTTGTTTATTTGATGTTCTCACTTTTTCTTGTTGTTTTCGCCGTGTTTTGTTTTGATTTTTTGACATTGACATGACGTCGCGCTGTTGAAGTCACATGTAAAAGCGCAATCGTAAAACAAAACGGAATCCTTGTTAATAATTTACTCTTACATTATAACGTGTTTACTGTACAATAATTAAATTTCTATTCATCCTGCCTGCAATCATTTAAATCACAAAAAGTAAACGAGTTTTTTAGGCACTGAAGCCCAAGCACGAGTATTCGAATGCTACGTTACATTTAGATAATCGAGTATAAAGTAAAGAGTTACCTATTGAGAAAAATTGTATGACATGATGACGTTTGGAACAGCGCCATATTTGGTACTAAAATTTAAAATGAAGATGCAGTTTCTCGATGGCGATACGATAATTATGTTACGCAGTTGGTATTCGAATATTTGTGCTTGGGTATCTGGAAGTCTTTAGGTACGCAGGGTACGCAGTTAGACTACTCGTATTGACTAGGTACTCGTATCTCATCACTCGTATCAAAATATAGGTCAAAGCGCTCACATTCTGAGTATGTAGTATGATTTGTAGTATGTATGTATTACTTACCAACATATATTTATTATTATACTACTAGGCAGGTACCTACTACCCTTGCGTGACCGTTAGGTAGCGACAGTTTAGATAGATAGTATAGCACGTTAGGTAAGTATGCAATGTCTACCTACATGTTTATCACATCAATTCACTCGCAAACTTCGTATTTTATTGCAACTCGTCGAAATTCAATGGAAATTCGTTAAAATCGATTCAAGGTCGTTGATACTGTAACCAAGCAACGAGTTGATATTTAATGTTGATAAAAATGGACCAAAAATGCCTTTTCGTAGACTTATTTTATTCATTCGTATCAATGGGGCCAATTTATTATGTAGTGCTGTCTAAGTGTTTGAAATCTAGTTATTAAATATACTTATTTTTAAGTCTAATGCCTATCACATTCAGCCGTGGAAACGTAAGTATTTATTGTTTTAAATTCAAGGTAGAGAAGTAGGTTCTTAAAGAGGACAAAATTACATAAAATATTAATTTACCTATACCTACTTTATTTCCCAGTAGTGTTCAGTTCGATTATTTCT
Source organism: Clepsis dumicolana (assembly GCA_963691665.1). Lineage (NCBI taxonomy): Eukaryota > Metazoa > Arthropoda > Insecta > Lepidoptera > Tortricidae > Clepsis > Clepsis dumicolana. The sequence goes on along the minus strand of OY829522.1, from coordinate 10,356,924 downwards.
TAACTGGAGGCGGATAATAAGTGCGAAATGGTTCCTTAAAAGAAATAAAATACTTAGCTACGACACCTCAATCAATGGGCCATTTAACACAATAATTAAGCCTAATTAATGTGACCTAAATTTTATTCTTTTTTGATTTATACCACACTTATCAAATTTCTCAAAGTGTCTTGTAGCTAGGTGAGTATACCTACTTACTTACCTTAAATTAATATTCCATGAAAAGTTAGAACCAGATAAGTACTTAGTTCTCCTAATAGTTACTTACCTACTGCGATTTTGAATACCTACCAGGTAGTAATTAGGTTCATAGGTCCACAAAAATCCACTTAATAACTAAGTGCTCAATTAAAATTACCTGTATTTAAGATAATTAAGTATAAAATTATTCATACCGTTTATTCATACCTATCTCCTGAAATAAATGTTTCAAAATCTTAAGGTCACGCAAGCCTATGCAAGGTTTATTGAATTTACCAAGTGATTTTATTTAGACGTGTTAAGCGTTCATAAAATTTAATTTAATTTAAAGATACGGAAGATAGCATTTCGTACGAGGGGACGGTCAGCACAGTCCCTCGATGCCGGTCCTCGCTCGGAGCCCGCGGCCTGCGGAGACGGCCGTCTGTTCCTGCAGATCAGACCTGCGCTCGCGGATCCCAGGGCTTCGGTCATACACCGCTCCAACACCATACTTACGGGGTAATCTGGCATTCTAGTGGGTCAAGTGCACTAGATATTTAGTTTTTGACGCCAACAAATTTTCTTATCGTAGAGGGAACTAGGTACATATTTCCGCGCTTGTATCTCCTTGCTAAATCGTCAGTTTCTTGTAGAGGGTTGATCAATCTATTATGCTGCATCTTTCGGCCCGTAGCCTCAAGTCACTATTTAAAATTGGATTAAGTAACCTCTACGAGAAAAACGTAAGAAATGTCGCTTTATAAATGTTACCTATTACTTAGGTACATATATTTTATTTTATTTTTTTAAATTCTTGTCTTCAAATTGCCGAAAAACATGTTAGGAAAGACGGAAATTCCTACAGTATAATTAGGTAAAAATTTAATTGCAACTCAGAACAGTCGTAGAAACATGATTCAAGGTGTTTGCCTCCGTGTCACTTGACTGTACCATACGAGTAGGTATTTGCTGTATATTTTGCTGTTGCAGCAGTGACTGTGTCGTCAAGGACGATTCTAAAGATGACACAGTTAACCTCCAGGCGGTGGGAGAGGGCAAGGTACAACTCTTTCGGACTCCACAGGAGAAAGATCGGCTGCCAGACAGGATCAGTCTTGACAGGTAGGTATCCTTTATAATTGCGCCATAAATGTTAAAATGTGTAAAGCATTCTTATTAGGTAGTTTAAGTTTGTCTATGCATGCCGTTATTTGTGACAACACTGTAATTGTTTTTTTGTCTTCTTCCTCTTCCCTCTGGTGTCACCATATGGTCATGTGTTAATTAATTTTGTTATAGTAATTATAATTAGAATAATAGTTCAGTACAAGTAAGCGATTCATTTATTCGTATTGATGACCAATACAGGATTTGAATGTATCCGAAGTATTATTTCTGCACTGCAGTCATTGCCTCGATTCCCGCTCCAGATACGCTACCGACCTCCACTCTGCTCTTCAGGTTATGGGCCCAGATATAACGAGGTATATGATTTGCAATAATACAAGTATTCGCCTTAATCCATTTGATGAGGCACTGATTGCACCAAATTGGCAACGTGTTACTATCACCTAACCTCAAAATGCCAAACAACGAGGCAAGCGCTGCGAGCGCTGCATCTGGCGCCGCTTCTCGCGTCGCATCGGGCGCTACTCCAGGTGCATTTTCATCTTCAACATTTGTGATTGGCGGTGGATTCAACATTGAAAAATTAGAAGGCGCTTCAAATTATAATTCATGGAAATTTGCTGTAAAAAATTCCCTTATACTGGAAGGACTGTGGGAATGTGTTACAGGAACTGAATTAGACCCTATCAAAATTTCTAAAGCACTGGCTCGCATATCATTAAGTGTGAAGCCCTCTCTCTATCAACTATTATATAGCATCGACACAGCTAAAGAAGCTTGGGATAAACTCCAATCTGTATTTGAAGACAAAGGTTTGTTTAGGCGTGTCACATTATTACGCCAACTTCACCGAGTGGACTACTCTAGGTGTGAAAGTATGACCGTTTACATTGATTCTGTCTTTACCATAGTACAACAACTAGCTGACATCGGCAAAGTCATCGAAGATGCTGAGATAGCAGAGATATTACTATCTGGTCTTCCGCAGGAATTTGACACGTTAGTTGATACTAACGTGTCAAATTCCTGCGCCTTAGAGACCGCATCCATGACCAAAGTGCTATCGTCAGAGCTTGTGCGTGCTCGCTTACTTCAAGAGGAATTTAGAAGAGCTAACACCAATGCAGAAGGTAATTCAACAAGTGCTCTTGCTGCTGGAAACTCATATACTAACTTCAAAAAGAAAATCATCTGTAATTTTTGTAAGAAACCTGGCCATATGAAGTCGCGCTGCTTCAAATTGAAGCGACAGAGGAAAGAAAATAAGGAAGAACAGACTGTGTTCGCTTCTTCGTTTTTAGCAGCTGCAGAAAACAAAGATTTAATTGTGGACAGCGGATCATCATCGCACATGTGTAGTGACATTGACTTATTTACTAATTTAAAAAACAGTAAAGTTTTCATTACCTGTGCTGACAGAAAAACAAAGTTAGAGAGTTCTGGTGTTGGTGATATTCAAGTAAGCATTGATGGTTATTGTAGAAATTTAAAAAATGTAATGTATGTTCCACAGTTGAGTGAAAATTTGCTTTCTGTGAGTAAGATGTGTGAGAGGGGCATGATCGTGGTGTTTAAGGATGATGATTGTCATATTTATGACAAATGTAGTATACAAGGCAAACCCATTATGACTGCTAATTCAAATAAAGGTATTTATAGATTGAAAACTACCATTGCAAAGAAGCAATCGATGGCTGTCCTACATCAAGTGCAGGAAGCACAGACTGCAAGGTTAGCTGGATCTCATTGTTCAAATGCTAATTTATGGCATAGTAGGCTAGGGCATTTAGGTCTTAAAGGTATGTGTGCTCTTAAGGAGAGTGCTGCACGTAATGTATCATTTCAGGTTGACAAAAAGGACACCTATCCGTGTGTTGCCTGTCTTCAGGGTAAGCCTGTGGCCAAGGCTTATCCGAAGAGGTCTACAAGACGTGCGAGCCAGCTTCTAGAACTCATACACAGCGACGTGTGCGGCCCTATGACGGAGACCAGCTGGGGTGGTGCAAGGTATTTATTGACTTTTACTGATGATTTTTCTCGAAAAAGTTTTGGTTATTTATTAAAAAGAAAGTCTGATGTGTTAGCTTCTTTTGTTAAATTCAAAAATTTCGTAGAAAAGCAGACTGGGTTGCGTATTAAATGCCTGCGTTCTGACAATGGTGGCGAATATGTCAATAAAGATTTTAAATCTTTCCTGGAAAAGGAGGGAATCGCTCACCAGTTGACAGTACCATATTGTTCTCAGCAAAATGGTACCAGCGAAAGATTTTTTAGGACAACGATGGAAAAAGCTAGGTGTATGATGATTCATGCAGGTCTCTGTAACCGTTTTTGGGGTGAAGCTGTGCAAACAGCAATCTATTTGAAAAATAGGAGCCCTACCGCGGCGTTAGCAGGACTGGTACCCGAGGAGGTCTGGTCCGGACATACAGTTGGTCTCGGACACCTTCGTGTCTTTGGGTGCATAGCATATCCATTGATTCCTGAGCCTACTCGTACAAGTAAGTTGAATGCAAAGGCAAAATTGTGTATATTCGTTGGTTATTCCGAATTGACTAAAGGATACCGACTTTTAAACCCATCCAATCCGAGGAAGATAATTTTATCTAGAAATGTAAATTTTATTGAAGATAAATTTTATAAGAATTTTAAATGTATTGACATGGATAATAATTTATTTACTAATAATAATGATGAATTGTTGATCTCATTTAGTGAATATAATGACGAATTGAATAGTATTAATAATAATTATAACGATGAATTAAATAATAACAATATTCTCAATTCTAGTCAATCTGATCACAATTCAAGTCCAAGTACAAATTGTACATTAAATTCTAATAAGAATATGAATCATACTTATGATTTTTCATATGAATTCACAGATGCCGAGTCTGGCGAGGAGAGCGACGAGCACAGCGAGGCAGTGCAGGCCTGTGCTGATTGCGAGTCTTCTGCTGAGGAGCTGGAGGAGCAGCCGGCGACTCGCGGGGACGCGACAGCTCAAGGGCAAGGTGCCCCTAGTACAGGTGATCCTGTGACTGTCGGCGGCCGCCCCACGCGCAGTACACGCGGTAAACCGCCACTTAGGTACGGCGACTATGAAATTGGTATGTACGCCAGCTCTATATTTGAAGAGCCTCAAACATATGAAGAGGCTATTGCATCATCAAACTCATCGGATTGGCAAAATGCTATGAAGATAGAGTATGAGTCGCTTGTTCGAAATAAAGTTTGGGAGTTAGTAGATAGACCTTGTGGCACTAATATTATTAAGTGCAAATGGGTGTATAAATTAAAACATGATACATCTGGAAACTTTGATAGGTATAAAGCTCGCCTAGTAGCTCGCGGCTTTAGTCAGAGGCAGGGTATAGATTTTTCGGATACTTTCTCTCCAGTCGTGCGTCATACAACTATGCGCATATTGTTTTCATTAGCACATCAATTGGATATGTCCATAGAGCACATTGATGTCACGACAGCATTTTTGAATGGTGAACTTAATGAGAGGATTTATATGGAACAGCCGAAAGGTTTTGTCTGTGATGAAGGAAAAGTATGTATGCTTTTAAAGAGTCTTTATGGATTAAAACAGGCCAGTCGCATGTGGAATCTAAAAGTAAATAATTTACTGTCGAAAAATGGATATGTACAGAGCAAGTGTGAGCCCTGTGTTTATATTAAGAAAAAGGCAAAAGATCTCACCATCATAGCTCTCTACGTGGACGACTTTTACATTTTTTCGACTTGTGATACAAAAGAATTGTTTGATTTGTTAAATACTAATTTCTGTGTCAAGCATCTTGGTTCACTTACTAATTGTCTAGGCATGCATGTAACTAGAAATAATAATGTTTTAATTTTGGACCAATCTGAGTATGTAAAACGGCTCCTAAAGCGATTTCAAATGTCAGATTGTAAGCATGTGTCCACTCCAATGATTGTTAATAGTAAGCTTGAAAAACCAGACAAAAAACCTTTAGAAGATAATGTGTACCAATACAGGGAATTAATAGGCTGTCTGATGTATTTGTCGGTTTGCACAAGGCCTGATATAGCTTTTAGCTGCAGTCAGCTTAGTCAATATCTAACTAATTTTAACAAGAGTCATTGGGTAGCTGCAAAACGTGTACTTAGATATTTAGCAGGTACCATGGACTTGGGTCTTTGTTTCTATAAAAGTAATAATATAAATATAACTGCCTATGCAGATGCTGACTGGGGAAACGATTTAAATGATAGGAAATCATACACAGGCTTTTTTGTAAAACTAGGTGGCAATGTAGTAAGCTGGGAAGCTAGAAAACAGCGTTGCGTAGCTTTGTCTAGCACAGAGGCGGAATATTTGGCCATAAGTGATGTTGCTAAGGAGTTGTGCTTTATTAAAAATTTCTTGAGGGAATTTATTGATAAACACTTTAATATTGTTATATTTAATGATAACCAAAGCGCACATAAATTGTTGCTGGCAAAAGAATATTCACATAAGCGCACCAAGCACATTGACCTACGATATCATTTTGTTAAGGATCTTATATCAAAAGGTAGAGTCAATGTTAAATATTTGCCCACTGAAAAAATGACAGCTGATGTACTTACAAAACCCTTGTGCAAAAATAAACACTGTCGTTTTGTTGAAGATCTAAATTTAAAATGTTTAAATATGCTTAGATAGTGCTAAAGTTTTTCTTTTATTATTGTAACTGTTCATGTAGAAAAATGGTACATAGTTTGCATAGTGTTTCTTAATTATAGAGCATTTTTTTTTTATGTAATTTTAGTACTGTAAGTGCTCATTAAGCTCTAATAAGAATGTGGGGTGGTGTTAAAATGCGTAAAGCATTCTTATTAGGTAGTTTAAGTTTGTCTATGCATGCCGTTATTTGTGACAACACTGTAATTGTTTTTTGTCTTCTTCCTCTTCCCTCTGGTGTCACCATACGGTCATGTGTTAATTAATTTTGTTATAGTAATTATAATTAGAATAATAGTTCAGTACAAGTAAGCGATTCATTTATTCGTATTGATGACCAATACAGGATTTGAATGTATCCGAAGTATTATTTCTGCACTGCAGTCATTGCCTCGATTCCCGCTCCAGATACGCTACCGACCTCCACTCTGCTCTTCAATAAATACAAAGCAGGCATCTCAGAGCAGATTCAATTCCATTCGAATGTCATCCTCCTTTCTATCGAACTACAAACTTAATAGGTAGGTACCTAAATATTTTCCTAAGGAAAACTATTTTTGTGTCAGCTTTTTTTAGGATTTCGTCTTCCTTTCCTGAACTTCACGGATTTTAAATTTCCTTATCATAAAAAAAAACTTAGCCTTAGAGAGCCTCTGGAGTGACAATTAGTGACAATGCATACTTAATGTGAATGTTTTCATGTTTCAGACGGGGTCTGTCGTCCATCCCGCACATAGTGGGCGAGCCCGGGCTGCGACTGCTCTCATTGCAGCACAACCTGATCAACAGCCTGTGTGGCTTGGCTCCTTTAGATTTAGGCAAACTTGTGTTCCTCGACGTGTATGACAACCAAATCGACAAGATAACTTCCTTGGAAAGACTTTTTAGCTTAAGAGTTCTCCTGATGGGTAAAAATAGGCAAGTATCTAATTCATCTTGTAATTAAAATAACGTAGTCCACTCATTTCTTTTATACGCGTTTCCCATCGTACAACAACAGTAGAACGGAGACAAGAATTTGATATTTACCTGAATCTTGGCTGGCTTTGTTTTAAGATACCTACGACTGAGTTTTTAATGTCTAATTACAGTTATCATTTTCAGGATAAAGAGGATAGAAGGACTTGTTAATCTCATAAAACTAGAAGTGTTAGATTTACACGGGAATAGGATAAGTAAAGTAAGCGGGCTGTCGACCCTGACAGAGCTCAAAGTGCTCAATTTGGCCGGGAACCAAATAAAATGTATCGGACAGACTGATTTCCAAGGCTTAGTGTCTTTACGAGAGCTCAACCTGAAAAGGAACCGACTGAGGAAGCTTCTAGGATTTCAGCACACGCCAAAACTGCAAAAGCTTTATCTTGGCAATAATGATTTGCAAAGGTAAGAAACGGAAGTCAATGAAACAGCTTGCATGCAAGCTCAAATAACAAAGTATTGGAAGCAAATTATTATTATTATTTTCAGTGTGGAAGACGTTTCATCATTAGCGGAAACTACGACTCTTATTGAAGTATCTTTGGATGGGAATCCAGTAGCTCTCGGTGGCGACTGCACGCCATTTCTTGTGTCTTATCTCCCAAATCTTCTAACATTGACCAACATGCACGTCACCGAACAAGTAAGTGGGCGACTAAGGGAAGCTGATCTTTATTAAATAATTCTCTAATCTAGTACGTATATGTATCGAATTTGTGTACTCATAAGTAACTAGGTACTACCTATCAAATTACTAATTCAATATTATTAAATTAGTGATGTTACGTTTATACGGTTTACTTTGTACACGTTATATTTCTTATGAAAATTTTGAATTATCAAGGTTAGAAGAGCAGCAATGGCATGGAGAACAAATAAAGAGGCGGCTCACGCGGCCTACTGCGCTCTTGGCGGCTCGGCCCAGCAGGCAGCGCGACGCGACCAGATCATCAACAACGCCCGTACCAACTGGGAATTACTCAGGTTTGGTCGATAAATTCCCCTGACATAATTAAGATCCCATTAGGGGTAATTAGCGCACCCGAAACACGTTCGCATGCACGCAATTTCAGTAGTATCAGTCTACGTTTACCAAAAGGACGGACGTGAAACTCATTATTTATCAATTCCAGATCGGAAAACAAATGCTTTACTAATATTACTAGCCCAACGAAGAACGTTGACCTAGAAAAAGAGTTTGTATTAGAAGCATCAGCGGCGACTATCACTCAGAACGAAGCTACTCAGACTTTGAATGTTGCTGCGTTACCGGATGTCGTGGTATTGCTACAACAGGGTGAAACTGAAGACTCTGATTCCAAAAATCATAGCAGCAACACGACAAAAACCATCGCCGACAACAACCCGCCAAAGTCCCCATCGCCGATGAGAAAATTACAAAGAAGCTCAACAGCACGAAAGCCTTCTGAGAAACGCGTTAATTTCTCAGATAGAAGCGCTTCTCAAGATACAGACGCATCACATTCTACTTCAACAAGCAGTGACTTGAGACTCCCGCCAATACTGCTGCCAATCATTTCGTCTTTAGAAAACGTAAGACTGAACGATGGTACCGAGCCTGTTCTAAAAAGGTGGGAAAGTATATCTAGCGTGGATCCAGTCATTGATTCCTCATTCAGTTCCCTGCCATCATCATCCAGCGAGACTGACGAAGACACTAATAAAAGGCAAATCAAAAGAATTCCTACAGCCGTGCGCCGACGGGCAAACTTTGGCACTATGAGGTCCAAGTCGGTATGCGACCCTGAAAGCCGTAGGATAAAAGCAATTGCTAAGAACTCCGACATGAGTGAAAATGCAAGCAATATATCCAGCAGTACTAATCTTGGCTCAGTTGGCTCGACGTCAGGGAGCGAGCAGAATAGTAAAATCTTGAGGCGAGAGGATTCCGTGAACAGCAGGTTAAGCAACAGAACAGTCAGGAGCGCTACGATGACGAGGAGAAGTGAACGAGCTTCATCTGCCAATAGAGCATCGACTGCCAGGGTAAAATCCGGAAAGAGTTTGGCTACTTTGAAGTCATCTGAGCCGGTACCGAAACCCATGCCGACTTCTAAAGATAGAGAACAAGGTAAGTGAGAATAGACTCACTGGCGTGACGAGCTGACGAGACAAGATCACACACACTTTGTGTACCATAGTACAGCGACAGAATAAGAATTTACGGTATCCTTGCCTCTTGCTCCTTGGAATTAAATATTCTATGTTAAATTTGATCCACTTCCAGCCAGCAAAAAAGCTTCTATTAAAAACGTTTTTTTTTTAAACTAAATACTTCTCAAGCTTGTTGCATCGTTTTGATGTAACCGAGTATGATTGTCAAAGATGGCCTACTTAAATAAACCAAGCAATGGTTATTAGGTTTACGGTTTACCTAAATAATATGAATCGTTTTGCAGGAGTTGATTATCTGGTGGAAGTCGGCGATGGCGTGGTGAGCGCGTGGGGCGCCGGCGCGGTCCGCCGTCTGGCCAGAGACTGGGACTGGGAGAGCGCGCGGACTGTCACTCGAGCCGCTTTCCATTACGTCCATTTCAACGCAGTCGCACAGTCGCTGCCCGAATTGAAGGCAAAGTAAGATACATTTTGCTCTTCCATTTTTCAGATGACAGCAAGTGCTTACTGGTCTCCTGATTCCGAGCGACTTACTACGAGCTTCTGACGAGCGAAATGCGTTAAGCTGACTGAAACTTTAGTTTTTTCAATCAGTTGGTTTTTGGAGGGCGAAATATATACTTAATAAGAAATCATCATTACGAGTTCACTTAGTTTTAAAGTTTTGTTAAGTTTAATACCTAATAGCAAAACTGTTGTTTCCAGGTTCCCAAACGTGACGCACGTGGCAGTCCGGGCGACGGGCTTACAATGGCTCGGCCAGCTTCATGCCTTGGCTGAACTACGGGGGCTCACCGGCTTGACAGTGTTGCCAGAAGGCAACCCCATCCACGGGAAGATCTGGCGGGACTACGCGATATACAGGCTGGGCCATTGGGGCTTGAAGGAAATCAACGATGAAGCGGTACGTTAACTATTTGTATTTATTGTGTACTTCATGAAGATAAACAACAGATACCTACCTAGTGGATGTGAATTCGTAAAAATCCATGTCTACGATTTTATCAGCTGGCAAACAATCACATGGAGATTTAGGTTAACCATCCATCACATCTCGTAGCAGATGACATGACAATAAAGATAGTCTTCATAAAAAAAAAAGACTCCGTGGCAATCATCTCTCTGCTTGATAGGCTAGAGTGACTTAACCTATATTTCAAGCAGGTGACTGACGAAGAAGTGAAGGCTGCTTATCAGACTTACAACGGCCTCAGTGACGTGGTACTCCGAGCCCTGCCAGACGCCCCGCTGCAGCCGCTGCTAGTCAGGCTTGGAAGGAGCGGCAACAGCACAGTCAGTGCCAAAGCCTGGCTTAGAGCAGCCGACCCTGCTCTGAGAGACGTCATCGCGAAGGAAGCCTTGCAGTTCAAGAAAGGCCATGTTTCACAAGTGAATAGCATTGATTGACTTTGTTCTGGAATGATCTCAACCATCATCATCATATCAGCCGGAAGACGTCCACAGTTGGACATAGGCCTTCCCCAAGGATCACCACAACGATCGGTTTTGTCCTCCCCGCAGCCAATGGCTTCCCGCGATCTTTACCAGGACCGTGTTTTATAAAGGTACAAGTTACAATTTACAAGCGAAAGTCTCATTCTATCACCTTTTGTTAGAAAGAGACTTCCACTTGTAAATTACAACTTGTAGCTTTATGAAACACGACCCAGATCGTCCGTCCACCCTGTCCCGCTTGACCTCAATGAAAGTATTGAAATGAAACAAATTGAAAGGGTGACGTGAAGGTGCAGCAGAATAAAGGAGGTTGGGAGGAACCTGAGCACATCGCCAGAGCCATTCAATGATAATTGAATGATGATTGAATAATGTGTGCGTTATCTCGAAGTTTTCGATTAACGCCTGTTCCTATTTTTAAGATATGTAAAATGGACAAGATAATTATAGGCTTGCCCGGAGGCTGCGTACATGTCCGTTCCTCAACTGTTTGTCTTGTATGTGCCTATGTGTGTACCAATGTACCTTAAGTGCCTTTATTATCATGTTCGGGTTTTCCGAAGGAGGACATGAGTTGGCGTGTGCGCGGCCGCGGGCAGCTGTCACACGCGATCGAGCTGGCGTGCGGCGCGGCGCAGCGCCTGCGCGCCCTCGAACTCCAGTGGCCCGTCATACTGGTGGAAATGATCGAGGAGGCGCTAACGGACTTCACCAATATGGAAGCGCATATTAAAGAACAGATGCGCTTGATCATGGACACTTTGTGACTTCACAGTAGACTAGTGTTTTCTAAAACGGAGCCAACGAAAAGCATAAAAGTAGACGGTTAACTATGAAACCATCAATGATAGGCGTAGATGCTTGGGTGCTTGATTATTCTAAGGCGGCCATAGCAACCATAATCGGGTACGGCGTGGAAAGTATGGGAAAGGCTTGACTAGACGAGTGTGGACGGTGATCTGCAAACTATTATAGGTTTGCATTAGAATTGGAACGATTTTGCGTCAGAGTTGATTAATAGAATAAGTTAGGTACAACCAGCAACACATCTTAAGTGTACACTTTTACGAATTTCTTCGATGATGGTTATCTATCTACCAATGAGCGACAAGCTACTGGCCTGTGATTGGTGGAAATTGTCAGTTATACCTCATTCGACACTAGCGATCCTAGCGGATTTTTGACTCACGATAGCCCTCATTCAAAATGTACCTTATCACAATAAGTTAAGGTTTATTTTTCAACGTAACAATTAGACAGTTTGTATAGTTATGTGCGTGGCTATTTTTATACCGCGATTAAGTATATTATACTAAAACCGACTACGCCTATGGTTAAAAAGAGGGTAGTAAGTGAATAATAATAATAAAAAAGTTAACTGCGTTTGTTTTTATGTATGGTGTAATGTTTTGAACTACTAAACCGATTCCTAAAATATTTTCGCTAATTGATAGCTACATAGTGTTTTGGTGTAAAAACTATTTATTTAACCATAATTTTGTCTCCGTCGTGCCAAATTTAACAACGATCAGTTGAGAAGAAGGCGTTATCGGAACAAACAAATAAATAGTCACTTGCAGTTTACCTAACAGAAATAAAGTATTAAATAGCATTGTACGAGAAATATCGTGCGAGTTACATTGCATTACGGGGTAAAAATGTAACTAGACAAATTTAGTGTTTAGACCATTTTGAAAACTGAAGTGTAATTTATTCCCTACACTGTTCACAATTTACAAACATACTGTAGTCTTTAGGTTGTCACGCATGTAGCCAACGGTTAACGAAGGGTTTATTTGAAATTCACCAGTCAAATTTGCATACGTTTTCAGGAAAAAGACACTATTTAAAATTGTGTAAACTTGTATGAGGAAAACATAATAAGCTACTGCTAATAAATGTTGTTACATGTATTATTTTTTAATTTGTCTTCGAATTGCCGAAAAACGTGTGATTGTTTTGCTCGTATGCCTACCTACAATCCACTATATTTATGCTAGTCACACAGAAGACATATAGAAAGAGATAGATCCGCTCGAGGTGACGTCCTTTTAACAGTTTCTTTTTATTCCAAGTTTAGGTAAGGTATAGAGACGACATTCCAGCTGTAGGTGGTAGGTACCTACCTACTTATTAGTTTCATGGTTTTCTCACAGTTAAAATCAAGTAAGTATCTGAAAGTCACACACAGTTAAATCATAGCAGGTAGTTATTTGCCTACCTATTTGTATATTTAAAATTAAACCGAATCCAACAATTCTAAAAACAAATGTACAGTCAGCAGCAATAGTAAGCAACCGAAGCGCTCACAATGATCTGCACAAGCTCTTATGTCTATAACAATAGAGCCGTGCTTAGAACATTGTGAACGCGTCGGTTGCTAAGCAACCGAAGCGCTCACAATGATCTGCACAAGCTCTTATGTCTATAACAATAGAGCCGTGCTTAGAACATTGTGAACGCGTCGGTTGCTAAGCAACCGAAGCGCTCACAATGATCTGCACAAGCTCTTATGTCTATAACAATAGAGCCGTGCTTAGAACATTGTGAACGCGTCGGTTGCTAAGCGACCGAAGCGCTCACAATGATCTGCACTTAAGCTCTTATGTCTATAACAATAGAACCGTGCTTAGAACATTGTGAACGCGTCGGTTGCTAAGCAACTGAAGCGCTCACAATGATCTGCACTTAAGCTCTTATGTCTATAACAATAGAGCCGTGCTCAGATCATTGTGACCGCTTCGGTTGCTTAGCAACTATGGCTGCTAACTGTACTTGTAACGAATGAATTTGTGACTCAAATACAACCTCTTTTATTTTTATATAATTCTCATCATTCATAAGTCCGACTGAATACTTAAGTAGGTAAGTACCTATCTAACTAAACGGAAAGAACTTCAATTATATACCTATAAAACAGTACCGTGGCTGACTGACTGACAGACAACGCACAGCCTAAACCACAGGACCTAGAGACTTGAAATTTGGCAAACATATACCTTGAGTATCCTAGAGGTACACTAAGAAGGGATTTTTCGAAATTCCCACGGGATAGGGAACTAACCCTTTTTGAAATATTTCACGGGGCATGCCGCGGGGCATAAGCTGGTGCTTAATAAATGCCAATAAATTAGGTATGTGAGACAGAAATATGTGAACAGAAACACAAGTATGCATCACTACACGCGACTCGCGAGAAACAACACAACGCAGAGTTTCGGTGCTGCCTACAATTCTGTACCTACAATTGCCTAAATAATTCGATCTAATAAAATACTTTTAAAATGAGTTTTTTAACTTTTATTTGCTAAAACGCTAGTGAAAATACAATGTAGGCAGTTTCTTTGTAACAAAACAAATGGAAAATCGACAACGTGAATGTTTACTTAGTACCATGGTCATTCATTACTATGTCCCATGGTCAAATTGACAAACTTGTTTATAGGCAGAAAGAATACACTTTTAACATGAAACTACTGTGTGTGAGATTCAATCATAGTGAAATAAACGGGTCACTCACGTAAGTATGTCAACTAGTAAGTAGCCCGACATGTTTCGGACTAATCCGTAGTCCTTCCTCTGGGAGTGAAACGTAAACAAAAACACAATCACGTTTGCGTTTCGCTACCGGCGAAGCGTGTGCTCCCACCCAGAGAAAGGACTACGGATTAGTCCGAAACATGTCGGGATACTTACTAGTTAGTTGACATACTCGACTGATATACGTGAGTGATCCGTTTATTTCACTACGAAAGAATACACACGCAAATATACCTATCAAAGTCAATGGGCTAATTAACAGGTTTTGACCACATTCACTTTAAGTGGACTTAGTAAGTAGCAGTTGGACCTAATTTATACTTAATCTACAAAACAAGTATTAAATTCTGGCTTGATAAATTTACAAATTTTATAATGAAAAGAATGTAAAGGTTGCAAATACATACTAATACATTTAAGCACACTTAAATACCTATTAACAAAATTCACTCAACTAATAAACAACTAGATAAGTATTTGGTCCAACTTCAAAATTGACAATTCAAGTGGATGATTTTCCATTTAACCAAAATAAAAGTAATCCTAAATTTGAGTAAAAAACTCGAAACTTAACATAGAGAGCTAAGACCTAACCAGTAAGTATAAACTTATAATGCCTAACTGGTTGGTCGCAAGATTTAAGTTTTATCTGATGATGATGAATAATAACAATGAATGATTGCATGCATAAAGAGAAAAATACATCAATAAACATTACTTGGAGTTGGTGACGGAGCTAGCAGATTCCAGAAAGGTGCCTGTTTTAATTGCGCGTTTTTTAGATAGATGTGCCTTGGTGACAATCTCGTTTGGAGTTGATTGCAAAATTTCATATATTAACTCGGGAATATTATTTAAACAGGCAAAATCCAGTAGTTCATATAATTTTTCTGATGTAAGTTCATCAGTTAACTTACCAATGCATCTTGTCTTCAGATTCCCAATCATGTAACGTAAAGCAAGCAGCAGGAGAGGGCACAGCCCCTCTTCTGGCAAAATGTCCAAGTACATGTAATCCTTCAAGTGTTCCAGGCATTCTCGAGTAGTTCCTTTTACTTCAATCCGGCCCTCTATGGTCTCCTTCCACTCACCATCCAACATTGCCTTGAAGACATCGCTGTGCGATGCTATGACTACTTTATGCACGGCAACACTGCCATTCACAGCACTCAAGCTAAAGTCAGTAAAATCCGCATCTAGATACATTATTGAACATATTTCTGGCTTTTCTATCTTTCTCACACTGACATTAATATGAAGATTATACATTCTGGTTCTTTCATACACAATACAATCATCAAAATCTGTAAGACCTATTTGTTTCCATTCTGACCACCCTTCGGCGCAAATCCATTTTTCATTAAATGATAGACAGTCACAAGACACCCTTAAAATAATCCTCTCATTTCCTTCTGTAAGTTTCATATATGCCATATAACTGACATATCTATTCTTTGTAGTCAAACGTTGTATTTTTGTTTTAACTACAACTAAGTTATCAATGACTAATTCTTCACTTTCTTCTTCTTCTTTGTAGCCAATGAATAAATAAGTTAGCAAAGATGATGGACCTCTCTGGCTTTGTGTTACCTTTCTGTAAAAAATGGGAATGATGACTAGTTTGTCAAACCAGCAACTCATTTGAAACGTCTACAACAAACAGTATAAAATTTGTATTGAATTACTCAACCATAACTATGAATGACGGACGCCATAATTTACAGTGATCAAACTGTAACTGTTTGTTTAAATAAAAATGTTAAGTTAAGTGAGGACTTGGTTTTCTAAGAGTATCTTCAGAAGCTTAAGTGACAGTGTTTAATGATACTTAATGATATTTATAAGTAGTATAGGTACCTACATAATAATTCAAAAAGTGCAAAATTGATCATATTTTTTGTTGCCTTGATGAAGCTTGCGCTGTGCATATGGCTTGAATTTTTTGTTGAGTAACAAATGAAATTTATAATAATTAATAACGTAGTGAGTAACTTACAGTGGCATCTTTTAAACTTCTTAGGTACTCTGCTTTATTTAATTAACTAATTAATCGTGCCCAGAACCCTTCTTTGATCAACTAAAACCTTTGATCCAGTCTTTGATCTACTTCGCTAAATTCTGTCAGTTGACAATCAAAAATAATAATTGAAATTCATTTGAATTAATAAATTTAAAAAAATGTAACTTAATTTTTTTTTTTATTTAATTCATCCCATAAGGGATAGGCAAAGGAACTGAGTCCATACAGCCACGTCTGATGTGTTTTGTAAATTTCTGTATATTAAAGTCCTGTCATCGTCAGAGTTGTGTCAGTCTGTCCTAGTTGTGCTGGGCGCGGGGGATGATTATTTAATTATATTTAATTATTATTGGGATGGTGCAATGAAACACGTCTTTCAAGTTCAGTTGTAGATTAGTCATAGACAATTTTATTTGTTTCTTAAATCAGGATGGGAGTCGAACCATAGACAATACTACATGCCCTTTCTTAAAAAAGTAAATTTGACATTGACAATACATTGACATTTAATTGGCATTTGACATTGACGTTTAATTGTTTATCATCTGACAAACATGAATCTACAAATTTGCAATACATTCGATTAAATAAATTAAAACAATTGAAATTAATTATTACTCGAAGTCATATTACAATACATTATACAAAATTATGTCAGTGAATTAAAACTACGTATTCAGTGTTTACATCGTCATTTACATATTATCTAGATATAAGCTAAGTTTGTTAATTTACAATAAATTATTTTATAAGTCTAATTTGTTTGTTTTCTTTAACAATCTTCCTCTAGAGCTGTACCTTATTTCAGGAGTATTGCTGCTAATCGCAATATCCATAATTTCAGGTAAGTTTTGTACATTGTTACTTGAGCCTGACTGACTATCTGACTGAGACATGACTAATTGATTTTCTGACAAAAATTCAATATCTTGATTATCTTCATTGACTTCAATGAACAATGGAGATTGCAATGTATCTGATTCATCATAAAGGCTTGACATAGGACTTACAATATTTGTATTATTTGACACATTATTTTGATCATTCGACGGACTTAATACATTTTGATTATTTGACGGACTTGATACATTTTGGTTATTAGACTGACTTAATACACTTTGATTATTTAATGGACTAATTACATTTGACTGACTTGACTCAATAGACATAAACGTTTCATTCATAGAATTCGTTTTAGAACAGTTTTGACTTTCATTATCAGATCTTGACATTTGACTTTTAGCTTTTTTAATATAATCAGGAATGTGATAACATCTCACTGTATCTTCCCTCCTAACATGTTTTTCACACTTACTTGGACTTTGACCTTTTGACTTTACAGTAATATTTGACCTATATTTACTGTTTGTAAATGTTTGACTAGACTGAGTGGACTGTGACTGTGACAATTTATGACTGTTATTGTTTGTGTTGCTAATATGACTATGACTATTTGACTGTGGCAGACATGACTTAAACAATTTAATATGTTGTGTATTTCTTCTATATACTGTGCCATTTTCACTTTTCACTAGGTAAGATCTAGGAAATTGAGCCTTAGACAAGATAAATCCTTTCGACCAAATTAGATCTTTAGGGTTTTTCTTAAAATAGACTTGATCATTTAGCTGAAATTCTTGGGGCTTATCAGCATTTTTGTTATAGTATAACTTTCTTTTATTTATCACTTCAGACTTATTTTTGAAATGATCTGCGAATTTGACAATTTTAGGCTTTAAATTGCTAGTTTGAGTAGGTAATTTAGTTCTTAATGTTCTTGACATTAATAGTTCTGATGGTGATTTTAAATTTCCTCTAGGAGTAGTTCTGTACTGTAATAGACCTATATAAATGTCTGTACCTGAACTCTCACATTTTCTTAATATGTTTTTTATAATTTTGACAGAAATTTCTGCGAGCCCGTTCGACCTGGACAAATGAGGTCTAGATGTTATGTGTTCTATATCCCAGTCCTTCATGAAGTTTTGGAACTCTTGAGAATTGTATGGAGGACCACCGTCACTCACAAGTTGTAGAGGAATACCATGTCGAGCAAAAATAGATTTTAAATGTGTTATTACAGTTTGGCTTCGATGATCTGTATTTAAATGAGCTATTTCAATGTAATTTGAATAGTAATCAACCACTAAGAGATATTTTTTGTTATTATAGTCAAATAAATCTGTAGCTACTTTTTGCCATGGCAATGTTGGCTGTTCATGACTTAATAAAGTTTCCTTTGTTTTATTTGAGCTGTATGTCATACAAGTCTCACATTGCCTTGTTTTTTCTTCAATGTCATGGTAAATGTTTGGCCAAAATACAATGCCACGGGCTAAATTTTTGGTTTTTTCCATGCCCATGTGACCTTCATGTAATTTTTGTAATATTTCTGACCGCATTGACTTCGGAATGACTACAGACTGATTTTTGAATACAATTTCATCTATTACATGGATTTCGTCGCGAATATTCCAATATGGTAGGGTTAATGGGTCACATTGTTGTTTACAGTTAGGCCAACCTGTTTTATGATATTCTATTAACTTTTGTAAAGTTAAATCTGACTTTGTATGAGACACAATTTGTTGCAGCTTATTTGGAGTTATTGCTAAGTTAGAAGTTAATAATTTTACCTGACAGACAATGTTGTTTTCCAGTTCATCTAAATCGAATTTATCTATTTCAGTATTTAAATTCATGACAGGAGCTCTTGACAAAGTATCTGAAACATACATTTCAGTACCTTTTGTGTATGAAACTACTAGGTCGTATGATTGTAAAGTTATCATCATTCTTTGGAGCCTTGCTGGGACATCTGAAAGTGGCTTTTTAAACAATGTCACCAGAGGTTGATGGTCTGTTTCTACGTGTATAGTTTTGCCATAAATATACTGATGGAATTTTTTGCATCCAAAAACAATAGCATATAATTCTTTCTCTATTTGAGCATAGTTTTCTTGTGTTTTTGTTAAAGACTTGGATGAGTAAGCAATAGGATTTTTCCCATGAAAAATTACTGCACCAACAGCTTTTTGACTTGCATCAACAGACATTCTGACTGGTTTGTTTACATCATAATGCACTAAGACAGGTGATTGACAAATTAGTTCTTTTAAATTTATGAATTGCTTATCATGACTGTGTGTCCATTGCCAAATGTTTTGTTTTTTAAGAAGATCTCTAAGTAAACTTGTCTCATGAGCTAAATTAGGAATATATGAACCTAAATAATTCACCATACCTAAAAAACGTTGGAGATCCTTGACATTCTCCGGCTTAGGCATTTTCATGATAGCTTCGATCTTAGAAGTATCTGCAGAAATACCATTTTTATTAAATATATGCCCTACATATGCTACTTCAGCCTTGTTAAATTTACATTTTGACTTGTTAAACTTTAAATTGACTTCTCTAGCTTTCCTAAGAACATTTTCCAACCTCGCATCATGTTCTGCTTGGTTTGAGCCATAAACAAGTATATCATCGACGAATATTAAAACACCAGGTAAATCACCGAACAGATCTGTCATTACTCTATGGAAAATTTCACCACTTGAATTTATGCCATATGGTAAGCGAAGGAATTTATACCTACCGAATTGTGTGTTAAATGTGCAGAGGTCACTACTTTCTGCATCTAGTTTGATCATCCAATATCCTGAGTTTGCATCTAATTTTGAAAAAATAGCAGCACCAGCTACTTTTGAGCGTAAATCGTCCAAAGTAGGATAAGGAAAAAGAGGTCTTTTAATAGCTTTGTTTAGGTTTCTAGGGTCTAGACATATGCGTAATTCACCATTGGGTTTTACTACAGGGACTATCGCGTTAACCCAGTTTGTTGGCTTGGTTACTTTCTCAATGACTTGTAATTGTTGCATTCTATCTAACTCTGACTTTAGCTTAGGGTGTAATGCATATGGAATTCTGCGAACCGGACATATTTTTGGTGTGATACTTGTATCTACATCTAAATGAGCCTCAGATGGTAAACAACCTAACCCCTCGAAAGTATCGGCATAATTCTCGATAATTGTTTGTACTGACCTTTGGTTTTGGTTAATGTTTTGTGTGTTTGTTAGTTCAAATAGTCTTTTCACAATGCCACATTCTTCACATGTTTTCCAACCCAATATTGTCGCACATTTACATTTCACTACAATAAATTTAATGTTGACATGATAACCATTATCAAATTTGCACGCCAGTGTGACACTACCTAAATTATCAATTAATTGTCTTGAAAATGTGAAAATCTTATCATTCGAGCTTTGAATAGGGATCTGAATATTGCACATATTTTCTAAATGTCGTATAGTTTCTAACGAGATTACATTAATGTCTGCTCCAGTGTCAATTTGACAGTTAAATTTTTGATCATAAAAATTAACATTTATTTTCCAATTATGCGGATTATTACAATTATGGTTATTATTTACTGCATTTATTATAAAATCATTTGAATAATTATAATTATGTTGATTATTGATGTCATATTCATTTAAATTTTCAAAATTAACGGACACAACGGAACTTACATTTTTCTTGTTTTTATTCTGGTCGTTGAAATAACAGCATATCGCGAAGTGATTCAGTTTCTTGCAAATAGAACAAGTTCTACCCTTTGCGGGACATTTGACTCGATGTTGTTGACCACATCTTTTACAAATTGCATTTGATTTGCTGTTTGACCTGAAATTAGCTGAAAAATAATGATTAGGTGTTCGTTCTCGGCTGTGACTATTATTTCTGTTATTTCGCTGGAGGTCGACTTTTGATCTTGATCTTGATGAATGTCTCATTGGTGTTGAACCTTTACTTGTCTGGTTGTTTCTTGATATTGCCTGAACTTGCATGTCGGTTTCTTCATTTCCCAATTTTCTTGATCTTTGGCATGATAATTCCATGGTCTTGGCTACTTCGACTGCTTCGTTGATGTCTTTGAATTCCTTTTGTAGAAGTTTTTCTTTTATTTGTCCATTTCTAATTCCAATTATGAACATGTCTTTGACTAACGATTCTTTTAGTGCTTCGAATTTGCAACTTGACGATAAATTATTTAAATATGTTACATATTCGTCTAAATTCTCGTTTTGTTTCTGATAACGGGTGAAGAAATTAAATCTTTCGACCGTTACATTTTTGAATTCGTTAAATTTCGAATCAAATTTTTTTAAAATGGACGTTAACGTTTCTTCTTTTGAATTTACATGGAATGAATTATAGATATGAAGTCCTTCATCGCCAATAGAATTCAAAAATATTGCGATTTGTTTCGAATTTGGAACTTTTTCCAAGTCGTTTGCTTCAAAATATATGAGGAATTTCTGTTTCCACAGTTTCCACTTCTCGGAATTTGCACACTCTTTGCCGCCATTCTCTTTTGTAAGATTTAAAGGTTTAAGACCGTTTTCTAGTATGATATTATGTACCTTTTCGTTTCCGTCGTTGCCACCCATTTTTGTTTGTTGTTGCACCTTTTCTTGACTTCGCCTTCGACTTCGACTTCTGACACCATGTGCTGGGCGCGGGGGATGATTATTTAATTATATTTAATTATTATTGGGATGGTGCAATGAAACACGTCTTTCAAGTTCAGTTGTAGATTAGTCATAGACAATTTTATTTGTTTCTTAAATCAGGATGGGAGTCGAACCATAGACAATACTACACTAGTCACGTCCTGTCAACTGCTCATGCCTTCCGTATAGCGATAGTGTACTTTACGGCGAGCTACGGCGAGCAGCAGCCGGTGGATATTTGGGGGTCACAAACAGAGAGAATACGCGTTTTCACTTGAATTCTTCATTTGCTGGGCACTTCCACGTCAATTTGTTGTATAATACACTATCTTTATTATCCACCAAACAACATTAAGCACAGAAACTAAAATTCAATTAACGAAACGATCCACTCTCATCGGTTTCCCGCCAAATTCCTTCATGTAATTTAAGTAGGACGGTTTTCTTCATTTTTTTTATAATTCACCCATAAGGGAAAGGCAAAGGAAACTAAGTTCATACAGCAATGTCTATTGTTGGGGCATAAGAATGTTAGGGTTCCATAGCCAAAATTCGTCATGTCCGTCTGTCTGGTTTTCTGTCTGTCTGTCTGTCTGTCCGCGGCATAGCTCAGAGACTATTAACTACTAGAAAGCTAAGCTAGAGGGTACTATAAAGCTGTAATTTTGCATAGATATACATCTTAATTAGGTCGAAAAACCGGCCAAGTGCGAGTCGGACTCGCGCACGAGGGTTCTGTACAAAGATTTCCCTGCTTTTCCCCAGTGTCTTAAGTTATCCAGTATTAGCAAAGCGCTGTTCCTATATTTGGCTTAGGAAGTTACTGCCATCTAGTGGCGAGTAGGGGAACAAGCGTCAATGACCCCGCGCCAGCACGTGATCACGAGCCCGTCCTCGAGCAAGTTCTCCTATTCAACGCTAAATGTCGTTAGCAGTGGTAAACGGTGTATACAATGTGTGACATACACAGTCAGATATAAAAAAATAAGATTTTGAGACTTTTGCGAATGGTTGTGCTATAAGAGCTACCTTCATACCAAATTTTAAGTTTCTAGGACAACTGGAAGTACCCTTTAGGTTTTTGGATTTCGGCAATTTGTATGGAAATAGCCCTTTTAATTACTGTATCTTTTAATTGCGTGGACTTGGAAGCTTGATTTTTTCACAGCTTCAAGGGACCGCAGGCTTGAGTATTCGGTATTAATTTCAGCATGCTACCTCGACGCGTTCCAGAGAAAAAGGGTCTTGACAGACAGACGGACAACAAAGTGATCCTATAAGGGTTCCGTTTTTTCCTGTTGAGGTACGGAACCCTTTTTTTATTTTTTTATTTTTTATTTAGTCTGTAATTGTGTCCCACTGCTGGGCAAAGACCTCTTCTCTTGACTTCCATATCTCCCTATCCTGAGCCGCATCGGGCCAATCTTTTAATGCGGAGTCTAGGGCCGTGTTTTATAAAGTTACAAGTTACAGGTTACAAGTCTACAGGAAACAGTCACCTGTAATGCACTATGTACAATTACAGGTGTTTTATAAAGACACACGGAAAGCTACACTTGGAATACGCTATTGTAAATTTAGACTACAAGTAAATTCTACAAGTGTAATGGACATCACTAATTTTAAAAAAAGTGGCTGCCAAAAATTACAAATACGTAGAGGTTTTTTATCTATTAAATATTAAAAATACCCATGCAAAGTTGATAAATAAAAATCTATCTTAGTACATGTTGGAGAGTTAAGGACGTCGTGGAAGCGGGCGTGGCGAATGCTGAGATGCGGACAAAATAGAAACCACAGGACTCACATACAACGGATCGTTTATTCACAAACGCACCACAATATGCTTTAATTATTCAAATCAATAAAATATTCGTGTGAATGGAGACGACACAAGACAATACAAATTACATAAAAATTATGCTGCTTACGGCTAGGCGGCCATTGAGAAAAAGAGGCAGAGACAATCAAAAGTCTCTCTACCACAGATAATGTAATAGTGATGTAGAGCATAGACTAGTTAATAAATAATCAACCATTATTCCAACAGTACATAAAACAAAATCGTGTTAATTGCACTAAGTATTTATAAGTCAAGAACGACTGGACCGATTTTTATGATCTTTCATTTGTTGAATTTATATCTTTGCCTCGAATAGCAGGATAGTTATTAATAGAGGGGAAAATTTCACGAGAAAAAAAAATAAGAAGTTCATTTTCCCATAGGTACATTTTCTATGGAATGACCTAGGCGGTACGAAGTTCGCGGGTCGGCTAGTAAAATATATCTATTCTAAACAGTGGCAAAAAACGGCCAAAAAATGCATGTCAACGATTGCATGATACTCCAGTGCATACAGACAGACACGGACAGAGAATTGAAGCTTCGTGCTCAATAAATCATTTTGATTACTCGACGATTCTAATGAGCTCCCAATTTCTTGCAGAATCTAGTCTAGTCTATTTGCGTATAGTTCATTCTGGACCTTTCATTATAATATTGAAAAGGTGTGTCAAAAGCTGTATTTATTCGTGGCCAAAACTCCCTAGTTCTTTACTGTCGTGGACTCTCTTCTTCCGAGTCCGACAGACGAGTTATAAAAAGGTACTCTGTGATAAACGAATCATTCCTTGATGACTTTGAGTTTAGTAACTTGAAGAAGAGATAAGTAGATAGAACGATTGATTTGGTACTCATTCATTCATTTGGTGATCATTCGTTGTGTGAGTGTGGGCTCGAGGACGGCACACCGGACCATTTTTTTTTTAATTGCCCCATAATGTCCCTGTCTCTCTATATGACCACCTTCCTGACTTTATCCCCCGCCTTGCAAATTTTAGATTTACCCTTACATTTTTTAATACTAGTTTTAAAGACATCCTAACAAAATTCATTTCCCACTTTAATATAAAGCTGTGATACCGCTCCTCTGTTTTTCCTCTAATTTTAATTTTGTTTTCTATTTTTATCGTCCCAACCTCGCCCTCGTATATTTGTCTTGTGTTGTTCATTGTATCGGATGCCGGGTGTAGAACCTTTCTTTGTCTTTGTTGTAGGTAGCGAGTACTAAAACATAACCCAACCGATCATGTGACAGCGCTGCTGAGTAAACGACATTTGGACACCGATCACCTGTAGCTTTCAACTTTGACGCTGGCAAAATTGTCCTACCGGACAGAAGCCATTAAATTTAAAAAAAATAAAAAAAATAAGGGAATTTGGCGGGAAACCGATGAGAGGAGATCGTGTCGTTAATTTAATTTTAGTTTCTGTGCTTAATGTTGTTTGGTGGATAATAAAAATAGTGCATTATACAACAAATTGACGTGAAAGTGCCCAGCAAATGAAGAATTCAAGTGAAAACGCGTATTCCCTCCGTTTGTGACCCCCAAATATCCGCCGGCTGCTGCTCGCCGTAGCTATCCGCTGTAAAGTACACTATCGCTTTACGGAAGGCATGAGCAGTTGACAGGACGTGACTAGGACAGACTGACACAACTCTGACGATGACAGGACTTTAATATACAGAAATTTACAAAACACATCAGACGTGGCTGTATGGACTCAGTTCCTTTGCCTATCCCTTATGGGATGAATAAAAAAAAAACTGAACGTCAACGTCAAACGTCAAGTCAACACAACACAATGTACTCTGTGACACAACACGTGTTTAGTGTGGTGTTTTGTTCAGAATAATTTCGTATAACCTAGTAATATGAAGCCGAAACAAAAGAAAAAAGCAAAACCTTTTCTGTCCGATAAAATAACCGATGCTTTGACAGTGAAAGCTCGAGCGGATATTGAGGATGACCAAGTATTCGGTACCAAACCTCATACCGTCTCACGGGCCGATTTCAGCTCTTCCGACAGTGAAAACGACGCTGCTATCAGCGATTTTCGAAAACGCAATGTCAACTTATTGAGTGAAATTAGTAAAAAGTATGAAGGTCAAGTAATAAATCGAAAAGAATTGCAGAGGAACACCTCAGAAAGCGAGGTTGAGAGTGACGCAAATGCCGATGATACTGGGGGCTTTAAGTCCAAGTTAGCCGCGCTAAGTAGTAAATTTACTCAATCTGACTTAGAAGACGGTAAGAGCTTTTCAGATTCCGAAGACTTTAGTTCAGATGGTGAAAGCGAGGATTACAACATTATCAAACCCCAAAAAAACTCTGACAGCAATCAGTCTGAAGAGGAAAGTGATGATCATGAGGGTGGAGATGGCGAGGGCTATGACATAAGTCAAATGGAGGAGCCTGTTGCAGAAGATTTTGAGCATATAAAGAGACGAAATGTTTCCGAAGAAGCTAAAAAAGGTGCTTGTGTAAGAAATCAGTTGCTGGTATGGGAAGGCCTGCTAGAGATGCGGATTCATCTGCAGCGTTGCATGAATACTGCTAACCAGATGCCCTTACCTGAAACACACAAAGATATAGCCCAGGCAAATGAGTTTGCAGAAGCATGCAACACAACAACAACTAATGTTGCTAGTGTCCTTGACAAGTGAGTTCCCTTTTCGTTTTTTTGATAGCTTTATTGTAAAGAAAGTCTTCTTCATCCAGTTAAATTCATGATGTGCTGAGAATTAATATTGGCATATGTTTTAGCAAATTAAATATTATTACAATTACAAAATAAGTTCTACCTTAAGAACAGAAATAGTTTTTAAGATCTTCTCTAATGGAGGGATTAATGTTGTGTTGTCCAACCCTTTGTCCGGAGATGATGTCCAAATTTACAAATTTGTAGAGAGCTCCTTCATTGCTAGGGAAACTAGCACTGGAGGCAATGCTCCGTAAACTATTAATACCCAGAGTCTCCCCATGAGGCTGACATGGTCACATCAGGGGTACCAAAGCCTCAATAAAATATAAGATATAAAAAAAAAGATCTCTAAGTAGGTTGTAGTATACATAGTTCATTTTACTTTCTAGTGAATACTGGAATATCATAAACATAACAAATTGTGTATGTTGTTCCAGATTTTTAACCCTACAAAGTATGTTACTAAAAGGATTTCCTGAAACCAAAACACTAACAACTAAAAAACAAACAGCAGTAGTAACAGCAGAGAAAAAAGAAGAAAATGATGAAGAGATACCGAGTGACACCGACAATGAAGAAATACCTTCCGACACCGAAGATGAAGACAGTGTGCCAGTTGCAGAGAAAGCTGTCAAAAATAAGGAAAAACCGCAAAAGAAACGAAAACTTGAAGATTATGAGAGTGAGTTGGCAACAGCACATAAAATATTTAAGCCATTTCAAGATACAACCATTCAAAAATGGAATGAGAAAACACGGTTAGCAAGTGCTACCAATTTCAAAAATACTCCAGCTAATACAATTTTACAACAGATTTCATACATCCTCTCAGATAGAAATAAATTGATAAAACGAACACAGCTGAAGCGCTTAGAGTATGACATTGTGGGATATAAAAAGCAGCCTTCTATTGATGGGCCTAGTGATACAAATGACGTGGAAAATCCGGTGTTGAAGGATAGAAAAGATGATGATGAGTATATTAGTGAAATATTTGATGACAGTGACTTCTACCATCAGTTGCTAAGAGAGCTGATTGAATGTAAATCAGCAGATATATCGGATCCTGTCCAGTTGAGTCGGCAGTGGATTGCACTCCAGCAAATGAGGAGTAAAATGAAACGGAAGGTTGACACAAAGGCCACGAAAGGGCGCAAAATCAAATATGTTGTTCATAATCAGCTGGTTAATTATATGGCACCGGAAAAATGCACCTCTTGGACTAATGAGAGCACAAACGAGCTGTACAGTTCCTTGTTTGGTAAAATGTTTGAATATAATAATGTATGGGTTAATGCAAATTTAGAGAATGGTAACCATTTCAATGGTTTGAAAATAAAGGAATAATAGTCACTTTTTTTTTACTGATTTATTTTGTTCCCTGAATGAAAAAGGAAAAGTTACCTATAATAAAAATGTGTAAACAACATAATTTTATCTGAAAATTTGATTTTTTATTATTATTTCAAGTGTGACTGAAATAATCCACTGGCATATAGCCTAGAAAATAGTGCAGAATAGGTTCTAAGATTTAGTATAAAGTAAATATTATCTAACAATGTATATCTAATACATTTTCTATCTTTCTACCATTAAGATGCAATGGCAAGATTTTTTTATTATATTCTAAAATGATTCTAATAAGACGAAGGGCCTAAAGTGAGCTAGATTTTGAAAAATCTTGACTTATCAACACTGAAAACAAAGGATTTATAATTTTGATACTTTTACATTACATTGTCACTATCATTTAATTAGTAGTTTAAATTTTAATACAGTCAACTTGCAAGGACCTCTTCCGAAAATCAAGCAAACTAGAATAGTAAAAGGTGACTCAAGAAATACTGGTTAAGAATATATTTTTTATTATTTTTATTATTGAAAACTGATTGCGTCTGAGTGGAGAGCCTTGAGGGAGGCCTATGTCCAGCAGTGGACGTCTTTCGGCTGACATGATGATGATGATGATGAAAACTGATTGGTCGTCAAATGTTGCGCGACATGACGCCAACGACGGCTGGTAAATTGGCGCAACGTTGCCCAACTTCGCTTGACAAACGTTCCATGCGATGTGATGTAAGTAGGTATTATGGGACAGTTGTCCCCTCGTGAATACCAGGGCTTAACGTATCACCGAAGTTTCACAACTTAATTGGGGCTATTAAATTATAATTGTTTATTTTTTATTTTATTACCAAGTCACGGCCTTCCGGAAGCGAGCGCGCAGCGTGCGGCGTGCCTAGGGTTGCTAATCGAAAAAATCGAAATAGGTATCTGGAACATTTCAAAATTTCGGGGTTTTGGGATTGTTTTGTCTGGAAAAATGAAAATTTATGAGTCAACATTTTACATAAGTAGGCGCGCCGCAAGTCACCCTATCTCCACGTGTAGCATTTCAAATGTTTTTGTCTTGGAACACGACAGTAAGCATTTTCTCGGGAGATTTTCTTATTTGTCGGGAGTCTGAACATCACATGATCTGTCGGGAGAATCCAGACGATTCCCAACCATCTGGCAACCCTAGACGTGCCTGCCACGCGCCGGCGAGATGGTTTTAATTACCATTCGATAATGAACTAGACTTTGATTTGACTTTGTTATAACATTTCGTTGAAAATTGTGTCGATAGAAACCAGCGGAATTAAAAATCTTAAAGATCGGTTGTAGACTGTCGTGATTGGATCTCAATCAGATAACTAAGGGTCCTTTCACACAGGCGATTTTTTCCAGCGATTTACCGGCGGAACGATATCGCGGCGAGCACGCGGTGGCCCGCGGCGTGCACGCCGCGGTTTTTGTTTTCGGTAACCTGCCCTCATTTTGGCACCGTTCTGCATTCTGCACTCAGCTACGGCTGTCGCAGAATCCTACTAATGGTTTATTGAGGAAACCTCGGAATCTATTTTCCGACGAAAATTAAGTTTTCTTTAAGTTTTCTTTTGGCAATTGTACCATTTGGTTACATCAATGCTATTTGCATACTCTTTATTTAATTAAACGGTTTTCTGAATACTAGTTTTTTTTTTGTACATGTTTTACTTACTATAGGTAACACTTTTTATTTTTAACTCTTCCTAGCAACATTTTAGGTACCTGAAAATGTTTTTGGTGGGATAGTAATAATAAGTCGTTCTTCAGGGGATACTGATAGTCTCATATGTGTGTATATGTTTTAAAGTTTTTTTTTAATATTTAATAGGTCATTAAAACTATTTGTGGTCATTCTCAGACACTTTTTTTTTTACTTTTTTGGATTAACTTTTGATCGTCTCTTTACTAAGATTGCTAGAAGTACCTCCTCGTTTGAGTCCATTTTGTTAATGAAAAAAGCCGGTTGCTGCTAAAAAATAATCGCCGCGGGCGCGCGGCGGTATCGCGGCGACGAAGATATCGCGGCGATATCGCGGCGTGCACGCCGCGGGCTACCGCGTGCTCGCCGCGATCTCGCTCCGCCGGTAAATTGCCGAGAAAAATCGCTTGTGTGAAAGGGCTCTGAAGGTCAACGTCGATACTTAGTCATGCCTTTGGTGATCATCAAATCATCATGCTAATAAGGATGATGCCTAGTTGGTCAAATCGTCATTTTTAGGGTTCCGTACCTCAAAAGGAAAAAACGGAACCCCTATAGGATCACTTTGTTGCCCGTCTGTCTGTCAACAACAAAGTCGGACAACAAAGTGTTCCTATAAGGGTTCCGTTTTTTCTTTCTGAGGTACGGAACTCTAAAAAACGAAGTATAGTGTCAAATATTATAACTTAACCTATAGAGACGTATTTTCTTGGTTGTCGATTACCTACGCTAGGCAATCGAGCATCGAGAATCTACAATATCTAAGTGTACTTTGAATGCAATGGGTACGGCTTGTTGGACCTCTGACCGCGGTATCTGCCGACCTCACCCCTGCTATCGGTCTCCACACAAACAACGTTACATATTTCATGTGTTAAATTATTAACTGAGATTTTTGTCATCATCATAACTACTAATTAATAATGCCTACGAGGGCTGCCTTTTAAGTTTTGTCGTTTGGAAAAACTAAAGACAATTTAAGAGTGAAAAGGTATTTATTCAACATACAATGACAATGCAAAGAAAAATTCGTTAAGCAGCTGGACTTGAACCAGCAACCTCGGTAATCCGTACCACGCTCCACCAATTAAGCTATACTTAACGTTGGTGTACCTAACGAATTTTTCAATGCCTTGTGTCATATTTTATTTGGAAGATCTCTCCTCAGCGCCATCTATGAGTAGCTTAATCAAGCAGCTCACCCACTACGGAACTTCTACAGTTACGCATTAGTGGCAAGAGATGGAGCTATTTTCTGAATCAATGAAAATAATCGATTTATTGATTATTTTTGTTTTATTTTTTATGAAACATTCATAGAATGAAATTCAACATACAATGACAATGCAAAGAAAAATTCGTTAAGCAGCTGGACTTGAACCAGCAACCTCGGTAATCCGTACCACGCTCCACCAATTAAGCTATACTTAACGTTGGTGTACCTAACGAATTTTTCAATGCCTTGTGTCATATTTTATTTGGAAGATCTCTCCTCAGCGCCATCTATGAGTAGCTTAATCAAGCAGCTCACCCACTACGGAACTTCTACAGTTACGCATTAGTGGCAAGAGATGGAGCTATTTTCTGAATCAATGAAATTTAAAAAATAAAACAAAAATAATCAATAAATCGATTATTTTCATTGATTCAGAAAATAGCTCCATCTCTTGCCACTAATGCGTAACTGTAGAAGTTCCGTAGTGGGTGAGCTGCTTGATTAAGCTACTCATAGATGGCGCTGAGGAGAGATCTTCCAAATAAAATATGACACAAGGCATTGAAAAATTCGTTAGGTACACCAACGTTAAGTATAGCTTAATTGGTGGAGCGTGGTACGGATTACCGAGGTTGCTGGTTCAAGTCCAGCTGCTTAACGAATTTTTCTTTGCATTGTCATTGTATGTTGAATTTCATTCTATGAATGTTTCATAAAAAATAAAACAAAAGTAATCAATAAATCGATTATTTTCAAGGTATTTATTGTTTTTCAAAGTAATCACCGTGATATGTAATACACTTTTTCATTCGATCGAACCAGTTTTCGAAACATTTATTCCAGTCCGAAGTCGGGGTCTCCAAATGGCCGTTTTGTATGCCTCAGCCGCTTCTTCAGGCGTCCGGTACCGATGACCACGAAGTCGTTGCTTGATTTTTGGAAAAGTGAAGAAATCACTAGGGCTCAAGTCTGGGCTGTACGGCGGGTGTTCCAGATTTTCGACGTTTTGCTCTTTTAAAAACGCAACTGTTTGCCGGGCGGTGTGCGTGCTCGCATTATCGTGGTGCAGTACTATACGACGTCTCGGGTTATTTTTTCGGAACTCGCCGATAACTTCAGGTAAACAAACAGTGGTATACCAGTCAGCATTAACTGTTTTACGGCCTTCGAGCACAATGGTGGCAACGTGGCCATTTTTCGCTACAAACGTGGCGACCATTTTTTTCGAAGTGCTCCGTGAGCGTATTACTTTGGTCGGTTTTGGCTCATCTTGGAACACCCAAATAGTCGACTGCTGTTTAGAATCTGGATCGTAGGCATTTATCCAAGATTCGTCACCACTGATAATGTCATAAACGTGTTTAGAGTCTCCTCGGTTGAATTGCCGCAGAGTTTTGCGACACCATCTAACGCGAGCCATTTTTTGGTCTTCACTAAGTAAATGTGGTATCCAGCGCGAGATCATTTTTTTTACGCCTAAGTGATCATGAAAATATTTTGAACAATGGTCCCTGAAATGCTTAATGAAGCTTCTATCTCACGGTATGTCGCATAGCGATCTTCGACGATCGAACGAATCACGAACCACGAACTTTGAACCGCCGCTGTACTGAAACGGTTCGGCCGATCCGAGTCATTCTTTTATATTACTACTATATATTTTAAATATTTTATGATGATACTAGTTTTTTTTTATAATCACGGGAAGTTTGCAAACGACAGAACTTAAAAGGCAGCCCTCGTAATAAGCGAGTCGCAGTTGTATTGTCTAATTACTGTTTGAGGATTTAGAGGAAGCACCTTCAGTAGTTTAAAGCTTAGGTATTTTAAAGTCTACCTACGAGGGCTGTTTGATAAGTACCCGTTTATGGAAAAAAATATTTTTTTTTGTATATATGCATTTATTTTTCTACGTAGTCACCTTTTAACTCAATACATTTGTTCCACCTATACTCAAGCTTCAATAAACCATCCAAAAAGTATGATTTTGGAAAGTCATTAAAATAGGCCTCTGTGGCGGCAATGACTTCGTCATTTGATCCAAATCGGTTGCCACTGAGCCATTTTTTTAGGTTGGGAAATAAAAAGAAATCGCATGGGGCCAAATCTTGAGAATACGGGGGGTGAGACAATAGTTCGTAGCGTAACTTTCTGTGCTAATTTAGCCGTCACAATTCTGGACGAATGAGCCGGGGCGTTGTCGTGATGAAACAGTACTTTTTTCTTTTTTAAATGGGGTTGTTTGTCCTTCAACACCGCGTCAAATTCATCCAATAAATTGACATAGTACTGCCCTGTTATTGTTTTTCCCTTTTCTAAATAGTCAATATGTATAATACCCTGCGAATCCCAAAAAACGGTCGCCATGACCTTTCCAGCCGATGGGACGGTTTTTGCTTTCTTTGGAGCAGGTCCACCCGGTAAAATCCACTGCTTCGACTGCTCTTTCATTTCCGGGGTGTAGTGGTGGACCCACGTTTTGTCCACGGTCACGAAACGACGCAGAAACTCGTTCGGGTTACGTTTGAACACGGCCAAACACTGCTCCGAAGTAGTCCGTTCCGTTTTTGCTCCTCCGTGAGTAAACGCGGCACCCACCTCGCCGATACTTTCTTCATACCCAAGTTTTCTTCTAATATGTGTTGTACCCCTCGATTGAAACGTTTACAGCATCAACGAATTTCTCGAAGTTTAATTCGGCGGTCGGCTAAAACGATATTTTCAATTTTCATAACCATATCGTCTGTAGTCAACTCAACTGGCCGGCCTGGGCGATCCTTATCAAAGACGGTTGTTCTCCCCCGCTTAAACTCGTTATACCAATATCTGACGGTTGTCATAGAAGGAGCACATTCATGGTAAACCGCTTGCATTCTTACTTTTATTTCATCACATGTTTTTCATTCCAAAAATAAGAATCTAATTACAGACTAATACTGTTCTTTCTCCATTTTAACAATTTTAAGTTCACGCCTTCACTGAATCGTTGTCAAATGAGAAAAAAAAACAAAAGAATGCCATTTTTTTTTTAATTTTCCCGCCTTTGAAAAATGGCTTAAAAAGGTGGTATACTTATTTGCGGCCAGTGATATTAATATATTTAGAAAACGGGTACTTATCAAACAGCCCTCGTACTAGCTGCGCGGCTCTTTATTAGGTATATTGATCGACCAAAAAATTAAGAAAATTTAAAAAGAGGAATTAAAAATTCTCATACAAATTTGTTGCCATACATAAGCAATTTACGACAAAAATGTGAAAGTTAGGTACGAAGAAAGTGGAGCCCTCATTTCATTTTTTGACTTTCGTCGGACTGTAAGTACCAGAATATACGTAGACCTAATTTTACAACACCTAAGCTACAATACAAGCGGAAGTCTCTTTCTAACAAAAGGAGAGGGTAACCGAATGAGACTTCTGCTTGTAAAATTGTAACTTGTAGGTAGCTTTAAAAACCACGGACCAGGCATCGCCGCTTGGACTCGTTAATTAAATTATACCCAATCGCGGTTTTCACTAATTTAGACAATAACTT
Organism: Clepsis dumicolana; assembly: GCA_963691665.1. Lineage (NCBI taxonomy): Eukaryota > Metazoa > Arthropoda > Insecta > Lepidoptera > Tortricidae > Clepsis > Clepsis dumicolana. The sequence continues at coordinate 10,322,896 of OY829522.1, read as the reverse complement.
TTAATCTAAGAATAATAATGGAATATTCTGCTAATGTTTTGCCGCCTTATTGTTAAGTATTTATATAAACAATGGAAATACTCGAAATATGAGATAAAGTAAGTAGGTAGGTAAGTAGAGGTACCGTGGCACGAAAAACTGAAAAAGTTAACCAGTTGATTAATTTAACTAAGTAGAGTCGTTCATAGTGACATAAACGAATCACTCGCGTATATTATAAAGTCGAGTTTAGCAGGGCCATTTGGTACGCAGTGTGCGTCTCGTTGCCGCTGAGTCGTGCGCTTTCAGAGGAAGGGCTACGGATTAGCCCGAAACATTCTTAATTGTTTACTAGTTAAAGGTGTGCTATACGCCTAAATTCATACAATAACCGTGACTTAACATTACTCCGTACAACATGTGACGCACGTTTTGAATAATAGCCAGTAAGCACTAATTAGCTAATAATAGTAGTTTATGCAACTGCTACATAATGAGGGTCTACATATGAAACGAGGCGAAGCCGAGTTTCATAATAGGATCACACGATTGCATATTACTATATCTACACACATATTATAAGTACTCTAATATGGGTTCAGAAGCCGAAGGCATGTATCATACCCATACCTGTCACGAATTTGACTGTTTTTTTTAATCATAGACAAACATACCGAGCTGACGTTTCGTAAACTGTTTTTTTTTGTAAAGAAAAAAATCTATATCACGTTATTAATTATACATGTCGGACTGAACTCGACTTATATACGTGAGTGATCCGTTTTATTTCACTATGATTGTAAATTACGTTGGTCGTCAAATTCGAAAAATTTAATTCGATATCGAAAAGTCATTACGACATCGAATTCGATGTCGTAATGACTATTACTTTACTGCAGGACCTGCTGGTGGTGGTGGTTGGCGGCGGAGGCGTCGTCGTGCTGCAATGCTGGTCATTTTCTACGGTTTCTGAACGCATTTTAGAGGACTTATAATATGTGTGTAGATAAACATGTGTAACTAATCTGTAAGTCTTGTCGTAGCTTGAGATATCGCAAATACAACATCTCAGTTTTCTGGCATGGGTGATTTTACTTAAAGAACCCCCTTGGTCTCCTTCATCCTATTTCATAGGTAAGTATAGGTATACTTACCATTTTAAAGTGGTATATTTTCCCAAATGTGATTTTCAAGATCCGGCCTCATCGTGACTGAATGACCCGGTACAGCGTCGCTATTGGTGAACTATGCAGTGTTTGGCAGTGATGATGATTCCAATTGGTTCCCATTTTTACCAAAAGATTACCACCACAGCTAAGAAAATATTTTGCGTGGGTTTTCTTTTACATATTTTATCAGGCGGTTTTCTTGATAATAAAGCTCTAAAGTTGAATGTTTTTCCAATTCCCTTCAACAGACGACAGACAAACACACAGACAGACAGACGAGAAAACCTTTCCCACGGGCCAGGCAAAAATCAATCTTATGACAATGTACAACATTTTGACAGGGGAAAGCTTTTCTCGTTTTAACTATACCCTTTGTGCCTTTAATTAAACAAAGAATTGAAGTTTGCGATTTTGTTCGAGATTATTAAGTACCGAGGATTTTTTCCTGTTGAAAAGTATTGATGACTTTTTAACAGGAAACGTAAAGGCTTAAATCTTAAAGGGAATGCAAATGAAATACTTACTACGATAGGAATATTTTTTTAGGCCCGCGTGAGTATTATTTATTATATGAGTTTATTGCAACTGTTACATAATGACGAGGGACCTTAAAACACGAGTGTTTTAAGGCCTACCTACTTAATTATGTAACACACATATACCTAACTGTAAGATGGGTTCAGAAGCCGAAGGCATAATATCATACCTGTCACGAAATTGACTGTTTTTTAGGGTTCCGTAACCATAATAGCAAGAACGGAACCCTTATACCTAGTTTCGTCATGTCCGTCCGTATGTCACAGATATTTACTCGAAAACAATGTATAAGAGGCATATTGATGAAATTTAGAGCATAGGTGAATATTATAGTAGCCGCTACTTAGGTAGTTTGATAGTTAAATCATCACCATCATCATGTCAGCCGAAAGACGTCCACTGCTGCACATAGGCCTCCCCCAAGGCAAGGATAGAATCATCAAATTCGATGTCGTAATGACATTCCGTCCCTGTTGTCAAAACCTGGTAAGTAATTTTCTACGGTTTTTGAACGCATTAAGTATACCACCACTTGATACATACATACATACCTACCCTTAAAGCTCCGCCGCAGTGAAGTACCTACCTAAATAACAAGAATAACTTAAGTAAAACACATCTTATTGCAAGGAGTACGTAATATTAAAACTGCGTTTTTCCGTTAAAGGCGCCACCAGCAAATATCCAAATGTCATTACGTCATTAGGACCATAGCTAGGTATAGCACTGGTTGGTTGAAGCCATTTAATTTAATTTTTAATACAGTTGGTAAAAAAGTGGCACTTTTTGCAGTCACGTATCATAAGGAAAGCATTTTTAAAACTGCCAGTTTTACCAGAACGTGTTGAGAAATGCGACCTGTAGAGAAAAACTGCCGGACAGTCGGACATACGAAAACATTTATTCCCAAGCTGAAACGGAGACGCTTTGCTCGCGCTTCGCGCTCTCTCGGTCAATAAACAACGTTTAATCTCTCAAATAGAGGGGCTCTCGGAGCTCCTACAAAACTGACGCCCACTGATCAGCCGCTTCGATCTAAAAAGGTATAAGTACATTGAGATAGCTGTGTACATAAGTCCTTTTAGATTGTTGGGGTAGTTGTACGTTAGACTTAACCACGACCTTGGTCTCGTTTAGGTAGCTAGACGGGTAATAGACACTCGAGTCGAGAGACTTTTCATGCAATAAGGAAAAATGATTGGTAAGAAGTTACGTAGCCTAGTATATTTGTCGATGATGTTATTATCTTTCTGGAGCGAAAGTTGGCCGTTACGCAGTTTAGTATTCTCGACAGGAGTATGATTTTCTACACAAGGGCTTGTCGCAAAAGAGTATTATGTTGTGTTTTACAGATAGTGCTTACGTGTTCCTTTGTAACAGGTCCTTTTATATGTGTGGCCGAAGTTGTTGGTGCTGATCGAAGGATGAGATATCGATTCTATAGTCTTTACTAGGTAGGTACGTGTATGTTTCTTTCTGATTTCGTCTTTAAGTACGGTTGAAATCTTGTCGAACATCTGAACAGCCAAACGTTTATATCTAAACATGGACCTTATGTGACCGGCAATAAGGTCTGTGTGGCTGTACAGATATTTGACATCTCGACTGTACCTAGTGCAGTTCGGGGCTAAAATCTATTTACAACTTTCTCTCGGACACGTAAATCGAGCCAACTTGCATTTTAGGGTTCCAAAGTCAAAATGGCAAATAGGAACCCTTATAGTTGCGTCATGTCCGTCTGTCTGTATGTCTGTCTGTCTGTCCGCGGCATAGCTCAGAGACTATTAGTACTAGAAAGCTGTAATTTTGCATAGATAGGTATACGTATTAGTTAGGTCGAAAAAGTGCTGGGAAAAAAATCGGAACTAGCCGTATTTTACTGATCAGATTTGACCGGTCTACTGTTTAAGTGAGACAAATAAAAATGAGCTATTTCGGAGTCGGAAAAGACGATAAGTACAGTCGTGTTCTCCAATACCAATTCTATACAGTCAACAGTTCAAAAATCAAAACCAGACCTTATTGCCAGTTACATAAGGTCTGCTAGATATTTATGACCCGTAGGCTGTACAGATATTGGAGAACTCGACTGTACAGTGTGCAATAACTATGAAAAAAGCGATTAAACACCTTTACTAAAAATCTTTGTAACTTTAAACGAGCCCTTAATGTTAGAAACTTTCGCCACTCTAGAGACTTTAGTTCCTAAATTGAGTTGGTGAACTCTTGAAGGACTCCTTAGCGCGGCCCCCAGGCATTACCTAACGACTTGTTGATAGAAACTTATTCAGTTTAGCAATGGAGGAAGTGGACAGACATGTTTTTAAGCGACTTCAAAAATGGAGGTTCTGTGTTTCGTCAGTGTGTGTGTTTTAACCCTCGACGCAAAGAGAGCGGTGTATAAATTTGACCTGCGTATCTGTGTATCTGAATGTGGCATCAGAGAGCCTAGTGTAATTGCCGACCAGGCCAAGAAAAATGTCTCGATCGCGTTCGCGTTTAACAATTCTCATACTATTTGACAATTTAACGCACACGCGATCGACACGTATTTTGAGCTTTTTGATTACACTAAGGGCACAAAGCTCCCAACTGGATGGACCGATTTCGATGCGGTTTTTTCAAACCGAAAGCTAGTTTAATCGAGATGGTTCTTAAGTAAGTTTCGTTTAGATCGGTTCAGCTGTTTTTGAGATATTGAAATTTGATATACTTATGACAATATCGGCGGTATTTCAACTTAGCCACACCCGTGTTGCCATTTAATATTATATGGCTATGATGGGTAAACTGGGGCTGTTAATGTTACCCCGAGCACGAATATGTATTCGGATCCTACGTCGTAACATAATCGAGTAGTAACTATATCGTATCGCTATCGACAAAATTCATATAAAATATTAGTATCGAATACGGTCCCGGGGCGCTGTTCGAACCGTCATACATATTTTCTCGATAACGTTACTATTGCTACTATATTACATTACGTAGGATTTGAATATTCGTGCTCAGGGTACTGACGACTTTTATATAGAACTAGCTGTTGCATGCAACTTCGTCCGCGTAGATTTCGGTTATCGTTATCCCGCGGGAACTATTTTTTATTTTATTTTTTTACTATACAATTTTTCCGAATAAAAAGTAGCCTATGTTATTCCTCAATATTCAAACTATCTTCTTACCAAATTTCATCTAGATTGGTGAAGCGGCTTTCCCGTGAAGAGGTAAAAACAGACAGACAGAGACACAGAGTTACTTTCGCATTTATAATATTAGTTAGGATTAGTTAGGACAATTAGGAAGTTAGGATGTCTATTAAACATAATGTTTGGTTTAAATGTTTGTTAAAAAAACTTAGTATATAGTTTATTACTATAATCAATCATGTACCTACCTACCTAATAGTTTAATGTCAATTTCTCGACATTATTGTTGTAGTGGCTGCGTGGCGGCCGACCACGTGGTCCTAAGGCTGTGCTCGTCGCCGAGCAAAGCGGGCGGAACAGCGGAAAGAAAATAATTGTTGTAATTGATCTCTGAATCGCATATTTGCTTTGGTAAGACGTCGTTACGAACCCAATCTCATAGACATACAATTTAAGTATAATTACGGCAGTTTTACGCTAATTCATTAATAGAAGTGTTAACATTGAGTATTTTTGATAACCACCCCAGTACCGAAGCCAGCTTGCAAGCTATTTAGCAAGGGATTGATAAACTAGCAGTCAACTGAAATATTGTATTTTATTTTCACCACACCTAATAGTGACTAAGATATTAGCTTTTATACATAAATGTGGCTATAGACAACCTGGTTTTTAAATCTTTTTATATTGACTTGTTTTTTTAAGAACCAGAAAAAAATCTATCATACGTATGAGTAAACAATTGAGCTAATTAATTCTTTAAGCGCCCTTGACTTTAACCGCTTGTGTGAGGGAAGTACAATGTACCTATGCTCTACTCGTATACTGTACTATGATCTAAACTCTTCAATATTTCTTTTATTTTATTGTTAGACTATATGTCGTATGAACTGTGCAAAATTGAATTCAGTAGTTTGTTTCGGAACGAACATAACTTATTAAGTTTGTTGTTGGGTGTTTGTTGTTGGGTGTTGTTGTTGTTGTTTATTGTATGTACGACATACAGTCCAACAATAAAATGAAAGAAATGTTGAAGAGTTTAATTTCCGTCTTTAATGTGAAGTCTTTGATCTTGCATTTTAATTGTAAGACAACAATTTAGTTTAAAGGGACTTGCTTAGTCTTTTTCTCGTTGATGTTTTTTTACCGACTTCAAAAAAAGGAGGAGGTTCTCAATTCGACGGAACGTTTTTTTTTGTTGTCGATCTGAGCCGTGTTTTATAAAGCTACAAGTTAATGTTTACAAGCGGAAGTCTCATTCTATCACCTTTTGTTATAACGAGACGTCCGTAAAAAATAAATAGAGACTATTAGAGTAAATTGTAACTTGTAGCTTTATAAAACACGGCCCTGTGAAATGCGCTGCACCGCTGCCCGCTTCATCTTCAGCTCCCGCTAACCGCTTCTGGTCAGGCCACAGTCCCATCGAGATAGCATCTCATCTGGGCGCCGCCCGCCTTAGTTCAGTTAGCACTGTGCGCGCGGCTCACAAGACCGCATCCCACGCCCGCAGCTGGGCCGCGAGTGAAGTGAGAAGTTTTAGTGCAGTGAGTGTCGCACTTTGTATGTTGGATGAGAAAAAATTGGTAAGTTAAAAAAAAGATTAAGCTGTTTTTTTTTAAGTTGCATTTTTTATTAAATTATGTCTGTTTTATCAGGGTGTTGAAATTTTTTTAAATTGATAGGTCGGATTTTTATTATCATAAATAATTGTTTGTAGGTATCAAATTTTATTTTATTGATCACATAAATAATTCTCAAAAAAAGTATTGAACAACACGTTTTTATAACTAAACCACTGGACATGTTCATGATTTCAAAAGCAATATTATGACTTGTCTTAATATATAAATAAATGAACCGATTTATTTACCTTTGACATAAACTTAGACACCAAACATCAAACATATTGTACCTACTCCTATAAATGCCTATAAATGGCTTGCTTACTTACTCCTTGCTAACCCCATAAACCCCATAAACATACAACAACACGAAAATAGAAATGTTACAAAATAAATAAATATATAAATAATAGTTAACGTGGTCTAATAACTCTACTGAATCAAATTATAAGTAATACTTAAGTAAGTAATTTGGACCGTGATTAAAATTTCACCCTTTTCATGACTTGATGTTAACCTACTACTTATAGCAATAGCCCAGATGCGCGCATTATATTTTCAAAGGAATGCTGATCGAATTGTCGTTGGTCTATACCAACATTTGCAACTATGTTGAAATAGACTTTACGAATCCTGCGTAACGTTACGGTTATTGTATCGAGATCGAGAAACGTCATACTAAATTTTAGTTCCAAATACGCTCACGGGCGGGCGCTGTTCCAAACGTCATACAAACTCGGCAACATTTACTATTCGATTTTACGTTACGCAGCATTCGTAAAGTCGTGCTCGACCCTCTGAGCGTCTAGTGTAATCAACGGCTAAAAAAACGTTTCGATCTCGTTTGCGTTTACGTCTGAATTACTATAGGGAAATTGGCAGCGCCCCTAGTGGCACGTATCGACAACAAACAATTCTCCATACTATTTGACACGCGTAACGCAAACGCGATCGAGACGTATTTTTGGCCGTTGATTACACTAGACGCTCTGAGGGTCGAGCACGACTTTACGAATGCTGCGTAACGTGAGTAAAGTCGAATAGTAAACGTTGTCGTCGAGTTTGTATGACGTCTAGAACAGCGCCCGCCCGTGAGCGTATTTGGAACTAAAATTTTGTATGAGGTTTCTCGATCTCGATATGATAACCGTAACGTTACGCAGCTTTCGTAAAGTCGCGCTCGACCCTCTGGCCATCCTGAAGTCTTGGGTGGATGAGCATGAGGCACCCTCCACCTCCATCTTTGACCACATTTTCGCTTACCATCAGGCGTGTTTGAGGAAAATAGCTAAACATGAAACTTAGTTAAAAACTATCTCGATTAAGCTAGCTTTCGGATAAATAAAACCGCATCCAAACAAGTCCGTTTTAGAGCTTTGATGGCATAGATAGACACACACGTCACACTTATGACACTGATCCTATAAGGGTTCCGCTTTTCCTTTTGAGGTATGGAATCCTAAAAAATAATCACTTTTTAGGGTTCCGTATCTCAAAAGGAAAAAACGGAACACTTACAGTATCACTTTGTTGTCTGTCTGTCAAGACCCTTTTTCTCTGGAACGCGTAGAGGTAGCAGGCTGAAATTATATCAAATATTTTGAGCCTGCAGTCCCTTGAAGCTATAGCTAAGCTACGCTAAAATCAAACTTCTAGGTCAACGCATTCAAAAGATACAGTGATTAAAAAGGTTGTCCATACAAATTGCCGTGCCCTGAAAACCTAAAGGGTACTTCCAGTTGTTCTAGAAACTTGAAATGTGGTATGAAGGTAGCTTTTATAGCAAAACCACTCAGAAAATTCTCAAAATCTTAATTTTTTATATCTGTCTGTAGATTTCACAGACCAATATAAGATGACCCCACACTGCGTACATTTTGCTTAGGAGCAGGGCTCTGCTAACACTTGACAACTTAAAACACTGGGGAAAAGCATTAAAATCTTTCTACGGAACCCTCGTGCGCGAGTCCGACTCGCACTTGGCGGGGTTTTTTTTATTGCCTATTTGGCTGTCTTGCCAACAATTAAGACCAAATGAGGAGCCTCAATGTTGCCTACGTTCAAGACAATGACGCAGATTATCTACGAGCAATAGTCGTGTAATGGAACTTTAACCAACTCCTTCTAGGTCAATCCTTTAGTAGAATTATTGGATTTCTGAGCTAGCCAATATATCGGCTTTCAATCGGCTCAATTTCGCCTGATGGATCACTTTGTGGTCTCGCAGTGTCGATTTCACGAAACTTTAGGAATGTCGGACGCAGCTTAAGCAAATATAAGTTCAACAAATTGGTTTTCCCTTAAGAAAACTACGACAAACAGTATCTCGTGAAGCCGCACAAATAGCGTACAATCGTTAGATACGTAATGTCCACCCTCCGATATAACCTAACGGCATAGACATAATAGCTTAAGGATGGACCCTTCGGTACTTCGTTTTTGGTTCCAATTTCCTGCCGGAGGGCTCGGCAGCTTAAAATGTCAAGAATCTTTGATCCCTACTAAATCCCTACACATTTTCAAACCGTTAACACAATGCTAATGGTAAACTGGTAAACATTTTTTTCTTGAAATACTTAAGCATTTTTCTGGTCTTTCTATCTAGCCTACGTTGTGAGCCGGAATAAATTTATTTAGTTTGCAAATAAATATGAATCACAACAAGACGTAATTGAATTGGCGTTGATAGTCGTGCGCGAGAGTTTGCTGATATTATCACTAGGGCTGTCAGATGGTCAGGAATCGTCTGGATTCTCCCGACATTACATGTGATGTCCAGACTCCCGACAAATAAGAAAATCTCCCGAAAAAATGCTTTTTGTCGCGTTTCTACCACAAAAACATGTAAAATGGTACCTACACGCGGAGATCGGGTGTCTCGCATCGCGGCAAGCCTTTTGTAAAATGTTGACTCATACATTTTCATTTCTCCAGACAAGACAACAAATAAAAATCCCAAAATCCCTAAATTTTGAAACGTTCTCAAGATGTTTCGATTTTTCGATCAGACAACTCTAGGAATATACCACAGAAGAAGAGTGCAAACAACCTGTTTACCGGTCGTTCTACCGGGGTTTCTACAGAGTAATACATTTTCATAAAATCGTAATAAACTGAACTTTATATAATTGTCGCTACTAAATACATTCAACATTTACTTAATTAGTACCTACTTTTTACTTTAGTCAGATATGTATAAATGCTTATCAAGTTAGGTACCAATCAACGTCGTAATTCAACGTTGTGACTGTTGTATCTAGAGAGAATAAAAAATATTAATATTTTAACTCGACTGCTGAAAGAGGGCTACGTTTTTCGAGCGTATGTACGTATGTCTGTACGACAAATTCTACAGCCTAAAGAGTTTTAGCAAAATATGATTAGGTATGATAAATATCACAATGCCTTACAATGAAACGGGACCCAAAATCATCATTAACGAACCATTAAGTTAGGCAAACGATCGCAAGAGACATTGAATTTAAAAAAAAACCGGCCAAGTGCGAGTCAGACTCGCGCACGAGGGTTCCATAGAAAGATTTTAACGCTTTTCCCCAGTGTTTTAAGAAGTCCAGCGTTAGCACTTAGCAGAGCCCTGCTCCTAAGCAAAATGTACGCAGTGTGGGGTCAACTTATATTGGTTGAAATCTACAGACAGACATAAAATTTTAAGATTTTGAAACTTTTTGGAGTGGTTGTGCTAAGTATAAGAGCTACCTTCATACCAAATTTCAAGGAAGTACCCTATAGGTTTTTGGAAATCGACAATTTGTATGGAAATAGTTTTTTTAATGACTGTATCTTTTGATTGCGTTGACTTAGAATGTTGATTTTTTCACGGCTTTAAGGAACCATAGACTTGAGTATTTGATATTAATTTCAGCATGCTACCTCTACGCGTTCCAGAGAAAAAGGGTCTTGACAGACAGACAGACAGACGGACAACAAAGTGATCCTATAAGGGTTCCTTTTTTTCCTTTTGAGGCACGGAACCCTAATAAGAGTCCTTGTGATTAATTGCGAAATAAATAGAAAACTATTCTTATGTTCTTAGCTGCAAAATCAATACTTTTATCATGTCTTAAAATGCTATGTTTAGCTATGTGACTGTTTTTTGCCAAAAAAAAATACGGCAGTCAGAATATTGTGAGGGGAGTAACGATGATATTTTTGTTTTCAGTTTTGGCTTATCTTTCTGATACCTACTCTAGGAAACAACATTAATTGCGTCTATTGATCGGGCAAAGGTGGCCGCCGAATATATCCTCAACAGATTCATAATGTACCGGAGCAAAATAAATCATAACTGTTATTGAGTTATTCCCATTAAGTTTTTATTGCCATGCTTTTTACTATGCGTTTGCTGGCAGTACAAGTTCTGCGTAGATTAGGTACAAGTAAATATAAATTTGCGAGTAACAAACGTACAGACCTACTCGTATCTTTAGACCAATACTTTTGCCGACTCAAAAGGTAAACAAGAAGTAGGCGTCCCAAATTTATTACACTTTAATTCCAATAATGGAAGCCTTAAGCAATTGACAACATTTCATATTTTTGAGACTATAATTTGATTAATTGTCTGTATTCTACTTTGAAAGAGGAGCAAACCTACGGTTTTAAATTTTCATTAAGATTTGTAATTAGTTTACTATTAACTTATTAAAAGGACGTAACTCCAAAACTACGCTAGGATGGATCGTCTTTGTCTTGTCACGATCAAAAAACAAAACCAAGATGTTAAATTTACCTGTCATTGTCAAACCTACGTGTGATTGTTGCTTTTTTTCTCTTGAAAAAGGCAAAAGTATTACACCCATTCTTGCGTAGTTTTGGTAGAATTGGTAGTAATTTTATTTTATTCTCTTGTATTTAAAAAAATAAGGAATATATACATTTCACAAATATACTTAGTGGTGTGTTCAGGAGGCAAAGCCCTTTCGATACCTATATTAATTTCCAGATTTGAAAAATATGAAATGTTGTCAATTGCTAGTCACCATTGTTGAAAATTAAGACAGAACATGGCAACTATTGGAACATTTAACTAGGTAGGTTCCTTATAGTTAAACGTGCTTTTTAAGAACCTACTTAGCCTGAACCGTAGTCCAGGGCAAGGGCCTTTCAGGGGATTTTCATTACGCTCAATCAGCTTCCTTCACACACCGTTGTTGCCTCTCACCTTGGCTCAGTTTTATGCACGCTCGAAGACGAAAGGCCGGCTGGAACCAGCTCCGACGGCCTCGGCTTATGCTGAGCTGAGACGGTTCCTTTTGCCACAAGCAAGGCTATTGTGTATATTGTGTGCGTGTAGTGGCTCTACCACAGAATACGGCTCTACAGACCTCGAGACCTCATTTTTTTCAAAAAATATTTTATTTCAAAAAATTATAATTTTAATTAGCGAACCTGCTCACAAAATTTCACGAAAATCGATTGAGAAATGCGACTTGTAGAGAAGAACAGCCGGCAGCTGGACAGACGGGCGGACAGACATACGAAAGAGTTTAGTCCAAACTGAAACTTGAATTATGAAATGTGTCTTGTACTGCGACAATAAACATTTCTCTCGTTCCTGTTTTCTAATTTGGGTTATCTCACGTTCAAGAACTGTCGTGGCCAGCCGTACCTTTCAGCTTCCCATCTGCACCTGAAATGAGAGCGTGTGTATTTGACGTTTGACGCGTGACTCGCTCGCGTATCGGCCCGGCCACGACTACACGCGACCCCCGACTCAGTGGGTCGAGCACGACTTGTCGAAACCTGCGACACGTAAAATCGAATAGTAAACGTTGTCGAGTTTGTATGACGTTTGGAACAGCGCCCGCCCGTGAGCGTATTTGGAACTAACATTTAGTATGAGGTTTCTCGATCTCGATACGATAACCGTAAGGTTACGCAGGATTCGACAAGTCGTGCTCGACCCTCTGCATTTCGCTTATGCGACTCAGACTTTCACAAAACTTCCACCTCTCTCCGAAGCCTCAATTTAGCCACCATAACCACTTAGACAGCGTGAAGCTCTTAAGTCATCACAGCCAGTCCCAGAGGCGCACGATTAAACAAGTAGGTCATTATCTCATACCCTCCTCATAGTACGTTAGCCACGAATTCGCAGGGGAAGGCCGGCCGGAGGGTTTTTGAGATTTGATGTTACATACAGTCAGGGTCAAAAATATATATCCGCACAAAGTTAGAAAAATATGTAGGTATACATCAACCTTGTTGCCGTGCCGCGGTAAAAAGGTCTGACTCCCGAGTACGAATATTCGAATCGTACGTAACTTAAGCGTTATCGTATCGTCAACGAGAAAATTCACACTGAATTTTAGTACCAAGTACACACAGGGGGCGCTGTTTCAAACGTCATACAAATTTTCTCAATAACCCTCCACTAGATTACGTTACGTAGCATTCCAATATTCCTGCTAGGGCCCCAGTTGACAGCGTACCTATCACGGGACAGCGATTCACGTTTCAATCCACGTTCTTACTAGTGGAGTAAGGTAAGGAGTAAACGACATTTGACGACCGGATAGCCTAGTGGTTAGAGACCCTGACTATGAAGCTTGAGGTCCCGCCGGGTTCGATTCCCGGTCGGGGCAGATGTTTGTATGATGAATACGAATGTTTGTTCTCGGGTCTTGGATGTTTAATATGTATATAAGTATGTATTTATCTATATAAATATGTTTATCCGTTGTCTAGTATCCATAGTACAGGCTTTGCCTAGTTTGGGACTAGGTCAATTGGTGTAAATTGTCCCATGATATTATTTATTATTTTTATTTGGACACCGATCACCTGTAGCTTTCAACTTTGACGCTGGCAAAATTGTCCTACCGGACAGAAGCCAATAAAAAAAAAACTTACTAGTGTGCGCAGAATGTTAATCCTGAGCGTCTAGTGTAATCAAGGGCCAAAAAAACGACTCGATTGCGTTCGCGTTTACGTCTGAATTACTATGGGCACATTAGTAGCGCCACTAGTGGCACGTATCGCGACGACAAATAATTCTCATACTATTACATCCGTAACGCAAACGCGATAGATACTTATTTTTGGTACTTAGTTTATTTTCTTTCTCTCGGATATTCGGTAAATATCTGTATTTACCGAATATCTTTTCATACACCGGGTTTTAAAACTTTACGAAAGGAATTCAAATATTAAACTTCGTAACTTGTTTCATTAAGTTAATAATGAAATATTTCTTGGCGATAACTTCAGCGTTCGCGAGGGGGGTTTGTTGAAGGCGAAAGAGAGAAAGAAAATTTAGAAATAACACCCCAGACTATTCGGCTCTGTATTACTCTGGTAATACAGAGCCGAATAATCTGGGGTGTTATTGTCAAAATACCTGTCAGGGGCCGTTAATAAATTAATATTAATAAATATTTATGGGGGAGAGGAGGGGTGGAAGGCGAATCTCACTCAATCTCACGTGGGGGAGAGGCGTAATTAGGTCTCGGCAAATATCAAGTAATTTTTTTTTCGCAAGAAACAGTGTAAAAATTGCGAGAAAACTTCGTTAAATCAAGGAAAACAATACATGTTTTACGAAATCAAGCACTGAACTAAAAAAATCGCATTTTTAAAAATCTCACGTGAGGTTACTGGGGGATGTGGGGATCGAGCCAAATCTCACGACATCTCACCAAGGGGGGAGGTTGGTTAGAAAAATTGCCACAATCACCTCAGGTAATTATTCTACGTCCCCTCATATTAAGTAATACCTTAATGTAGACAAATTTGACACTTCGACGCTAAACCAGCCATGAACGCAATGGTGCTGCTTCAGAGAACATCTGAGCTGAATGATGGTATACAGATTCACTAAATTCTTAACCAAAACCCTTAGTCAAACAGCGGGCGTGGCGCGGGAAACACGCCTCGCTTATTCTATGAGCAACTTTTTGTCGTGCAAACTGGCAAAGGCGCCGCTATAGCTTTCCATAAATACATATAAATACCATGGAACAAATTAACACCAATTGACCTAGTCCCAAACTAGGCAAAGCCTGTAACTATGGGTACTAGACAACGGATAAACATACTCATATAGATAAATACATATCTATATACATATTAAACATCCAAGACTCGAGAACAAATATTCGTATTCATCATACAAACATCTGCCACGACCGGGATTCGAACCCGGGATCTCAAGCTTCATAGTCAGGGTCTCTAACCACTGGGCTATTCGGTTGTCGTAATAATTTCGATTTTAACGCAAACGCATTCAAGACGTGCTATCGACCATGTTGGTATCTTTTCATAGTAAACGCCAAAGTGACAACGCATTGATTTACAAGTATGATGGGTACTGCTAAACCTTCTAAGTCACAAAATTGGCAACAAAAACGAAGTACCGAAGGGCCCGATCCATGTACATATGCTATATAATATAATATATGCTTGTTGAAATGTTTCCGGTTCACTACACTATCTGAAGCCCTGTATACATGAAGATGGTAAAAAAAGTAATTTAAATCAAAGTGTGAAAATAATCGATTTATTGATTATTTTTGTTTTTATTTTTATGAAACATTCATAGTATGAAATTCAACATACAATGACAATGCAAAGAAAAAATAAAAACAAAAATAATCAATAAATCGATTATTTTCATTGATTCAGAAAATAGTTCCATCTCTTGCCACTAATGCGTAACTGTAGAAGTTCTGTAGTGGGTGAGCCGCTTGATTAAGCTACTCATAGATGGCGCTGAGGAGAGATCTCCCAAATAAAAATATGACACAGGGCATTGAAAAATTCGTTAGGTACACCAACGTTAAGTATAGCTTAATTGGTGGAGCGTGGTACGGATTACCGAGGTTGCTGGATCAAGTCCAACTGCTTAACGGATTTTTCTTTGCATTGTCGTTGTATGTTGAATTTCATACTATGAATGTTTCATAAAAATAAAAACAAAAATAATCAATAAATCGATTATTTTCATTGATTCAGAAAATAGTTCCATCTCTTACCACTAATGCGTAACTGTAGAAGTTCCGTAGTGGGTGAGCCGCTTGATTAAGCTACTCATAGATGGCGCTGAGGAGAGATTTTCCAAATAAAAATATGACACAAGGCATTGAAAAATTCATTAGGTACACCAACGTTAAGTATAGCTTAATTGGCGGAGCGTGGTACGGATTACCGAGGTTGCAGATTCAAGTCCAGCTGCTTAACGGATTTTTCTTTGCATTGTCATTGTATGTTAAATCAAAGTGCCATCGCACCTCGCTAATTTCGCGCACGCTGCGCCACACGTGAGCCCACAGCCTTACAGAGGGTCGAGCACTACTTTACGAAAGCTGCGTAACGTTACGGTTATCGTATCGAGATCGAGAAACCTCATACTAAATTTTAGTTCCAAATACGCTCAAGGGCGGGCGCTGTTCCAAACGTCATACAAACTCGACAACGTTTACTATTCGACTTTACGTTACGCAGTTTTCGTAAAGTCGTGCTCGACCCTCTGTTCAAAAAACTAGTGCAGGAAACACAATTTCTCACCCGGATGCGAAGATTTAACAAGGGGCTCGTATTACGCATTATCGATGGGTTTTACACACAATCTGAAGGAAAGGATCCGGCCGTTTTGGGACACAGAAACCAATAGGTTTAACATAATAATGTTAACGCCTTGGTTTGTTTACGTTTTCATTAGGAAAAGTGTCTGAAGAGTATGCCTTAATGGATCACAGTCAGGCTTTGTTGCCAAGTGGTGCGGAGTTGGGTTACAAGGCTTGATATGAATAGAATCTAACTACGCTTACGAGTAAAATAACGGGTTAATTTTGTATGAAATTTTCATGCAAGTACGAATTTTGAAATCCTGCTTAACGTAATCGAGTACTTAGTAGTTAACGTTATGGAGAAATTCGTATGGCGTTTGGAAGAACGCCCGCCCGTGAGCGCACTTGGAACAAAAAAAATTGAATGAAGTTTCTCGATTTCGATACGACAACGTTACGTTACGCAGGATTCAAATATCCGTACTCGACCTTGAGCGTTTATTGGAATCAACGGCCAAAAATACGCCTCGATCGCGTTTGCGTTACGGGTATCAAATATGTAGTATGAGAATTGTTTGTTGTCAATACGTGCGACTGGTGGCGCTTCTAATGTGCCCATAGTAATTCAGACGTAAACGCGAACGCGATCGAGACGTTTTTTTGGTAGTTGATTACACTAGACGCTGTTATTTTTACTGCGTAGTATTTACTCTTCTGTGAGCTAAACGAGAGCATTCCACGCGTGTGAGCGATCGAGAATACGAGTTTTTAACCTCCGACGAATAAGAGAGGTGTTATAAGTGTGGGAAATGGAACGTAAGAGTGTGAGAGAGTAAGATGTAAGTGTGAGCGAGATGACGGATGTTCGAATGAAAGTAGGCTTTTGTTTAAAGATGGCGTTTTGCTAGGATTTTTACACAGATCGGAGACGAGAGCTTTCGCTCATTGTAATGGAAGGAATAAATTAATAAATACATTGATGGAGACTAAATTAGTGCCTAATTTCATAATTTAGTCCCACATAAGTTTTACCTGTGTATCTGTGTGTCTGTGGCTGACTACTGGGTTTTTTACCCTACAAACATCTGCCCCGATCGGGGATGGAACCCGGAACCTCTAGCTTCGTAATCAGGGTCTCTGACCTCTGACAAAGTATTGAAATATTTTTAAGGCAAGGTAGTACAAGGGAATGAGACCCCAATCATGCGATGGCAGGGGTTCAACCAATAAGGGCTTTGGTTTAAAGGTCCTTCTTAACACGACAACCTGTTTATTCATTAAAACTTACCTTGAAATGAATTTCAGTTTGAGTCCAACTAATTTCTAGGTATCACGACAGAGAATAAGTAAAGTATAATGGACACACACAAATAACACAAAAGGACACTGTGTCAACTTCTTTGCTTTGAATTAAGTTAGTGCCAACTATTGGGGCAGCTGTGACGGACAGACAGACAGACCGAGTCCACACCCTAAGGATTCCTTTTTTTACCATTTTGGTTCAGAGCCGTAAAAAGCAAACATCTGCATGATTTTGCGCCTAAGATAAACAACACCGAGCTATCTAAAACGATTCATTATGCCGTCTCATTCGCACTAATGACGAGTGTGATAAGCTGAAAGGCACCGGCAGTAACATGTCACCCAGTTAATTAGTTGTTTAATTAATTCTCAATAATGGCTGATAAGAAAGTACATAACTATCGGGCTGAGTGCAGTAGGGTCACCGAGACGGATTCGGAATATGAAAATACCGTTACTCATTCATTACATGAACATGATGCATACATGTAAAGCGATGTACCTACCTACTTTTGATAGGCACACTTGGAGTAATTTTATAGCAAAATACTCTGCTCGAAATGTAAACTATGTACTGCTATGTATACAATGATTGCCATGATTGGTTCATAGCTTGTTATCTCGCTTGTCATCTGGTCGAAAGTGAGCCTCGATTGGAGGCTAGAGATTTTATAGGTGCAAATGAGCATATGCGTTTCGGAAACGTTCGCCCTGACATTTGGTGTCCAGAGGTTGGCTGGTCCGTGGCTTCGTGCCTACGGTCTACATTTTGTAGCCAACGAAGCGCGCTAAAACAAAAACGCAAGTCAGCGATTGGTCAGCGATTTACACCGAATTGTCACTGTGTAATTTTAATTTACGTTTGTAAAGTTACTGAAATATTTGAAAGATGGC
Source organism: Clepsis dumicolana (assembly GCA_963691665.1). Classification (NCBI taxonomy): domain Eukaryota; kingdom Metazoa; phylum Arthropoda; class Insecta; order Lepidoptera; family Tortricidae; genus Clepsis; species Clepsis dumicolana. Next base: position 10,304,717 of record OY829522.1, on the reverse strand, counting down.
AGCGATCAACATAATTATTTTGCAAGTGCTAGGTAGGTACCTCAGGTGAGGAGGGCAGATATAGGGTAGTATACTTAGTGAAAAATCTTTTCCACGGCCAGGCAAAAATCAGTGTCAGTGTGTGTGACAGTGTCAAAAAGATTTTGTTATGGAAAAACTTTTCTCACTTTGACTATGAAGAAGGCTATGCTATGACATGGAACGCGGCTAAAAACACATAAGTATTCAGACTGCAGCTGCTGACCGGACACAATTGATACTGCAGCTGCTGACCGGACACAATTGATACTGTAGTTGGTTGGGTTTTAGTTTTAAAATTACTTTTGTTTACATTAAATCCAAATAGGTACTTCTCAGTAAGCAGTTCTTCAACTTACCCCGTATTCAATAGCTTCCTAGATTTATGGATGAATACCTTGTTTTAGATTACAGACATAAGATTCTCTGCAATGACATGATGGAAGCACGAACAAAAAATAAATCCGTAGGTGGGCGGAATCTAGTAATAGTACCTCACGTCACGACATTAGCACAGGGGCCTACTTTTATGACTTTCTTCCGAGGGCTCCTATGTAGGCCGTGCACGAGTTTTCGAATCCTGCTTAACGTTACGTTATCGTATCGAAATCGAGAAACCTCATACTAAATTTTAGTTTCAAATATGCTCACGGGCGGGCAATCTTCCAAACGTCATGCAAATTTCTCGATAATGTTACTACTGAATGAAAATAATCGATTTTATTGATTATTTTTGTTTTTATTTTTATGAAACATTCATAGAATGAAATTCAACATACAATGACAATGCAAAGAAAAAAAAAAAAAAAAAACAATGCAAAGAAAAATTCGTTAAGCAGCTGGACTTGAACCAGCAACCTCGGTAATCCGTACCACGCTCCACCAATTAAGCTATACTTAACGTTGGTGTACCTAACGAATTTTTCAATGCCTTGTGTCATATTTTATTTGGAAGATCTCTCCTCAGCGCCATCTATGAGTAGCTTAATCAAGCAGCTCACCCACTACGGAACTTCTACAGTTACGCATTAGTGGCAAGAGATGGAGCTATTTTCTGAATCAATGAAAATAATCGATTTTAGAATCGATTGAGGAGAGATCTTCCAAATAAAATATGACACAAGGCATTGAAAAATTCGTTAGGTACACCAACGTTAAGTATAGCTTAATTGGTGGAGCGTGGTACGGATTACCGAGGTTGCTGGTTCAAGTCCAGCTGCTTAACGGATTTTTCTTTGCATTGTCATTGTATGTTTAATGTTACTACTGAACAAAAACAATACTTTGCTCACCCGCGACCACAAGTGAAAAATAGTTAATCTGTGCGGCAAATGTATGTTTCCATACAACACCTCCGCCTCCACTGCTACACGAATCAACACATGTCACACAGACCCAACTATCACCACCACCACTAAACCACACGCTGACTCGTTTCGGCACTCTCCACGAGACCATTAACGAAGTACCACAACTACCGCCACAATTTGCCGCACAGATTAACTATTTTTCACTTGTGGTCGCGGGTGAGCAAAGTAATTGTTTTTAATTCATAAATATGAGCCTCCGCAAAGTAACGCCTGATTCAATAAACGTTACTACTACCTACTCGAATAAGTTACGCAGGATTCGAATATTTGTACTCGGGCCTCTGCTAGCCAAACTGCGATTTACTACCCTTAAACAAAACGTACTACTTTTAGTATTTTAGTACAATTACTTGTAACGTTGTCCTTGTGAAATATTCATGGTTAAAGGGCCCGAGGGACGCGGGGGCTGACAAGGGTTTCGAGATCAGAACAATTGTTGCTGTTATTTGATTTAAGTGAATAAGTAAGTATATATACCTACTACCGAATAACAATGCTCTAGTAAATTAGATTTGTTGGATTCCTACGCGACTCATCTGTCGAGTAGTGGATAATTTAGGATTCTTTATAGTAGGTACTTAGGTACAGTCGAGTAGCTACCGACATATTGTACTGCGACTTTATTACATCGGTAACTGCATGTTGAGCGCCCGGTTTTGAGATGTTTAATTGTTTAAAAATATTTGCCATTATTCATAAACGTCACTGAAGCTTCCATTAGTTAAAATAGGCTTTTTCTGCTTCTTACTAACGGAAATGTCAATGTGACAAAAAAGGACAAATGAACTTTAAAGGCATTTGAGTTAAAACAGGTTTATGAATAATACGGATTATCTTTAATTGATTGAATCAGGCGTTACTTAATAAATTGTTTGATTGTTGTTGTTTGTTGCTTGACTGTATAATGACTATCCATTTTAATAATTTAAATTGTCGATAGCGTGGAGCAATCGAGTTTTAAACTCCCTTAAAAACATACCACTCTAATTCAGTAGAACGTCCAAATGTTTAGCACCTTAATTAAAGTGATTAAAGTAATTGACACACTTGCCCCTTATTGCTATGAATTAAGATTAACAGTGCCCTAAGCACGACTTGTCGAATCCTGCGTTACGTTACGGTTGTCGTATCGAGATCGAGAAATCTCATACTAAATTTTACGTGACGCAGGATTCGACAAGTCGTGCTTAGGGCACTGCTGTGTAGTTTCCGACATAGAATAGGGCTGCCAGCTGCCCCATGTATTACCCTTGTGTCGTAGAAAGCGATTAAGGGACAAGAAGAGGAAAGAACCCCTCCTGTCGGACATGGACAACTCAATAACAAAACACGGGTTAGGAGCATCCGTCAGACACAATAGGTGTGGTAAGTTTCTGCAAATAAGTCATTGCCTCTTGGCACTGCTTAATATAGTCTGCAATAGACTATAAGGCCAATGATGATTAAAGGTGCAAAATTTGAGAACAGAGTCAGGCACTTTCATCATTCCTTACGGGTTTACCTTAAAAATATGTTCTGATCCGTCTTCGACGCCTGAGTAAGAAGGTGAAGTGCTATATGATCATAAGGTATAATATCAATTGAGCAATGATTTCTCAGAAACGATTGAATATTTTGTCGCGTTTCAATATAACTGGGGTGATGGGAACCGAATTTTTTTCAAGATTCGTCTTTGGAAAAACATTCAGGGTACCTCAGAATACAGAACAATCAGTTTGTTCTGTATTCTGAGCAGGGTACCTACTTTTTAGGAATGATTTCCTAGCGGTTATTTACAGATCCAGCGCAATATCTCACTTGTCAAATAAACTGAATGAAGATCAGTCACGATCGCAGAACTAATAAAGAAGAAGGTCCATGTTTTCGGTTTTTCGCTTAATTCTCGGAAACTATGCGTCCTAGCGACATGACCACTATGTACAAAAGAAAGCTGATTAAATTTGCTACAGGTTTTACTCGGTCAAGTTTTTCGATAGACAACGCACAACCTAAACCATTGGAATTAGAGACTTAAAGTTTGGCACACATATACCTTATGTATCATAGAGGTGCACCAAGAAGGGATTTTTTGAAATTCCCACGGGATAGGGAATAAATGGAATCTATATTTTAGAATCAATGTGGCTCTATCTCCATAACCATAATTAATTAAGATTTCAAATTTGGCGTGCAAGTAGGTAATAATAACAGCTAAAAACCGTTTCCAGGATTTTTCTTAATTGCAACGGGATAAAGAACAAACATATTATTTTCATAATAATTGACTAGCGGCTGACTAGCTAATTTTACAGATATATTGCTTGATCTTTGATGCTCTGCTACTTTCGTGCTTGAGGTTGATGAGAAATCCGTCAAAGAGTACATCTCCTTCCGTGGCAGTTTTTCGTGATAAAGTGGATGTAGCGGGCGGTGTTAAAGCGAGCGGGGACTTTTGATATGTTCAATTTCAGCTCTTCAGCTGTTCTGCTTATATAGCATTTTGCAGGAGATGTTAGCTGCTATTATCAGCTACTTGCATGGATAATTTGAAATCTTAATTAATTATAGTTATGGAGGTAGGAGCCACTTTGATTCGAAAATATAAATCCCACTTATTCCCTATCCCGTGGGAATTTCGAAAAATCCCTTCTTAATGCACCTCTATGATACATAAGGTATATGTGTGCCAAATTTCAAGTCTCTAGGTCCAATGGTTTAGGCTGTGCGTTGTCTGTCAGTTAGTCATTCAGCAAGTCAGTCAATCAATTTATTGTTTTATAGGTATAGATATCGAAAAACTTTTACCGAGTCAAACTTGTAGCAAATTTAATTAGCTTTCTTTTGTATATAGTGGTCATGTCGCTAGGACGCATAGTTTCCAAGAATTCAGCAAAAAACCGAAAACTTGGACCTTCGAAGCCCCCCCTCCCCCCCGGCTCAAGGGGTACGAGCGGGGACTTTTGATATGTTCACCTCCTAACTAGTCCAAACAAAGTTACGAAGTCCAATTGTGTTCCAAGAATTTCCCTCTATACATTTGTTAGCGCATTCAATGCCTGGCCTAAAGGTGACTACTTAAACACGTTCTTTTCGTGTACCCTTCATACATGTAGAGCTGCCTTCAATATTCACCCTCGCGAAACAGATTTCATTTTCAAAGGCAGCAAATTTGCTCACAGTCATTTAACAGTCATCATTTCCTAAAAGGGATTTAATTCAAGGGGTTGATTCGCTACTTACATCATTTAATGGGATTTTCACGCAACAAAAATCTTCCATTATCCGGCCGTACCTAATACCCGCATGTACGAACTGTGGAAGTTCTTCTTTACGAAATAGGTATAAAAACTCGTACCATTCGCAATCCTGAAATGTTCAACTTCTTATAACAAAACAATATTACATTTAATTAAACAATGAGTCATTGAAGACAAATACCAATGTGACTCAAAAAGAAACGCTTCTGATATTACTCGTTGAACTCGCACCGAGAATGGTCCACCTTGTTTGTTAAGGAAAGTCGATATCGAACCACAAATAAACTCTGCTCCCGGTATGAAAACAAATTAACTTATGTTTTATTATTCATATACTATAAAAGTTTAGCTGTTAAACATCCGTTGACGTTGTAGCCCAGAAGGTTAATTCTAACGATCGCTTTGCAAACGCCGCTGTCAACACGGCTTGGATTTGTTTATAAAATGCGGTGTCCTGTAGAACTAAAGATAACGACATTCTATCATTTTTATCCCGTCAAACTCTACAAATAAAACAAATTGTATTGGTATAAAATTTGTTATCACCAACAATATCGCTTTAATGTAGAGATTGTACTGTAGAGGTTGTAAGGCAGGCCAAAAGGTCAACTATTCAGGTACAAATCTGTAAATCGAAATACTCATCTAAAGGAATATGGGAGGTCGTTAACAAAAGAAGAAATAAATTTCTCACTTGCAGGCGGAGCGATATGGTTCTCAGTTTGAATGGCAGAATGAAGCGCAACCCTCAGGCAATTGCGGACTTTTTCTCGTCGCAATTTGACCAGGGTAATTTTCCGAGCACGGGTGATTTGTCCTCCGCAATAAAATGTCTAAAGCATTGGACTAAACAACACTTTACAGACATACCCTAGGAACCTATTTCATCGTTAGAAATTTTTAAATATTGTTAGATCCATGAAAAGTAAAAAATCTTGAGGATACGATGAATTGCCAGTAACTGTGATTAAAAGTTGCATAGATATACTTTCGGGTCCTCTTGCTTACTGGTTTAATAAATGTTATGATCAAGGCGTTTTTCCCGACCAGCTAAAGGTAGCCAAAGGTAGCTGTTTATAAAAAAGGCACCAAAACTGATCCGAAAAATTATCGGCCAATATCGCTTCTACCTGTATTGTCCAAAATTTTTGAGAGATTAATGAAGTCCCGTATTTTGAAACACCTAAAAGTGAATTCAATTATAAATCCGAAGCAATTTGGTTTTCAGGAAAAAAAAGCTACTACAGACGCAATTGATTCTCTCGTGGGTGACGTTGTGTCGGACATCCATTGTAAAAAAGGAGTGGCTGGACTGTTTCTAGACCCTAGCTCTGCTTTTGATATGGTAGACCACGAAATACTTTTGTGAAAGTTAGATTTTTATGGTATTAAGGGTCATTTTTGTCATCTCCTTCACAATTATCTTAGTAATCGGAAGCAGTTCGTGGAGTTAAGGAGCTTTGAGAATAATGTAGAATGTTCCGTTAGATCGAAGTTTGTTACTGTAAGGAGATGGGGTTCCGCAGGGATCAATACTGGGGCCTATACTATTTATCCTGTTTACAAATGACCTGATCAACTATATTTGTAATGCCGTTCCCGAATGCCGTGTAACCGTTTTTGCCTATGACACTAGTGCAATTGTTGCTACAAATAGTATGCCTGAGCTTGTCAAACTGACGACATAAGCAATTACGGCTTTTCAGAATTGGTTCTATATCAATAATTTGCGTTTAAACACTGACAAAACCAAAATTGTGTTATTCAAACTAAATTCTAAAAGGACCGATAAGCTTAATGTTGTAGTAAATAATGAATTGTTAGATGTAGTTAGTGGTATCAAGTTTCTTGGTGTACGTATTGATATGGGTTTGACATGGAAAGAGGAGCTGAATACCGTGGAAAACTCCGTTCTTTCAGCTTGTTATGCTCTAAGAAGCCTTAGAGAGGAACTCACCATCGAGCAAGGCTGAGGTACAGTATCAAGCTCTGGGGAAATAGTTTTAGGTATACCATTAACAGAGCTTTGGTTGTTCAAAAGAGAGCAATACGTACTATTTTACGGATTCCTCAATAGGTTTCTTGTAGAGAGCATTTCCTAAATCTGGGTCTTCTGACGGTTCATTGTTCGTATGTTCTTGTGTTACTGACAGAGTTTGTCAAAAATATTTCAAAACACGAGTCTCTCGAAGAGCAAGAGTGGCGCCTACAAACGAGAACTAAAAACATAAGGCAAACGTTTTTCCCAAGGCTCAAATTAGCTCAACACAGCTCGAAATATCAAGCTATTCAAATTTTTAACAAACTGCCCACTGATTTAAAGAATGTTACTAATTAAAGAGTATTTCATAGAAGGTTGAAGGCATTCTTGTTGAGAGGGTGTTTTTACTCGTACAGCATTGAAGAGATTTTCGTTCGGGATGGTTTGTAAAAATTTAAGAAAATATATGTAAAATAATAATAATGTAATGTAAGCATTTAATTTTTCATTCAAAGAATATTCCGCTCGCACCGCACCGACTTCATATTTCTGCTGCTTAGTGCTAGGCCATAAAACTTTAGGCTTTAGTTTCTGTTGTCCGAAATAAACGCATTTTGTTTTATTTTATTTATTTATCATTATTTTAGGTTTTTTTTTCTAAGGTTTTTTTTTGAAGGCGGTTTTACTTTTTTGATAAAATATTTTTATTTCACAATTTTACGTTGATTTAACATTTTCAGAATTATCCTCCAACTCCTAACCGTTAAGGAGTTGTACCTTCCATCATCAGCTCATCAACATAAGATGATGACTACCGGAAGCAAATACTTGAATAACCTTAGAAAATATATGAAATACGCAGTACGTGCCTGTAAAATTTGAGGGTTGCCCTCGATTTCCCTGGGATCCCATCGTCAGATCATGACTTGGTGACAATGGGACCACCTCAGGAGTATACCCTTTCAAATAAAAAAAAATTAAAATCGGTCTACAATTGATGGGGTAATCGATGTACATACATAAAAAAAAAAACGTACAGTGGAACGTAGAACCTCCTCCTTTTTTTGAAGTCGGTTAATGAAATTGTGAATGTAGGTAGTGGGTGGTACCGGTAGAGGACGCCCTAGGAGAACTTACGCCGATAATATCGGGATTATTCTCCGTAAACCTGACACCTGATTTAGTTGCCTGGCTTAGCAACCTCAAAGCTGTTCTCTGATTGCCCACATATTTTATTGCCACACGATTAATAATATAACTCCGTAAAGGTCAGGTGCGTAGTACATACCTACTCGGAATCATCGAGCGTGTAAGTATGAAGAGATGTATGAATGTGGAGGAGCCTAAGAGGTGTGTAAGGATCGTAGCAAGTGGCAAGCCATAGGTTCTGCCTACCCCCGTGGGAAAGAGGCGTGATATATGTATGTATATGTGTATTGCAAAATCCTGGAATGTCTTGAAAGTAACCCGACGAGCCCGGGGATGGAAATAGAAATCGATCATTGTGAAGATTCAACGCTCATAGGAGTGTGAAAAGGTAGTAAAAGGGTTCACACGTCAAAGTAAAAAAGAGCAAATAAGAGGATTAAGCGGCTTTAAACAAAATTATTCAAATTGATAGCACTCGCCTTGAGTTACGGCTTACAACACAAATTGATAGCACTCGCCTTGAGTTACGGCTTACAACACAAATTGATAGCACTCGCCTTGAGTTACGGCTTACAACACAAATTGATAGCACTCGCCTTGAGTTACGGCTTACAACACAAATTGATAGCACTCGCCTTGAGTTACGGCTTACAACACAAATTGATAGCACTCGCCTTGAGTTACGGCTTACAACACAAATTGATAGCACTCGCCTTGAGTTACGGCTTACAACACAATTTTGTTCAACTTTTTCAGACGCTCTAATGTACCTTGAAGGCATTAGATTGACGATATGAAATTCAGAAGTTTATTCAAAAATATTACTCAAACTTCTTTTGTAACTTTGTTGGCCGTTTTATTATAATGTATGGCCAATGGGATAGTTTGTAATAAGTACCTAAATGGTTATAAAATTTACAAAATCCACATACCTATAGTTGAACTGAGAAATGGTATATTTTTTATACATGTCAAAATGTTTATAACCTTGACATAAGATTGATTTTTGCCTGACCTGTGGAAAAACTATTTTCACTATACCTATACCTGGTCAAGTCAAAATTTTAGTGTGGAGGTTATTGGCTTGTTTATTAGATTGACACCACAACCTCCGAAAACCTCAGTGGCTAATTTCCGCTTGACGTAGCTTTCTACGTTAGGCGTCACAACAATACCCATTCAGATTCACGATATAGATGTCGCCAATACATGTCACATTCCTCGTTATATTACTCGCTAATCCTGCCGCTAAGCAGCAGTGCTTGCACTGTTGTGTTCCGGTGTGGAGAGTAGGACAGCAGGTGTAATTACGGGCACAAGAGGCATTTCATCTTAGCTCTCTAGGTTGGCAACGCATCTGCGGACCCTCCGGGGTTGTGGGTGTTTATGGGCAGTGGTGATCACTTGCCATCAGGTGACCCACTTGCTCGTTTACCTTCCTCGTCGTATAAAAAAAACATTCGTGGCATATTGATCTAAAAATTTACTAGACTTTGAGTCTAAAGTCCTTGTAGAGACAAATTCTTGTAAATTCTTGAAAAATACTCTCACATTCGTACCCCGGAAATCATTTTGCTGATTGCGGACGAATCAAGAACCGCTCGCTTGGGAATTATTCTCGAGTTTGATTGGACGAAGAAAGACGTTTAATGATGATTGGGTGATTGAGCTGTTCATGTATTGACGAAACGCCTGTCGTTGAATGAAGGCAATCGATTTCATTTATAGGGTTCTGTAGTCATGGCCACACCATGTTTAAAAATATGTTCATCTACGTCAACCTTACTACCGTCGTTTATCATACATATTTTCGACGTCATCTTGTTAGCTACCGCATAAAGGAGCGATGTGCGTACCTACAGATAGATGGATATCTATTTCTACCCTTCAACCGTACTACCTACTTATTTGTACAATTTGCAAAAAAAAGTGTGTTCTAAGTTGTTTTTAATTAATTTGATAAGTAAAATTGTATTACAATGCTTGATTTCGTCATGTACATGTGCGTTATTAAGTTTTATTCTTCGAATAACATTTCCTAAGGTTTTAAGCTAAATCGTTTCTCTTGCGACTCTTCCATGAAAATTTTCAATCTACCAAATAACTATAATATTTAAAGTAAGCCTTCGCTTTCTTGCCACGGGCTCAGCCCATAAACATATGGGGTGTTGATGTTGTCTGAAGTAAAGCCTTTATTTTCAGTGGATTGAGATCAAAGAGGCGCGTGTAAAATACACGTGCTCGCGAAATATTATGTTACGAGTCTCTGTCAGAAATTTGCGTTAGCTTTAATGTACTTACCTAGTTTACAGTCGACGGCTAAAATGTCTCCAACCATCACTTTATATTCATTAATAATATTTGAGCTTAATGTTTGTCTCGTAATGTTATATAAGATTTACCAAAGTTAATGCTACGAGATGCTAAAGTAAGTATATACTAAGTCAGTCTAGACTTTATTTACAAAATAAAAATCGATACGGATGCTGTGTTGGTGGGGCAAAATATCGCAAAGGATAATGGGTGTTACAGGAAACCTTTGATTCGACGTTTCAGTCGTTGAATAGATATTATATCTTATATTTATCTTGGTTCGTAGGTGCTCCGAATATGAATTTATGTAAGTACAACAAGACTTTATGAGCTTATCAAGTTGGTCACATTGTAATGTTGCCAGTATATAGGTACCTATATAAAATAATTGATTCTTGTTGAGAGCAGATTCTTGAGCACTCTCAGCTGAATAGGTACATAAACATTATCAAGGATCATAATAAAAACAAACCAATTAAGTATCTATAAAGTCTAAGCAACTTATAAACATGAATATTGAAAAAAAAATTACTTCCTTTTTTAAATAAAGCTAACAAAGTTTTTTACTTGTCGCCAATAATTATGGCAGTGATTAGAGGGGCTGCAGGAATATCGACTAACTTCCGCGCACGGTGCACGTAGGTAGGTAAGTATACTGTTTTACTGACTTTTATTTGTGGTTCGTTGACCTAGTTTCAAAATATATTTTTTTACTACCAACAGACTGCAACGTCGTCTGCGTAGAGCACGGTTACAGCTAGTCTAACTAAGGAAACATGGTAGACTAAACAGACGGCGGATGGTCGGACAGACAGACAGACTTCAGAGGCTTAGTAATAGGATCCCGTTAGTAAACTTCGGGGATGAAACCCAAAAAAAATATTCCGACTATTGAGAACCTCCTCCCTTTTTGAGGTCCGTTAAAAATGAGAGTTAATTATCAATCTCTACGATTCCAGCTATCATGGCTTCGATCTAATCATGAAAATAATTATTATGTTTGTAAACCTTAAATGTTCTGCTAATTGAATATTCATCAGTGAATTATACTTAATTTGTTTCATTAACGACACGAATTTCTGAGAAGACGATTTAATTATTTTCCATTATGATCTGCGTGGAAGTGGAGTATTTTCTTGTGTGTAGAAGGAAATACAACTAACCATACCAACTTAAAATTAAAAACAGAAAACCCGACTGCAATTCTAGTAGGTAAACAATATGGGTGGGTGATGTCACTCCAACTACTGAGACGAATCCAAATACACCTCACACGTTGAAATCCGTCAAACGGTTTAGACTGCAGATCGTGCCAAAGAATTAGACATACATACATACGCTTGAAAAAAATAACCCTCCTTGGGCAGTAAAAAATGCACTTACGCATTGTTACAGCATTTATCTACTGCAAAAAGCCACTAAGGGTCGAGCACGACTTTTCGAAACCTGCGTCACGTAAAATCGAATAGTAAACGTTGTCGAGTTTGAATGACGTTTGGAACAGCGCCCGCCCGTGAGCGTATTTGGAACTAAAATTTAGCATGAGGTTTCTCGATCTCGATACGGCAACCGTAACGTTACGCAGGTACTCGTACTAAATATGTAACTTTAGGTGGCAAGAAAAATAATGTACCACTTTCCATACACGCCTCCATTTTTGTTCGTCAATATTACCATAACTACACTTCAGTGTCTTCTGTGACAAGGGATTTGACGGGTGATGCAAATAAGCCTAAGCTGGTTTTGGGACAATGTCGCTAGTTCGACAACATTTTGTATATCCTGTATAATTTCTAACGGCAAGCCTAATGCACGGAGATAGGTCTTTTACAATACAATACAATACAAATACTATTTATTGAAAACCACAAAACAGTACAAGGAGATAACAAACGTACGTACTACGTTACGTTTACGTTCCGTTAAACCCTTTATCACATTGATGTTTTGGGCTTATAGCGTTATTTAAGTTAAATCCTACTTTAGAAGCGCGATTCTTTTAGAGTAGAGTCGATTTGATTAATAATAGAGCCACGCTGTAATATCGCTGGTTCTAACGGAGTAGCACCATTCTTTCATAGAATTTTCTTGTACAGGTGGTCGATTTTTTAATCTCACTTGGTGACTAAATTCTCATCAGTGACATTGATATCACTATATTAGCCAAAAGCCTTATTTTTGAAAGACGTACCCGTCACTAACATGCGGTTTTCTTTCGTTTGCATAGACAAGCATTTCAGCATAGTAGATTGAGGTTAGTTGTCACTGCCAGTGGTCAAGTAGTCACTCAATGATCTCGTTTACGAGTGGGTGGAAATTGTAATTTACGCATGGAAATTGTAATTTACGCATGGAAATTGTAATCACCGGCGAGATTTAAAAATACGAACTTTTTAGAAATCAGTGATTTTAGTCACCGGGCGAGATTTAAAAATCGACCCCCGGCTACTGTAAGTACCCATGTTTTGGTGAAATAGATGAAAACGCCAACTGGGAAGATTTTTATTCACATTGTTTATGGCCCACATGCATCACCCATACAATATAATATATGGTGCCCACTGAAATACTGTTTAGCTATAATACTAAGTGGAAACGTGACTCGTTCCCGTAAAAACAAGCTTTATTTCTCGGAACATTTTAGTGTCGCGGCGGTAGCAGTCACGACCAGTTAAGAATAAAAGTTTCTGGATAAATAGTCGTAAAACGTGTTAATTCGTGTTGCTTTTACTAGTAAATGTCTCAAGTGAATGCTAAGGATATAACTGAATATAGCATTACAGCAGTATTCTTCTCAAATTGCACTGAAATTGGAAATTTTAATAATTCGATGATAGGTATATCATAAACTCTTCGGCTTTTCCTTTATTTGTCAGGCATAAGACATCATCATCATCATGTCAGCCGAATGACGTCCACTGCTGGACATAGGCCTCCCCCAAGGCTCTCCACTCAGGCACTCAGACCGGTCTTGTGCTTTCCGGATCCATCGCGACCCCGCCATCCTCACCAAGTCGTCGATCCATACCATCTTGTTGGAGGCCTACCTACAGTTCGTCTCCCGGTCCGTGGACGCCATTCGAGAACCTTCTGGCCATTCCGGCCATCAGTCCTGCGAGCAATGTAGATAAGCAGGCATAAGCAGATATTCTAAATCGGTCAAACTAAAGATTTGCAAGGAAATCCAAACTACATTTGCTTGCCCTGGAGGCTGACAAACCACTTGTGATGTCTAAGATTTATAAGACCAGAGTCAATGAACGGCGATAATTACCACGTAATAATATGGCTGTGCCGCTGTAAATAATATTTAATTTGACCTTTACGTTTATTTATGACCCTCAAGCTTAATTACTTAAATTAAGCTTCTATTGAAGATGGACTTTGAAATAAATAGTATTTATTTCCACCTGGACATCACGACGATATTTTTTTTCTTTAACTCGTTGTCTTGTGATTTATAAATTCCAATTAAAAGTTTTATTGAAATCATAATAAGCCTTTGACAAGGAGAAGACAGAATTCTTGAAAAAAAACCTCATTTCAATCAAGGCATTCGAAACCAACGGGCAAGCACGGGGTAAAGATGAATGTTAAAGAAATAGGTATGTAATAATAGGAACAAATGGGTTTCAGCCTTGGCTTCAGTTATACGAAAATGGAAATAAGCGTGAACTAATATTTATGAGCCCTACATACATTATACAAGAGATAAACAGAAAATTTTGGAGAGTCCCAAATACATCAACAAAAGCCAAGTGTCATGTTAACGTGTTACAGCGAAATTTTTTTAACTCTGGGAAAACATAACTAAGTATGAAAGAAATATCTGAAACCCGACTACAGAAAAAAGACCATTCTAATCGTATTCATGTCTCATTTATCAAAACTGTCCAAACCGTTTCCGCTGTAGCAGGGAATATAAAGTCGAGCGTGTAGACTTGCAAGACAGAGCATGCATGTTGCAATACAAAGCGAGGCCATAAAACGAACGAGTTTGGAGTGGGCGATCGAACCCCGCATTGTATTGCAATTTGCACGATTTTTCTTGCAGGTAAACTAAACTACTAAGCTAAACTCGGTTTTAAACTGGTCTTCAGACATCACGACAACGTAAGATTTCTTTTTGGGCCCCGCCATCGGATAAACATTTCACTCTTTACTAGATAATCATATTCCCTGGCAAAATGTACATCACATTTTCCTGCAGAAGTAAATATTCAAGTGATATTTAAGTATATTTTTAATAAACACATACACAGAAAAAAACCAGAAAAATACCAACCCCGGGAACCGAACCCGGAACCTCGACACTCCGGGTCCGGGTCCGGGTCCGGGTCCGGGTCCGGGGGTTGGTATTTTTCTGTGTATTCATGTTTCGGTGAGTTTATTAAAAATGTAATTGATAATCACGGGAAGACCGTAAAAATCAAAAAAATAATTGGAAAAAAAAAAAAAAAAATTTTTGGTATTTAAATACCAATTCTGGTGTAAGGGTGGGCACGCGACCCGGAGTGTCGAGGTTCCGGGTTCGATTCCCGGGGTTGGTATTTTTCTGGTTTTTTTCTGTGTATTCATGTTTCGGTGAGTTTATTAAAAATATAATTGATACTCACGGGAAGACCGTAAAATGAAAAAAAATAATTAGAAAAAAAATAAATACAAAGAGATTTTCCAATTGAGATCATGATATTTAAGTGACAACCCAATGGTCCAGATAAAAGACGTACTTACCAATGTCGACAACGCCTACTGCAGTCGTCACTCTGACGTATTCTTTTTCCATGATAAATATAGACACTCATATCTGTTCCACATTAGGAACATAATATACTGATAACACAACAATAAGTTGAATGACGTAGATCCTTCTATCCTATTTATGTTATTTCACGCAAAAAGCTCCACCGTATAGGTACCTAATATAGCTTAATACGGGTACATCATAATAACAGATAGATACATATTTTTTAACCCCCGACCCATAAGGAGAGGTATTATAAGTTTGCCAAGTGTATCTGTGTATCTGTCTGTGGCATCATAGCTGCCAAACGGATGGACCAATTTCGATGCGGTTTTATTCAAGGAAAGCTAGTTTAATCGAGATGGTTTTTAGCTAAGTTTCATTAAAACCGGTTAACCTGTTATTTATTTATTTATTTATTTATTTATTTATTTCAGTAAAATTACAAATTAGACTTACAGTTAAAAAAAAACCAAAACGCCTAACTCATTAGATACATGCCAAAAACAACATAAATTTCCTTTGAAGTGTTCCCCACCCATCAGCGAACACATCAGCATCTCGGATCTCGGACAAAAACTCATTCAACAGCGCTATCGCCCTGGCCGTCGGACTGTTCCCGGCCCTGCGAGTCCTGAGCCCGGCCAGCGCCGCGAACAGGTGGTGGCGGCGGCGCTTATTGAAATATTGTACTTTGAAGTGACAATGTCGAGGGTTTTTCAACTTTTCTAAGTTGATTTGGTTATTCCGGGAAATTGCAGAGTTCCCGCTGGATAGCGATAATTGAATTCTACGCAGACGAGGTCGCGGGCAACTGCTAGCAAGAGCAGTATAGCTATAAATATATAAATATTTTTATATTTTATTTTCATTTCATTTCAAATAGGCATAAAAACTTTACAACACTTCTCTCTGAACATAACTGTGGGTACATGTGAACGACGACATTTGCGAATGTGTATGCAAATTTCAAATAGAATTCTATGTAAATAAGTACGTTGCATTTACTAAAAGGGAGCAGCTACGCATGAGGATGACATTGAAATGTACTTTTACACCAAAGTTGAAGGGATGTTCCGACGGTGAGCCAAATATTTGCTGTGTACCCAAATGGCCTCGGGCCGGAGGCACAACTCGGATTTACGGCGTAATACATATAAATGAGATTAGTTATTGATGTTTCCAAATGTTTATGAGATTGCGGTTGAAGTAAGATGTGATAAATTCATCAGTCGCTTAAAATTATTTAGCGTAATTTGTAGAGATGTATTTTGATTAGCAGTTAGAGATAGCGCGAAAGAATCTTTACAAACAATATAGAAAAATATTAAAAAAAAATACAGTACCTACAGTTTTCAATCAATTCGTCATATTTTTCTTATCTCGATATTTTTTTTTTGCTTTAGGTATTATGTCTTACGCAGGCTCGTATATTTTTCTAATGAAGAAAAAGTTTGAAGAAATTTGTTGACAATTTTTTTAATGCCAAAAAGAGTCTTAACTATAGATTTTACCGTAGTAACGCACGCCAGAGGGCGTGACGTACTTTAAAATAGTACCCTTTGGTATCTTCTCACGTAATGCTTAGTATAGAAATGCTTATATACCCTCTTCAAGGGGCCCTTTTCACTATCTCCATCTTACTTACCGCACCACCAAGGTAAATTTGCACTTTGAACTTGTTAATTCAGTAACCCATAATTAAAGAACAGTCCAACTTCATCGGAGTTCTACTCAAGAGCCAGTTAGGATCTCCTTCAACATCTCGTACTCGTACAAAATACGCAAAACTCGACCAACTAAAGCCCCCTGGGGCCCAAACTCAATTAATTGTTAAACAAATTGGAATAAGAAGTATTCGGTCTAATGATATATTTATAGACTAAAGAGCCCTTCGTTCATCGGATTACCATAACTCGAATCTTAAATGTCTGGAGCTATTGGAATTTATAGAGTCATGACTAGACGAGCCCAAAGTTTATTTTTTCCAATTTTTTTAATGAGAATTGATTACCCATTTTATTAAAGAGAAGTACTGAGTAGCGTCAAGATATTTTGTTTAAAATGTCATGCAAAAAAATCTGTATCCAGATAAAGTATTTTAGGAAGTTGCTTTGGACACCTGCCATCCCAATATATTTTAAGCTACTTAATTAAAATATTTTTTTACTTTATCGAGTGCTCTTTACAGAAACAAAAGCCGCGTAAAACTGTATTTCAGTAATCTGTATGCTTATCGGATTTTGATTTTGACTGAAATGACTGCAAGCATTTCATCATCATCAACATAATTAAACTATTATCCCTACTCAGGGTCATAGGGCTCTCAGCATTTTACTCAACCTCCAGCTCTTGCCAGCTCATGACCAGGCATTTGATCAGCGATTGTTTTTTTTTTATACGATATAGGAGAACGAGCAAAAGTGAGTCACCTGATGTTAAGTGATCACCACTGCCCATACACACACGCAACCCCAGCGGGTTTTCAAATGCGTGGTAAGATAAAATGCCTCTTGGGCCTGTAATTTCCTCGGCTGTCTTACTCTCCACACCGGATTACAAAGTGCAAGCACTGCTGCTTAGCGACAGAATTAGCGAGTAAGATAGTGGTAGCAATCCGGATGGACCTCGCACAAGGTCCTATTACCCGCAAACAAGCGTTTGTGCAAGCATTTATTTAAACATTTTAAACCCATTGTCTACCATACCTGTTTTTCTGTAATCTCCTTGTACTGTTTTGTGGTTTTCAATAAAGAATATTAGTATTGTAAATAAACCTTCCTCTTGCTAGCTAGCTATTTCTCTATTGTACTTACTAAACAAAACTTGCTGCGGTTGAATCTGCGGGTAGAGCTGGTCTTAACACAATTAAAATAACAAAACTCAAGCCAATGCTATGTATGCAAAAGAATTGTAAACAAGTAACAGTATTTAATTTTTACGATTTAAATCGTTTTAAAAGAATGTACCTAAAGCCGTGTTAGTCTAGTGGTTTGACCTATGGCTTCTGTTGTTGTGGGTTCGAGCCCCAGTTCGCATCTCGTGAGTTTTTCGAATTTTATGTGCGAAACTCTTACGGCAGGAAAAGAATAGAGATGTTAACGCGCGATTTCCCGTATTGCCAAAACTCTAACATTAAGTCTGACCAAAATAATCAGTTTCTGTTGATTGTGTGCGTGCTTTTGGCATTTATGTGACAGTTTTGTTTTAGTGTGAGTTTGTAGGAACGTAACAAATTTTGACATAAGCGCATACGTGTGCTGTAGGTACGTGTGCGTTCCTCGCCCCATCAAAAGGTGGCAAAAATATTGTAGTGCATAGATAAGCCAAAGGTGCCTCAAGTCTGTCTGTTTTACGGCGAAACTACATGTGTTAATTTATCATGAGATTTCGGTGAAGGGAAAAATTTAATGATGAGTGCTAGTTATGCCACTCCCATTGCTCCCGTGACGAAACTACAGCCCAAGCCCTCTTGTTCTGTGAGGAGGCTTGTGATCAGCAGTGAGACGTATGAAGAGAATGTAGCTTATTTAAATTAAAATCGCAAAACAATAGCACAAAATTAAAACTTAAATTAACCGAATAACGAAATGTTATTAGAAAACGAATTACGGGCCCATCGGGTAGTCTTAGTTTTATGTTGCTTTTGAAAAGATCTTAATGATCTTAAGTTATCTCATTTATGAGTTTATCATTGTCTACATTCATCAAATCTTAAAGATATACTAGCTGCTGCCCGCGACTTCGTCCGCGTAGTATTTGGATATCGTTATCCCGCGGGAATTATGCAATTTATGCAAAAAGATGTTTTAATTTAGTTACTAATATCTCAATTCCAAGTTTGATCTTAATCCGCCCAGCTGTTTTTGTGTGATTTTAATAATATGCATCCAAACATCTTAACATTAACATTTTCTTATAATATTAGTAGGATTCGTGTTTTCTCCATCTCTATGCGACTCTCTACAGCTACTTTTCTTAAACTCTTGTTGTTTCGAATAAAAATCAAATTCTGGGGTGTTAAGTATAAGTTTAACTTGTTTATTTTGTGTCTGTCAGTGGCATCGTGTAGTTCTCAAACGGTGCCGGTTTTTAGAAGAAGAAGTACCTAAGTATTTGTTCATCAACAATACAAGTATCGTGTTTGAAACAGTTGTAACAGGATAAGCAGAATAAACTTAAAAACTACTTACATTTGAAAATATACAATACAGAATATCAACAATCCCTATCAAGTATCTCATCTACACTGTAAAAGCATCCTCTCAACGAAAAGTCTCTTATTTTTTTAAAGTAGTGGATACATAGCTTGTAATAAGTAGTTTTTAGCTCATTTTGTACTTACCTAGTTTATAGAATAGACGGACAGCCTGAAACCATTTGGACAAATACTATGTCTTATATTTTAATGCGCGTAGTTGTTGTCATTCTTCAGCCGTCTCATAACCAGATATGTTTTTAATAAATTCAGTGAGCAATAATGAGAACAAACTAGGTACTGTGAGTATTACCATTTTTTTTAATGCTCTCTACATGACACCCATTGTGGAATGCACAGCATTATGTGAATGGCACGTTTTTGCATAATAACCATTTAAATTGCATGCTTACGGTTTCATAAAACAGAAAATAATTATATGTATTCTAGAGCCTCGTATACGATGTACCTTCTATAAAAAATCAGCTGTTCCGAAAGCGGATATTTTACACCTCACACTTCATTTATAAAATGTCACCAGCGCTTCTTAGAATAGGTACGTCCTTGAAGAATGTGTTTACCCAATACTCGAAGATTGCTGATGTACCAATGTAGAGTTAAGTGCCACTATCTAGGGTCAGTCCGTCACCTTCCCCATACAAGCGTGATAACGGAGTGATAAGATTGTTTTCATTTTCGGTTAAAGCTAAGTCACACATTCGCTAAGGCAATATATTTTCAGTATAGGTAGGTATATAGGGTCGTGATTGAAGAATGCAATTAAATTTTGTGAAGAATGTTTTTCCGAATAAAAGCTTTGTTTGCTAATTTGGCGTAAACATATTGCAATAACAAAAATATTATTGCAGTAAGTAAGTAGGTACTGATAAACGATAACAGAGAAATGTAAATAACATGCATACGCAATCTCATTGGATATCACGAAATATCAGAAGCTATGGTTTTTTTGAGCCATATCGGTGGCAAACAAGCATGCGGGCCGCCTGATGTTAATCGATTACCGCCCCTATAGAGATGCTTGCAACACCAGAAGTATCACTCGCCGTCAAAGTTTCCGTAGTTAGAGAATAGTGAGACAGATTATTTCGACACGCTTGTTGGAACGCCTCAAAGACGAATTGAGGTTATGGACTCACTTCTGGCGTAGTTAATGCTTTAGTGCAATTTTTCCTGTTATTGTTATAAAGGAACAAAGTGATGTGTGTGGCTTTTGAGAATACCTACGTCGAAGTGTGTTATTTTTCACGGATTTACGACCCGATAGTATTGTGATAGTGTTATCTAAAGCAGTGTCTGAATTGGAACAGTGACCGCTCTAACATTGTGCTTTTGCGTTTTTAATAATCCATATCCTACATTCATTTATGTGTGGTTTCTGGGGCCAATACCTCCAAAAGGGTTGAACTGGTGTTTTAACATGAAACTACCGTGAGATTCAATCATAGTGATATTATAAACAAAACACACGTATGTTTCGGACAGTATCCTTTAATTTTTCATTTGACCAAACTGATTCATTTTCCAAACATATAATTTCGTCAAAATTACAGTTTCGGGAAAAAAGGATTTTGACCAAAAGAAAAATTTGGGAAATGAATCAGTTTTTGTTTTGATGATAAAAGGGTAACGTGTTTAGGACTAATCGGTAGACCTTCAGTTGGAAGCACCAGCTTCTTTATTTCACTATGATTTTTAGGGGTAATAATTAGCAAGACGACATTGGACATTGTATGTGGTTACAAACGACACAGGGATGTCACACTGCATTGGTTTTAAACGGATATCTCGACTTTATGCAGTTTGCAATGATAAATCTCCTAAAAGGTCTTGACTTTTTACCTATTTAGTACCTACTATCGGCTATCAAAAATTACCAAGCCCTTATTCAAAAAGCCCCACTAGGTCTTCTATTCAACGACGTATAAATTATTCGTACATTTTATCAAAAAATATTCCAATCTATAATAATTAGTTTGACCTCTGCATGGATAGGTAATTGCGCTCTCAGAGTCAAAGTCGAAAGTAGATCATAATTAGGACTAAATTTCTAAATGTTAATTAATAATCCAGTTACTTTAACGTTCGAGAGTTTTATTTGCATTTTCTGTTCACTGGATGGGTGAAATTTGAGGTCCTGAAACATTAGACTATAGCAGAACCTATAATTATGAAGTGGACAAATAAATGTAATGTGGCTCATTTACGTATCTTAATTTATGTTGTTTCCTGCCTCTATAACAGTTCGTCAATTGGTAATTGGAGACTAAGTAACAAAATATTAGCTATTACTTATAGGTTAGGTACCTACATGAAATAAATAAAATGTATTCAAAACATTTTACTACAAAAATTATAACATTACTTACAATTATAACCTTTCTCTGCCTAAGACAAAACAATGTTATCAGTTTACGAAATTGCGTTATCATGTTTTCTGTAAACACCGTTTCATTTCAGCACAAACTCATTATCTTAACATTAAAAATCAAAAGCAGTCACAAATGTATGTAACATTTAAAGGTATTTGTATATATACGTACGCTCAGGTATTTGCGTTTAACTACATAAAAAAATAAGTGTGATCGCGGGTGAGCAAATTGTTTTTAATTCATTTTTTTTTTCACATATGCATATTTATTTAACCTAATTACTTCGCCAAACCTCAGAACAGTTTGTTGGCGAATTAATTCATGAATATAGACCTCCACAAAGTAACGCCTGATTCAATCAATTAAATAATCATTCGCACCCAATTTATTTACGTTACGAACGTACCTAAATAGGCCAACAGACAGCCAGCTAGCCCAAATAGGTAGCCCAAGTTCCAGCACTTAAAACTTCAAGGCCAATTCCAAAATATCTGGTTCGAGGGGCAACGCTCTGCCAGTTGTAAAAGCGTAGGCGCAGAGCAAAGTCTCGTACGCCCTGCGTAGGCCGAGCACGAGTTTTCGAATCCTGCGTAAAGTTACGTTCTCGTATCGAAATCGAGAAACCTCATTACTAAATTTCCAAATACGCTCACGGGCGGGCGCTGTTCCAAACGTCATACAAATGTCTCGATAACGTTAAGTGCTACTCGATTACGTTACGCAGGATTCGAAAAGTCGTGCTCGACCCTCTGAATACTGAGGCTTATTGTATACAAAGTGAACCGTTCTTATTGTTCTTGGGTGTAGTGCCGGTGTTTTTTATACAATAATAAAATGCGTTCCTTAATTTATCTTTGAAATTAAATCCGTATAATTAAGAAAGAAAAGTGGCAATGTAATCGGATAAGGATAAGGGAATGACTTCGCTCTGAAATGTTTTCTCTATTTGCTGTTACTGAAACTACTACTTCAATTATCATAATAACTTTTCCCGCGCAAATGGAATTATCTAGGCAGCCAAAGGCACCTGACTTCATCGAATTACGTTCTGAATGTTTTAGTCAACTACATAAACATAGAAATCACTGAAATAAAAAGAAAACGGGACTGCTACAAGAAAACTTCAAACAGATTAACTTGGGATAGAACTTGTCTGCTATCGAATTTGTGTAGCAGAAGATTCCTTTTCTAAACGAAATCTGCCCCCGACATGATTTTCTGGGAAGTGTCTCTAGCTGGGGCCTTGAGGCTCTTGAGTGAGTCCCACTTTGTCAATTATTCTTTGCTACTTTGTGTCTATAGTTTCAAACTATCCTAAAACTTCCACTTTAAACATCTTATTGTTTTTCTTCAGGTTTACAACCTCAGCGGTGTTTCAGTTTCTGGCCTGACCCTTTAAAGTCTTTTAGAACTACTGCCAACTAAAATAATGTTTATTGTTTATTTTATGTGCGTAATATTAACTTACGCCGCATACTTTCAATCGAAAGGTTATTGCAGACTGTTTGTTAAACACGGCAAATTTATGTTAATTTGCAGTTTGTTGTGTTTCAAGTCGTTTTGCCTGTTCATTTAAGTAAGTAATACCGACTTAGATTCTAATCCAGTTATAACGACGTAAATAAGTACCTACCTATTTTACTGTTACGCTTTACTATAAAACTACCTATTATTATTTTAAGCCTGATCTGTCCCACTGCTGAGTAAAGGCCTTCCCCCAACATTTCCACTGATTTTAGTATTTTACAATCACCGGCCAGTCCTTCAAAGAGTCCAGTTCATCCCGCCATCGCCTTCTAGGTCTGCCGGGACGCCTGTTCGAGTTTGCGGGACTCCACTCGGTGGCTACCTTGGCTCACAACTTTTGCACTTTACCAATACAAAAGGAAATTCAACACTTTTAGGCTTCATACGGAGCGCGGAATAGCGGTAATGGGGTAAAACACAGAATTTTTCCGCTTTCCTCTCCAAATGGGTCGTAAACAATATATTTATACCTAAAATACATAGCACCCTAAGTACGATAGAACACATTGATTCTTGCGAACGTTTTCACAATAAACGTCATAACGATTTTCCTTGTCAAGCAATGCGATGTCAAAGACTTCTGTGAAAATGTTCCACTCTAGGTCAGAGATTAATATTAATAATGTTTCGATTCGTGTTTAGACCTTTAGACCTTAACATCTTTAGTTAAGCATGCCTTCAATTGATAAAGCTCCCGCTCCTGTATCGACCTTACAAGCCATGTGCGTATAAAGTTAAACACGCCCAAATTTGGGCACTTGAAATACCAAGTTAAAAACAGTACGAAAATAATAATATAATTCAAAGAAATCTTTATTTCATTTTCCGAAAATACTATTGTACATTTTTATAAATGTATTTTTAAATATTAAAAAAAACTCTATTGTTCTCTTCTTTTCTTTTTAATTTTTTTCTTATTTTAATTGTGGCTGGAATACGCCATTGTGCGTACTTTGCGTCGAATGCGGCTCATTAAGGTCTATGATTATCATAATAATGGTAATGATAATGGCGATGATAAAGCGACTATCAGTTTCAGATTAAAACAAGGAATCTCATTACCCAAGCTTTCACCTCAAATCAGAAAAGTTCGTGTTGTCTTGCGCTTTAACGACCGACGACCTATAATGAAGACCGCGTTTTGTTTACCAATGAAACAAATTAATGAAGCGATCAAAAAACAGTACCTTAATCATTTTACAATCGTTAGCAATAACGAGGTGGTAACAACCTGAGTTCTGTTTTGACATGCGTTTATCGGATACGGTAGAGGTCGCGGCTAACGACGTCTGCTGATGTCAGGCGACAGTGATTGCTGACACTCGCGACACTTGCTGACACCGCTGACCTCGCTGACCTTCGAAGGTCACTCGTACTCGTGTCTGGTCACTGGTAAAAACAACACCAGTAAATAAAAGCTCCCGACGTCACTCAACGTGCAGAGTTCCGAGATTTTGTTTCCAAATCCTATTTGCAGACACGCGTGAATTATTTACTACCAATGGAACGAGGCATAATTCAGTGCGACTCGTTTTTCTCTTTTAGCATTTCATCATGTCAGCCGAAAGACGTCCACTGCTGGACATAGGCCTCCCCCAAGGCTCTCCACTCAGACCGGTCTTGTGCTTTCCGCATCCACCGCGGTCCCGCGTTTTAGCATTTATATTATTTAATCCATGCACTTATCTTATTTTGTGCCTAACTTCGGAATCGCTAACATATCACGCCGTGCATAATCTAAAAGCGTATTTTTACTTAGTCGAATTAATAACCTCTTCTTTACTTTGGAACTGAATGTATTTTATAAAACTTCTAAACACGTTTTCAAGGTTTTAAAAAACTGAAACTGGTAATTCTGTCGCAGTACCCATCTGTCATGCTTGTGATCACAGAAACATCATTCAATTTGGGAAATTGGTACCCTTATCACTTTGCCAATTAATCGTTGACGGGTA
This sequence comes from Clepsis dumicolana, assembly GCA_963691665.1. NCBI lineage: Eukaryota > Metazoa > Arthropoda > Insecta > Lepidoptera > Tortricidae > Clepsis > Clepsis dumicolana. Next base: position 10,279,836 of record OY829522.1, on the reverse strand, counting down.
AGTATTCCATAACTCGAGCGGCTGAAATTTACCATAACGGATAACCCCAAGTGCTCAAAATTAATTAATAAACAATCTCAGTTAATACTTTACTTTCATAACATATTTTTATGAAGATTTTTCTTCCCTGCATTCCAAGAAACCGTCCAAGAATCTTGACACGGTACAGCATTAACGATACTAAGTAGATAGTAATGATTGCTAACGTAAGACATTTTCCGAAGTTTCCATAAAAAAAATTTAATACCTAAGTTCGAGCTTATTAGATCTTGTAGTTCCCGTCTCTTTATCTTTTAATGGAAAGACGTAGACGTTGAAGGTAATGCAGTTACTAGGAGACTTTGTTAGACCCGGCAACGTTCTCAACCCACTGCAAATTTTGTTAGAGTGTTATTTGAACTTTAACTGCTGTCTCTGACGATATGTTTTCTAATGATGACACTTTTCGATCTTAACTCGTTGACATAGAGTCGAAAAATGATGAACCATTTCATTCCGCGTCTATACATAAGCCTAACTAGTTGATTAAGTTTAAGTAAAGTAAAGTAAGTAATGTAGCGACACAGGATTGCTTAGCTTGCGATATCGCTAACATGCGCCTGCTATGCAGTCCGGAGCGTCAGTAGTCTCTCGCCCGCCATTATGTAATTACGTGTTTAAAAGTAAATAAATGCAGTTTAACCAGATGCAGATATATCATTGAGACAAGACTTATAAATCCCCTAAAGTAAGGCCAAGCTGCCTTGACCTGAGCTGCAGTGGTCGCTATTCTCGTTATAATAGACACAGGTCCGGCAGGTGCAGTTCGATCAACTAACTACAATGAGAGAGTGGGACGCGAGCCCGATACACGAGCGCTGGAGGGGCTACCATAAGCCAGTCATCACAGGACCAGGGTGCCCTGAATAGTCACACCTACTCGTTGTTTTATTTTATTTTATTTTGTAATCAATTAACTATGGAAGCCATTTCCGGAATACAAATATTTCATTTCATTTTCATTTCATTTCAATGCTCAAAAATGTCTAGGGATCAAACGCGTACGGGAGTCAGCACATAATTGAAGCCTCTAGACATTTTTGAGCAGAGTAGGTATTTGATATAACCGGTTAGAACTTGGCGATCGGGTGACCATTTACGGTATAATGAAAATCAAAATAAATCAAGTTAATAAATCGTGAAAAACGGTACAGCTGAATTTGTTTTTTTTTTAATTCAGGACCCACAACCACAATTGTATGTTGCCGTTATTCATGTGTTTGCTCTTCTGATGTTTCTATCGTTCCTAGCCTAGAGCGATAAAGATGCATCATTTTGGTAATAGTCAGCAATGGGAAGACAAACTACTTAATACTTAGTAGGTACTAAAAAATATTAAACCTGACAGCGTGACGCCGCGTAAAGCTCCGAGAATTAACCGTTAATTCAATTCAATTCAATTCAATTCAATATTTTTATTTCAGACCAAAGATCCAATTTGTTAGTAATACATTAACAACTTAAAAACTATGTTAACAGCGTACAAAGAAATAAGAAATACATCATATTATAATACTTATTATCTAAAACAATACAATAAAATTCGTCACGAGGCATTTTTGGTAACGTGCATCCTGGTCCAGTGGTGCAATATCGGACACGACACATCCTCCGATATGGTGCGCAGGAGACCGTTACTGCTACCCCTCATCCTACTCATGGCCGATGAAATTCGTTTTCGTATTACTGCTCCAAACTTGAGCAAGAAATCCAAAGCACTTCCAAGAAACTCCCCAAAAGCCTTGTTAGTTCTGAGGAATATTAAACAGAGCCTTTTGAACTAAACCTTGCTCTTGACGTATTCAAAGCTAAGCTTCTTCTTGGAATATTCAATGGTCAGCTGTCATGCTGAGCGCTTGACAAGCCCCTGGTACTGCCAAATGGTGTTCTATAAATCTCTCAATGGTTGTGTTAGCACGTGTTTGGAATTATGTGTCCTGAAGACAGACTAAGTGCGATGCTGTCAATTTTAACTTGTCGATAGACGTGAATATCGCGTTGGTGAGGTCGTTGAATCGTGCTTCACTTTGCTGATATCCTAAGTGCTCACGTCATTTTTTTTCAAGGCTGAAGAGAAGACTTAAAAGGCCAAAGACTTATTAGGCCCGATAGCAGTGTCGCTGATAATAATATTGTTTTATTAAAATTAAAAAAGGAAAATGTTTTAACATGGTTTTAACCCTTAGGAAATCTTGTACGTACTATTATTATTATTCTTATTACGTTGTTCTAGTGTCCTACAGACGTTGACCCAGGCGGCTGCCATTTACATTATGTAGTAATAGAATAAACGACTCCAATGTCTGTGTGATTTATTGTTCTAGTTCAGCCACAATGCTCTTAACAGCACCACAATAGTCGGGATTCAGTTGCGTGACGTGAATTTCAAATGAACACTCCCATTTTGTTTGGCGCATGTAATCAAGTCACTTTATATTAGGTAACAAGATAAATGTGTCTATTTACATAGAATTTTAAGTTATATGTATGCAGAGGTATGCTTGTGTCGTCGGAAACGAAATTGGTAAAAGGAGAATGTGCGGTGAATTCAATTTACCTTGGTACCAATATTTTATTGCTTTGGTAATTTTTAATTTCTCAATTCGTCAGAACATTTTTTTTAATGACGAAAAAGTGAAGTGTGAAATGTGCAAAGTGGCGGAGTGGCCTTACCACTTTTCCGGCCGATTTGCCTGCACTGTGAACCAGTTTTATTATTTCCAAATTGTCCGCGCAGCGAATAGATTGGAAAACAACCGGATGAGAAACTAAAATCCCACTATAAGTACTTATTTAGTTTGATTGACGACCGGATAGCCTAGTCGTTAGAGATCTCGACTACGAAACTTGAGGTCCTGGGTTCGATCCCCGGTCGGAACAAATGAATGATGAATGCAATTGTTTTCTCTTGAATCTTGGCTTAGCCACAGCGGAGCTCAAAGCTTGTAGTGAATATTAAAATTGCGGAAACTTTTGCAATAATGTGCCGTAGCGATTTTTTCGCAGCACACCTTGTTGTGGGCACATGGCTCTACGACGCTTCGTAGCGCCATCAAAAGTTTGTGTATCTGTCTGTGGCATCACAGCTCCCAAACGGATGGACCGATTTCGATGCGGTTTTTTTTAATGGAAACCTATAATAGTTTAATAGAGATGGTTCTTAGCTAAGTTTCATTAACATCGGTTCACCCGTTTTTAAAATATTGAACTTTGGAATGTTAATGTCGGGAGTTTTCAACTTTTCTAAGTTGCGGCTAGGTTATCGTTTAAATAGTTTAAGAATTTGTTCCTACGGCTGATTTTAAAACGAAACAATTTGTTAAAAAAAAGTGTTTTATTACCCCCCCTCCTCAGTTTGTCCCCCAATGTTGAGGATCGTGACCCCGACAAACGCCATCTACAGCCTTCCTCCACTCGCTTCGGTCTTCTGCGCGGTGGACATTAAATATTTTAATGCAATTATTCAGGCATTTCATCTTAGCTCTCTAGGCTGGCAACGCATCTGCGGATCCTCCAGGGTTGCGGGTGTCTATGTGCAGTAGTGATCGCTTGCCATCGGGTGACCCACTTGCTCGTTTATCTTCCTCGTCGTTTAAAAAAGCTGGTAAAAAAATTTCATCGGTAGGCTAATGTCTGGGTTTAGGTATATTAAAACCCAGTTGCTAACCGAAAATAGACTACCTACTGTTAGGGCTCTACTTGTCCGTCCCCGTCCGCACCCGACATGTTAAAAAGGACTAAAACCCTTTTCACTAAAAGCTAATACTTGTTTCTATTCAAGTCCCTCATACGTTAACAGAAAAGACGGAATACCTAAATAAGGAAAAGGAATTAAACCCTCTTCACTTTCTTCTTAACTGTTACATTTTTCAGAATATAAAGATACGAGTAAAGCATCGAGACATCACTTCGGTATTATTACTACCTACAACTTAGACGAATTCTAGTTTACAAAAGCTAATACAATAAGGCGATTTGATTACTTTAAATTATGGCGTCATAGTTCAATAATTAAATGCAAAACTATATACTTAGGTACCTACTGTGGGGCTTAGCCCAGCAAGTGAGCAATAATAAGAGATCGTTTTGAACTTTTCACATTTCAAAAAGTTGCCAATTTGACCAACTAGTTCCTCTTTCATTTGTTTTCTACTGGTTATTATGTAAGTACCCTTACATAGTTTATAATAATACGTATTTCATGTTAGCATAAATACTAGTGGTTACCAGCAGGATTAGGGAGCAAGATGTTGCTGATGTTGGTAGCAATCCGACCGCAAGGATCCCACCCAACACTTACGACTACGAAGCCCTAAGTAACTGTATTTTGTTTAAGTAGACTCCAAGCAATTGTATTTGTAACTTTGCCGCTCTATTATGTTTTTGTTACCGCTAGGCTGGGCTGGCTATTTCTAGGAACAAAGCTCTTGCAAATCTCGCGATGAATGCAGATTTAGGTCGCAGGTCACAGCATTCATTTAATTTCATTTGCAAAGAAATTTTCGCCTATCCACTAGTACAGTCAGCGTCAAAAATAAATTGTCACTTTTGCACCTTGTCGTAATAACACTACCATTCATGTATGACGTTTGGTGCTTGACTGTAGAGCGAAAAGGTACTTTTGACGCTGACTGCGGACTCTGGAAAATCACAACCTCTTATGAATTAATATACATGTATTGGTGAAACTTTTAAAATTCTGTATGTATTGACAAAAATAAACTTAAAAAAACTACGTCATGTTACGTATTGAAATGTAATATATTACATATTGTTTTTTTTTACGAAAACTGACCAACGATTGACTCCTATCCCACGTGATGGAAAGCGCATAACGAGGCCAAAGGTGTAACTCACTGTTTTAGAAACAGTCCATACATTCTAGCCTTGAAGAGACCCAGATTGTACCTGTCCAGTCCGGAAACACAGATGATGCCATTCCTTAGCAGTTCGTATCAGGAAAGATGCAGCGAATCATCATGTCAGCCGAGAGAAGTCCACTGCTGGACGGCGGCCTCCCCCAAGGCTCTCCATTCAGACCGGTTTTGCTTTCCGCATCCCGCGATCTTTACCAGGTCGTCGCTCCATCTTGTTGGGGGCCTACCGACAGCTCGTCTCCCGGTCCGCGGACGCCATTCGAGTACCTTTTAACCCATGAGCCATCATGCATCGGCGATGTCGTGTAAAACGTTTTTCTACAATTTTTTTTCGAATACTGGCAACCTTTTCATGGAATAAAGGAATATACTGAGTTCATAATTATTATTCATTTTATTCGTTTGTGAAATTCAGTTCGCGCTACACTGAAAGGGTAAATTTTAGGTAAATAGGTTTCTGGCGGTTTCGATACCGCCTTGTTTTCGCTTTTGTTATACTCGTATGGCAGCTCTCCACTTTGATTTTCTATGGATGCTATATGAATGGAGCAGACTCACTGCCGCACTCAGAAAAATAATTTATAAAAGCGCCCTTTGCGGCTGATTTGCAAAGTAACATTTTAATTTTGATGTTCTAAAAAGTGTTATAGTAACTGATTGCACAAAACAAGGGAACTAGAAGGCAAGCTTTGGTTTAAAAGTAAAACCTATGCAATGGCGGCTTTATTCGTGTAAACATAGCAGTTTTTTAATGTTCCAGTTTTCTAGCAAGACGACTGTATTCACTGCGATAACCTTATAGATTTCTCGAGCTCCCGATAAATGTCGAAATATTGGGAGCTCGTCAAATCTATAAGGTAATCGCGGTCAATATTCTCATTATGTCTTATGTAATAAACCCCTAATAATTTAAAACAGCTTTCTAGTTTTCCCAAATTTCAAACTGATTCCGTCGCTTGGTAGGTGAACGTAGATGTTTCATACTAAGGTGTATTGTCTCGTACAGAGATTATTGCATACATGGCGCTAGCGAGTCAATACTCGCTAAGTAACAAGATCTGATGCGTGAATATATAGAAGTTTTTCGTGCTAACTACCAATTGCTCGAATAGCGTAATTGGATTAGCGCATTGCCACGGTTTGGTAAAGGGGTAAAGGTTTGGGTTCGAACCCCAATTCGAGAATTATTTTTTCTGGTTTTTCTGTATATTTACGCATCAGTTTGAAATTTGTGAAAAATTATTTCGAACGGGATGACAGCGAAAATAAAAAATACAAAAAGTTAGTTTTTTCAGTTTTGTAGTGTCAATATATATTGCGCTTAGTTGATGCAACTTGTGACCAAAGGGCTGGCAGTTTTCTCTCTCAAAGAATCAGCATCGCTATTCAGCGAGGCAACGCTGCCAGCCTTTTGGGCACTATGCCACAGGGGCCTTATTTAGTTTTAAGTTATAGTTTATTTAGTTTAAGTTTAGATATAATGTCATTGTAAATTGCTTTTATTATGTAAATAAAGTATTCTTATATAGATAAAATATATATATATATATTTCTCTGAACATTTACAAAGCCAAATATCACGAGATCGATCTCTAAACAAAAAGGACTCCAATTTAACAAACATGAGAATTTCCCTATTGATCCACAAACAATAAGTTTATATATCGGTGGAATTTCCCCGATACGTAAAATTAATTACACAAAATACTGTTAAGTTAATCCGACTAATTCGAGCGACTCGAACATACCCAGCCCTACGAGTTTAATTAAATGGCGAATCCTTTACAAATAAAATTGATGGAAAACAAATTCCCATTTGTCAATACTGGGTACTTTCCCAATGGGAACTTGAGCCCAGACTGTAGGTACGAAAAGGGGATTGTACGAAAAACAAACTAGGTACACTTGATTTCGTGAACTTTAAAAACTTGGGTTAAACCATAACCACATATGAAGTAGTTTCGGGCTGTATCTCCATCATTTAATATCTTATACTCTTTACAGTCTCGACCTCAGTCGACCCTTGACCCATCGTTTAGATCGTAGTAAAACCTTCGACATATAAACGTAAAAATACTAGTCTCGTTGCCTAAAGAAAGCACATTTCATGAAGTGAAACGCGTCAAATTGTTTTTTTACATACCGAACTCGCTCCAAATATGGCGTTAAATAAGCGCGTAATTCCAGAAAGGATCAAAGGATCGATTTACATAACCTTTGCAAGGCTCACAGAAGGTCGATTCGCAGACGTGTATAGAAATTGATTTATTTAAATTCATGTTTTATTCTCGTACCTATAGCTAATTTTGTTATCTAGACATGCGGCTACATGTCAAGCCAAGTTCAAGAAAAAGAAACTGGCGACATAGCAGCAGCGTTTATAAACTAGCCAATTTGCATTGGATAAGATAGAAAGTCTGTTGAATAAAACTTATTGGCACCCGTTTAGACCAGCCAAGTCAAATCTTGAGCTTCAGTTTATCCTACGTTTTCTGCTTTGTGTAAATAATTTGATTGTTCAAATCTAGGAAGCATAATTTTTAAATAGCAAATTTCGTAGCAGAAAGAACAAGGAATTGTGTTTTAAATTTATTTTAGAATGAAGAACTTGGCACCCATTTAAATCTCAATTCTTTTGTCGCCGAAATCGTCAACCACGCATTATTCTTAATATTGAACTTGGCTCCCAATTTCACATTTTATATTTTTGATGGGATTTAGTCTTCAGAAAATTACTCACGCTTCAAAAGAAAAAGCTCTATTTTAAGCCTGAATACGTTAAGCGAAAAATTTGGATTGCTTTTAAGAATATTGCGCGCACGGAGGGGTATAAGATTTGGTATAGTTAAATTCTATGCCTAATGTGATGGTACGGCTATGATCGTCTATATATTTATTTATTTAGTGTATCGAATGTATTTAGACTTTATTCAGGAAAACATCGTAGAGTTAGAGCACATCTCGGTAACAAGGAGGCAGCTTATATGTCAATTTCAAGGCTTTATACAGTACATTGGATTGAGTGGTCTAGTACCCCGACTGTCATTCATTCCACCCGCTTACCTGGAACCTTTATGTTCCGGGGTAGACAAAGGGTTTATTGTAATGAGGCGAGCCTCATTCAATACAAGTTAGTGAAGCTCGCTTGTACTATTGTTGGCTGTATGGAATAAAGTAAGTGCTCGGATAGCGTGATAGACAGTGAAAATACTAGAAACAGGTATGCCTGAACCAAATGACCAATCTCATTCTGGTACGGGGATCCCTACGCCAGTAACTGGCCCTGTCGTCAGGTTATTGGGGTGACAGTTGACCTCCTTTGCGCTGCGAAGCGTTTACATTTCCAACATCCGAGGATGCGTACTTTCAATGTTGGGGCCCAGCGGGCCCCTACCCCTTTTACCATGGATTTATGAAATTCAATAATATTTGATATGGTTTGGCCAAACCAAAGTCGGAGGTCAATCTGTAAGACATGGCGTGTATTGGGTACCCAGGATTGCTATCAGATCGCCACCGAATCATGTACATGAGTATATAGGGTCAACCTTCCCAAATCAGCTTATTGGCTGAAACCTCCGTTACTTCAATGTCTCAACTCAATTAACTCAGCCTCACAAGACCAGCTGTGACTTACAGGGTCGTTACCTTTACTGCATCTACCGATGCGAACAATACCCACTGGTTCCGCCGCTCTCGGTCCACTGCCATTTGTGTCTCCCGGTACACGTGACATTTAGCCACTAAAAATCCGTTAGGACATCGCCTAGCGTGTGTACGCAGGATTTTATTACTCAAATAACTTGTGACTCTTGTTCTCAACTCTGGTCTCAGAAATGCATATTTGGTCTGTTTAATCAAAATATGGACCTTACGTTAACTCTCAGTTTGCTTGGAAGAAGCTTAAATTACCAATTTGAAGCAAAATTACTAGTGTATCGGCATAATTTTAACAATATAAAGTCTCATCAATCAATTTAATTTATTAACCCGTATTTATTACGTGGTTAATAATTTATCTGTAAAATGCCATCGAGATCGAACTGTATAGAAAATCTGTGATCGAGATGTAGTGTGGAAATCTTCAATAGTGGAGATTAATTATTACACGAAGTGTACTTTACTTGCTCTTGATTTAGAAATCTCATTGTAGCTTAATCCGCTCAATTTATTAATGAGAAATCTCCATTATTAAATAGTTCCGAGTTAGGGAACTTATCTAGAATATAACGAAAACCATGAAATTTAGTAGATCAATTAATTTATTTAATAGGAAGATCTACCTTATAATACATTTGAGGAAGCAAAAGAAACTATTTCAATTATTTAGATCTTCATTGATGATATATTTCAATGAAAAATCGAGGATTCTGTTCCTACAGAGCCATACTAATAAAGGGAAAACGAACCCCCAAATAAAAAACCCTTTTGGCTATTTACACACTAACACACATGCACACAGTGGCTAATAAACATATCACACAACAATAAACACAAATAATCACACAATAAAATATATACACAATTAGTTCATCTGAGTACAATGAATAGACTTAAGATTTTAGGTTCGCTTTTAGTTGGTGTGAAAAGGAGCTTTAATTGAGGGTCTAATTTACGTTAGCCTCAACTCTCCACCTTATTACATTGGTGAATGGTGCTATATTTACATAGCTTGCAACGGGTTGCCCTTGTGACTGCACACTTATTATCTGTTGTGCGACAATGAAGTTCGCTCTTTATTCGTTATCAAGGTTTAAAACAATTAGGAAAACAGTATCAAAGATCGGCAAGTAAATCTAAAGCTATGAATCAAGGGAATTACAAGATTTCTTATTCATTTCACACAGATTAACTTAGTACACATAAAATTACGTTTTACAATTTACTCTTTCCAGTATTGTCAAATAAATCCATGACCCTTTATAAGTTCAATTTCCAACGTCGGTCATCTCAATCTCTCGAACTCTAGGTGTGACTTCTCTACTACAATCAAGCCCAAACACCTCCAAATACTCCCACATTTCTCACACATTAAGATCAATAGAACCATGATCATTAATCCGAACAATATCAACATTATGACCTCTATTGAGTTCCAACCCTTATATTCAACCTGAATCAGGCGATAACAAGACTCATATAGTTCGTCTAGATTCATTCTTTACTATAATACAGAACAGTAATAAACAAGTAGTGGATTCATTTGATAACCTGTATTAATAACTGAAATCGGGTACTTTACCGAATAACTCCTGGATGCACTTTTCACTCCCTAGCTAAATTACAAACTAACTTATTTATTTAGATTTCAGTTACAAAATTTCGATATGTTAGGACCTTCAACAACCTTAGCTCATAGGTTCTAACAGAGAGAATCGCTAAGATTTTTCTAGGTTCTTGTCGTGAAGCGAGCCAAGATCCAACTGCCCCAACTTCCTCCTCCACTCCCGTCAGCGTCATCCTTCGGGTCTCCACCTCCTCCGGGAGCTGTGGGCTTGTCTCTGTAATTTTAAAATATTCCCACGAGTAATTCCGTACATATGATTGGTTAATGACTATGACCGATCCTTGCGATTGGTCGATAGTCATGCTAGAGCGTAAGCTCCGCCCTTAAAACCATCATCATCAGCATCATGATGTTTTTGCTTGCTATGATTTTTTTTGACTGGTTTCACTCGAGTCTAGAGCAACACGTGGAAGCAATTTACGTATCCTAGCAATTGAAAGATTGCACAAAGTCCTTTGTCTATAATGGGTTCTTAAGTATCGACTTGTCAAGCGTCATTTTTACGACTTAGTTTTAAGAAAGCGAGTCAGGTTTCTTTTGTCTAATTTAATTTTATGTTGCGCGTTGGTCGACTCTTATAAATCTTAAGTTTTGTTTAAGATAATTTTTTGTTCCCTTGAATTCTGAGTAAAACTTTCTACACGTGAACGTTGCTGTCTGCGTTATTTGAAATTTATGGGCGCTAAGTCTGTATTTTATAACTTATTTGATACGCGGAAGCGATAACGCTACGTTGACTATCTCACACTCCCCCAAATAGATTTTGGAACACCTAGTGTTCTCTCTCTCTCCCTCCCTAGCACTAGTCCGTTTCAAAATATATTTCCCTTCCAATACAAATTCAGCATTCCTACTCTACAGCTTGCTTACGCAAAATTCCTACGTTAACCCTACTTATCTCACGCTCCTCTCGGTTTTCTCACGCCTACCTATTGTCGTGGGGTGGCAATAAAATCCCATTTACTTTTTTTTTTTTTTTTTTTAGATCATTCTCCGTTTATGATATCGCTAACATTCCTTATCCTTTGTTACCCTTATCTCAAGGTTGAACGAAAGTGGACCTATGCGTTAATTACTTTCGTAATAGCGGAACAAATGAATAACATTATAATTTCCCTTGATTGTGCCCGTCTGTTGGTCAATCAAAGTGTATACGTTCTCGTAGGGGACGGCTCCTACTATGAAAGGTCCCTCAAATAACCGCATGAATTTCTTTGTTATCTTTTTGTCAGCGTCAGATTTCGCAAAAGTCTTTAACTTTACCAAATCTCCTATATCAAACCGTACTAATTTATGATTCTTATTATAATGAAACTCCCTATTCTCTGCTGCCTTAGCCATGTTCTGACGTGCTAGTCGTCGAATTTGTTCTAACGATTCCTGCTGTAGTTCATTATCATTAGTTATGTATTTTGGAAAATCTGTAGATAGTTGTATCCTTGTGCCCCACACTATCTCATTCGGTGCATACCCCGTCGTGGTGTGCACAACTTGATTGTAGCAATCCTCTATGTTTGGTAATAAATCTACCCAAGAACGATGTGATTTGTCACAATATGTCCTAAATAACCTTCCCATTTCCTTATTAACTCTCTCGGTCGAATTCGGGCGTGGATGACGAATTGAAGTGTGGGTTAATTCAATACCTAACTGTCTAACTCCCGATTCGAAAATCGTTGATGTAAAGTTAGCGCCTCTATCCGAACATAAAGTCCTAATCTCAATTTGTCCATGGAACTTCCTCACACAGGTTAATGACGCCTTGCCACTTGCTTGTCGTAGTGGATACAGCCTAATTAATTTACTATATGTATCTTGCATTACGAATACGTATTTATAGCCAAACCGTCCCGCTGGTAGTGGTCCGTAAATATCGCAAAAGACTCGCTCTCCTATCTCGCTCGCTGTAACGGTTTTAATTGGTCCCGTGTGAGTTTCTAATGCATGTTTCGATTTTTGACACGCTCCACAAGCCCTCACAATCCTGCCTATTATACGAGACATGTTCGCGAAATAATAACGTCGTTTCATCAAGGCATAAACCTTGTATCGTCCAAAGTGGCCTATCTCCTCGTGTATGCTAGTGATTAAATCCTTTTGTAGGTCCTCGGGGACATACAGTTTTAATGTGTTCGCACGCGCGTCCGTCCTATAAAGAACTCCTCCTTCGAGTACATAGTACTTCGCCTCAGGTGTACCTATGACCTTCATACGGTTCATTATTTCGCTAGCGACCCGGTCGCATTTCTGATGTTCGCCTATCTCCTTCCACCTTCCTTTCACAATTCGCCCTAATGGTATCTTGAACAAATTCATTTCCGGCCCCGTAATCTTGTTAGTTAGTACATCAGTTGTACCCTTTATATGCCGAGATAATACATCTGCCACTGTATTTAATCGACCCTTTACATGTTCAATAGTGTAATCAAACCGACCTATGTAATGTACCCAACGTATCATTCGTGCGCTCAGTAACTTACATGACTGTAAAAATATCAGACTCTTGTGGTCAGTCCTAATTACTAGCCGAGCCCCCCTCAAATACGTCTCGAATTTTGATAAACTGTAGATGATAGCCCACAGCTCCTGTTCAGTAACGGTCCACCTACGCTCAGTCTCTGACAAAGATTTGCTACAAAATCCTATGACCTTTTCCTCTCCTTCGTTAGTCACTTGGTACACATAACCAGAAACTCCCAGATTGCTGCTATCAGTTTGCAGATAATAAGTCTCCCTTGGATTTGGGTGTGCAAGAATTATGGTCTCTACAAATAACCTTTTCACCACCTCAAAACACTCGTTTATTTCCTGTGTCCATGACCATTTTGTGTTTTGCTTTAGTAGGTCACACAACGGTCTAACTTCTTCACTATACTTCGAAATGAATTTCCGGTAATAATTTATCAATCCCAAGAATCCTCGTAATTGTTTTATGGTTCGAGGTATGGGAAAGTCCATTATGGCTTTTACACGATCGGGATCCATTCGTACCCCGCTTGTATTGACTATGTGTCCTAACAGTTTTACTTCTACACATAGAAATCGGCATTTCTCTATCCTTCCCGTTAACCCCGCGTCTTCTAATTTATCCAACACTTGGTCTAGATGTTCTAAATGTAATTTCACATCTCCCGTGGTAAATACGACGATATCGTCCAAATAATTTACACAAAACTCCCGTACTCCTTCTAATATAGTGTCCATTGCTCTTGAAAACCCTGCTACAGACGTTTTTAAACCTTGAGGCAAGACACAATATGTATAAGTTTTCCCCATAAAAGAGAAACCCGTATACTTCCTTGAATCTAAATGCAAAGGTATTTGAAAATAAGCATTATTCAAATCAATTAAACTGATGTAATTTACTCCATGAAAAGATTGTAATATCTCGGATGTAAGTGGTGGCGCACCCGCATCTCCCACCATTTTCTTATTAAGCTCACGTGCATCTAATAAAAGTCTTATCGATCCGTCCCGTTTCTTAGTGAATGTAAGTGGGCTACAATACGAGGTCGCTTCCTGTTTAATAACTCCTAATCCTTCTAATTCCGCTAATTTCTCCTTAACCCGTTCTCGATATGCCAAAGGTACTGGATAGCTATGTTTGACAAAAGGCGTTTCATCAACTAATTTTATGGCATGCTCGTACTTGTCGGTCAACCCTAATTTTTCCGTGAATACCTTACAATGCCTGTCTAGTACAGGTAGCAACAGCCTCTTCTGTTCGCTACTTAAGTCCGACTCGTCTAAGTGGTACTTCCCATTGTCCCCATTGTCCGATTTATTGTTCGACCCGCAGTACTCCTCCGGTCGTGCACTTTGCCTCAATACCGAATTGATAATGGCAGCGTTTGCCTCTCCCCCTAACCGTTCAGTTTCGCAATCTGAATCTAGCCTAACACTAGACCTAACTCCTAGATGCTCGATCGTCAACGTCCGTTCCTTACCGCAATTTACTACCCCTTTCACACGCTCTAGCCAATCATATCCTAGTATCAACGACCTAGGTAATCGTCGCATAATTAGCACAGGTGCCTCGACTAATGTACTACCTAATTTGAACTCTATTAGTACCAACCGATTCGTACTCTCGCTCCGCGAACCGAATGCTCCTTGTACCTGTATTGCTGGAATGGCGATTTCAGGTAGATCACCTTTCTCTGTCCGAATGGAATCGTACAATTCCCTAGTTATTCCGCTGATCTGACTGCCCGTGTCGATAAGTGCATTCATACTTCTTCCGTATAACCACACGCATACCTCAGGTAACCTAGGTAACGAATAATCATCGCCTATGCCGACTATCTCATCGAATTCGTGAAATATAGTATATACCTCTCTGCCTCTCCTTTTACAAAATTCACAAGTAGAACCTCTCTCATCGCATTCGGCTATGTTGCTGAACTGATTTTCCAATAAGATTCCTACACTACGTGCTATCGACTTACAATTCAAATTAGATTTACACGCGTTCCCCTCCAATGGCCGCTTCAACCCTCCTTCTCTGACACCTAACCTCTGTCCTGGCCTCCATCCATTCCTAATCAAGATCCTATAGCCTACACCTTCCGCTTTACGCTCCGAAGCCCTCTTGCTCCCCGTACTACACATCGATAAACAACTGGACTTCACCTGTGTAGGGGACATTAGTTTTTTTGACTCGTCCTCCCCCACAGTTTTCGACGAAGTTGAACTCTCACCCTCCTTTACAAAAGTGATGGCCGGTCTGCTGCTAACTCCCGCTCGTACATTTGTAAGTGGCGCCACCCTGTTAAAGTTCGCCCTATAACCTATCCGACCCTGACGATAGCCTCGACCCCTTGCTGAACTTCCCTTGTTCTGCCACCTGCCAGCAGAGATCATAGCGGTGATTGGACGTGCCAACTGCAACCTGTTGTACCGCTCCTTCCTAAAGCTGCCGCTAACAACACCCGTAGCACCTCCTCTCTGTCTCACGAGGACGTTTTGTTCCATGCTCCTTAGAAAATTTGCCCCGCTCATAATCGTGGGCTCCTCAATCCTAGTGAACCATAACCTTTGCACATCTATTGAATAGTGTTGCATTATGGAATTAACCAGATCCCTTTCGTTAAAAGCAATTGTTAACGACTGCATCGACTCGACCTGCTCTGCGAAATGCTCAGCCATCGAAATTCCTGAATCACCGGTATACACCGCGTTGATCAACCTATACCTGACGGACTCCTGAATCTGTTCGGTCCAATAATTACGCCTAAAGTCGGCTTCAAAATCAGCGAACATAACCCATCCCTTAGAGTATAACTCCATAATCTTACGCGCTTGTCCCGTTATGCACCCTAATGCTATCTCGACTTCACGTTCCTGGCCATTTACCGCTCTAATATACCTTTTTAATCGCTTTAAAAACGTAATAGGGTTGTTTAATGGTTTCCCATCAAAACTCGGTTTGCTAGTGGAGGGTTGTACAACATATAAGTTTCGCGTCTCCGAAGACATCGTGTTAGTGCTTGTAGACTCGCGACCTACCGAATCCTGTCTATTTCTCACAACGTTATTTCTACAATCTCCTCCGTTCGCGTTGCGCGACGAACCCCCCTCACCTTCGTTTCGCTTGTCATTACCGTTCGAACTTAGTTGTTGCAATTTTTCCTGGAATTCATTCATCTTCTGCAATATCAACTCTAAAGTAGCATTCCCTACCGCTTCCGTTCGTTCCCCCGAGTCTACCGCGTTAGTAACGGTCCTTCCTGACCTAGCCTGCTTCCGAACATTTTCCCTTTTACCTGCCGGCATCTCTAACAATTTACCTGACACAAACACGCTCTACCAATAACCGCTCAACTTTGTTTAATGTTAAGTTATTTAGGACTTGTGCAACCTTCCGTTTGTTTGCTAAGACAAAGGTAATAAGCGTGATGTGAATGTCTAAGACCAATCGTCTAAAGCTCGATATGGGTTTTGAAATGTTACAATGTGGTTTTATTACTTCAAAATTAGTCTATAAATTTAGCAAGGAGTGATATCTCGAACGCCTGGTCCAATGCAAACCGCTCCTAAAATTTGTATAATTCTATCATTTATGGATAAGAATAACATAGCTTAATTTTGCTCCCCCAAAACCTCAAACAAATATTTAAAAGGTTTAATACATAATAATACATGAATCATGCACAAAGCGATCTTTCTCCTTCTTCTGTATGATTCCTGAAAATTTCCTTACACACTCGATCACAATTTTCATTTCCTACGTTGTGTTATTTTTTTTTTTATAAAGTTACATTATAAGTCCAATCGTATCGTTATTTCGAATACGTAATTGGATCCTGGTCACGGCACCAATTTTCTGTGATGGTACGGCTATGATCGTCTATATATTTATTTATTTAGTGTATCGAATGTATTTAGACTTTATTCAGGAAAACATCGTAGAGTTAGAGCACATCTCGGTAACAAGGAGGCAGCTTATATGTCAATTTCAAGGCTTTATACAGTACATTGGATTGAGTGGTCTAGTACCCCGACTGTCATTCATTCCACCCGCTTACCTGGAACCTTTATGTTCCGGGGTAGACAAAGGGTTTATTGTAATGAGGCGAGCCTCATTCAATACAAGTTAGTGAAGCTCGCTTGTACTATTGTTGGCTGTATGGAATAAAGTAAGTGCTCGGATAGCGTGATAGACAGTGAAAATACTAGAAACAGGTATGCCTGAACCAAATGACCAATCTCATTCTGGTACGGGGATCCCTACGCCAGTAACTGGCCCTGTCGTCAGGTTATTGGGGTGACAGTTGACCTCCTTTGCGCTGCGAAGCGTTTACATTTCCAACATCCGAGGATGCGTACTTTCAATGTTGGGGCCCAGCGGGCCCCTACCCCTTTTACCATGGATTTATGAAATTCAATAATATTTGATATGGTTTGGCCAAACCAAAGTCGGAGGTCAATCTGTAAGACATGGCGTGTATTGGGTACCCAGGATTGCTATCAGATCGCCACCGAATCATGTACATGAGTATATAGGGTCAACCTTCCCAAATCAGCTTATTGGCTGAAACCTCCGTTACTTCAATGTCTCAACTCAATTAACTCAGCCTCACAAGACCAGCTGTGACTTACAGGGTCGTTACCTTTACTGCATCTACCGATGCGAACAATACCCACTGGTTCCGCCGCTCTCGGTCCACTGCCATTTGTGTCTCCCGGTACACGTGACATTTAGCCACTAAAAATCCGTTAGGACATCGCCTAGCGTGTGTACGCAGGATTTTATTACTCAAATAACTTGTGACTCTTGTTCTCAACTCTGGTCTCAGAAATGCATATTTGGTCTGTTTAATCAAAATATGGACCTTACGTTAACTCTCAGTTTGCTTGGAAGAAGCTTAAATTACCAATTTGAAGCAAAATTACTAGTGTATCGGCATAATTTTAACAATATAAAGTCTCATCAATCAATTTAATTTATTAACCCGTATTTATTACGTGGTTAATAATTTATCTGTAAAATGCCATCGAGATCGAACTGTATAGAAAATCTGTGATCGAGATGTAGTGTGGAAATCTTCAATAGTGGAGATTAATTATTACACGAAGTGTACTTTACTTGCTCTTGATTTAGAAATCTCATTGTAGCTTAATCCGCTCAATTTATTAATGAGAAATCTCCATTATTAAATAGTTCCGAGTTAGGGAACTTATCTAGAATATAACGAAAACCATGAAATTTAGTAGATCAATTAATTTATTTAATAGGAAGATCTACCTTATAATACATTTGAGGAAGCAAAAGAAACTATTTCAATTATTTAGATCTTCATTGATGATATATTTCAATGAAAAATCGAGGATTCTGTTCCTACAGAGCCATACTAATAAAGGGAAAACGAACCCCCAAATAAAAAACCCTTTTGGCTATTTACACACTAACACACATGCACACAGTGGCTAATAAACATATCACACAACAATAAACACAAATAATCACACAATAAAATATATACACAATTAGTTCATCTGAGTACAATGAATAGACTTAAGATTTTAGGTTCGCTTTTAGTTGGTGTGAAAAGGAGCTTTAATTGAGGGTCTAATTTACGTTAGCCTCAACTCTCCACCTTATTACATTGGTGAATGGTGCTATATTTACATAGCTTGCAACGGGTTGCCCTTGTGACTGCACACTTATTATCTGTTGTGCGACAATGAAGTTCGCTCTTTATTCGTTATCAAGGTTTAAAACAATTAGGAAAACAGTATCAAAGATCGGCAAGTAAATCTAAAGCTATGAATCAAGGGAATTACAAGATTTCTTATTCATTTCACACAGATTAACTTAGTACACATAAAATTACGTTTTACAATTTACTCTTTCCAGTATTGTCAAATAAATCCATGACCCTTTATAAGTTCAATTTCCAACGTCGGTCATCTCAATCTCTCGAACTCTAGGTGTGACT
This sequence comes from Clepsis dumicolana, assembly GCA_963691665.1. Classification (NCBI taxonomy): domain Eukaryota; kingdom Metazoa; phylum Arthropoda; class Insecta; order Lepidoptera; family Tortricidae; genus Clepsis; species Clepsis dumicolana. The sequence continues at coordinate 10,261,192 of OY829522.1, read as the reverse complement.
TCTCTACTACAATCAAGCCCAAACACCTCCAAATACTCCCACATTTCTCACACATTAAGATCAATAGAACCATGATCATTAATCCGAACAATATCAACATTATGACCTCTATTGAGTTCCAACCCTTATATTCAACCTGAATCAGGCGATAACAAGACTCATATAGTTCGTCTAGATTCATTCTTTACTATAATACAGAACAGTAATAAACAAGTAGTGGATTCATTTGATAACCTGTATTAATAACTGAAATCGGGTACTTTACCGAATAACTCCTGGATGCACTTTTCACTCCCTAGCTAAATTACAAACTAACTTATTTATTTAGATTTCAGTTACAAAATTTCGATATGTTAGGACCTTCAACAACCTTAGCTCATAGGTTCTAACAGAGAGAATCGCTAAGATTTTTCTAGGTTCTTGTCGTGAAGCGAGCCAAGATCCAACTGCCCCAACTTCCTCCTCCACTCCCGTCAGCGTCATCCTTCGGGTCTCCACCTCCTCCGGGAGCTGTGGGCTTGTCTCTGTAATTTTAAAATATTCCCACGAGTAATTCCGTACATATGATTGGTTAATGACTATGACCGATCCTTGCGATTGGTCGATAGTCATGCTAGAGCGTAAGCTCCGCCCTTAAAACCATCATCATCAGCATCATGATGTTTTTGCTTGCTATGATTTTTTTTGACTGGTTTCACTCGAGTCTAGAGCAACACGTGGAAGCAATTTACGTATCCTAGCAATTGAAAGATTGCACAAAGTCCTTTGTCTATAATGGGTTCTTAAGTATCGACTTGTCAAGCGTCATTTTTACGACTTAGTTTTAAGAAAGCGAGTCAGGTTTCTTTTGTCTAATTTAATTTTATGTTGCGCGTTGGTCGACTCTTATAAATCTTAAGTTTTGTTTAAGATAATTTTTTGTTCCCTTGAATTCTGAGTAAAACTTTCTACACGTGAACGTTGCTGTCTGCGTTATTTGAAATTTATGGGCGCTAAGTCTGTATTTTATAACTTATTTGATACGCGGAAGCGATAACGCTACGTTGACTATCTCACTAAGGAGAAATGCAGAAAGCTGAAAATTTTATTCAACTAATAAATTAAATCAAAAAATTACTGTCGAATTTCGACCACTAGGCAATTACTATTTTTTTTATCTACACACATATCATAAGTCTTCTATAGTGCGTTCAGAAACCGTAGAATATGACCAGCATTTCAGCATGCCGTCGTTTGCTTGCCGCCAGCCCCCGCCAACCACCACCAGCAGTAAAGTAATAGTCATTACGACATCGAATTCGACTCTTACTTAGTCGTTATGATACAACCAAATAAATATTACTATGGAACAAAAATCCCACCTGCCAGTAAGGCGACCTGTCTTAAGGTTAACATGAGATATCACCGCCTAGGACCTGTAGGTTAGCTTCATAATAAAAATACTTGAATTCTGGCGGAATTTCGTATCTAAATGGCCAGGGCGGTTTTTTACATCAGTCAAGCGTTATACAAAGATACAATGTTCGATGCTAAGGTTATTTCCAATGTGGCGCTCTTTACGCGTTTACGTAAAAAGTTATATAGTACAAATGTCCCTAATTATAAATATCGTATGTAAGTCTCAAAAAGCTTTATTTTTCACCTACAATTAATATTCTGTCCGTTTCACATACATGTGACACAAGAAGTATACCTAAAGGAAAATATAATTACAGTCAGTAAGGTAAGGCTTGTATTAACAATAAAATTTAAAACAAAGAACTTTATACTAATACCTATATGTATATTTAATTAATTGGACACTCATTGCCTAAATGTCAGTCAGTACCTACTGTTTTATCGTCTGAGAACAATTCATAATTAGTTCTGTCTCCCCCAATCCTGTCAACGTTATAAGATAACTAATAATAACGCTACCTATTGTTACGCTATTCTAAGTATTTGTAATTGTAACATTCATAAGATTCACTCCTTTCTCGTTCATGTTGTCGGCGTAGGTATTTCTTTTGTATTCTGAGTCATTCACAATATTTGATTTCAGTAGCAAAAAAAATAAATATGAACGAGTAAAGCGAAAAGAAATATGATAAATGATTGGAGTTTAGATATGTATATTGATTACAGTTTCCAATTCTAAGTGCTCACGGTCTGGGCTGTGCTTTATAAAGGTACAAGTTACCATTTACAAGCGAAAGTCTCTTTCTAACAAAAGTTGATAGAATGAGACTTCCGCTTGTAGTAAAAGTTCGAAGATTCTATACATATAAATAAGAAGATAATATTCTAATAAAATTTGGAATGACGAAAGTGATTTGATTCCGGAGTTCATTAAATTAGCGCCGAATGAAATAATTGTACCTACCTAATAAAATGATGTTTCCAGTAGCCTTACTTTTTATTGTCTCGCAAAAGGTGAGAAAAATAGTCAACACGGATAAGCTGTTTTTGTGTCAGGCACGCTTGAATCCCTCACTGCACTCAGAACTCGGTCTTCATACGTCGCTCTGAAATTAATTCGATCATAACACCCTTATGGGCTCGGAAGTTCAATCTTGAGTCATCCAATACGCTCAGTATTAAATATCGCGCCCGTGTCTTAAAACAGTGCTTAATCCCTTGGTGTAGGTACAATCTACTATTAGCACACACACAATTGAAAAGTGTTGCAGAAATGCCAACATAATATAATGTATAATCCATGTTAACTGGTAACTAGGGAAGCAAGTAGAAAAAATTGACATATATATGAAAGACTGGGTAGATTGATTGTCTTGTTTCATCCGTAGCGACTGAGCACGCGGTGGTCTTTTGTCAAACAGCACGTAGCACGACCCAGTGCAATTAACTCCATCGATTTATAATTGAGCCTGGCGCAACGGGGGTTGAATTAATTTATAATTGAGCCTGGCGCAACGGGGGTTGAATTAATTTATAATTGAGCCTGGCGCAACGGGGGTTGAATTAATTTCCACTTGCACTAAATACGAGTGCAAGGATACTCGTAGAATAACCACTTGGTGAAGTCACAATGTATTTTAGTAAATTACTAGATTTTACCCATGTTTTTGTTGTACATTGACCACGACATTGTACATTGGCTTTGTTCCCCGGGGAAAAATAAAAAACATGCTGATTATCATTGTAATCCTTTACATTGGAAAAGGACAAAACAATAATAGAAATCAGTCCCACAAACGACGTCATATTAGGACAAAATGAAGGGAATTGGATCAGACAGATTGAATAAGGATTAGTACCAAGATGCGGTCCCGTAATTCCGAAGTTACACAATTATATACAATGTGGGATCCGACCCTTTCATTAATGAGCAATTGTTACATTATGTATGCTCAATTGTATTTAGTAATAATGCTGGTTGATGAACGTCGTACGCCATACATTAAAGTAGGCATGGTAGTGCTGGATAAATAGCATAATTATTTTTACATGGTTTTTAATGAAATTGGTTTCACTTGTTGAGTAGATACTAATAAGTTTACGCAGAGACTAATAAACTGCGTCACCTTTCACTAATTAAAGCTATCTCTTTCATAATTGAGTACAAAAAAATATGGTTTTACCACGACCATTCATAAAAAGATCCAAAACTCCTTAAAATAAAATACCATTAAAAATATTTGCATTGAGAATTCTGTTAACAAGAACCTCCTCTTTTTTTTTGAAGTCGGTTAAAAACTGATTTCGAGTGAAATTTCTATACCTTTACTTTCAGATTCACAATCAAATTGTTAATCATAGAAAACTAAGCTCCAGAAATCATTTAGGACTCCAAATCCTTTGGAAATAGTTCGTTATTCCCAGCTTAAGTTAAATATTTTTCAAGCAAGCTGAAACGTAAAAATATACGGAAAGACCAGAAAAATAAATTCTCTAACTGGGATTCGATTTCCTTTTTCTTTCTTTCCTTGTTCTTATTGTAAATTATATTAAAAACGCGATAACAACACGGGATAGACACTCGATCTTCAAGTTAAGTTTCATTCCAATAGCCGAATTACCTGGTTTTCTAAATAGCAAACTTACTTACTTGGCTAACTTTGGTCAGTTACAAACTAATATTGAAGTGGTTTTGCAGAAGATTACCAATGGTATTTTGCTGTCGATAACGATATATTTATATATATAATATTATCTTCCATTTTCTGTTGGTACAGGGCGTTTACTAACATGAATAATTCACCAAAGGTCAGTTTAGCTTGTACAATGCTATTTAGAAACAATAATATTTACTGAGAATTCCACTTAAGTAATTTCCCTTAAGAAAATATTTTTTTTTAGTCATAATGACTGCATTGTTTGTCATAAATGTGATAATCTCTCACTAGTCATAACTCCTTTTTTTTTCTCTGAAACAGTAAAAAACAACAGGATTTTAGTAATGGTCATTCTGTAGAATTCTTTAAGTTAGGTTAGGTTTATTTTATATTCTTAAACAACTAATAGGTTCAGAGAAACAAACAGTTGTGACTAGTGATAGATTATGACAAGTGTACTTTCAACAGTAGGTATGGGAGAAAATATAGACCCCCTGGAGTAAGACAGTAAGTAAGTTTTTACAAATCGAGTTCGCCGTTATTTTCACAACATTTTCCCCCTCGCCGAAGCTCAAATTATGATGACGCAGACGCACGGTGGCTTCGTAACACATTTAGGAACCGTCAAGATCTTGACACGTCCTTTCTACGTCGCAGTTTAACGCACTGACGCGTTTATTCATTTACCCCGAAACTACATGTGACGTGTATATCTGTCCGTCTGTCTTATTAATTGCCCTTCCACTAAAGTTGCACTATCCTCATGTCGATGTACTAAACTCTACCCCGTTTTTGGATGTTTGTTGTGCTCTGAACGTAATGGGATCAGACATTACAGACTTTGGCAGACAGGGTTTGTTCTTCAAATCAATGTCCCCATAGAAACACGAAATTTGTCCTACCGCTTAAGTATCCTTTTTCGTGTGTGTATATTTCTTTTACAGGCGGTTACTAATTTGATTTACCAGAGTCAATATTTTCAATATGAATCGAAAATTCCGTCTGTTTACCTTCTTCAATGTTGCACCAGTCTGAGATTAGCATTCGGTGACTTTTTATCATGTTAACTGTCTATTCAGATTTAAAACATATTCACTGCTTTACAAAATTCGATACGATTTTTCACGGTTGTTTTCAAGTTTCGAAATATTCACAAAAGTGAGATTTTACGATAACACAGTTCTAATAGCGGTCAAATGATGGCCCTTCTAATGAAAGTGTTAAGGCAATATGGATCAAAATGTTGTCCGAAATAAATGTTTTTTTTTAATTCTACCTTATACCTGTTTTTTTCTGTAATCTCCTTCATGAGTTCAATAAAGAATATTTGTCTTGTAATTAGATGTCTTTGTTTTATTTTATTTCTAATTATGCATACAGTAGTTTCAAAGCCTGACTGATAATAATTTGGTATAGGTATGAGTAGCTACGCTTACGCTTAATTCATACTTTCATTAAAAAATCTCATCCAAATCGGTTCATCCGTTTAGGAACTACAATGCCACAGACAGACACATGGACACTCACATACACTGAGACACACACACACAGACACACACGTTAAACTTATTATACTCTTTTTGGGTCGGAGGGTTAATAAATTCTATTTAAAAAAAAGCTGTCGGTTAATTAACATCATTCGTCACTTGTCGTCGATTTTTTGTCTCTAAGAGTAAGAAAGAACTGGGTGGGTCCTTTATTTACTGCGCCATCAGTTGTTCAATTCTTCTGATCGTTTCTTTGCTTCCACTTTTAAGCTAAGCCTCTTATTTCCGAAAAGTCCTTGTCCTTAAACATTTTAAGTGTTAGAATTACAGGATTACTTATCACAATTTACTTATTCAGCAGAAGTAAATTCTTTGGGACAGCTGAGAGTTAGCACGACTCTTCGAGTCCTGATCGAGATCGAGAAACTTCATACTAAATTTTAGTACCAAATACGCTCACGGGCGGACGCTATTCCAAACGTCATACAAACTCGACAACGTTTACTATTCGATTTTACGTGACGCAGGTTTCGAAAAGTCGTGCTCGACCCTCTGCCGACTAAATCATACCTTGTCGAGGTTGTAATAATGTCTAGTAAGATCATTAAAGCGGGCTTTCACGCTGGATTAATTTAGAAAACTCGCTTCAACAACACTCCGTCTATGGAATTACATTATACTCGTACCTACTTATATTTGCGGCATATGTCAGTTGATTGCTTTCGATTTAAACATAATTTAACTTAGCTTTAATTTAATTATGGCAAACAAGCAAGTGTAACATTTTTCCCCTGTGGTTAACATTGTCAATAATTAATAAATCAGAAACGTCATAGCTGTGCAATGTGTCACGATTTATTTTATAGCGGCGGGGCACTATAGTATGAAAATAGAATATAATACCTAGCCCTAACCTAGCATAGTTTAATTTTCGGTATACAAAAGTTACTACGGACTATAGGTATCCAACAACAACAGATATATAATTATCTTTTTTTTATTACACACTTATAGGTAGGTACATTAAATTCTTAATCATTGTCAGAAAGGGAATTATACCCTAATTCAAAACTCGACCTAATTTGATAACGTGAATAGTAAAGTCGAGTTCTGTGAGTCGATTGAACCTAGATACCTATATCTTACAAATACTTACTTCGTATCTACACTGCTCAAAAATGTCTAGGGATCAAACGCGTATGGGAGTCCGGACATAATTGATCCCTAGACATTTTTAAGCAGTGTATTTGAAGATCATTAAACGTCTCCAAATCGCAATAAGGATAATCATTAAGAAAAGATCAAAGAACATAAAACGTTCTTAGAGATAACATTTTTATTCCTACAGCCCAATTAGGCATGTAATTGAATTCAACGATTAACGATTCGTCGTTTTTTTGTTACAGGCATCCAGAGAACTCCATCGAGAGTGCTTACAAAATGAGTGTTTTAAAATAGACCATCTCAATCATGGATATGGAGGAGAAAGTGTCGGGTCCGGGGGGAGCGTCCCAGAGGAACTGGACGCACCTCAATGCGACGGACGAGCTCCCCCTGGAGATGCGGTTCAACCACGGGCATATAGTGTCGATAACTGTGTACAGTGTACTGATGGTAGTGTCGGCGACTGGGAACCTGACGGTGCTGACGCAGCTGGTCAGGCGGCGGCGCGCGGGCCGCGCCAGCCGGCTCGACGTGCTGCTCATGCATTTAGCAGTCGCTGACCTTATGGTAAGCGTGTTTGCAGTGACGTAGCGACGCAGAGCAGTGCAGACGCAGAGAGCTAGCAGTTGCTTCATGAACCTACTGAAGCTAATGTTTAGACGGTCAATTAACGCTTCTGGTCATTTAATTATATACTGTATGTCACGGAATAGAACATACTTATTTAGACCAGCCTCTGAAGTAACTTAGCAATGATAATTACGCATTGATACTTTGACAAAGGTGGCAATTAACATTACATTCTGAAAATTCCTTCCAATTATTTTTCAATGTGGCTATAACTCGTAAGAGATAATTTATCGGTAATTTAACATTTACTTAATATAGCAATAAATTGCTGCAAGTATTACATTTTCGTAGCTACCGTGAGCGTTTCCGTCATTAAGAACTCCAAAATGCTTGCGGTTTGCGTCAGCCTTGTTCCTAATTGTATTGTTCCTTAGTTCAAAACTAAGGGGTAAATCTAAGCTGTTATTGAATCAAGTCATCGCTAATAATGATGGGGGTGATACATCTGCATTGCGCCCTCTCTTTCCCTCCCCTAGTCAACTAGCGTACAAGCCAAATTACTCGAGTCAAGTGATTGAATTTCGCTACAACAAGCTCACTATGGGTCCAGGGGGTCTGGTGGGCTATCGTCATGTTTGATGTTAACGAGTGAAATCACTTGAACTTACAAAATCGAAAGCAAACAATTCTGCATTACGTTATCCCCGGCCGTTCAAGGACTTTTATCAGACAATAATTTGACTTTTGAAGGTTGGACAGGCTCGCGGTCAATAGCGGGCACCCTTCGAGAAAGTAAATATATCTTTACTCATAATGACTATAGTAGTAAGTCAGAAGCATCTAGATAGTCACAAACAAAAATTACAACAGGCTGAGCACGAAGTTTTCGAATCCTGCGTAACGTTACGTTATCGTATTGAAATCGAGAAACCTCATACTAAATTTTTGTTCCAAATACGCTCACAGGCGGGCGCTATTCCAAACGTCATACAAATTTCTCGATACTTACTCGATTAGTTTACGCAGGATTCGAAAACTTCTGGTCACTTTTAATACAACTTCGTATGGAAAATGACAAGTTATTTTTGCTCGTCAGTGTATAAATCGACAAATTTAATAGAATCCTAGTTTACTTATTGAAATCCTTCTTAGCTAAGTTTCATAAAAAAATTGAGATACTGAACTTTGAAATGCAAATATCGCGGGTTTTTCGGCTTTTCCAAGTTGCTTAGGTCATTGGGTCGGGGGTCGATAAAACAGGTATTAAATGCTTGCAGTGTGTCCACAGGTGACGTTCCTCATGATGCCGCTGGAGATAGCGTGGGCGGGCACGGTGCAGTGGCTGGCGGGCGACCTGATGTGCCGGCTCATGATGTTCACGCGTATCTTCGGCCTCTATCTGTCCAGCTTCGTGCTCATTTGCATAGCTATTGACAGGTAAAACATTTTCCAATACATTTATGAGATACTTAACAAAAAGTAAAACCGCCTTCAAAAAAAACCACAGAAAAAAAACATAAAATAATCCCCAAAAAGCCATGAGTTTTATGGCCTAGCAGAAATATGAAGTCGCACCGCACCGACTTCATATTTCTGCTAGGCCATAAAACCCATGGCTTTTTGGGGATTATTTTTTATTTCACAATTTTTAGTTACAGAACATACATAAAAAAAAACAAATATTTCGATGAATTGAGAACCTCCTCCTTTTTTTGCAGTCGGTTAAAAACAGCTAAATAAATAACAGTAAATTAACAAACACAAGTTAACTAACAAAAATGGCGCGACCCATTGATGCGCGTCCCTATAACCACGCATGCGTGAGTTTTGTTTTTAATTAGGTAAAATAAAATTATCAGGCACTAGTTACTCGAACGTTCAGCCGCTGCGAACTTTTCGGATAAATGAAAAGTAAGTTTAAAATTTGAAGTAATTAAAATTATATTAATAATCAATTTTGAAAATTCGCTGCTTAGTTTTCTGTTTTTATATTCTTATTTTAGGAATTCAAAACTCTTTGCTTATAAATTTTTCTTTAAAAAAATCAAACTAATCGCACTAAGCATTCTAATAAATAATAAACTTATTCTAAACTAAAAAGTAAAGAAAAGCAAACGTAATTCGATCAAAAGATTATATTCGTACCGTAAGTAACCGAATTTATATTCGGTTACTTACGGTACGAATATAATCTTTAACTTTATGCGGTGTTATCACCGCATTCAGTTAACACAAAACAACAACGCTCTCTTTGGTGCCTATTTTTTCTTTCAACCGTTCGTTGCCTCTGCTTGCTGAGACGTCTAGAAGCACTTGATTGTTTCTCTAGCACTGTTTACAGGGGTATAAAAACATAATCCTACTCTTAAGAACGTATTACGACAAAGTCTAAAGTGCCGTTCGCCTGCTTGAAATGCGGTCTCAAGGGTGAAGTAAACCGTTTGCTAGAAAACAAAAACTTTTTTTGGCAGTTCAGCTGGACTGGGCAGTCTTGTCATAATTATAACCTAACCAACTTAGAAAAGTTGAAAATCCCCCAACATTGTCATTTCAAAGTTCAATATTTCAAAAACGGCTGAACCGATTTTAATGAAACTTAGCTAAGAACCATCTCGATTAAGCTAGCTTTCGATTAAAAAAACCGCATCGAAATCGGTCCACCCGTTTGGGAGCTATGATGCCACAGACAGATACACAGACACATAGATACACAGATACACACCCTCTTTTTCGTCGGGGGTTAAAAATTTTCAAATTTTACGAAAAGTATTAGGGTCTATTTTTGATTATAAACGCACACGAATGGCTACTAAATGCTTTATAAATCACTCGCTAAAGTAAACAATTTCCATTGAAATTGTTTGAAATTGTATCTATCTACAAACAAAAATAGAACAGCGTACCTGTATTAATTGTCGGCTCATTTCTCTTCGATGTCCAAACAAAAACTTTCGTGACAAATTAATTAAGTACCCCGCATAAGAACTATCTGAGGTAACAGTTGTAATTTTTTTCGGTTGACATAGTATTTTGGCGAGCTTCAATCATCCTATTACAGTTTAATCGGTCGAAGTTTTAATTAAAAAAATAATATGTTGACTCTCATGTCATTCTCTCCTGATATTGTTTATTCGTAGCAATTCACATGTCATGAGTACAACAAAGAATAATGTGTACCCAATAATAATAATAATATGTAAATAAAAACATATAAATATCGGGGCAAATAGGGTGAAAATCCGACAAAATCTGGATATCTCGGTGCCATGCCAATGATTGAAATTATAACCAACTTAGAAAAGTTGAGACACCCCCGACATTGTCATTTCAAAGTTCAATATTTCAAAAACGGGTAAACCGATTTTATTGAAACTTAGCTAAGAACCATCTCAATGAAACTAGCTTTCGATTGAAAAAAAATCGCATCGAAATCGCCGTTTGGGAGCTATGATGCCACAGACAGATTCACAGATACACAGACACACAGATACACATGTCAAACTTACAACACCCCTCTTTTTCTTCGGGGGTTAAAAATACCGATGATAGGGTTGTTTACCCTAATGTCATTCTTTGCTAAATGTCAATGTGATCAATGATCATTACATTAAATAAAAATTACTGTTTTGCAGTAAATTTACCTACCTAAGTATTTACTGAACACAAACAGAGGCCCGAGTACGAATATTCGAAACCTGCGTCACGTAAAATCGAATAGTAAATGTTGTCGAGTTTGTTTGTATGACGTTTGGAACAGCGCCCGCCCGTGAGCGTATTTGGAACTAAAATTTAGTATGAGGTTTCTCGATCTCGACACGATAACCGTAACGTTACGCAGGATTCGAAAAGTCGTGCTCGACCGTCTGCTCTCTTATTCCCTGTTTACGCGGTCGCTAGATTACCTGCACCTATATAAAAGCGCCGTAATACAACACAATTTATTATTACACAAGATAATATATTGCTCACGCAGTGTAAATATGGTTTTACTGTTCGGCTCATTGCCTGCCCTCTGAAATGAATTTTCTATTGATGCTAAGAACTATCAAGTTTCAAAGTAAACTAAGATTATGCCTCCGGCACTCGACCGCAATCTGAAACCATTGTGGTAGCAAAATGGAGCAACTCAAAGCCATATAAATTAAAGTTGCATTAACTTGACATAAACATTTCTAACGTACAAAAGCCTGGGCGGCACCTCAATACTGTTCAATAAAAATGATTTTTTTTTTCTCGTAACTCAGGTAAAGCCACTAGACTTGCAAAAATAAAGGTCGAGATTTATAAAATTATTAAACGCGGTTTTATCCGTTCGAATTACTTTCATCCCTTCAAATGATTTTCATTTGAAATCTCTTCAATAATACAAAAAAAAAACTTGAAAAAGGCTCTGTCCTTAAAGTTGCGAATAAAACTTAAGTGGGATCAAAGAAAAAATTGTAAAATCGAATTACGAGTATTTACAGGTATTTAGGGTAAACTACCCAATAATAGGCGCCTTCGTTTCAATTATTTTCATCCAGTTTTGGACAGATCTACTTGCACTTTTGATACCTTAGTAAAAAGACTGAAGATAAAAAAGACTTTGAGGTTTATTTACTTAAATGGAAACGTTCAACCGAGGACGTCACCGGGGTACGAGGAGAGTTTATTAGGCCGTCAATTACACTAGAGGCTCTGAAACTAATTAAAGTAAGTTACCTACACGAAATACTGTATCTTAAAGCACCCAAATGTTTTGGCTAGTAAACAATTTTATATTCGTTGTTTAATTTGTAAGCAACTAGAATACTTAACGTAGATTTTAGAGGAATTTCTTAGAATCCGTGTTGTGAATTTTAATTTTGTAGTGTCGTAAAAAAGCTACATCGCAAACCATTAGAGATTTCAGAGTGACCTCCGGCGGTTTGACATCTTAAACTAACAACGTTTATTATTTTACGTCGAAAATTGTTTTTAATAAAGTTATATCACGTTATTTGGTAAAGACGACTGTGAAAATGCCTTATCAGAGGGTCGAGCACGACTTTACGGATGCTGTGTAACGTAAAATCGAATAGTAAACGTTGTCGAGTTTGTATGACGTGTGGAACAGCGCCCGCCCGTGAGCATATTTGAAACTAAAATTTTGTAGAGGTTTCTCGATTTCGATACGATAACGTAACGTTACGCAAGATTCGAAATCTCGTGCTCGGCCTACAGCTCTACACTCTTCACAATAATTAGAGTTACAAGAACAGTTTTTGTTTCTTATTTTGCTGGCTTTTTTAAACATACGTTACCTACATTCTATGTAGACAGAATGAATAATATCAACCTACCACCACAAAAAAGCCGTGATAACCCAGTGGTTTGACCTATCGCCTCTGAAGCAGAGGGTCGTGGGTTCAAACCCCGGCTCGCACCTCTTAAGTTTTTCGGAATTTATGTGCGAAATTACATTTGTAATTTACCATGAGCTTTTCGGTGGAGGTAAAACATCGTGAGGAAACCTGCACACTCCTGCGAAGCAATTCAATGGTGTGTGTGAAGTTCCCGATCCGCACTGGGCCCGCGTGGGAACTAGAGCCCAAGCCCTATCATTCTGAGAGGAGGCCTATGCCCAGCAGTGGGACTTAAATAGGCTGATGATGATGATGATGATGATGACCTACCACCTCAAATTAGTACTTCGCTACCATCTCCTTCATTAGACACGTCATGATATCTATTGCAAAGATGTAACTGTCACAAATTTAATGGAAGGGAAACTCTTCAGCATTTCATTACTCCTAAACTTTGATAAATGTAAAATGTAACATTATAGGATCACAAAACAAAACACGCAAGCGGTTCGCGCGAACGAACGCTTGACATGATGGTTGTATGTTGAATTTAATTAAATGGCTCGCGTCAGGAATCAAAGTAACGTATTTAACGTGGCATAAAGTAAATACACAGAAGTGTGTGTAAACAATAATGTAAGTAAGTAAGTAAGTAAGTAAACACTTTATTGTACAAAAAACAGGAATGTTAACAGGAGTGTTAGGGCGTTAATGTATATGGGAGTCGTAACTTGGGGCTTTACGAGTCGTACACACGCCGCCTCCCACGGGACGGGAGGTTAGACCGCATTAGTTCAGCCAATTAGTGTTTAAACATGGATTAACAACCGGCCAAGCGCGAGTCGGACTCGCGCACGAGGGTTCCGTAGAAAGATTTTAACGCTTTACCCCAATGTTTTAAGAAGTCCAGTGTTAGCAGAGCCCTGCTCCTAAGCAAAATGTACGCAGTGAGGGGTTAACTTATATTGGTCTGTGAAATCTACAGACGACCATAAAAATTTAAGTTTTTGAGACTTTTATGAGTAGTTGTGCTATAAGAGCTACCTTCATAGCAAATTTCAAGTTTCTAAGACAACTGGAAGTACCCTTTAGGTTTTCGGATTTCGGCAATTTGTATGGAAATAGCCTTTTTAATGTCTGTATCTTTTGATTGCGTTGACTTAGAACGTTGATTTTTTCACAGCTTCAAGGGACCGCAGGCTCGAGTATTTGATATTAATTTCAGCATGCTACCTCCACGCTTTCCAGAGAAAAAGGGTCTTGACAGACAGACAGAAAAACAGACAGACAGACAGACAACAAAGTGATCCTATAAGGGTTCCGTTTTTACCTTTTGAGGTACGGATGCCTAAAAATTAAAAATATTCAACCATGTAATTATATTCAGCACAACATTTGCCCGTCTACATACAAATCATACAATGTCACCTTTACCTACATACATTTATGAGGGTCACGTACACGTCGGCATATCTAACGAATACTATGAGTATAATACGATACCAATACGTGCCACGCACGAGCGACTTGGCTACTACGAATTAATCCGAACATGTCGGTTTAACTCGACTTTAATACGTGAGTGAACCTTTAAATTAAAAAAACGCATTAAATCTTTAAAAGCCACTTACGTATTTCATAGGGTTCCGTACCCAAAACGGGACCCTATTACTAAGACTCCGCTGTCCGCTGTTTCTGACTGTCCGTCTGTCAGCAGAGTGTATCTCATGAACCGTGATAGTTAGACAATTAAAATCTTCACAGATGATGTATTCCTGTTGCCGCTATAACACAAATACCAAAAACAGAATAAAATAAATATTTAAGTGCTGGAGCTCCCTTACAACCGACATGATTTTTTTGCCGTTTTTATAGATAATGGTACAGAACCCTTCGTGCGCGAGTCCGACTCGCAATGGCCCAATTTTTATTTAGTACAGTATCATATTTTCAGATACTACGCCATCCTAAAGCCCCTCAACGTGACTTGGGAAGCACGAGCGAGGCGAGCGCTCCACATTGCGTGGGTGTGCGCAGGGCTCGCCAGCCTGCCGCAAAGCTTCATCTTCCACCTCGAAGAACATCCCGAGGTCAAAGGGTATGTGATAAGTGTGAAACTTCCATTTCTACCCTGTGAATAGGCTGACGGCCGGGCTGGCCACACGGAGCGACCAGCGGCAGCTGTTTTTCATGACTGTGTTGCCTGTTTTATGAATCGCTGTGCGGTATTTAAGAGTTCAAACTGCACAGTGTGTAAACAAAACATCCCTTTTGTTCACGCTTTTTACTTAGTTTTGTTTATATATTTATACATAAAAAATAAAAATATCACTACAAGAGTAGCCCAGGATGCGAACAAAAACCGAGCACGGTTTATCTGTCACTGCGTCACAAAATCATGTCAAACGTACCAATAACAACGGACAAAAATAAGGCTTTTAGAATTTTTTTCAAGTTACAAGAGTTTTACGATTGTTTAATACAACAAAGCTACTGTGCTATACGGCAGCAGTTAGATTCCCAATTGAATTTAACCCTTTGCTTCAAACTAATTTTATTTCAAAAATTTTCCTGATTTCTATAATTTGAACAACTTTCCAAAAGTTCCCGAAATCAAAGACCAACACTTGGAACCGTCTCAAAGCATTTCCGCAAGTACCTACCTCAGGGCTTTCGCTTTGACACGCAAACTTGAACCCCTCTCAAATTCAAACCTCCCAAAGAAAATTGGAACACGTATATTCAAATCCCAGGGTCAACAACTCCCAAAAAGATATTGGGAAGCTGCGAGACGGTTAATTTGTATACAGCCTTGTAGAATTTAAGTGCCGTTGGGATCGAATTCTATCGTTTGATTGTAGGAAGTATATCTGCTTATAGTTTAATCTTGAATTCGAGAAAGATGTCGATGGTGCCGGTTTGGTAACTGTTAAACACAACCGCGGAATGGAAAGTTTAAATTAAACTTTGTCTGGATAGATATAATCCGTCGCATTATATTCACTCAGATGAGTGTTTCATCTCATAAGTAGAGTCGATTTGGTCAAATAGTTATTTTTAGTCCACTGGCTATGGCTACCAATTGTTCATTGATAGGTGAAAATTTCGAGATTTACTGAAAACATGTGAATTCAGATGCCTATTAATAATGGTAATAAAACGAATATTTTAGGATATGGCATTTTATTATTATTTTCATTTAAATTTAGTATTTAAAACCACAGAGCAGACTGCTGGCAAAACAGGTCCAACTAAATCGAATTACATTCCTAGCATTCTTGCAGCAGCATTCATAGCAGGATAAACTATGATTTTTTCCAGAATCTTCACCTATGGCGAAAGTATTTTAATATGAGAAAGGAACTTCGTATTTTTCGAAATACTAAAAACTTTAAAAGAAACAATATGTAATAAGTAACAAGGAATGAAAAGATAACCCATTTATCTTTCCTAAAATCGATTATAAACTTGAATTCCTTACTAGTGTAGTGTGTCATTGGGACGAGGACGACATAATAAGTTATTAGGAACATGTCTTCTAATCAACTCGACACAGAGTCACATCCCCGTGTGCTCTCCGGTGACCTTTTTCCATTAGCCAAAGGGTCGGCAATTAATGGAGGTCGGATCAGAAGCTTCTATATTTAGTTTGCCACCCTCACACGAGAAATGACATTATAAATGCGAACAATGGTCCACAAAATCGTAAATATGTGGTGGTATCAGTAAATTTGAAGACAACTGTTAATCCAGACGTAGTTCGAAATACTAGACTATTGGCTCGTCTGGCGGGATAGAAATACTTAGTTATGTATTAAGTTTTAATAATAAATGGTAAAACTGGGGCAATAGGGTGGAATCTTTGGCATAAATGGCTCTACACTAAATGAATGACTATATTTGCATCACAAAATTGTGTGCACTTAAGGCATGTTAAAATTATATGAAAAATTTCAAATCACTTAGACGGTTGAACCTCAGGAAAAAAGTGTGAAGCAAAATGAAACATAAAATTCCTTGGTAGCTAGTAACATTCCACTGAATTTTGAAATTCAGAATAGTTATCGTGAACATAGTTAAAATATGTTGCCAAGCCTATTCAAATCAGAAATCCCAAGCGATTTCATGTGTTCGCAACTCTGTCCAAAAAATACTGCAGCTCATCAAAATTCTCTTACGCCCAACATACAATGACAATGCAAGGAAAAATCAGTTAAGCAGCTGGTCCAGCTGCTTAACTGATTTTACTTTGCATTGTCATTGTATGTTGAATTTCATACTATGAATGTTTCATAAAAATAAAAACGAAAATAATCAATAAATCGATTATTTTTATTCTCTTACGCCCGTTTGAATTTGTTCCTTGTATCCGATCGGACCAAATGAGTAATGATTCAATTAGCCATCGTTCAGAGTGAATTGAATGTACTGTAATTTATTATATTGATGATATTAATAGAGATCAATTTATTTTTTAATCCATGGCAAAAACAATGAATTTTCCAAATTTCCATGACGGGTTAGATCTTTTTAGACCTCGTATTTTAATATAATTTTAATATGAATTACTTACATTTTATGCTAAGTAGAGCTTGCGAAAATTTTAATTCTGACAATATCTATTCAATGACCTAAATGATTGATATTGCTTATTTATGGAACGCTTGTCGTAAAAGACGTCCGAATTAAAGGGCTGGAACTCAGGCCAATTTCCTCACGGCCTTCGTTTCACCAACTTTACAATTGTCAGCTTTCAATGACAATTCGATTTACAATTCATTGCTAATATCAAGCACGCCAAAACAAAACCTATTCAAGTCGGCAATTGACACCGAATTGTCATTGTAATCTGACATTTGTAAAGTTACTGAAATAGGGACCAGTGCCCTAAGCACGACTTGTCGAATCCTGCGTTACGTTACGGTTATCGTATCGAGATCGAGAATTCTCATACTAAATTTTAGTTCCAAGTACGCTCACGGGCGGGCGCTGTTCCAAACGTCATACAAACTCGTTATAGTTTACTATTCGATTTTACGTGACGCAGGATTCGACAAGTCGTGCTTAGGGCACTGTTGCTCAACAGGTATGTAGGTTTGTAGGTATATAAGTTTTAAACCTTTAATCTACCTCTGTTCAGGTACTACCAGTGCGTGTCGTACGGCTCGCTGCCCACGGAGTCCCACGAGTTCGCGTATTTCCTCCTCAACATGGTGCTGATGTACGTCCTTCCGCTCGTGTTCACGCTCTATTGCTCGTCAGCGGCACTTCTCGAGATCATACGCCGGGCCAACACCACCAATGGTAAGCGAAGCGAAGGGATACTCACTTTTCAGCAATTTTTCTAATAGTACGAGAATTGTTTGTTGTCGATACGTGCCACTGGCGCTACAATGTGCCCATAGTAATTCAGACGTAAACGCGAATGCGATCAAGACGTTTTTTTGGCCGTTGATTACACTAGACGCTCAGAACTATTTATAGTCGATAACTGATTTTTAGTGAAGGTGAAATTGGAATATTGAAACTTTGGACGTATAGAATACTGTCCGGGTAGATTTCGGTTATCGCTATCCCGCGCGAACTATATAATTTTCCCGAATAAAACGTAGCCTATGTTATTCCTGAATGTTCAAACTATCTTCCTACCAAATTTCATCTAGATCGGTGCAGCGGTTTTCCCGTGAAGAGGTAACAAACAGACAGACAGAGAGACAGACAGACAGAGGGACAGAGAGACAGAGTTACTTTCGCATTTATAATATTAGTTAGGATTTTGTTGTTTTTTAGGGTTCCGTACCTCAAACCGAAAAAAACGGAACCCTTATAGGATCACTTTGTTGTCCGTCTGTCTGTCTGTCAAGACTCTTTTTCTCTGGAACGCGTGAAGGTACTTAGCATGCTGAAATTAATATCAAACTTGGCATAACATTGTTTCTATCATACCTACACAAAAATCGATGAGTCATAACCATATTTAGTTCGGATAGTCATAAAAAACAAACAGTGCTTGTTTGTCTTTGTAAAAAATTAAAGAGCGATTTTAACAATAATACTATTTTTAATTACTTACCTGTTAAGGCAGGGACAACGATGAAATAAATTCCTCGCCACTCGAACTGTTTTTGAGCCCCATATATTATTTATTCGAATATCAGAAACTTCCGGAAGAGTAGATATTTTCTGCTCGAACGAGAAAATCAAATACCGAACTGAATTTATCGTAATATTCACGCTCCGTGCGTTTGCACCGTGTTATCTGCTTTTGGCGGTCCTTGGTGAGGTTGTGTGTTTAGCAAGTGACCAAATAAAAAAGGTGAAGTGACTCGTGATAGTTTTCAGTCGAGCGGATTTGTTCCTAGTTATTTGATTGTGTATTGTATTGTATTACCTACTATGAAGCACTGACGTAGAAGAAGTAAGAGGTAGTGTTAAAAAACCGACTTGAAAAAAAGGAGAAGGTTCTCAATGCGACTGTGTTTTTTTTTGTATGTGTGTTACACGATTACTCCGCCAATTATGAATCTATTATGATGATTCTTTTCTCGTTTGATATTTCCATATTTGAAATCGGTTTGGTAGTTTTTTTTAAACATAAAGCTGTGAAATAGTTTACTGTTTGCTACCTCAGAAATCCGGCATTTATAAACCGGTTCGTTTCTTTATATTTGAAAGAGTATATTTCCCAGGAGTTTTAAATGATTCGCGATTTGATATTGCGTCAAAATATCGAGAGCTTATCAAACCTATAAAAGCGGTAATCGCGGTCAATACCCCGTTTTCATTATGTCTAATATTCCGAGGAGGGTACATATTTATCTAATCGGTTCGATAATTAATAGTTATTTGTTAAACAAGGGTGCAAAGTTGTATTTTACCCGCGAGTGTGGAATTGAAACACAAGCAAGCGAAAGGATTCTATAGGACACAAGCGAAGCGAGTGGTTCAAAAATAGAATCCTGAGCGTAGCGAGTGTTTCAACACACGAGAAGTAAAATACATTTGCACCCGTGTGTAACACAAAACTTTTCACCTCACTGTAGCGAGAAAACCGCAACATGCAAAAAAACAGCTCACAAAAATAAATCTTCATCACTGGAATTCCATTTTTTTTACGATATTATAACAGAAAACTGTGGAAGTTGTGTATTTTTACGTGACTCGGAGTCGATGAAAATTTTTTTGTTGACAATGTTGACATTTATGACGATGCGTTTTGAAATTGCATCGACTCAACTTGTGCGTTCAGAATTATATTCAACATCATTATAAAAAAACAAATGTTTCTCATGGAATTTTAGGGACCATTAAGTAAAGCTAAATTTGGTATTTTTTATTAAATTCTCAAACCATTTATCATTTATTTAACGATAATTAATATCGAACGAACCATTATTATGAGCGTTTTACGTTTTGTCAAAAGCTACTTAAACACGCTCCACTCGAAGGTCAAATTACTTTCCCCACTAGTGGATAAAATGCGATTTTACCCGCTGGTATTAAAGGAAAAATGGTAGTGAGGTAGTGAGGGGAAAAATATTATTTACATTTAAATTCGGCAGATTTTTCTGTTTTAGGAAAAAGTTATGTGGTTTTCGTGGCGTGACAAACTTGATTTATACATAATTTATTTTCGGCGTACCTAAGATTCTTCGATAATGGGCCAACAGATTTATGTTTCCCGACTGATCATAATACTACTAAAAAACTAGGCATTATAGTTAATAAAGGCATCTTTAAAACAAGCAGTCATGCTTAAAACTGTCTCGATTCTCTTTCAAATTAACTAAGATTATGAAACTTGAACTGAAAACTAATTTTGCTAGTCACGTTTACTGTAAGTCTGATTCATTGCCGTAAGTCCGTCTCATAACGATAACGAGGGCGAACTTTCCATTTCTAACGGGCATTATTCATCGTTAGATCAATTTGGAAGTCTGTATTACAAAGTATCTACATAGAGATTCTGCTATGATTTTTTATACTATGAAAACTTTTAAGGATTCATGGAATCTGGTTATTTTCTGCTAAATAGTTACGAAGATATGATGCCCCTCAATATTTCAGCAAGATATTTAGCGAGGACCTGAGATTTAGGCATGTGATTTTTTTGGGATCCTTTAAAATTTTATTAAGAGGGTTTCCATTTAATTAATTTTACCTTTTTGTGTGTGTATATTAGAAAAATCTTTTATTTTTATAATGGTTTATAAATTAGCATTTCACTGCCATTTTCATTGTAATCAAATACAGTAGGATTATAAATTAATTTAATGAAATAAAGGCAACATAATTATACCTATGTTTCCTCCAGTGAACACTAAGCTTACCGTAGAGGTCGTTAAAAAATATCCTCCGGGCAATGTCACGAGTTGTTACCGAAATGTATTTTCGTTCTAAGTACCTTTTGCTAAGAGGCAAAGCGAGACTTAATTTAATGACGCGTATTTTTCCTTGGACTTTTTGACCGCAGCGTCCTTTGTATTACGGAAAATTCAAAGGTTGCCACGCTTATATCGCCTCCACGCGTTTATGGAGATCAGAGAAAAAATGTGTGTGTATGTGTGTGTGTGTGTGTGTGTGTGTGTGTGTGTGTGTGACACGCACAGTGATACAAACTTATCTGACTCGGTGGCATCATCACTGTAGGGGGATTTTGAATTTAGTGTTAAAGCACAATTAACATTTATCGATTGCGGCATTGTTTACTTCCAATCTAACCAGATGATTATTTTTATTTTTATTCATTGTATAGTCATGTACATTATAATAAAGATGTTACATTTTTGTAAGTCAGTCCATGACGCCCTGTGAGGGCACACAATAATACTTAACTAAAGCTAAATCTAGAATAATATGATGTCAAAATATGGTAATATAAAAGCGATTAATTACAATAAGTTTTAGGCATGCATGATATTATTAAATTAAATTACTAAGTCTTATATACTTAACTTTCTATGTCAAAGAGTTACTAAAATTCAAAATGTAATTAATATAATGTAGATGTCAATAAATTAGAGAATTTTTATTTACTAATAATCGCTTAATTGCTAGAGAGAGAAAATTATTATGCGGTTTTATCATTTGAAAACTCGTTGACAGAGTAATAACATTTTTCGATTAGTAATGTTTTAATTATCTGGTCTATCTACAGAACTATAATTATCAGGATAGAAGGAAAGATCATCGCTCATCGATTTGTTTGGGAACCGAGCGTGTAAAATTTTGCGTAGGTATATCGACGTCATGAGTGTAATTTAGTGAGGAAACACCTCGATTAACAGCATCAACTTTTGTGATTTTGTGTGGACAGTTAAATGTTGAACAACAAAGTATCTTGATTTTAAATTAAATGATGTCGCACGCGTAAAGTGGTCGGGAAATGGAACGCGTAGAGAAATTCTCAACCGTTCTTTCTCTTTCCGTCTAGTTAGTTAGTAAGTTACGTTACGTAGTTAGTATTATAGTTATCAGGGCCGGCCTTAGTCATCTAGGCGCCCCGGGCGAGTCATGCATTTGGCGCCCTTTTGTAGACAGTGGTGACATTATGCCGGCGCGCGTGGCGCCCTGTGTAGACCCCGGCGCCCTGTATAGACCCCGGCGCCCCGGGCGGTCGCCCCTGTCGCCCCCCCCTTAAGGCCGGCCCTGATGGTTCTAGTTCTATGGTCTATCTTGCACAAGACAATAACTAAATCCAAGAAAGCATCCATTTTTAAGAACAGCCCACACGCGATGAGATCACTTATGTTTATGTATTTATAAACGACCGGATGGCCTAGTGGTTAGCGACCCTGACTATGAAGCTTGAGGTCCCGGGTTCGAATCCCGGTCGGGGCAAATGTTTGTATGATGAATACGAATGTTTGTTCTCGGGTCTTGGATGTTTAATATGTATATAAGTATGTATTTATCTATATAAGTATGTTTATCCGTTGTCTAGTACCCATAGTACAGGTTTTGCCTAGTTTGGGACTAGGTCAATTGGTGTCAATTTGTCCCATGATATTATTTATTTATTTATTTATACCAAACGATTTGTTGGTCACAGACAACATGCGCCGGAGTGGCGTGGGCATCCTGGGGCGGGCGCGCGCGCGGACTCTCACGATGACCGTGACCATCGTCATCGTCTTCTTCACGTGCTGGTCGCCCTACTACTGCTATTGTTTGTGGTGAGTACGTCACTTTCTGAATAGGGTTGTCTCCTCTTAGTCAAATCAGCAACTTTTTATGAAATGTCACAACGATCAGTTGATATGAAGTTTGTATTGAATTAAGAAATGGACGTCATAATTTTCAGTGATCAAACTGAGTCCTTTTATGTTTTTGTCAAATTAAAAATCGTTTTAATTGCAGTAATATAATAAGTGAGGCATCGGTTTTTTTTATGAGTATTTTCGGAAGCTTGATAAGTGAAAATGTAAAATGCTTTTTATTTTGACATCAGCCGCCATCATCATCATCAGCTGCTAAGCAGCAGTACTTGCACTGTTGTGTTCCGGTGTGGAGAGTAAGACAGCCGGTGTAATTACGGGCACAAGAGGCATTTCATCTTAGCTCTCTAGGTTGGCAACGCATCTGCAAGCCCTCCGGGGTTGCGGGTGTCTATGGGCAGTGGTGATCACTTACCATCAGGTGATCCACTGCTCGTTTGCCTTCCTCGACGTATAAAAAAAACAGTAAACAACCCTATTATCTCGGTTGGCATACACATAATTATACATACATCGTATGGACGGGCCCTTCGGTACTCCATGTTAGTTTCCAATTCAGTGAGACTACAAAGTAGCTCCGGCGCGGGTTCGGCAACACCGTTCCTATTTCAAAATGTTCCAAAGGGATCCTGATGTTTATCCTGGGCCGTGTTTTATAAACTTACAAGTTACAATTTTACAGCCTTTTATTGGCAACACTTTTCCTGTTTTTTACAATTTGCGTTTTATAAAAGTACTGTGCTACAATTTTACAAAAGTGGACATTTTATAGTTTTAAATTCATAATCGAACAAGCGTTTTTTAAAAAAATTGTAAAATGCAACTGTAGATTTGTAAAATTGTAACGAAAACTTACGTACGTCTTGAGACCTGTAACAATGGCTACAGGTGTACAAATTTTTGAATTAGGTGTCTGGATCAGTACCAAATCAATCGTTCTATCTACCTATCTATCTCTTCTTCAAGTTATTAAACTCAAGGTCATCAAGGAATAATTCTTTTATTGAGGAACTCGTCTGAGTCGGACTCGGAATAAGAGTGTCCACGGCAGCATAGAACTAGGGAGTTTTGGCCACGAATAAATACAGATTTAGACACACCTTTTCAATATTATAATGAAAGGTCCAGAATGAACTGTACGCAAATAGACTAGACTAGATTCTGCAAGAAATTGGGAGCTCATTAGAATCGTCGAGTAATTACAATGATTCATTGAGCGCGAAGCTTCAATTCTCTGTCTGTGTCTATATGCACTGGAGTATCATGCGATCGTTGACATGCAGTGGGCAGGGCAGTGGTGGTCACTTACCATCAGATGACCCACTTGCTCGTTTGCCTTCCTCGTCGAATTAAAAAAAAAATCTTTTTTGGCCGTTTTTCGCCATTGTTTAGAATAGATATATTTTACAAGCCAAGCTGCGAACTTCGTTCCGCCATAGGTCATTCTATAGAAAATGTACCTATGAGAAAATGAACTTCCAATTTATTTTCTCGTGAAATTTTCCCCTCTATTAATACCTATCCTGCTATTCGAAGCAAAGATAAATCCAACAAATGGAAGATCATAAAAATCGGTCCAGCCGTTCTTGACTTATAAATAGTGCAATTAACACGATTTTGTTTTATGTCCTTAGACAGATTTTCATTTATCAACTTTGCAAGAGTATTTTTAATATGTAATAGATAAAAAACCTCTACGTATTTGTAATTATTGGCAGCCACTTTTTTTTAAATTAGTGATGTCCATTACACTTGTAGAATTTACTTGTAGTCGAGATTTACAATACCGTATTACAAGTGTAGCTTTCCGTGTGTCTTTATAAAACACCTGTGATTGTACACAGTGCATTACAGGTGACTGTTTCCTGTAGACTTGTAACTTGTAGCCTGTAGGTTTATAAAACACGGCCCTGGTTGGCGACTGGCCGGAATTATTGTCTCTGGCTCAGCAGGTAGTTCCATATTCAAACCTTGTTCCTGACAGCGCACTGCCTTAGGCTTGTTTAGTTGCTTTGTCAGGCTGGAAAGGGTCGTGTTATTTTATTTTGGTGTATACCTAAATACTTAAAACAGTTGGTAAATATTTAAAACAGTCATCATCAACGTCATCATCACCGGCCTATTTACGTCCCACAGCTGGGCACAGTATGAGAAGGTTTGGGGTTTAGTCCCCACCCCGGCCCAGTGCGGATTGGGAACATCACACACAACATTGAATTGCTTCGTAGGAGTGTGCAAGTTTCCTCACGATGCCCAGCAGTGGGACGTATAAAAAGGCTCGTGATGATTTAAATTTTTCAGGAGATATTATAAAGCAAACGTTCGTTTAACGAAGCTCAATCGGATAGCGAGTCTACAGATAATACAGTAGACAATTAAGGTATTTAATACCTTTAATAATTAATACCCGAGCATTTTCGCTGGACGCAGGGAACGCGGACTGCGTAATTATTAAACTGGATATTAAAAATGCTTTTAATTCCATTGAACGTGATGTTCTTCTAAGCGAGGTCAGGGAAAAGTTGCCTTCTCTCTATCCATTCCTTTGTCAAGTATATTATATACTCATCTCCTTCTAATCTTTTCTTTGATGATTCTCTTATCCTTTCCCAGGTGGGGGCACAGCAGGGGGATCCGCTGGGTCGTCTGATTTTCAGTCTTGCCATTCATAAGGCCATATCGGACCTCCAATCTCCTTTGAATATCAGGGCCGTGTTTTATAAACCTACAAGTTACAATTTTACAGGCGTTTATTGGCAACACTTGTCCTGTTTTTAACAATTTGCGTTTTATAAAAGTACTGTGCTACAATTTTACAAGCTACAAGTACAGGCGCTTGTAGCCGTATCATAGACAAATTACGTATCATGGACATTTTATAGTTTTAAATTCATAATCGAACAAGCGTTTTTAAAAAAAATTGTAAAATACATCTGTGGATTTGTAAAATTGTAACGAAAACATACGTACGTCTTGAGACCTGTAACAATGGCTATAGGTGCACAAATTTTTGAATTAGGTGTCTTGATCAGTACCAAATAAATCGTTCTATCTACCTATCTATCTCTTCTTCAAGTTGGTAAACTCAAGGTCATCAAGAAATGATTCGTTTATTGAGGAACTCGTCTGAGTCGGGCTAGGAAGAAGAGAGTCCACGACAGCAAAGAACTAGGGAGTTTTGGCCACGAATAAATACAGATTTTGACACACCTTTTCAATATTTTAATGAAAGGTCCAGAATGAACTGTACGCAAATAGACTAGACTAGATTCTGAAAGAAATTGGGAATGCAATCGTTGACATGCATTTTTGGCCGTTTTTTGCCATTGTTTAGAGTAGATATATTTTACTAGCCGACCCGCGAACTTCGTACCGCCTAGGTCATTTCATAGAAAATGTACCTATGGGAAAATGAACTTCTTATTTTTTTTTTCTCGTGAAATTTTCCCCTCTATTAATACCTATCTTGCTATTCGAAGCAAAGATATAAATTCAACAAATGAAAAATCATAAAAATCGGTCCAGCTGTTCTTGACTTATAAATACTTAGTGCAATTAACACGATTTTGTTTTATGTACTTAGATAGATTTTTATTTTTCAACTTTGCATGGGTATTTTTAATATTTAATTTGTAAAAAACCTCTACGTATTTGTAATTTTTGGCAGCCACTTTTTTTTAAATTAGTGATGTCCATTACACTTGTAGAATTTACTTGTAGTCGAGATTTACAATACCGTATTACAAGTGTAGCTTTCCGTGTGTCTTTATAAAACACCTGTAATTGTACATAGTGCATTACAGGTGACTGTTTCCTGTAGACTTGTAACCTGTAACTTGTAGGTTTATAAAACACGGCCCTGGTACCTCCATGATGGTACCCTGGGAGGAAAGCCCGATAGAGTGCAGCAATATTTGCTCAATCTCCTTCCGCGTTTCCGAGATCTGGGTTTTGGAGGTCAATTCGAGTAAATGCGAATTCTTCCCTGGCAGTGCCGAATCTCGTAATTAATTTCCCTCTTTTAGCACTGTACTTCCCGGTCTTAAGGAGTTATCAGTTCAATCTTTCAACCTTTTAGGTTCTCCTATTTTCCCGGATTCAATTCCTGAAGCTTTTGAGGTGAGAAGGCAGCTTCTCATGACTGCGAGGGAAAGGCTCAAAAATCTCCCGGCTCACGTTGCATTGCTTTTACTGCGTGTCTGTTTTGCGGTTCCCAGGCTGACCTATTTCTTGCGCACTGTTCCGACTTGGCTATGCACCTCGCAAATTGAGTCATTTGACTCGGTGTTGAAGGAGACGGTTGAGTGTTTGCTGAATGTCTCTCTCAATTCGGACCAGTGGGACCTCGCTTCTCCACCCGTTCGTAATGGTGCTTTAGACATACGGCGCGCACGGGACGTGAGTCTGCCGGCCTTCCTGGTGTCGGCGGCTGGGGTTGTGGACCTTGTAACTGACGTTTTTTCTTTAGATGGTTACAAGGCTACCATACCTTATGCTTCTGATGCTCGATCGACTTGGTTGGCTCTCAATCCGGGTTCGCCCGTGCCTGAGAATGTATGTATGTATTCAGCGGTCGTGGGATGAGGTGGGAGTGAAGCGGGTGTTTGATTGCCTGTTGGAAAGGGCTGTGGGTGTGGACAGGGCGAGGCTCAATGCTGTATCCAGGCCGGAGTCGGGAGCTTGGCTGCAGGCGCTTCCTTCTCCGCATCTAGGAACTCTCCTCGATGACGACTCTTTGCGGGTGGCTGTGGTGCTCCGCCTGGGCTGCGATGTTTGTGAACCTCACTTATGCATCTGTGGCTCGAGGGTGGAGAGCAACGGTCGTCACGCTTTAAGTTGTTGGCGCCATCACGCCCTGAATGACATCATCCGCAGGGCGCTAGTTTCGCCTAACGTTCCGTGCGTGTTAGAGCCTTCGGGTCTTAGTCGGTCAGATGGCAAAAGACCTGATGGTTTAACCTTGGTGCCCTGGCAAAAGGGAAAGTGCTTGCTCTGGGACGCCACATGCGTCAGCACTTTTGCCTCTTCGCACCTTGGTCGCACCACGAGGACGGGGGTAGCGGCTGCTGAAATGGCAGCTTTTAGGAAACGCGAGAAGTACTCGGCACTCGCAAATTATATGTTTGTCCCGCTTGCGGTCGAGACGACCGGCTGTTGGGGCTCTGAGGCAAAACTTTTTTTCAAAGACGTGGGGCGAGAGAGAGAGAGGTCTTTGACCTCCGCTCCGGGTCATTTCTGGTGCAGAGGTTGTCCATCGCGGTTCAGCGTGGTAATGCGGCAAGTGTGTTGGGCACCTTTGCGCCTGGAATGACGCGGGGCGGTTTGTTTGACTGATTGTGTATTTTCTGAATTGTAATGTATGTTTGTGAAATAGTAAATTGGTATTTAATAATTAATTAGAGTCTCAAACCATTTATTTAGTAGGTGGGTAGCTAAACGACCGCTACGTTGTACGTTATTACGATCTAAGCAAGTCTTTATTGTGACAAGCATAGTTGCTACTTTTTTTGCTGTTGATTGTATATTCTGGCGCGGAATTTTGATTCTCATGGTAGATAGTTTCACTCTAAAATTGTAAAGTTTCATCGAAATTCGTTCAGGGGCCTGAGTACGAATATTCGAATCCTGCGTAACGTAAAAAAAAGCTATTGGATCAAACAAAATGAGATACCAATTTAATAATTTGCTAACTGTACAGCCGTCCGTGCCGTTATAATAGAATCCTTTAATCCTGCCGATGGGAATACCTGGCAGGTACTGGAACGCTAAGCCTTTGGTTACCTACACGTATAATCGGGAATTTTGGCATATTTTTAATAGACAGGACCTCGTCGAAATTTTTCCAATAAATCTCTTTGTTTGGTTTAACGTTCCAAAATTCCCTGGTGTGGAGGTTTTTAAATCGGAAATTGCTTTGTGATAAAAAGAACTGAAAAGGGTTTGGGATAAATTGGAATGAAGGGCTATCGAATACTTTTTAACGGGGAGGGGTGAATTATGTTAATGTCGAGTTTGAAACACGCGTGTAAGTCTGTACACAGATTTGAACATTTGGATTTTACAATAAGTAAGATCGTACTTTAGGATTGTGACGTGACGTGTGTATTTTTTGTTGAGTATACCATTGACGATGCTTCGTTCGACGGTTTTTTTTTGTTTTTTTTTTAACAAGCCTGGGCTTTGTAGCCATCACAAACTAACGTTTCTTTCGACTATTTTTAGGGTTCCGTAATTTGGTTGACAAAAACAGAACCCTTATAGTTTCGTCATGTCCGTCTGTTTGTCCGCGGCACAGCTCAGAGATTATTATATTTTGTAGTGGGTGGTAGGACCTTGTCCGAGGTCCGTCCGGGTCGATACCATCATCTTACTCCCTAATCCTACCGCTAAGCAGCAGTGCTTGCACTGTTGTGTTCCGGTATGGAGAGTAAGACAGCCGGTGTAATTACGGGCACAAGAGGCATTTCATCTTAGGTCTCTAGGTTGGCAAAGCATCTGCAGGCCCTCCTGGGTTGTGGGTGTCTATGGGCAGTAGTGATCACTACATACAATGACACTGCAAAGAAAAATCCGTTAAGCAGCTGGACTTGCTCCAGCAACCTCGGTAATCCGTACCACGCTCCACCAATTAAGCTATACTTAACGTTGGTGTACCTAACGAATTTTTCAATGCCTTGTGTCATATTTTTATTAGTAGTGATCACTAACCATCACTTGCCCGTTTGCCTTCCTTGTCGTATAAAAAAACTAGAGGTTGAGAAGGGTGTATCAACTGAGCTTGCATTTATTTGCAGTCGCGTCAGGCAGCAATTGGGTTGATGACTGATGTCAAAATAATTGACCGAGCGAACGAAGTGAGCAAAGCGTCTCAGTTTCAGCTTGAACAAAATTTCTTTCGTATCTCTACATTTTGCATTTCTCAATCGATTCTCGTGAAAATTTCCGATCACTTTCGCTAATTATATTTATAGTTTTTTTGTCGATGACTTTTTTGGAAATTTAAAAATAGGAATACGAAAAATGATAAATTTTAAAAACTACGAAAAATACGAAAAGGGCAAATTTTAACATAGGTCTTTGAATGAATACGGCATCCGCGACTTATAAGAGAAAAGTAGAGTCTAACGTGTCATGTCACTACTCAGACTCCCTTAAAGTATACTTAGTTATGGCGTTAGCATGAGCTTGTTCAGAGAGTAAAACAGCTGGGGAAATTACAAGCGCAAGAGGCATTTTCATCTTAGCCCTCCAGGTTGGCACCCCATCTGTAATTCCTCTGGGGTTGCGGATGTCTTTAGGCAGCGGTGATCACTTACCATCAGGTAACCCACTTGCTAATTTGCCTTCCTGTAAAAAAAATGTGCCATTGGAGTTCTTTCAAAAGTACTTATTCCGAGCACCGAGCAGTCAGTGTCAGTGGCGACCTTTAAGTTATCCTTTGATTCTGATATTCCAGGTTCTGGGTAGACAAGGACTTCGTGAAGAACCTGGACCCTGCCTTCCAGAAGGCCATGTGGCTGTTCTCGTGCACCAACTCGTGCGCGAACCCCATCGTGTACGGAATCTTCAACCGCAACCGGTGGACGTGGCGCTCGGGGCCAGTGAGTATCAATCTGACGAACTCGCAATCTGACGAGTTAGGAATCTGACGAACTGGGAATCTGACGAGCTGGGAATCAGACGAACTCACAATCTGACGAGTTAGGAATCAGACGAAATCAGAATCTGACAATTTCACATTCTGACGAGTCTGTTAAAAAATGGGATAAAGATGGAATGTTACGAATTCGAAGTCAGACCAAATTGGAACCTGAGGACATTTTAACGTGTTTTTATGTTTGTTTGTTTATTCAATCGCACAAAAACGGCTTTACGTATTTGGATCGAATTTTTAATGGAGACAGCTTGTACTCTATGTGTACTCTATAGATTAAAGCATGCGAAGTCGCGGGCAGCTGCCAGTGTTAGATAAACAACTAGCTTATGCCCCGGTGGGAAGCCCCGTGGAATATTACAAATTGGGCTAGTTCCCTATCCAGTTTGAATTTCGAAAAATCCCTTCTTAGTGCACTTCTTAGTGATACTCAAGGTATATGTGTCCCAAATTTCAAGTCTCTAGCTTTAGTGACTTAGGTTGTGCGTTGATAGATCAGTCAGTCAGTCACGTTTCTGTTTTATACGTTTAGATAAACCATGCGTTTATTTGACTTGCAGCACACGCGACGCCGGAGCAGCACCGCGCGGCGCGGCTCCCGACTCCCCTTTGGCGACTCCATGGAGATCTCGGCGGCTGCGCTGGCGCGGGTGCGGCACTCCCTCCACGCCCGCCGCGACTCCTCCTACGTCACACACAACGGACACAAGCATCACAACAACAACAACAATGTTGGGAATGGGAGCGTTTAGGTTCAACGGACGGGTAACCAGCTTGAGGTTTTATAGTGCGCTGTTGGAAAGCGTCGTTTTGGTGAGGTTGTTCATAATTTAAAACTCTAGATCGACGTAC
Source organism: Clepsis dumicolana (assembly GCA_963691665.1). Taxonomy (NCBI): domain Eukaryota; kingdom Metazoa; phylum Arthropoda; class Insecta; order Lepidoptera; family Tortricidae; genus Clepsis; species Clepsis dumicolana. The sequence continues at coordinate 10,229,869 of OY829522.1, read as the reverse complement.
AGTCGAAGAAACTGAATCGCGTACCTCTGCGGAACCTATGCATAATCAATTAAATAATTATCTCTTTGGCAGACATGCGCTATGTGAATGTACGGTGGTAAGCGAATCAGTTTCTTAGAATGTACGAGCAAGTACGCAATTTGTGGGGTCAACTACCTTATAAGTACGCGAACTTATTCGAATAATAGGTAGAGCGGAAAAATTCGTAAATTTTAACGCGTAACGTAAGCTTCGTAAATATGAATACTTACATAGAACACAGCGTCTAGTGTAATCAACTGCCAAAAAATCTGAATTACTTTGGGAAAATTGGTAGTAGCCTTTAGCGGCACGTACGAAGGGCGGCTGAAAAGTAATCTACCTAACAATGAAACAAAAGACTGTCGTGGCTAATTTTTTTATTTTTCTATATAGTCCCCTGCTAGTAAAATGCACTTATTAAATTTTTCAAATATTGAATTTAAACCATTAAAAAAAATCTTTCGGTTTGTCGTCAAAAAAGTCAGTAACCGCAGCCTTCATTTCGTCATCGGTCATAAACCTTCGTCCCCTGAGGTCTTTCTTGAGAAGTCTAAACAGAAAATAGTCACAGGGGGCTAAATCTGGACTATAAGGGGGGGTGGTCAATGGTTTCGAAGCCATTGTCTTTAATTGCTAGCTTCGTTGTGCGGGCGGTATGCACTGGTGCGTTATCGTGCAAAATCAGAATTCCTTTGCTTAGTTTACCTCGCCATTTTTCTTTTATTGTCTCTCTTAGTTGATATAGTAAGTTTGAGTAATAATCAGCATTCATTGTAGTTTTCTTCGGTAAATAATCTATGAGCAAAATCCCTTCTATGTCCCAAAAGTTTGTAGCCATAAGTTTACCTGCCGATGGACAGACCTTAAATTTCGAGGCGGCTTCTTATACTTAAATTTCCACTGTAACGACTTTTGCTTACTTTCCGGGTCCCATTGTCGAATCCAAGTCTCATCACATGTTACAATTCTAGAAATCATTTCTTCCTCTTTCCCTCGACTCATGTCCAAAAACTCTTCGCAACATTTGACACGCCTCTCCATGTCAAATGCAGTCAACATTCTGGGGACCCAACGTGCACTAACCTTGGACACGTTCAAATGCTCATGAATTATTTCATTGACTCGCTCTTTACTGACGCACACATTTCTAGGTATCTCCCACTGCTTCACTCGTCGGTCCTCTAATATTTTTTTTAAGGATCATCTTCCAGGCTCTCACGACCTAACTTAAACTGCTTTGACCAAAACTTTATAACAAATTCGGAAGAACACGAACTGCCAAACACACGTAACATACGCTGTCTGATCTCCGAAGGCGTATTCTTTAGTCAAAAACTTAATCACCGCACGCTGCTCGATTTTATCCATTTTCACTTTTTCTACCGACATGTTTGAAACAATTGTAGGAGACAAATAAACGTGATGCAATAAACAAATGAATGTAATACATTTTGAAAATAGAATAACAAACGAATGTAAATCCATACCAGCCAGCATTATTTTTGTATATATTTCTGACCAAGGAGATTACTTATCAGCCGCCCCTCGTATCTACAACTAGTCTCAAGCAGCTAGTGTGATTGCACCATAATTTTTTCATCGATTGATGAACAAAAATGTAATTCTCGAACGTGTTTGTGTTAATGTCAAATAGGTACTATGAGATTAGTACTTTGCAAGTACGTGCCGCTAGAAGCGTTGCCGATTTGCCCATAGTAATTGAGACCTTAACGCGAACGCGATCAAGACGTTTTCCTGTGTCAAAAATTACACAAATTAGTTTGCGTGATCGACCTTCCACAGCGTGTGATGAAATTTACGGTTGCAGGATGCAGCATCATACCCAAAACAAAAAATCTCAGGTACGTTGAACACGAACGTTGAAATTGACTGGTACAAATCATTCCTGAATGTGTAAAAGAAAGCTTTAAAAGTTAGTCTTGAAACATATCTAGGAGCTATGTAGGCGTGATGTTAGCGTTGGTTCGTGCCATTCATGCCTTGTAAGGGCTGGTCACCACTGCGTCAGACCGACTACTTGCGCAAATATACTGTTAATGTGTAACTAGGTATGTACAGTATAACATGAATCAAGGCTTGTCAAAGCCATCCCCGCAGGTCACAAAGTAGCCCGCCAAGGCATTTGAATTTGCCCGCCAACTCGTTAATCGGCCAGCCGGCCAATAGCGCGACGCGGCGATGGCTGGCCGCACTGCTTCCACCTCTAAAAGTAGTGACCCGGCGCTGCCTCTGACTTAAAAAAAATCCCAGATAAAAATCTAATGGCTAGCCTTGGTATAAATAATCAGGTTGACTTCATACGTAGCAAAAAGAGACGGGTCAGAATAAAATAGATGCATAATGAAACATTATTTCACTGTTTAAATGGAGGCAGCTAAGTACAATGTATCGGATTGGCGTAGTGAGTACCAGCTGAAACTAATTTAATAAATTATGTGAAGTTGTTTTTGTAAAGGATAAATTTCTACATGTGCGCTATAAAGCTTACTTAGATAGGTTTAATTATAAAGTGAGAACTTAAGAATACTCACAGGTCATGGTTCCAAACATTCCAATTTTGTACGGAAAGTCAACATCAGATATATTGTAATGTATAATTATGTTATTAGAAACAAAACAATGTGTGCACTGGCACTGCAATTTCCTATGTAATTGGCTATTTGACTAATGTCAAAATAAAATAATTTTACACTGCCAATTAATTAAGTTTTCGAAAACACTTATAAAAACCGGTAACTTTTAATTACGATTTCAACTATTTTTAATTTATCAAAAACGTAAAAAAGGATATTGTTTGATCACATTATATTATTCGCACCAACCAAGGGAACCAACATCTTTTTTCTTATGAGCGACAAAGGTGCAAAGTCTGCTTTAGTATCAGTGTTAGTTAGGTTGGAGCTACACTGAGTCTGCGGCATGTTAGTGATTGAAACAAACTAAGTATGATTGCACTATGCACTAAATAATTATCATACATTTAACGTACCGCAGATCGCGTATCGGTCAAATATTATAGCTTTAACCTAATGACGATAATATTACATCTTTTTTTTAAGTTGTCAGTTGTACAAATTATCTGTAAACAAGTGTATCTTATAGGGATGTTTAAAGTCTGAAAATGACCGAATCATTTTGGTGACCCTGTATATATTTTATTATAAGACTGACTGGCGGAAGTCTCTCCTAGGTAATTTGCGACCGCGTCTTGGTGTCCATGGCGGAGGCAGTTTTTGCATTTTTTTATTTTACTGACGAGTACCTACTTTGGCTGTGACCTCTGATGGAGATGTGAAAGATTAATGACTTTTATACCAAAAAATCTGTAATTCTAAGATTTCTAAGTCAATGCCATAAGGTAAAAAGTAGTTTTGTTAATTAAATATTTTAAGTTTTTATGCTGTTTTATTGCTTCTGTGGCTAATATCCCTTTAAAATCTTTTACCTTGTCACCATCTCTCAAGAATATTGTGTAGTAGGAGTATATTAATCATGATACTCGTGACTTAATCGCGTAAAAAATATATTTATCCCCCTGTTATCCCGTTATTTACGTCCCTTCGAGACCATGGACGCAACGTCGCGTCCGAAACGTCGAGGTATTTAAATAAATAATTTTTTTACGTGATTAAGTCCCGAGTATGTGTGAAAATCGCAAAAGTTTAAATCAATACTGAGTAGGAGTACCTATACTTAGGTGTGCTCGTGATCTAAAAAAAAGTACGTCTTTTGTATTTTATTCTGAGGAATGAAAGTCTTTTTTTAAACAATAAGTGTTTATTAAAATAAATATCATCCAGCTATGACTGTAATTGTCCTTACACTGCTAGAACAGATCAACTTTAGACCTACTCAACCAGACCAAAACATCCATCTTTGCAAATCCAAAATGCTATTTATTATTTGGTCGATTTTTGGTTCAATTTTTGAAAAACGTAATCTAATAATATTGTCGGGTAAAAGAGACAACCTGTTTCTAAACTGACAAGTTCTAATAAAGTGGTCATATAACCTGTACAACATTTTCCGGACACAAAAGGTCTTATCTTTTACCTTACAATAACGTAGACTTAATAATATTAATTACAAAATATCGTAATAGCTCGACAACACAACTACCATATAACAAGAGCGGACTAGAACTACTATACTATACGATAGCCCTCTTAAACATTGATTACAAATACAAATATTCTCAAAATGGTATATATAGCGTTTAACATCAACGATAGCTTTCAAAAATTTCGGCCTATTAAGGTATCTATTTTTAAACATAAAATATGGTGATGGCTGAAATACCGGTTCGACCCGTTACAATGATCTTCTCTACCATGTACCGACAATAGACCTAGCTTGTATAAGATCCAAGCGAAATTCTGTCCCCCTCTAACTTGCAAGCGTTAAACGTTAGAGGAGGATAGAATATCGTCGTCTTGAAGCGACAACGCTTCTACGTCTACGCGTCTCTACGGGCTGTTATGCTTATTGGCAAAGCTTTTTAAGGATTGACACTCACGGTAAAACAAATGTACGATAAATAAATCAAAATCGGTTTTTTAGGCATACATTTTTATCGCTTAGCGAACTATCGTTATAAATAAAGAAAAAACTAACGTCTACTTACACGCATAAGTTCCAAAATCCACATTAACAAATGACAGTTACAGAACTTACATTTAACTACGTAATAAAATATTCAAAACAATTTTAAATCATTTAAAATGATTTAATGGAGACTCGGAGTCAATACCAACAAGTAAAAATACTCAACAGAATAAATACATTTTCTGAATAAATAAATGATATAATTACTGAAAATTCTTGGAATGCACCGAGTTACAGTGAAACTCTAGAAAAGAGACCATATGGTATGATACCATATGATACCAAATAGAAATGTCACCATAGAGCGTTAAACAACGTCTTTTCATCGTAATATGTTTTAGAGTAATCACACGGTATATTAATGTTTATAGTACGTACATGCATACAAAAATAGATACATTAGAGTCACATCTATAAACAGCTTTTATTTTGGAAAAGGTACATTTTATTTGATCCTGCCGTTAAATCAGCTATATTATTTTCAAATTTGCCATTACAACTATGAAACCTCAAAATCCATTTCATGAAATCTCAAAACGATTAATAAAGCTTTGTTTTCGAGAGAAATCCTGAAAAAGTTTTTAAGTACAGTAGAATGCATTTTTCCGACTTCAACTTTAAATATGTTTCCCGACTACTATTCACTACAATGGCACATGAGAACACGATACTTTAAAAATACAAGCTCTTTCCTAAAACCGTTACGATTATAGATTATTATACTAACGGCCTAGCCAAGACGCATGCAAGACTACATTATGAACATGTGAGCGAAATTCTATCGCGCTCTTACAAATAAACTTTGCGCTTGAAGAACGAGACAAAATTTCGCTCGCTTTGTTTATATATTATGCTTTATGCATCTTGGCTAGGGGAAAGTATTTGACGAACACAACTCAGCGGTCTTGAGTAGATCCACTTCCGTATAACATTGACATTACAAACTTGTACACAACATTAAAATATAATTATGGCTTACTTAAAAACCTATTTTTACAACAAACCACTAGAACTGGGTCAAAGGGTTTCAGTAACATTGGGAATTATATAAACATCATGAATATTATAAAACTTCTAATTACCTAATCGTTGAGATTAACTAGGCATCGATTAGGTACCAAAAATGTTAATATCAATAATCATCATGTCAGCCGAAAGACGTCCACTGCTGGACATGGGCCTGACAGGTTATATCAATACATTGTGACATTCCTGTTTTCAATTATCTGAAGTATATGGAACTGCTTTATTTCACGAAGTCTGACTTTATAAATCTTGTCACACTTCGGCATTTACATTTTTAATGTCTTCGAATTTCCGTTAGCATAATTATACTTCCTCGTAAGCCAAGATCATTCGGAATAGACTTTTGAATTTGAATACTTTGTGAACTTGCTCAAATACTAGCTTTCGAATGCTTTAGGCCTGTTTATGATAGCTGAACAGTAACTAGCTTTTTAGTCTCGGAAACACATGACAGCAACAGTCTTTCACAAATGTTTAGACAATTAATTCGCTATCAAAGAAATCTTTGAACACGTTCATGAATACGGATAGATTTTAATAAGACAAAAGAATAAATAGCACTTTTGCGCGTACAAAAAGTTGCATCGCAAACTTACGTTAAGACAAACCACTAACTGGCCGAAGCGCTATTGCAATCAAGTTATTGTCCTCGCACGACTTAATCGTCAATATTTGAACACAGAACGGGTACACCCAACTCAAAGTCACTCCTCACTGACAACCCTTCAGTAGCCCTAAGCCATGACTAATCCTAAACTTTACAGAATGCAAACCATCCCACATGCGCCCAAAACCACGATAAATTGCTTTTTTTGACATGTAGATAATAAATGTCAAGTGATATGAGCATTTGATATGTCTTTGTCCCTTTTTCACGCCCTATACCAATCTCTCGGATAATAGATAAATACTTCGATCAATCATTACATCAAGATGTCGGGTCAGAGCGTCTAAAACGGAACAGCGAATAACGCCTCACTAAGCAGAATGGGATCTTTGCACAGTCTTGTAAGTGCTTAAGGATTATATTAGATCAAAATAATTAATAGTACATTGACACTACAACGGTGTCATATTTTTGTACGTAACCGTTATCTAGGTAATTATTAATCGAAGGGTAAATACAATATTTGACTCGCAAGTATACTTACACATTTTTGCTGTTTAATTGTCAGTGTGTAACGGCCCTCGCAGTGTCCCATATTACCGTAACTATAAGCTACAATTCTAAAATTATGAAACAACATTTTCAGCAAATATGCCAAATTATTTTGACCATGATAGTTTTAAAAACGCGCACATAGCAAACAAGCGAGACGCAGGACGGCGCCCGGCACAGCTACCACAAGAGGCCGCGACTACGTTTGTCGCTGTGTGCGTGTCTTTCTAACTAGGCCGGAGGTAGGAAAGACGAATTAGCGACATTAGAGACAGTTCTAACGTTGCTAGTGCAAGTATTAAAGGTCGTTAAGCTAAACACCCTCGCTATGTTTCTACTTACAATTCGTTACTTCTGGACTAGTTAGAGTGTATCTGCAGTACGACTACAAACAGAATAGGCATAAAAATGTTCACCAAACATCGCATTACATTAAAATCCGACAAACGTGCAGATCACAAATTCTGCTCATAACGTAAACGAAAAGGAAGTCTCTTCCAATTAATTTGCTTATTTAGACCACTCTAGAAAGCGGCAGTTTCTTTCAAATAACTTCTTGATATGGCAGTTGACACATAAGAGACCACGGCCTAACATCTCCCGAGCGCTCGAAATTATAACCACTGCCGAAGTGTTCTATGTGCATTCTTTATTTAGCCGCACTGTAGCAAGTCGTGGCCGCTTGTGCTAGCCGGTTTCGCTGTGGACGTTCAGTGTTCGACCTTTTCGAGGTCGGTGAGTTCGTGTGTGTTGTTGCCGTCTCGCTCCGCCTGCAGACGCGACTTCTCGATGTCGCCCTGCGACAGTGTCGCCACGATGATGGCGCCGAGAGCGTCGCACACCACGTTGATCGTTGTACGGAATCGATCACTGAAATGTCACACATAGAATGTAAATACTTCAAGATAATCAAACAATTTAAAATCACAATCAACAAACAAAAGAAACAAAGATTGCAATCATTAATACAAATAATACAATACAAGAAGACGTTGTTTCCAAGGCACCATAAATCTTTTGGATCGGTATGGACAAAGACGACAACTTGTAGCTCTGGATTAATACCTAAAATTAAAACTCTACAAACTGGGCTTAGTCATGCCCAGAAACAGAAGAGTTCTACTTACACGCAACTCAACACTCTGGATAAATTACGAAAACCCTGCTACCAGCTTTAAAGCCCCACATGAATATTTTATCTCTACAACAGTCAGTCTGGGTCTACTCGGCTAAGTCATCCAACTTGGCCACGGAAGAGCAATTAGTAGTCCTTCTCTGTTAGTGGACAAAGGAACAGTAAACTCACAGGAGCCAGTCGACCGCGAGGATCAGGGAGACATCCTCAGCGGGCAGGTTGACCGTGTCCAGCACCATGACCATGGTCACCAGCCCCGCCTGCGGGATGCCCGCCGCGCCTATGCTCGCCGCCGTCGCCGTCACGCTGAAAACATCGAACATTTCAGCTGAAAGACATTTTACATGAAAATCCTCCAAAGCTTCATATACCTAACGGTGAGTAAGCCTACCGACATTTGGTTTCCTGGATCAACGGAATACCTAAGATTCGTTTTAAAAGAGGTACAACTACTTACAACTATGGTTTACACAAATTAGGTCAAATGCCAAACGGAATCAACCATTGTTCTCCCCTATAGTGCCCCGTATTCCCCATGTTGAGATGCCATCTCATCAGTTGTTGAATTCTTAGAAGCAGTCCCTGAAATCCTAAAAATTACCATTGGGTCTAGCGAAAAAATGCACTTTAATCTATCTATCACAATTTTGATGTAAACTTCTGAAATCCGAAAGATGGTTTGTTTATGGTAGCGCCGACCGTTCAGGCCCATGTGTTCGCAAGAACCTATCATTATAGCTAAAATCTCTTCGGGACCTGATAAATTCTAGAGACTTACCTAACAGCAATGATCTTGCCGAAAGACATCTCGACCTTCCTCAGTTGCGCGATGAAGATGGCGGCCACGGCCTCGTAGAGCGCGGTGCCGTCCATGTTGATGGTGGCGCCGATGGGGATCACGAAGCGGGTGATGCGCGGGTCCAAACCCATGTCGTCGCAGCAGCCTATCGTTATAGGCATCGTTGCTGAACTAGAAGTAGAAACATTAGCTGTTGTATCATACCAAATTTGGCATGTGTTTGATTGAGTAAGAGATGTCGATTTGGTGTACGTAGAAGTCCTCGAAGACCTAAAGTGGGGTCTACTTATAAGATGCCATTTCAATCCTAATTCAAATATTACTATTATGAGTATCTAAACAAAAGAACTAGCTACTAACTGACACTGTTAATAAAACAGTAAAATCCTCGTCTTGGGTGTGTACCTACAGTATTATTACAAGTATACTACACGTGTACTATATTTTACAATACATGTAGGATCAACACTTTCAACGCCTTGTTGCCATGACGTTCTACTCGAAATTTTTTGCCATCTGTTTAGAATATCTTACAATATTCACTCCACCAACCTAGAAGCAGTTCCAAACGCAGTAGCCATGACCTGACCCATCTTCCCGATGTACCGGCACGGCAGCTTCTTGGTAGCCAGGATGAAGAGTATGCTGAGCGTACCAAAGCCGTGGAGAAACAGTCCCAGGAGTACTGTCATGAAGTAGAGTCCCAGCCGGCCCACCAGGTCAGCGAAAGAGTCTATTTCCATGATCTTAGCGGTGACGAGGAAGAATACACCGAGAGGAGAAATCCTGAAAAGGGAAAGAATTAAAATAATTGAATGGAATTGTATGGGTTCACTTAATGCCTAAATAAAGACATTTATTATTATTATTAAATAGGAGTAAAATGGGAATTACTTAATCGTAAACTACGAACTCGACTATAAGACTAATCAGTTAGTGTATCATTAGATCATCACGCCACCGGATTATGTCTCCGAATATATTCAGCAACTTTGAAAGACATTGAGCCACGCTTGATCATGATCAGCATAATCATGATCCTTTACAGCGATCCCGAAATTAACTTCCCCAAAATCAACCAAGAAAACTTTAGCTAAGTAGGTAGAAAGTCTAAACTACAGAACTAAGTTAGTTAATGTCAAAAGCCGGCAGATATGGGACTTATTGCCAAGCTCGTACTCGTAATCAAAACATATCCTACCGAGTTTAAAATTAAAGTAGGCTTTAATCCGATACTGACCATATGACCCAGCCCGTAATAATCATCATGGCTTCTGACAACGACTGGAAGAAGTTCTGCAACGGTGTGGACTTGTCTCCCATCTTCCCTAGAGTTATACCCAGCACTATACTGAAGAATACCAGACCGAGTACATTGCTCCCGGTCTGGTAGTCACCTTCAATCTTGTACGTTTCCGGTTGTCCTGGAATAAGAATAATTATTCATCATTGTCAAAAGCCGTACCTAATTAGCTTGAAGTGAAGTCAGGGTGAAATGGTATGGAAGTCTTTATGAACGCGAAAAATTTTCTATTTCGAACACTACAGCAAAGTACATCTCTCATCATAATTTTCAGCCCATTTACGTCCCGCTGCTGTCTACGTGGACCCAGTCCGGATGGGAACTTCACACGCACCAATAAATTTCTTTGCAGGTTTGCTGACGATGTTCTCTTTGACCAAAATTTCATGATAAATAACAAATGTAAATTCGCACAACGAATTCCAAAAAAACTCAGAGTTGCGAGCCCGGGCTCGAACCCACGGCCCTCTGCTTGAGAGGCTATAAGTCAAACCACTACAAGGCTACCACGCCTGCACATCTCAGGCTAGTAGAAAAGTATGAACAAGACCTAACGCCCCAATCTATGATTAAATTATAATGTAATCTAAATTAGCCCTAGGCATGCACTGGAAACCAAAATGCAGGCCAAGCAGTGGAACTGATGATGACGCTGAATATGTTATACTTGTAAGCAATAGAAATTGTAAATACCTACCTTTAATAGCCTGTCCGTCGTTAGCATCGTATACAAGTTTGGTTCTGTAGGACGCGATGGTTGCTTGGACGATATTCTCTGGGAATACGTTTCTGAAACAGAGATCAGATAACTGTTACCATTCAAACGTTTCAGGTAGGTATGCGCATTTTATCAGAAACGGGTAAAAACTGGTGCTTAGTTTAAAATGCTATGGCTGAACATACACATAATTAATCATGCAGCCCTTTTTTGACACTCCCGTAATTAATGTTGCTAAAAGAAACAATTTACAACATGAAGCTGTACCTACATACTAAACTATACATGCAGGCGTGAACGAAGGGTCCACGAAACAAGATTACAATGGGAGGCTAAATCAAAAGCCCCATTCAGAAGAAATCACGTGAAAGCCCGTGGGTCGCCATGCAACGCCTCCGGCCCAAATTCAATTACACCGCAAACGCCGCAAACCTATGTCACAGATGAAAATATAACTCATATTTTTTATTGTTCTTAATTGAAGGTCTGCAAATAATGTGATATTTTTTTGCAGCGGAATTCGTAATTTAAACGAGTGATATTTATTTAAGAGTGCCGGAAGTTGCGTCCTTGCCATTCACAGGCCACATCGAATCGCGACCGCGTTGAATTACCCGCTTAAATTATGTTGCTGTCCTTGTTGCTTGCGGGTGGAAAGTCTTGTCCACTAACACATCATATGACTAGCTTTTTACTTAGGTAACTATACCCATTCTCGAAACATACTTTTAAAAACATTCATTACTATTATTTAATGATAATGAAAATACTACTTTATTTACATAATAAAAGCAATTTACAATGACATTAAATCTAAGCTTAAACTAAATAAACTACAACTTAAAACTAAATTAAATCTAAATAAGGCCCCCGTGGCATAGTGCCCAAAAGGCTGGCAGCGTTGCCTCGCTGAATAGCGATGCTGATTCTTTGAGAGAGAAAACTGCCAGCCCTTTGGTCACAAGTTGCATCAACTAAGCGCTTTTGTAACTCAGAAATAAGCTTGTAAGCGCTGGGACCCCATGGACCCAAATCAAATTTAGGAATTTAAAACCAAAAAATAAATAAAGGTGGTACACACACAGTTAGTTCGTTATTTTTCTGTACGGACAGGTAGGTACTTTGAATTTTCCAGCGCTTGGTTTTGTTACTTTCATGCTGTGTATTTTTTTAATAAATAAATAAATAGTTCTTTACGAGCCCATGCGCCCGCTACGTCTGTGGGATAGGAAGTGACCCAGCTAATCGAGTGCCGCGGTATTCGACGTAATGTCACCTGGCATTTTGCTCCGGCCAATCTGTGGCATCATTGTCTCGTTACATTGCTCACGCGCATAGGGACGCCACACGACACTGTCCGAATTATTACATGCGTGGCATGGCATTTAGAGAGTTATTTCTGTATAATTTAGCCGTAAGTCACTGTGGTACATAATTATGTACCAAACCATATAATAATTGTGTGACTTATTTAGCGGTGGTTATCCAGATTTAAAAGGAAATGTTCATCGATTTCTTAGTAAATTAATATTTCATGGCATCGTGACTGTGCTTTTCCCGACAGGCTTTTCAAGTTTTCAGTGACATTGAAATCGGATTCAAAAGTATAATGGACTTCATAGCACTTCAGCCAAGAAATAGGTGGACCGTCCATATTTATTAAGACTGTTTCGCACATGGATACAAAGTTTCTGGCAGCCCTAATAGCAACGATCTAGGGCGCAGTATAAATAACAAGTCTGATGAAGAGTGACGAGCAGGGAACCGCGGCCCGTACCACTTCTCTAACATGCGATTGGAGTCTTTTGGGGCGAAATGTGGTACTTTATTCGCAACAGCTCGAATTGCAAATGCAGTGGATAAACGAGGGTAGTTAGACAGCAATTCGGTGCTAACCCTAGGGCCTAAAATATAGAAACTCCATATTTAATTAATTAGCACTACTAGTATACCTATACTACATGTGAACAATGATATCTGTGCACTCACCAAATGTGTGCGGTGCGTGTGTCCGCAGTCTCAACCAGCTACTCTCAAAATAATCGTCGCCTTTGGCACGGCGTTAAAGGATGGATAATGGTCATTCAGGATATTTACTCTAGCAATATTTACATTCCGTATTAAGTATATTATGCCTTAAGCATTTCCTTACATGCTCGTCGAGAAGGCATTGATGCTGTATGTCTAAAATGTGCTGGCGTGGCTACTCATACCAAAAAAAAGATAGACTAGAAAAAAATAATGTCCCATTAAATTCAAAAAATGGAGATAAGCAATCGCAAATGAAAGGCAGCGAGTTTCGAGACGCCTTCCGCGACGAACGTATAAATTGGATGTAATTGGCAACGTAACTCAATCCTGACGAGATGCATTCAATGCATGACGAAACAGAATTAAGGGCAGGACATTGCAAGTGATGGGACTCGAGCATAAGTACTGCATGTTATTTAACATTAGACCCTGCCCTAGATAAAACAAGTAGTACTCTGGTAGTACATATTTCAGTGATACCCGGATTATAATAAAATTATAATAAAATTGAACGCTGCATCTTATTAGGGTGTAATTTAGTATGTAATTAACAAGTAATCAGTTGTTATCAGCATACACACTGATTTAATGCAGGACCGTCCTGCTTTGTCAGAGGGTCGAGCACGGCTTTACGAATGCTGCAAATTAATTATACAAGAAAATCGCATAGCGGGGTAGCGATAACCGAATTCTAGTAGACCAAACACACTTTCAGATGTGTCATAAGTCGTAGTTCTATTCTGTACTTCCTAAATGACACTTCCAACACGCGGTCAAACCAATAAGTTACCGCGATGAAATTGAGCCAAATCTGCTAGAGTGTATTCGACGAGTATAGGTATTATTTTAATTTTATTTACCAGGTAGTTATACAATTATTAATAGGTAGATTTTTAATCATAGTTTTTATTTAGATTAAGGTTTTTATTTATTGTCATGTACTTGTTTTATGGGTTTTTTTATTAACAGTATAATTAGCTATTTATTTGAATGACCATTTAAGATTACTGTTCTAGTTGTTTGGCAAACATTCTCATTGAGTTTTATTTTTGCATAATATTCAGTCTACTTGACTAAAAAGGTTTAAATAAAACCAAAGTATTAAAAAAACAGCTTTTCAACACATATTTATCGTAAATTGAATCTTATTGCATAGTATTAAAGTTCATAATACAACTTATAACACACACGTGTTTTTAACTTTATAATTACCGCACTCGTGTATTTTGCATTACGTATTTTTTTAAATGTCGGCACAGTGTTTTCCCGCCTAAAAGCAATGAACAAATTAACGTCAATAAATAAAATGTTTTAGATTAATATGACACAAAATTATTTAATTTAAGTAAATTAGCTATTTTTATCTACGAATTTAAATTTATTTGCGTATTTAAAACGTAATTTTGTAGTTTATCGTACATATTTTTAACATTAGGTTGTATGGTGGTTTTGTCTGTGGCTTGATTTGAACCTGCGCGCGCATTACATAACATATCGCGCGGAACAAGCGCGAAAAAATGAAAAAGAAACTGCTGTGCTGTCGTCTTTCTTGTATTTGTTTGCAGTACCTAGCAGAGAGCTGCATTATGTTTATAACTTTGAAAATTGTACAGTTTTAATTATTTAAAAAGATCTAAATGTAGAATCTCGAAATACTAAGTGAAGACAAAATGCAATTGATGTTTTTAAAGTGAATTATTGTGCCACCTAAATCAAAAGAGAAATACATGTTAACCAATGAACTAAAACTAAAAGTTTTATATACCTAGGTAATAGAAGAATAGTAAAAATAACCAATCAAGTAAGTATTAAACGTTTTCTGTAAATGTGTTTATAGCCAGGTTATTGAACTAAACTATCGTAATCACGCAATATCTATAATTAGTTACTTAATGGTATTTATTTTCTGAACTTGTCCTCTTAAAGAATGTATTGTGACCAAGTAACACCGCGGAGTCCCCACAAACTCTTTGCGGAGCCCCAGGGCTCCACGGAGCACACTTTGAGTAAAGCTACTAGGTAATTAAACTGGCTAACACGTACAAGTATAGTTCGTTGTGGTTAATAATAATTATCTACTAACATAGGTCAGTTGAATACTTAGTTAATTTTTGCTATTTTTTTTCCTCGCAAGTGTGTTGAAAATCGTCGTATGAAACGCGTGAGCATCAGTCATTACACTCCTCGGCTATATTAAAGCCTTCGCTTCGCTCAGGCTTCAAACCCGCCTCGACTGTAATGACCAATTTAGCACACTTGTATCATAATGTACTATTACACATAACTTGAATATTATAAGGAGTGCAGCCGGGGGCAAACCAAAGTTACAAACAAAATAAGTAACAGTTGTAACAACGCGTTAGAAATTGGTTTGTCCCCGGCTGCACAAGGTAATTGTAATATTCAAGTTAGTTATGCATAAAGTACTTAGAATGAGCTAGTTTTTCTCTTTTTAGTTAATGGCTTTTATATATTAGTATTTATTTAAGGTTAAGGGATTCAATCTCATGCGAATTAAATTGTACTACTACTCTATTCTATTCATTAAACAGCGCGAGAGTGGACATTAGGTACCTACACATTATAAAATTCAGTCACCACTTCGCACACCTGCCTTTAATTTCAGTGGTAATAAAACGCGCTAAAAATTAAATTGCGGCCTAACGTAATGTAAACCCATCAGTCCAATTTGATGAGGGCCGGATAGCTAAATTATTTGAGTGTTGCCTCATTAAGAGTGTTGAGCTAAACGCGGTCTGAATTACAATTATAAACAATATAATAATAACATCATGAAATTTGGAGGGCCGTTGGAAATGATCAGTTACGTAAATGAGAAAATAACTTATTGAAAAAGTTACATTTTATTTTATTGTCAAAATATGATAACAATCTAAGTACCCTTGTGTAGTTATTTATCGGTAATTATAGCAGGTAGTTTGCATCATTTCTAGCATCTTGCAAGTTCAGTTCACGGGGCCTATAATATGAGCAGAAAAATGCACACGTAAGTTATACGCGATTGATCCTGTGGCATTATTTAAGACTTCTGGATTTCATTCCATATAAATGAGTTTTTTTAATTATTTTATTTACCTTAAGTGTAAACAACATGGCAGCGTTCGGTCGTAAAGGATATCCAATCCCTGGGCATGAGCTGGCGAGAGCTGGGGGTCGTGGCGCAGGATCGTTCCAAATGGAGGAAAATGCTGAGAGCCCTATGTCCCTGATTAGGGATAACAGGACGTGATGATGATGATGACCTTAAGTGTATGTATGTATGTATGTATGTATGTATATCTCTTTATTGCACATAAAACAAAAAAAGTGTAACTGCGGCGAAAAACGCGGCGTTGCCTTTTGTTTTAAGTTTTTAGCGTCATCATCATTATCATCAAATACATAATATTAACAGGCAGGTTAACTTTACCTTGGAGGCATTTATTTAGCCTACAATCCAACCTTCTCAGGCAAGCGCTCTCATATGTGCATTACACACTCATGAAACATAACCTCTCTTGATCGAAAGCTATATGAAAAGCAGGATGAACCGGGATTAACCTATATTCCGACATGTCATCAATTTACCGCCGCATTTGCCGAATCATTCCCAATTGCTGAGCGTATAAGCTTTCATGAGGGTTCGCAATAATGCGCGTTTTCAATTTCAGGTTTATAAATATACGGGAGTAGGGTTGCCACAACAAAATTATAGAAGTCCTGGTTAACAGCCAGTAATTTGAAACAAAAAGTGAAAATTTCTTAGTCTTACAATAATTATCCCTGGCACCTTAGTCATTTTACAGGAATATAATTAAAAATTCGGATAAAATCCAGTAGTAATGGGAAAATACCGGGCATCTAATGACAATTATGGGCTTTTGGTAACCTTAAGTAGAACGATCGCTGTAAGCTTTTATAAATATTCTTCGTAAGTGCTTGTGAGTAGAAATAGAAAACAAATTATAATTATTTATTATGTAAGGTCACGCCAATCACCAGTAGTTTTTAAATGATCCAGTTACGGCATTCGAATTGACACAGGGAAAAACGAGCAGGCAGATCACCAAAATACCAATCAAGACCAACATCGAAAATTAGAAAAACCCAAGACTATCATTTCAGGGTTCAGTATTTCAAAAACGGGTGAACCGATTTCAATGAAACTTAGCTAAGAACCTAGCTTTCAATTAAAAAAGCCGCATCGAAATCGGTCCATCATCTTATGAGCTATGGTGCCACAGACAGATACACAGGTACACAAATACACATACACAGGTCAAACTTATAATACCCGTCTTTTTCGTCGGGGGTTAAAAAACGTAGCTTCACAAATGCTTCACAAGTAAATCAGAGAGTCGTAGCCCGCTACGGCGTGCTACGCCGTAGCACGTACCAACTTACAGTTGGCACCCTAAACCTTAATTCATAGCAATAAAAGTGACAAACGATGTGTCAATTATGGAATAAGGGTTCAAAGAGGTTTTAACTGAACTCGTCCTGGATACCGCCTTTGCTAGTGTGTGTGCTGTATTTCAAATAATTCTGTAAAAAAGGCATACCCGACCACGTAGAATAAATCGAGCGTACTCGTCATAATGCTTTTTGTGCGTAACTTTGTAACTTATCAAACTCGCTACCACGGACCAACCAGCCTCTGGACACCAAATGTCAGGGCGAATGTTTCCGAAACGCATATGCTCATCTGCACCTATAAATGTCTCTCGCCATCGCGGCTCACTTTCAACCAGACGACAAGCGAGATGACAAGCTATGAACCAATCACGGCGCATATCCCTGGCCCGGTCACCGCGGCTTTTTTCGTAATGACTTTCCAAGTAAATTATAAAAGATGCGGTGTCCAGAGGGTGGTTGGTCCGTGCTCGCTACCTATCGATCGCATCATCATAGGCTCCTCTTTTGTTTTGATCTGACATAAGCAAATTAACGACCGAAGTTAAAAACT
The DNA here is from genome assembly GCA_963691665.1 of Clepsis dumicolana. NCBI lineage: Eukaryota > Metazoa > Arthropoda > Insecta > Lepidoptera > Tortricidae > Clepsis > Clepsis dumicolana. The sequence continues at coordinate 10,212,085 of OY829522.1, read as the reverse complement.
GTCAGATGCAGTAACTCGAGACACAATTTTGTCAGGCGTGGAGAAATTAGGCTTGGAGACGCGCATAATTTAACGTTTTTAACCGTCTCTAAAAAGGAGGACATTCTCAATTCAGTGAACAAAGAGAAAAAAATACCGCACTGAAGTTATAAATGGAGAAAGTCGTATATTCCGTAAATGTGCTTGCTAAAAATCAGAATCGTAACGCTTGTCACTTGTAAAATTTCACAGTAAAAGTTAGCTCTACCTATTTATCACTGTACAGTAAATACTTTGCGCCTATATGTATAAGTGTTTACTTTGTTTGTCATAATACATTAAATAAAATATTTTAAATTAATGAGTCGTTTATAATTTGACACTAAGTAGTTCACGCTTGTTGTGGTCAGGCATAAATATAATGGCCAAAAACCACAAAACAAATGAATAGCTTTTCTTATTAAATTGATGACGATAAAGTTAAAACCATTGAGTTGATTATGTGGTTACAGGGTTGTCCCAAGATTCGTCACACTCATGAGCTCATGACAAGTCAAATTGTATAGGTATATAACAGGTGTAAGTAGATTGTCTCCCATACCATGTCGATTATGATGATGTAATGTTTGGTCAAACGATTGTTTGTCAGAAACATCTACTTTCTATGAAAGTTATAAAATTAACCTAAACCTTCCCTGTTTAATCCCACTGTTGGACAAACGAACATGCAAATACTAACACTTGTTACCTCTCTAATCTAAAACTTACATACACCGTTTCAAATTTCTGGATCCTTCTTCGTGGAGTTCCCTAGCCCTAATCAGCCCACCCCAGAAGCGCTCCCGATGGCTAACTAGAGTAGATCTACGCTACTAGTTACGTAAATAGTATAATGTCGAAGATTTTCTGAATACTTTCAGTTTCAGTTGCAGAAAAATTATGACAAACAAGTTTATGCCCCGCGGCTTTGAAATATTAGTTAGCTAGTACCCTATCCCGTGGGAATTTCGAAAAATCCCTTCTTAGTGCACGTCTAGGATACCCAAGGTTTATGTTTGCCAAATTTCAAGTCTTGGTCCAGTGGTTTAGGCCGTGCGTTGTCTGTCAGTCAGTCAGTCCGTCAGTCACAGTACTGTTTTATAAGTATAGATAGGGTGAAGATAGATAATCATTTCACCAAATATTACATTAGAAGAGTACCCAAAACCGGAGCGCATGTATGAAGAATGTTATGAGATTAAGGGAAGCAAAGGTTGTATGTCAGGATCGTAGCAAGTGGAAGTCCGTGGTCTCTGCCTACCCCTCCGGGAAACAGGCGTGACTGTATGTATGTATGTACATTAGAAGAAACAATTTTATACGAGACCAAGGGAGCTGATACTGACCTCATCAGATCCAGCAGCGTGTCGGACGTCAGTGTATCCTTGCTCAGCACCTTGGTGGCGTTTGGCTGCGCGTACTCCGGGTCTTTGCCGGGCTTGATGGTGGTGACGAGCGCGATGCCCAGCATCACCGCGCACACCGTCGTCGTCATGTAGTACACGATCGCGCGCAGGCCCACTCTGGAGGGAGGACAGAGGTAACGTTTACCATCGTTACTTAAGTTTAAAGCGCGGAATCGGTGATCACGTTTTCAGGCAAAAAAACCAGTCCAGCCTTGTACAAAATGAAACAGTACTCTTTGTTGACTATACCCAACTTTAAGACAATCCGACCACTGCGCTTGAATCAAATTCAATATGCAATTGATTACACACAGACAGACCGACAGACAGACACAGACACAGGTGGAACTAAATAAAAGCTTTTGATAATAGGAAGGACCAAAAATCTCGTTGATTTGTTTTTGAAAAAAAGTTCGATGTGCATCATTAGTGCAGGTCGGTTCCCTGATGATATAAATACCTACACAGTTGTATACGTAGTAAATCCGGAAAAGTAGAAACTTATGTTAGGGGACCGACTATGTACAGTAAGTCTCAGAAGAAGTTGGATATTTACATACTTCATCGCAAAATAACAAAAATGTGATAGTTTTGGTTGTACAATTTAGTGACAGTAACCAAACAAACTCTGAAATTTCCATCTAGATCTTTCTAGACGAACCGTACTTACGAGTACTATTAGTACTTATTAGAGTGCAGAAAACAGAATTATAATCTACTTACTTGCCGGATAGACTGAGATCCAGCGAGCCTATGGCTGACACAATGGAAGACACCAACAGCGGCACGATCAAACACTTGAGCATTCTCAAGAACAGCTCCCCAGGGTATTGGAAGTACATGACTTCCCGTCGCGTGAACTCGTGCCCCGTGGCCCGAAGCCCGCATCCCAGCAGTGTCCCTGATACCACGCCGATAACTGTCAGGAAAGTGAGCAGGTTCTCCCGGAGGAAGGACCTCACTCTCCCGGAGACTGGCATGGTTGGAGTTTCTGAAAAAATAGGGATGGTTAAATAACAATGAATGAATGGTGTGTTGTGAGTTACAAAACAGTCTACGATTCTGTCATAACACTAAGGCTCAACACTTCACCGTGCAAACTAATTATCGTATAATCTTTATACTATAAGGGGTCGAAACGTGGATCAATCGGGCCCGAGAGGGACAAGGGATCGACGCTTTCGAAATATGGCGCCGGACGCGAATGTTGATAATACCCCATTGTACTTACTCATTGTATGGCGTCTATACCTACTGCTAAACATACCAATGCATGCTTCAATCCTAATCTCAAGAAATAAAAACAACAATCTAAAATCAGAACTAAAATCAGAGCCTCTACTGTAATCCACGGCCAAAAAATATGTCTCCAACGCGATTGTCTTAAAGTGTCAAATAGTATGGAAAATGTTTGTGGTCGATACGTGCCACTCTGCCAATTTGCCCATAGTAATTCAGACGTGAACGCGATTAGGTACACTAGACTCTCCGTAATCTAGTTGTAACTATTGATCGAAGTCGCTCAACCATTTGCTCAAATGGTTGAATGACTTCTTATGTAATTATTATATCTTGTAGATACTTAAGTAGAATACTTCATATACTTGTTGTTGAAAATGCCAACAGTGCTCCGTTAAACGTCAGCTCCACAACTAATAAAAAACCTGTAATTTTCGTTCGAATTTCTTTCAATCAAAATATTGATACACTCTACTTTACGTTCAACAATATACGGAACAGTTAAAAAGCCAGAGACAATTAGTTTATAACTGGCCCGTACCAGACAGGTTTAATATTAGTGTAGACTTGGCACCGGTCGGTGACACGTGCGTGATACGAGTTGAACTATACTCAAGAGCAATAAAAACGGATCACTTTGTATGAACAATTCCATACAAAGTGACCCGTTTTTTTTGCTCTTGAGTGTACTGTATCCCAATTCCAATCAAATGTTGGCCACAACATAGGCCTAGCAAGTGACACGCTTTTGAACTGAACTAAATACTTTCACTCTTGGATATAACCAAAAAGCAAAACCGCCTTTAAAAAAAATCCTCTAACGCCATCAGTTTTATGGCCTAGCACAAATATGAAGTCGGTGCTTGATTGAAAGAATATTCCGACCGTACCGCACCGACTTCATATTTGTGCCAGGCCGTGAAACTGATGGCTTTAGATTTTTTTTGTTCGAAGTGGGTCACCTGATGGTAAGTGATCACCACTGCCTATAGACATCCGCAACCCCGGAGCGTTTGCAGATGCGTTGCCAACCTAGAGAACTTAGATGAAATGCCTCTTGTGCCCGTGATTACACCAGCTGTCTTACTCTCCACACCGGAACACAACAGTGCAAGCATTAAGCGCGCAATTAGCGAGTAAGATGGTGGTAGCGATTCGCAAAAGATTCGACCACCCGCAAGATATTTTTTGTATTTAGATGATTATTTTATGGTTTTTTTAAAGACGGTTTTGCTTTTTTGCGCCAACTCTCTGCTCGAGTGACTACTACGCGCAGCTCAACAACTTATGTATGTGAGTGATCCGTTTATTTCACAGACCTGCACGACTACTAGGCCTTACCTAATGCCTGCTTGTCACTGTTGCCGAAATCTGCATTAATGACTTCACCCCGACGTTATCGAGGTACGACGTTTTTCGTCATAGAGCCTTTCATTACCCTTGGCTTTTTCGCAATTTTTCCCTACAGCCGACGTCAGGTGGCCTGAGCGTGAGTGGTGGGAGCGCCGAGCCCCGCGGATGCGCCGGATATCTTGATTTAGTGGTATCGGGATCAGACCACTCCCCTCTGTCGCTCACACGCAATCTAATCGGGCACCAACTGCGCGCCAAACGAATTGCGAAAACTGAAGGATGAAGGTTGGATTTCTAGGTAAAGAAGTCCCTTAGGACACTAAGGTTCGAGAGAGACAAACGTCTTTGGTTGAGAGTGATAGACTGATAGTTGATGTACCTACTTGTAAATTTCATTATAATTTCATGCATTCTTCTCTAGAATCAGATCTATCAATTTGTCTCAGTTCCGTCTTAAATGGTTTTAAGCATCATAAGACTGAAGCAAATAAGCAAGCGAAGCGAATGAGTTCTCGGTATTGAAAATGGAACGAATTGGCGTTCGTATTTGGCTGTTAAAATGTTTGTTCGATGACAGCTTAAGTGTTAACCTAAATTGTTAGGCGTGTAGTTATCTGACATACCTAAATACTATTTTTAAGTTCAAATAGAAGCAGAGTCAGTTTAGGGGTTACCAACTTAGCAGGATCTATCAGATATGGAAACTATAGGAGGCGCCACCTTCTGTGCCAAAGGGGCATGTTCGACGTAAAAATTTGTTCGCGAGGTCTTAGTTCGGGGCGAAACACTAGTGCACCTCTCACAGGATGACCCGATGAGATGAGGATGATGATGTCTCTACCTTTGGGGGTAGATCTCAAGTCGGAGTTAAATTTATTTTTCATACACAAACTCATAATACCTAATCAAAAAAAATACCAATAAGCTTTGACAAATTAATAGCAAATTAACGAGAACGTGGAGATGGATGACAATCATCCAAGGACATGTTTAAGCAATTGAAAGCAAATTAAACTTTAATTGGTATTATTAAGTAGTAGATAACGTTATTTAAGAAAACAGTACTATGTTAGGTATTATTTATTCTTATGGTACCTACTAATTTTTAATTCATACGAACATAAGTAGGAATCTAAAAAGAGAATCAAAATGAATCCCACGCTGTGACTCAAAGTCATACTCGTATTTTTAGTCTAGTACCTTCTTGCACCTTATCCCTTCGCAATAAGGTGAGCTGAATACAACAGATTGTTATGATTATGATGAACAACAAATGAACAACCAACAACGACGAGCCAGCAAATCCGCTAATCACGATCCTCGTCACGGACGGACAACTTTGCTACTACGCCGCACCATGCTCGGAATTGATTACTTACTGAGTAAAATACACACAAACAATGCCTGTACCTGCCTCTATGACAACGACAGGGTTCTATATGGGCTCAACGCATCAAAGCTCTTGGTAATACACATTGTGAACTGCGAACCTTTCTGTTTGCAAATAGAAATGGCCTTTATAATGGACTCCTTTTTGATGAACCCTCATATAATAAGCTAGCTAAAGGGTTTACACAAGGCATTGAAAATGGACAAAGGTCGCACAATCCTTGTATTTAATTACTGAATGTACGTCGTCGTAGGTGCTAGGTAGGTACAGGTCCATGTAGTATGTATAAAGTACGTGTGGAGAATTGTATTACAGGACAATAGTAAGTGGAAAGAAGTTATCTCCACCTCTCTTCCGGGTCAGAGATTAGTCCTTTACCACCGTAGCTCACAGCATTTGTGATAACGGTAGCCTTTGCATTTTAGCAATATACAATTATGAACACTTAAATTTTTCGAATGTATTTCCAGTACAACACCTACTGATGTAACTAAGCAAGTAAATTGCTTTCCATTTCATAAAGATTCTGCATGCTAATCAGCGGCAAACTATTAAACTACTTACCTACCCACTCACTTGCTTTGAATTTTGAGTTGAACTCTATTTATAACAAAATATGAGCGTTGACAGGCAACTCTAGTTGCCAAAAGCAATTGAGTGGCTACCCGAAAACTGCACAGCTGAATGGGGGATACAAACAAAACCAAGTACCAGAGGGTCGAGCACGACCTGTCGAATCCTGCGTAACGTTACGGTTATCGTATCGAGATCGAGAAACCTCATACTAAATTTTAGTTCCTAATAAGCTCACGGGCGGGCGCTGTTCCAAACGTCATACAAACTCGATAACGTTTACTAATCGATTTTACGTGACGCAGGTTTCGAATATTCGTACTCGGGCCTCTGGTGGATGGATCCAAGAAAGACTCGCGAGGGGACTTAACCTTTTTTTTTCACGCTAACGTTAGCGTGTAAAAAAAATAGGTTTCACGAGTTTGAAGTGGGGATCCACGAAAATGTATGTGACTGCGATAGTAAAGAACAAAAACGTTTGCTTGGCTTTACATACCTATCAATGTAGGCAGAAAATACACTACTCAAAAAAAATTAAGAGGGTAAATGTAGCAGCACTTCCACTGAAATTAATAAAATTTTGAAAGAACGAGAAAAAAAAGTTCAGGAACCTCTGCTGTACAGTGTTTGACGAGCGCAATATCGCGGCAGGCAATATTATGAGCTCATCCCCACTTGTTCTGGTTCCCACGACACAGATAAAAGCCTACTTTTCGACCTATATCGCGAGTTTTCTAGGGAGTAGTATTTACAGGTACATTGGTGATGTTTATTGTGGGCGTAAAGCGTCCAATTTTTAACCCCCGACGAAAAAGAGGGGTGTGACCAAAGTTTGACCTGTGTATCTGTGTGTCTATGTATCTGTGTATTTGTCTGTAGCATCGTAGCTCGCAAGCGGATGGACCGATTTCGATGCGGTTCCTTGTATTCGAAAGCTAGTTTAATAGAGATGGTTCTTAGCTAAGTTTCATTAAAATCGGTTCTCCCGTTTTTGAAATATTAAACTTTGAAATGACAATGTCGGGGGTTTTACAATTTTTCTAAGTTGGTTAGGTTAGGTTATGCGCACGTTCACTGTGGTTGCAGTGGGATGCATGTTTTGTGTCCACTACAATAACCTGATAGGCTATTGATATAGCTTAAGGCGAATAAAATGTTAACACATGCAGTAGGAAAACGGTGGAAAACTGTCAGAAATAAACTGAGGCCGGGTCACGAAACGTATCGAGTAATAACGTTATCGAGAAAATTTGTAAGACGTTTGGAATAGCGCCCTGGTGAGCGTATTTGGTATGAATTTAATTTTGGGACTCTGATCAAATTACCAATACGTAACTCCGCGGAAACACTGAAAAACAAAGACACGGCCTTTCTTCTCGGTACGTATTTACAACCTTCATATTACATAACCTAACCAACTTAGTAAAGTTGAAAAACCCCCTACACTGTCATTTCAAAGTTTTGATGAAACTTAGCTAAGGCCCATCTCGATTAAGCTAGCTATCGATTAAAAAAAACCGCATCGAAATCTGTAAACCCGTTTGATGCCACAGACAGATACACAGATACACAGATGCACAGATACACAGAAACACAGATACACATGTGAAACTTATAACACCCCTCTTTTTCGTCGGGGGTTAAAAAGATCGAGAAGATAAAGTATATAGCAATAGTTTACACACCTAGCAAAGATACAAGTGGCCATGATCGAACGATTTTCCCTACAAGTTGTTAACTTTCGTTCTGGACTTGGCAGTAAAGTGTAGTCTCAACAAGTAACTCACGGTCCTCTCTTGAACGAACCACTTGTTGAGAGCCACTCACCCCCAGTCTACAGGCGTCCATTGTACACAGGCCTGAGTGAGCAAAGAAGCGATGTGAAGAATTAGCGCCATCGGTAATAAACCTTTGGAATTAGAATTAGGAAATTAGGTACTAGGTATTTTAAAGAAAGAGTTTAAAATTATTCACGAACGGATAGCCTAGTTGGTAGAGACCCTGACTATGAAGCTTGAGGTTCGGGGTTCGATCCCCGGTCGGGACAGGTGTTTGTATGTGAAATACGAATCTTTATTCTCTAGTCTTGGATGTTTAATATTAATATATGTAATTATCTATATAAGTATGTTTATCCGTTGTCTAGTACACATGGTACAGGCTTTGCCTAGTTTGGGATCGGGTCAATTGGTGTCAATTGTCCCATGATATTTATTTATTTATTTATGTTTCTCTCATTTCAAACAACGATATTTCAATTGAGTAGGTTTATTTTTCTTTGTTTTAAAAAAAGAACCTCATGTCAGATGTGGACTAGGGCCAAGAAATATAAATATTAACTGTGCTGTGTATAGTAAATATTAGCCTACCTACCTGTCATCGTATACTTCGTATTATAGCTGTTGCTTGTTGAAACGCAGCCATGATAATTAAGTCAGGTTACTGTTAGTATTGTTTAACACCCGACGCAAAAAGAGGGGTGTTATAAGTTTGATTCAGTTAATGGAAGGCAGGCCGCTACAACCTGCACCGAGCCCGCGCCCTGTTCTCCGCCCAAAGTAAAAGAGGGCCTCAAAAGGCAGTAACGAAGCACTCAGTGCCCCTCCGCGCCGTCGAGGGCCCAATTACCTACTCAGCGGAGTCAGGCACTACTCGGTCGAGTTTTTCCACTTGCAGGTGCAAAACGGTCGTTTTTCGAGCCTTGATGAGAAACGGTCGAGCTTTGGCACTCCTATTGTTCAATTCATTTTGATACTCAGCAAATCTGATACAATAATAATATTCTCTATGCTCTATGGTTATGTACTGTGAGAGCTATGTGACTAGTTTTTAGAAAAAAATACTTTTTGCTAAGTTTCTTGCGGCGTATTCTTCTTGGTAATCATGGTCTTTCCGAAAGCGCTGGTAGACTCAAAATACGTGTAAAAAAGCATTCAACTGCGTATTTGCTGAATAAAATTTTGTATTTTGAATTCTGAAAACCGGATACCCTTGTGGTTAGAGACCCTGACTATGGAGCTCGAGGTACCGGGTTCGAGCCCCGATCGAGGCAGTTTGTATGATGAATACGAATGTTTGATCTGGTCTTGGATGTAATATATGTATGTATCCGTCGTCTAGTACCTACCCATAGTACAGACTTTGCCTAGTTTGGGACTAGGTCAATTGGTATCAACTTTCCCATGATATTTACCTACTAGTATCGGTTCTTAACAGGATAGGTTTTGGGAAGTGATAGAAGTGGCTTAATCTTGTTTCAACCTGCGACTGGAAGTGGACACGGTTAAAATTTTTGTTGTTAACACAAATTCACATAAACCGGTCCAGCTGGTCTTTTGTCGTCTTCAAACAACGAACGAAGGAGTGAAATTATTTGTCGGCGTCTTTTTTCCTTGAATGCTACAATATAATAATCTACAAATCAAGAGTGAAGAAGTAAGTAAGGTAAGGTAAACAGTATAAAAATAGCGAAGAAGAAGAAGTATAGGAAAGAGTGAATATCAGTAAGATAAGATAAGATAATGCTTATTTGCAGAAAAAGGGTTAGTTACACATGTCTTAGTGTTATGTTAGAAAACGTTCCATCTTTTTCAGCTGTATACATACAGCATGCAAATATATAAGGTAGGCAATTTCGTTTCTTTATCATGCGAGAATTTCAACAATAATAAAATTAATCAAGCACTAAAAATAATAATCCAAACAATATTACTATTGTATTGTATTCTATTATTAAGTATGTATTCAACAATTTCTAAATTCATGCCATTGTGTCATATATGTTATGTCTCTATAATTTATTTATTTATTAACTCCTTAACACTGTAAAAACAGTTTTCGAGGAGCCAACATCTTAATGTTCGTTTGAATCCATTACCTTCAAGTGCTTTTATTTGTGCAGTGATGTCAAGGAGCTCCGGCGTAACCGTAACCGAATCCGATATAAATCCGAATCGAATCCGACCAGTCTAAATTAGAAATGTTAAATATTATAACAGGTTTTTGATGTTCTTAATATTGTCAAACAATCATGCGATTTGTAATTTAATTTTATAATTCCTTAAAATTCGTAATGAAAACTATCTGAAAGTAATGAATAATACAAAATAATTTCAAAACCATAACTTTATCTGAAACCTGTATAATATATCCTATATCCGTATCCCTATCCGAAATTTCATATCCTAAATAAGATATTGAATCACGGTCATCGTACGCGACTTTTATTTATCATACACAAAATACCTAAATACCTACATAAATTCTATAAATACTTTATAATGAAATCGGAATTAGTCATTATCTACTAGTAAATACTTAATGTCTCTGCGTATAAGGTAAGCCGCAGCGTTGCCGTAAAATTTCCAATTTTGCCACAACACATTAAAATTCAAAATAACCTAATGAATGTAAATTAGTATCTTCAAACTCAATGCTTCATAAAATAGCATTTTATAAGTGATTATTAATTACGCATTTTATAAAAAACATTAATACAAAAACCTGGCTATAAAAAAAACCTTGTAATGAAAAAATGTTCAACAGTTCCAGTTTTCGGACAGGAAAGTCTGAAAATGACAGTCGGTTGACCGTGTGAGTAGGTGCAGCCTCTTGAAGTGTATTTCAACTGAACTGACCTAGTTATGATTAAAGCAATCACAGCGCTCCAAATCTCCACCCCGTCACCATCAATGGATGTCTGATTGGTCAAATAAGGGTCAGCTTCTCTCCGTTCTATCCAGGTCCGCTTCAGATGAAACGCACTCTAAAAAGTAAGAAAGTAGAATGCGTTTCGCGCTGAAATAATACCCCTCCCCCCACAATTTAAATCTTATTCAGCTCCCATGATAGAAACAAAAGCCAGTTTTTTCAAGAACGGAAACCTAATTAAAAATCCAAAAACGGAAGGCGAAGCGAGCTTTCGCTGGGGCGGAGCAATTTGCGCAACTAGCGCTTCCGCCGCGTAAGGCGGGACAGCGCTAGTGTGGACACGACAGCGGTTTTAACCTGAGAGTCGCCCACGAGTTTTCGAATCCTGCGTAACGTTACGCTATCGTATCGAAATCGAGAGACCTCATACTAAAATTTTGTTCCAAATACGCTCACGGGCGGGCGCTGTTCCCAACGTCATACAAATTTCTCGATTACGTTACGCAGGATTCGTACTCGGGCCTCTGACCTGAATTTGCTTTACTTTAAGTGACTGAACTTGAATAGGCTCTTTTAATGACGATTTGAGGTATCCCAATCTTATCAATGAGTTACATAGAGATGCAGGTGACAGACTAATCATTGTATGTAAACATTGTTGCATTTTTATTTTCTTTATTGCCGTTCTTAAATCTATCCATCTATAACAGAGCGACGTTTAAAATAGTAGTACTAGTAGTACCAGGTAGAGACAAAAATCGCTGCAATTTGCACAAACTCTATTGAAAGTACTATTTAAATAAGATTAAAAAATTTAAACTGCGTTGATTGGAAGTGATTACGTATTTTTTAGTGGGTATTTGTTTGTATTATTCTTGCTTTGATTGTTGCCTTTAATTCACATGTCTTCCCATAACCATGAGACTTGCGAACGATTGAAAAATCATGATTTACAATGTTATCATCGTTATATCGTTCAGTCAGGTCATGGCATATCCAAACTTACTCTAATAAAACATGGCAGAGACTAGGGCCTGACGGTTCTTATATGGGATGCCGCAATCAAAAGGTTACATCAGCCGTACTGGCACATTTTTTCCATGTCATCAATCACCGTCAATCGTCAAGGAAGTGCACTGAGTGACCTGTAATTCGTAATTGCGTGTGACACGAATCGGCCTAATAGGTCTCTCTAATCTTAATCCTTGTAAATTAGTCACAACCATATTCATCATCATCATCATCTTATTTAAGAGTGCTACTCTTGTCGATGCAGTTGTCTCTAGTCCATTCTTTCCAATGCAAGTTCTTTCACCTCCCGATAAGACACAGCGTCTATCTTCTTTTTTATTTGATCTAAATACTCTATCCTTCCCCTTCCTCTCCTTCCTTCTATCTTTCCTTCTATAATTTTCAGTATCAGATCGTCGTGTCGTATCAAATGGCCCACCATTTTTCCTCTCCTAGTCTCTACCACATTCAAAATAGTTCTTCCCTCCCCGACTCTTTCCAAGACCCTCTCATTGGTAACTCTCTCGGTCCAACTAATCCCCTCGATCCTTCGCCAGCACCACATTTCGAACGCCTCCAGTCTCTCCCTATCTCTTAGCGTCATGGTCCACGTCTCGCAGCCGTACAAGGCAATACTCCATATGTATGTTTTGATAAGGCGCCTTCGCAGAGGTTTCGCTATTTTTGATTTAAATATATATTTCCTACTGTGAAAGTCTTGCTTGGCTATTGCTATTCTGGCTTTGATGTCTGCAGTACATCTCGAATCTTCAGTTATTATACTTCCCAAACATTTAAAACTATTTACTTGTTGTATTTCTGTGTTATTTATCTTGACTTTATATATATTGTGTTTAGTTTTTGCTATCACTAGTGTTTTAGTATCAACCATATTAGATATTAGAATGTTAAATTTTTAGACGAGTTGCATTCCAGACTGCAGAGGATTTTTTTAAATTATGGATTGATTGTACCACAAATCGTGATATTATGACTTTAAATAATAAGTGCATTGTATTGTCGGTTCAAATTTAAGCCAAAATAATATTTGAACCTGATTTAGTATATACTATATACTAAATCAGGCCGCTCGCTTAGTGTGACAATGCCGCCACGCCGCCAGTAACCAAATTAAATAAGTACAATTTTAAGTTACAGTATTAAGGCATGTAGGTATTGACTAATTAGTCCAACTGTGTCCAACCGTGTTTAAGCACAGCGTCAAGGGACCACAAGAATTTGAATTAATTAACCAACGGTTAATTATCGGGTCGACCCACTCCCCATTTCCATCACATCTAATTATTGGGCGGTAAAGCTACATAAAATATTTTCTCCGACTAGCTAGATCACCTAATAATTATTAAGTGATTGTGTCAATGATTTTCAATTTTTTCGTTTTTATTCAATAAAAATACAAACTTCCAAACTTCCTAATTTATCACTAAAATAATTATTTGTCATTTGAAGGCACAATATAAACAGTGTTATGATTGTCATGAATCATCAATTAAAGGATAATAATTTTACTCGTTTGAACGATAAGGACAAAAACTGTAATATTTAACTAGAGTACATAAAACACTCTTTTGAAACTACATGTACAACTATGAACTAAAAACAATTTACTTTGCTCACCCGCGAAAAGATTCAATAAATTACTAAATAGACAATTAACGTATAAAAAAAATGTAGATCCACTTTATTCTTTCTCGTTCGAGATTTCCTTCGCTGTCATTTGCAATTTGTGATGGATGAACACCCATTGAGTTCAGTAATTCAATGGAACCGAATTTATTTGTTGATTTATTCTTTACTGATATAAAAAAAAATCTAGATTGGAACGTAACGGTAGGGAGAGGATGATGATTTAAGTTAATTTTAATTAAAACTGTGTAAATATTCGTAAATTACCCTTTGTCTCCTCGGGTAATTATTTTCTGTCATATTTTACGAAAATAATTAAATCGTACTCACAACTTACACAGGTTATTTTATCGTCAATATTTGTGGACAAAGGACACGCATTGAAATTTCGTCAATCTAGTAACGTGCCTCTACAGCCTTCTTTAGGTAACTTATTGAATTTAAATAAAAAGGCATTATGTATTAAGAAGGATGAATATTAAGATTTCTCAAGAAACTAAGTAATAAATACATCCGACTGCTAGACAATTATACCTCTTCCCACTAATAGGGATCAGGCTTTAGTTCCCATGCAAACCCAGTGTGGAGAGGGTGGATATTTAATATATAATGCTTTTACTCTAAGAGAAAGAAGAAATAAACGCGCGCACTTGAAAATTCTTTGTTTACTAAAGCTCAACAGGTTGCCGCGCACCCAAACAAAACAAACTCGAAATCGACTCACCTTATTAAATTTTCAGTCCGAACTTTTTCACGTACACGAGCACGTATTAACACAGCATCACCGAAAGCGTGCGGCTTGGGCGTCGCGGGGCACTCGCACGCGGCTCGCCCGGCTGCTGGCGGGAGACTGAGCTCTGGACCGGAGTCCCGAGGGACCGAGGAGTGGGGGGTATGAGGCGGGGCGCGGGGGGAGCGATTGATCTGCGGAGTTTTCGGCGGAGCGTCCTGAATGAAACCCGCCCTCGCGTCCTACGGAGTACTACACCGGTTACGATACTGATAGATAATGTCGCCAATTTAGATATGAGGGTCGAGCACGACTTTTCGAATCCTGCGTAACGTTACGGTTATCGTATCGAGATCAAGAAGTCTCATAATAAATTTTAGTTCCAAATACGCTCACGGGCGGGCACTGAGCGCCTAATGTAATCCCCGACCAGAGGGTCGAGCACGACTTTACGAATGCTGCGTAACGTTACGCTTATCGTATCGAGATCAAGAAATCTCATACAAAATTTTTGTTCCAAATACGGTCACGGGCGGGCGCTGTTCAAAGCGTCATACAAACTCGACAACGTTTACTATTCGATTTTACGTTACGCAGTATTCGTAAAGTCGTGCTCGGCCCTCAGGCCAAGAAATACGTCTCGATCGCGTCTGCGTTAGACAATTCTCATACTATTTGACACTTTAACGCAAACGCGATCGAGACGTAGGTATTTTGTGCTTTTTGAATACACTAAGGGCACTGTTCCGAACGTCATACAAACTCGATAACGTTTACTATTCGATTTTACGTGACGCAGGATTCGAAAAGTCGTGCTCGACCCTCTGATTGTTTGGCCAGTAGGTTAAGAGAGCGGTAGAAGTAGAGTCGTAAGTACTCGTCATGTCACTTTTCCTTTCCCAAATAAAGTTTTTGCGTCTTCTGGAGCTCCACGAATCTAGAGGTGTTCTATCTACGCGTAAATTTTGCAAATATCTATATTTAATAAGCTAAACGAAAACAACAGATCCCTTTTTAAGAATATTATAACTCGCGTGGAGGAGCTCGAGATCGGAGCCTTTAGTTTAATTTTTCACACAAGAAAACGTTTCAATCGCGTCGCGTTAACGTCTACATTACTATGGGCAAATCGGCAGCGCCTCTAGCGGCACGTATTGGCACTATTCTCATAGTATTTGAAGGGTTAACGCAAACGTGGTACCTAGAGACGTTTTCTTGTGTCGAAAATTACACTGGAGACCCTGGCATAGTTAAAGTTTATATGAAGGAGAAGTGCAGAAACCTTAAATGAACTTAGGTATATTTAAACAAGTAGATCGAATTCGTCGGAGAATATTCTGTTTTACTCTAAACATGCTTAGCTTGAACATAACAAAAAAAAAAAAAAATTAATTACATTGTGTAAAGAATCATTTCCAATCAGCCACACGGTGGCAAGCGTTATAAATTAACACTTATCAATTCTGCAATAAGTTAGTGCAAGTAGAATGTTTGCATCATGATAGTAGACGGACCGGGAGATGAGCTGTCGGTAGGCCTCCAACAAGATGGAGCGACGACCTAGTAAAGATCGTGGGACCGCGGTGGATGCTGAAAGCACAAGACTGGTCAGAGTGGAGAGCCTTGGGGGAGGCCTATGTCCAGCAGTGGACGTCTTTCGGCCGACAAGATGATGATGATGATGAATAGACGCTGTAGCAGAGGCCCGAGTACGAATATTCGAAACCTGCGTAACATAATGGAGTAGGTAGTAAACGTTATCGAGAAATTTGCGTAATCTATGATGAATACGAATGTTCGATCTTAATTATTGGATGTATAATTCTGAGACTACGTTAATTGGTGTTAATTTTCCCACATTTTTTATTTGTTTAGTTATACGAATTTCGTTGTATTTGTAGCACTTCGATTTCATATTGCTTTCAATATCTCGTAGTACGCGCTACGAAGGCTACGGCGCGTAGCGTCGCCTACGCGGACGTCGTAGAGCCTGCGACGTAGGCCTGTTTGCTAAAACATGTCGCTTCTTGCCATGGAATCGAATTTACACTGAAAAAACCGCCTTCAAAAAAAAACGTAAAACAATCCTCTAAAATAATGATAAATAAATAAAATGCTTCATTCAAAAAATATTCCGCTCGCACCTCACCGACTTCATATTTCTGCTGCTTAGTGCTAGGCCATAAAACTTAAGGCTTTAGTTTCTGTTGTCCGAAATAAACGCATTTTATTTTATTTTATTTATTTATCATTATTTTAGAGGATTATTTTACGTTTTTTTTTCGAAGGTTTTTTTTTCAATGCGGTTTTACTTTTTTGTTAAAAGATTTTTATTTCACAATTTTACGTTGATTTAACATTTTCAGAATTATCCTCCAACTCCTAACCGTTAAGGAGTTGTACCTTCCATCATCAGCTCATCGACATAAGATGATGACTACCGGACGATGAAACACATAGTACGTGCCTGTAAAATTTGAGGGTTGCCCTCAATTTCCCTGGGATCCCATCATCAGATCATGACTTGGTGGCAATGGGACCACCTCAGGAGTATACCCTTTCAAATAAAAAAAAAATTTTGAAAATCGGTCTACAATTGACGGAGTAATCGATGTACATACATAAAAAAAAAACGTACAGTGGAACGTAGAACCTCCTCCTTTTTTTTAAGTCGGTTAAAAATTGTGAAAAATTGTGCAAGGCATTCGATCGACTACTACTAAACTACCTCGTTAGATTCACGGCCTCGTAATGTAATGCAACTTACACATTTTTTTCTTACTAGCAATGTTTTAAAGACAATGAAAATAGAGCTTATTGGTGGCTTTCCTCATGACCAATATTTTAATTTTTTTGGCAATCGCAATGATTGTATACGTATTATGTAGGATGGGAGCGCTTTTTCTCTCATAACTTTTTAAGTCATTCATAATGTAATGTTATTCATAATCACCGTTATTCATAAAAAAGAATCCCGTCGAAACCATATTTTTTTCAGATAAGGTTAGATTAATTTTATAATACTAAAACTCGTACTGATCAATTAATTATAGTTTCAGAATACAAAATGCAATTTCGCACATAAATTCCGAAAAACTCAGAACTACGATTCTGAGATCGAACCGATGATTTTCATGAGTTTAGTGAGAGGTCAAAGGTTTACTGACTGAAATCCGGAAATAAAGCAGAGTCGCAGACGCCTGTCGCAAGATAATAAATATTATTTAGAATAACTTAGAAAAGTTGAAAAACCCTGACATTTTCATTTCAAAGTTCAATATTTCAAAAACCGATTTTAATGAAACTTAGCTAACCATCTTGATTGAACTAGCTTTCGTAAGCTAGCGTAGCTTTAAGAAGAAAACCGCATCGAAATCGGTCCTTCCGTTTGAGAGCTATGATGCCACTGACAGATACACAGATACACAGACACACGGGTCAAACTCCTCTTTTTCGTCGAGGGTTAAAAAAGGGTATCGAGTATATAAACAGATTGAAAAGAAAAATGACAAAAGGTCGATAGTGAAATAAACGGATCACTCATGTATTTAAGTCAAGTTTAATCCGACATGAGTGTGACTATGATTACTCACTAGTCTTTCTTCTGGGAGCGCAGGACTCAGAAGCAGCGAAACACGCAGCGTACCAAGGCTCAGAGATAACCGTATACGATATAACGATATATAACGATATATAACGTATATAACGATAACCGTAACGTTACGCAAGTTTCGAAATGTCGTGCTCGACCCTCTGTTTCAAACGTCATACAAACTCGACAACGTTTACTATTCGATTTTACGTGACGCAGGATTCGAAAAGTCGTGCTCGGCCCTCTGAAAGTTTTTTGTTCAAGTAAAAGTCCAAATAGGCATACTAAATACCAAATTACCTATTTTTAAATACTGCTGGTTCTCAGTTACTCGCTGGTCCTCGCTGTTAATGGCGTTGATCAGAACCACCTATTACTAACGATTAGCGCTAATTATGGACGACCTTACACACAACAATTGTCACATCCGATTACCTAAACTAATCCGTTCAATGCCAACTAAATGAAACCATCCGCTATCCGCTGTGCTGTTTCCTAAAATGCGGAATTTTAATTAATGTTTCAGTTGATATTAAGGTCATGTGCAAAAGTTTAAATAAAACTTTTGGAAAACGTCACCTCTTGTCTGGGCGATGGGCGGGTGAAGTAAAATTATTTTCGATATTTCGGTTCAATCAATGGCAATATAGGCCGCGCGATGGATTAAGATCGCTCGGCGAAACTGGTGGGGGCAATTTGGCGCATCTGTACAATTGCGCACAAAATTGTTAAGTTCTGAGTGTATTTCTTTGAAATATGTTTTTCTTATTTCGCATTTTTTGTACCTATAGTCACCTAACATAATAATACACGCTTTTGCTTGTGACTTATTTGGCTAGTATGTTTATTCAGAGTCTTGGTAGTATTTTTACCTGCTTTAAATTACCCATGATGTAATTAGTTTCGTTTTTAATATAACAATTCGTCGCAAACCGTTTTTCTGGCTTGCCGAGTACAAACTTTAAATTTGGGATTTTTTTTCACCAACTACGACATCGTAACGTACTTACTACAAATAGTAAAATATTCCGTACTCAACAGTACCCAAGAGACACGTGACGCGTGAACGAAGCGAGGGAGGGGAAGAACGACTTGATCTACCAATAACGTGTCGACGCCAGCGCCCACCCTCCCCTCACCCCTCTGCGCAACCAAATAGACCTAAGAATTGACTTCTGCGCATGCCCCTTCCACTTTTGGCCAGCGATCTTAATTCGCCGCGCGACCTATACCAGCCGAGATAGTCTATGGTGAACATATGCCTTTTTTCTCTTATTTGGTAGATTAAAAATTGCGCGAGCTGTGAAACGGTCAATAATGTTTGAATAGTGTGAAATGTATGCTGTGTCATAATCAAGTTATGATAATTTGAAAACTTCTGTCTTCTAGTGAGGACACGAGAAGATAGAAGTTTTACAGGAGGAGTACAGAGCCCTAACATGAATAGCATTGCGCTTCGTATAACCGCATGAAGAACTCAGTCATCATCATCAGCCTATTTTTACTTCCCACTGCTGGACACAGACCTCCACTCAGGATAAGAGGGCTTGGGCTATAGCTAAAACGAGTTCAATAGCATAATGACAACTTTTTTACTTTTTATTAATTTAATATAATTCGAATTTTAATTTATGGCAAAGTGCACTATCGCTAGTGACATGAACAGCTCTGACAGGGCATGACTACTTTAGACTCATTACAGACTGACGACTCCGACTATAAATTAATAAACAATAGACATGGCTTCATGAATTTTGTGTCCTTTGCCTATCTTTGAAGGGATGAATTTTAAAAAATCTGACGTGACTGGCGTGATTTTTTTTTTTTGGCGGGAAACCGATGAGAGTGGATCGTGTCGTTAATTGAATTTTAGTTCCTGTGCTTAATGTTGTTTGGTGGATAATAAAGATAGTGTATTATACAACAAATTGACGTGAAAGTGCCCAGCAAATGAAGAATTCAAGTGAAAACTCGTATTCCCTCTGTTTGTGATCCCCAAATATCAGCCGGCTGCTGCTCGCCGTAGCTCGCCGTAAAGTACACTATCAATTTCAATTCAATTTTTAAAAAAGTATAGCTCCATCGATACTATCGATGATTCCGCCAATGTCGAGGTTGAAGAAGACAATATCGGTAATTATTGAACCGTTGTTCGGTAGCTTCGACGCGCGGTACGGTACTCAGATGAGAATCTAAAAAAGACAACACATAAGTACACTATCGCTTTACGGAAGGCATGAGCAGTTGACAGGACGTGACTAGGACAGACTGACACAACTATGACGATGACAGGACTTTAATATACAGAAATTTACAAAACACATCAGACGTGGCTGTATGGACTCAGTTCCTTTGCCTATCCCTTATGGGATGAATAAAAAAAATGACAGTGACAGGTTGACTTGACAGTTATATTATATTTTGTTTGTTAAAAATTAAAAACATTTATGTTCAATAATAAATAGTACGTTATTAATAAGGATATTTCTATAAACTCTGTATTGATCAAAACAATCTAGTGCAGTTCTAACCAATTTACTTAACCTTATCTAACGGAAAAGACACCGAGGAGAAAATAAGCAATTCTCTTATTTTTGCAATCATGGCCTCAAGAAAGTATTGGGGCGACTTCGAAGATGACGGCTGCGACGAGTCTGTCCTGCAGACCGTGAACTTTAATCCAATTATCGAACTAGGCATGCAGAACATCCCAGAAATACCGATCTCCGTGAAATCGTCGCCCATCGAATTGCCAACACCAAATCTGATCACACATACTATTATGCTACACTCGTACTCGAGGCAGCTGTCAGCGATATTAGAGCAAACAGAAAATGCAGTGTTTGAAGGCGCCCGCCTAGACCCTCTAAGTTTACCGACCATGCCGCCAGAGCCACCGCGAAAGCTAGAGCACGAAGCAATCCCGCCTATAAACTTCCTTGAAAAAGAATACTGCGATTTCTCTCTGGGAAAAGGTCCGGTTATTCTTCCATTCACTCCGGAGAGCCACCAGAGAGCTTTGCGCCAATGTGCAGCCTTAGCCTTAGGACACATTGGAGTATCAACTTGCACTAACACAGCCCTCTTTGGTCTGGCTGATGCTCTAGATTTCTACATGACAAGCATGTGCAAGCTTATGAGGACAGTTGTGGACAGAGAAGCCAGCGGAATCAAATCGGGCTTTCCAGATGTGATTCAGAAAGTGTTGGCAGATTTAAATGTGGGGCACCTAGGGGAGTTTTACGAGAATAAAGTAGTAAGATACCATGCTAAGATTAAAAATCGGTGTATAGATTTAAAATCACAGTGTGAAGCATTGACAATGGGTGAGATTGCCCCGCAATTGAAACTCGAAGAAGTGCCAGAACTACATTTTCCGGCAGCTTTGGATGGGGCATTCACACCTTCCCTGGAGCCAGGATTCCAAATGCTGCACAGTTTGGAACAGGAGCAGCTTCAGGGCTTGGACCTGCTGGACACAGTCTCCACTGATGATATTAAAGTTGAGACCATGGAGTTCTCACAACCTGATGCTGTTAAATTGTTGTCATTGTCACCTAGTGCTAAGAAAAAGAGAAAATAAAACATTGATCACAACTTGTGGATTGAATTTACTTATTAATTAATTAGTCTTGTAATTTTAACATATAAACACAAATTTTTAATTATATGCATATAACAAAAACACAAGATCTCTAAGGTGATTTAGTGTTTAGTGTAGACTGACCAAAAATACATGCAGTGAATGAAACCTCCTTTTTTTAAATCGGTTAAAAAGTCAATAAAACAGAAAAAAGGGAACTAAAATCTCTCAAATTTGTTGCCATAATTTAAGCAATTTAATGCTTTCGCTGGTGGTAAAACCAAACAATATTTTTGTATTGTTATAACGGCTATAGCCGCTTACCGCCGCGCCGCCGAACGTGCTAAGTCAAAAACATGACAGCATGACAGGAAGAAAATAGCGCCCTCAATTAATCTCTAGACTTTCTGGTCGCTCTGTTCTCGTGTCAAACTTATGCACCTGGAGTGAAGTTGGTCACTTGTGTAGGGGAAGAAAAAAAAGTTAAATGGAATTTGTTCTATGAGTGCACAATCCCACTGTTTCTTTTTGACAAACTAAGAATTAGATGGTGGTGTGGGCTACTCTCACTTTAATAACGTTTATTCAACGTACCAAACATTATAATAACTTATAAAATAACATAGCACAATATCAACTAACTTACATTAATTATTTACGTATACCTAACTTATATTAATTATTTACATACTTAAACCTAGCACTACAATAGTAACAATAATAGACTAATAACCTAGTCTATTACATAAACACCACCACACTATATTATTTGGGTACAGTAAAATCAGTTATTACTAGTCATCATCATCATCATCACAGTTAACGTTGACGTGCTAACTTGTCGTGGTACTACGCGACCGCACAACCCGTACCAGCCGCTGGGTGCGCACGCGCAGCCGGCGTGTCGTGACGTAGCGGCGAGTCAGTCGATCTACCGCCTTGTTGCGAATCGCATGTCGCTCGCCTACCGTGCTTTGCTTACTCGCCCGGCTCGCTTGTTATTGTTTAGATTTAGGCTTTAAATATTCTGCTTGTTGTGATACGCTTACTATTCTTCCGAACTGTTCTCTTCTCGTGTGTGCTTCTTTACTACTCCTTCTGTGCTGTGCAAATAGACAATAAACTATTGCTTAGGAAAAGGACTTTGGATTTATCTCTCACCCGAGCCTACACTACGTAAGTCCTACACTGGTGACCCCAGGGAGAACACAACCTCGACGAAGACTACCAAGAGAACCGTACGTGCGTTACACAATGCCAAATCCAGAGGTACAAGCAAACCAGCCAAAGGGAACTCAAGGTGACCGCGCCGAACAGCAAAGCGGTGAGCGCGTTTCCACTGCACCACCGTCATCGGACATTTTTAAGGTCGGCGTGCGTGTTCCACCCTTTTGGCCTGAAGAACCCGAGATATGGTTTTCGCAAATCGAAGGTCAGTTCGCCATAGCTGGGATTACTAATGACCAGACGAAATTTTATTACGTCATTAGCCAACTTGACCGTCAATTCTCCAAGGAGGTCAAGGACATTATTACGCAGCCACCAGCGACAAATAAGTACGGGAAGATCAAGGAAGTGCTGATCAAACGCCTTGGTGACTCCAGCGAGGAGAAATCCCAGCAACTCCTTATGCATGAGGAGCTCGGAGACCGCAAGCCCTCACAGTTCTGGCGGCACCTTCAAGACCTAGCAGGCAATCAAGTCTCGGAAGAATTCCTTCGCACTATGTGGATCAGCCGTCTGCCGTGGAATATACAGACCGTGCTAGCAGCACAGCCTAACGCAGAGCTGAGTCTTCTGGCAGACCTCGCGGATAGAATCCATTCTGTGGTCAAATCGACTCCGCAAGTTGCCTCCACTAGTCATGCCCCAGGTTCCAGTTTGGATGCTGTAGTGAAGGAGATCGCGGAACTCAGGAAGCAGGTCCAGGCTTTGTCAATGAACGACAGTCGCCAATCTCGCGCCCATAGCCGTGGCCGGTCCAAGCCCGGGAGCCAGGGCCGTTCCAAGTCCGGGAGGAGGAGCCGTTCCAACACCAGGTCGCAGTCCAGCTACAGGAGGTACCCCACCTGTTGGTACCACGCTCGACATGGCATCAACGCGCACAAATGTGTGAAGCCATGCGACTTTGAAAAGTCGGGAAACGCGGCGGGCAGTCGGTAATGGCGGCAACTGACAGCCCAACTTCATCTGGTCGCCTGTTTGTAAATGACAGAAGGTCAAAGACGCAGTTTCTGGTCGACACCGGTAGCGACCTCTGTGTCTTCCCCAAGTCACAACTGCGTGAACGTCGAACGCCGACGAGCTACCAGTTGACAGCAGCCAACGGAACGACCATCGACACCTTCGGTTACAAGCATCTTAACCTGGATTTCGGACTTCGGCGGGAATACCCTTGGCGTTTTATTGTAGCTAATGTTACTAAACCAATTATAGGTGTTGATTTTTTGTCGTATTATAATTTAGTAGTAGATTGTAGAAACCAGAAACTAGTAGATAACTCCACTAGCTTAAGTACTTCTGCTATTTCTGCTACTAGTAACGATATTTCATCTGTCAAGGTATTGTACTCTGGCGACAGTAACTATCATCGTTTGCTTTCACAGGAATTCCCTGTTATCACACGACCAGCTGGCACGCAACGAACAGTACCTCACAACACACAACACCACATACGCTGTACACCAGGTCCACCCGTATCCTGCGCTCCGCGACGCCTAGCCCCAGATAAGCTCAAGGTAGCTAGGCAAGAGTTCGAGGACATGTTAGCGAGCGGGACAGCTAGACCCTCCGAGAGCCCATGGTCGTCGCCGTTACACTTAGCTCCGAAAAAAGATAACGGCTGGCGCCCCTGCGGCGATTATCGCCAACTCAATGCTCGCACCATTCCAGACAAATATCCCATTCGTCATCTTCACGATTTCGCGCATAGTATATCTGGCTGTAAGGTCTTTAGTACTATCGATCTTGTAAAGGCTTACAACCAGATACCAGTGTGCCCTGAGGACATACCAAAGACGGCCATTACAACCCCCTTTGGTATGTTCGAATTTCCATTCATGACATTGGTCTGCGTAACGCCGGCCAAACCTTCCAACGGTTCGTAGACGAGATAACCCGTGGTCTGGATTTCGTCTATTGCTACTTGGACGATTTCCTAATTTTTTCAAGGGACGAGGACCAGCATAGAAACCATCTTCGACAAATTTTCACTAGACTTCGGGACTATGGCATGGTAATAAATGTATCCAAATGTGTTTTTGGAGCTCCCCAGGTAACCTTTTTGGGCTATCTGATTTCGGAGAGCGGTACCAAACCATTGGATACTAAAGTAGAAGCCATTCATAACTTTCCTCCTCCTAAAGATGTAAGGCAGCTGCGTCGATTTTTGGGCATGGCCAACTTTTACAGGCGATTTCTGCCTCATGCCGCTCAAACGCAAGCGCCTCTTAACTTCCTTCTTACAGGTGCAGTAAAAGGCTCCACACCTATCAGCCTCACAGGTGATGCTCTAAAAGCTTTTGACGACACCAAGGAAAGCTTATCCAACGCAGCACTGCTCGCACACCCAGATTGTCGAGCTAAACTAGCGTTGGTGACAGACGCATCAGACGTGTCATTAGGTGCAGTCCTGCAACAACAATGCCAGGATAACGTATGGCAGCCATTAGCCTTCTTTTCTCGTAAGTTAAGCCCGTCTCAGACCAAATACTCGCCGTACGATCGCGAACTGCTCGCGATTTACGAGGCCATTAAGTACTTTCGGCACATGTTGGAAGCCAGACACTTCACGATATATACTGATCACAAGCCGATCAGTTTTGCTTTCCATGAAAGGAAACATAACTGTTCACCCAGGCAGTACAGACACTTAGATTATATATCGCAGTTCACAACCGACATTCGCCATATCTCCGGCAAAAACAATGTTGTAGCCGACACATTGTCGCGGGTTGCTGAACTTGAAGCACCAATCGATCTAACCATGTTGGCTAAGTCTCAAGTGTCTGATGCGGAAGTGGCCGAGTACGTCGACTCGTCATCGCTACGTCTAAAAAAGATGGAACTGCCGGGAACTCGTGAGTTGTTATACTGCGACATCAGTACGTCAACTCCCAGACCGTTTATCACCAAAACTTTCCGCAAGACAGTTTTCAACACTCTCCATTCCTTGAGTCACCCTGGGGCTAACGCAACGGCAAAACTGGTAGCCCAGCGTTTTGTGTGGCCCAGCGTGAGGAAAGATTGTAGGGAGTGGGCAAGATCTTGCCTAGCCTGTCAGCGGGCTAAAGTAAGCCGACACGTGTCTGCACCTGTAGGCAGTTACGACTTACCACGCGCTCGTTTCCAGCAGGTACACATCGACCTTATCGGTCCACTTCCGGTTTCCCACGGTCACCGTTATTGCCTGACAGCTATCGACCGCTTTACACGATGGCCTGAAGTGATACCTATAGCGGACATCACGGCGGAAACGGTAGCCAAGGCGCTAATCACGGGTTGGATAGCCAGATTCGGTTGTCCAGTAGATATTGTCACAGATCGCGGCCGGCAATTTGAGTCCGCACTGTTTCAGTATCTCTCGAAATCCATCGGCTTCCGCCACATGCGGACAACGGCATACCACCCAGCATGCAATGGTCTTATCGAAAGATTCCACAGGCAGCTCAAGGCCGCTATTACATGCCATGCCGATACAAACTGGATTGATACGCTACCCCAGGTTCTCCTAGGCATAAGATGCGCCTTCAAGGAAGACTTACAAGCCTCTCCGGCCGAATTACTATACGGCGAGCCGTTAAGACTCAGTGGCGAATTTTTCGACCCTAGTTTACCCGGTACCACTGACATAACGGATTTTACCGCGAGGTTACGCTGCTTCGCCTCAAAAATTAAACCGGTTCCCACTTCCCACCACGGCAACAAAAAGATTTTTGTGTTTAAAGAACTGGCAACCGCTGGATACGTCTTCCTTCGCGATGACGCTTCACGAGCCCCTCTAACACCCGTATATTCGGGCCCACACAAAGTCTTGGAGAGAGGTGAAAAATATTTTAAGCTTCTCGTAAAGGGTAAAACAGTCACTGTGACTATCGACCGCTTAAAACCGGCCTACCGTTTGGCCGATGAGCAGCCATCAGCTACTCAAACGCCCATTGTACCCACCACGACCATAGGTACAAAAGTAGCCGCCATACCCCAAACCGCAAGGTCGGACCGAACAAACGACTACGGTCCAGGAAATGTACATAGGACTACTCGTTCGGGAAGGCAAGTACGTTTCCCGAATTATTATCGCCCTTAGCCAGGTCTCTGGAGGGGAGTGATGTGGGCTACTCTCACTTTAATAACGTTTATTCAACGTACCAAACGTTATAATAACTTATAAAATAACATACCACAATATCAACTAACTTACATTAATTATTTACGTATACCTAACTTATATTAATTATTTACATACTTAAACCTAGCACTACAATAGTAACAATAATAGACTAATAACCTAGTCTATTACATAAACACCACCAACACACTATATTATTTGGGTACAGTAAAATCAGTTATTACTAGTCATCATCATCATCATCACAGTTAACGTTGACGTTGTAACTTGTCGTGGTACTACGCGACCGCACAACCCGTACCAGCCGCTGGGTGCGCACGCGCAGCCGGCGTGTCGTGACGTAGCGGCGAGTCAGTCGATCTACCGCCTTGTTGCGAATCGCATGTCGCTCGCCTACCGTGCTTTGCTTACTCGCCCGGCTCGCTTGTTATTGTTTAGATTTAGGCTTTAAATATTCTGCTTGTTGTGATACGCTTACTATTCTTCCGAACTGTTCTCTTCTCGTGTGTGCTTCTTTACTACTCCTTCTGTGCTGTGCAAATAGACAATAAACTATTGCTTAGAAAAAGGACTTTGGATTTATCTCTCACCCGAGCCTACACTACGTAAGTCCTACAGTGGTATAAACATAAAAATTAATAATAACATAGTAGAACGGAAACTCCCGCTCCGAACGGGCTCAAGGTCACGATATGAGAGTATTCGTTAAACAGACTACTCAGTCAGACTACCACGGCCAGCGTCGCCGCACGCGCGTTTGGTTGTTTATAATCTGGTTGTAATGGTTTTACGTGAGCTTGTATGTATTCTATTTTATATTTGTAGGTAAGTAATAATTACTTAAATCACCTTAAATGGCTTCATTTGGTATGGCACTTATAATAACTTCTTAATTAGAAGTGTCTATAATTATGTAATGATTTATAAATCTCATATTTTGTAAAATTGGAATAAAATAATCATCTCAAAGTAAAGAAAAACTTATGTCTTAGTTATATTATCTTTATACGTAAGTACTTACCTAATATTTAATAGCAAGCAACCCTAGCAACACGCCTGGATGACAGAGGGGTGTAACGACGTGAAGGGGGAAGTAGGTATATAAATGGCGGCGTTTTGGACTCTGTCAAAAGAGATTCCGTTCTACTATGTTATTATTTATTCTTATGGTATAAAGAGAAAGAGATGAGAAATCTGATTAGGACTGATTGGGCAATAAACTAAGGTATCTAGTTCATACTTGTCATAGCAGCATCACTTGCCATCAGGTGAGCCACTTGCTCGTTTGCCTTCCTCGTCGTATAAAAAAAACCGGCCAAGAGCGAGTCGGGACTCGCGCACGATGGTTCCGTGGAAAGATTTTAACGCTTTTCCCCAGTGTTTTAAGAAGTCCAGTGTTAGCAGAGCCCTGCTCCTAAGCAAAATGTACGCAGTGTGGGGTCAACTTATATTGGTCTGCGAAATCTACACAGACATAAAAAAATTAAGATTTTGAGACTTACTAGTGGTTGTGCTATAAGAGCTACCTTCATACCAAATTTCAAGTTTCTAGGACAACTGAAAGTACCCTTTAGGTTTTCTCAGTACGGCGATTTGTATGGAAATAGATTTTTTAATGACTGTATCTTTTGATTGCGTCGCTGACTTAGAAGGTTGATTTTTTCACGGCTTTAAGGGACCGCAGGCTTCAGTATTTGATGTTAATTTCAGCATACTACCTCCACGCGTTCCAGAGAAAAAGGGTCTTGACAGACAGACAGACAGACGGACAACAAAGTAATCCTATAAGGGTTCCGTTTTTTCCTTTTGAGGTACGGAACCCTAAAAAAAATTTGTAGAGTTTATTAAGTAGTCATGTATTTGGAATGGAATATATTTTAACTGAATTTCATAATCACCAGCCTTTTTTGCGTCCCACTGCCGGGGGACACTCCTCCCAGAATGCGAGGGCTTGGGCTATAGTTCCCACGCGGGCATAGTGCGGATTGGGAACTTCAACATCATTGAATTGCTTCGCAGGGTTAGCTCACGATGTTTTCCTTCGCCGAAATGTTCATAATAAATTACAAATGTAATTCCGCACATAAATTCTGAAAAAGCCTGGGTTTGAACACATGACCTTCTGCTTGAGAGACCATAGATCAAACCACTAGGCTATCACGGAATAGAATAAAAAAAACTGAATTTGTAACGTAGCACCAAATAATTTATTAACCATAATTCCACAATTGGCCGCTATTTCACTAATGTCTTAAATGTCAGTTTACAATGACAATTCAATAACAGTTTTAAATGATTCGCAGTTAATTACATTAGACCTAATGTAAACGGGATATTGACCGCGGTTACCTTATAGGTTTGATGAGCTCCCGATATTTCGACGCAGTTACATGCATCATCAATCATCAAACTTATAAGGTAAAAAATCGCGGTCAATATCCCGTTTTCATTGTCTGATGTGATGACAATTTAACCTGTTTCATTGCTAATATTTATATTACTAAAACAAAAATCTCCCGTGTCTGCAATTTACACTGAATTGTCATTGTGAACTGACAATTACAACACTGGTGAAATAGGTGCCTGTACAACTTGACGAGAACATGACAAGTTCTAAGCTGCTGATTTAATTATAATTAATTATTTACAAATTAAGGCAGATCAATAATAAATTTCAAATTGACATACATTATTAATATCATAGGCATAGGTATAGGTCAAACATAAAATAACCAAACCACAATATCCCCGAGTTAATACCTACGTCAGCTTTAGACAAGAACAGAAAGAGTGCTCAATAATAATAAGTTATTGCTATAGGTAAACCACAAAAGATTGGCGCATCATGATCCTAGTCTAATCCCTTTCATGGCGGCCAGTAGGCTCGTACCTAAGTCAGTTTTGATGACAAAAGTGTTCAATTGATTCTGGCAAGACCGCCAACGAATAAGCAGCATCAAGGAGCTATCTATACGAGTTATGATTAGAGTCGAGTCTTATTACACTAGCGATTTGCGAGCGAGAGCTTCATACTAACATCGCTCGCGGCGAACACGTTGCGTGATCGCCTTAATACAACTCGCTAGCAAATCGCCAGTGTGATAAGGCTGTTAGGAACAGCTAAAATACTTGCCATAAATCAATGTCTGTATGTCAAATGCATAGTTCATCTACCGCGGCGCGCCAAACTTATTTGGTTTACCTACGAGTTTGTCTGCTATTTCTTTAGCTAAATAAACAGTACTTATAAATGGATATAAACTGTTATTTTAATAGTAAAAATAGGGTAGGCGATTAATTGTGCCGGAGTATATTATTCTGTATACCGGTTTATAGAGCGCCGTTTTGAAAATATGAAAGTTAATGAATCCTTGGTATTTTGTAGTAAAAGCTAACTTATGTGCCATAAATATTGGATATTTATAAGTAATATGGCTAGCAGCGCGAGGTTAATTATTGGGCCAACATTAAAATATCACATTAATTTTTGTTAGGTCAATAAAAAGATTAGTTAGTGAGCTCTATGACACTTCATCCAGGAACATATCAAGCATTGTAGTAGGATATGAAACTAAACAGTGCCACAAAGTTATCACCAGAGTTCAAATTTCATAAACATAAATTAATGAGACTAGATGGTACAGTCGAGTTCTCCAATATCTGTACAGCCAACGGTTCATAAATATCTAAACACAGACCTTATGTAACTGACAATCAGGTCTTTGTATAGATATTTTTGAACTGTTGACTGTATAGATATTGGAGAACTGGGCTGTACTAGGCTCAATGTAATGGTGGTATCCACACATAACAATGTAATTCATACAACTTCTCTTCAAACACTAGCAACTATATTTAAGTACTGCCTAGCTTTGTTAATTTATCTATCATCTACCACAATGTTTAAGATATTTCCCATCTGTACTGTCTAGCACACCAATGAATCACTAAAAATGGTCATAATAATAAGACAATTCATAATCTAAGTTGCATGTAAGTAGAGCACTTTGTGGTTGGTTCAATGATTCTTATACATAATGACTAAATGTTAAAACCTTAATAATATGTGGAATGAAGATCAAATGTTGGGCCCATAACTTATACTATGAAAGAACCTAATTTACATGTGTGAAAAATACAACCATATGGAAACTAAACTTGGTGCATTTTATATTGATGAATGTATCTGTATACTAACCTATGTAAAACTGTAATGTTCGATTACAATTAAATAAATTCCTATTGTGCAAACACCATCCAAAGGCAATTAATATAAAATGGACTCATAGAAAAGGTGGGTTAATTAATAGGTATCTCACTTTCACATCACAGCTAACTTTGTAACTTAAAAAGAATGTTGCAAATCACCAAAGCTGGCACTGGCACCTTCAATTGGACATATTTGCCAAAGATGCAATGTGTCAGACAAAGAACGAAAAAGGCAACATGAATATTAGTGTAGTTTTTGTTTTTTTGAGCAAATCACAAGGCAGCAAAACATGCTGAATTCAACAGCCCCGCAAGGTTATTGACTCAGTCCAAAAATGACTTCACATTCCAGCTAAGCAAGTCTCCAAAAAAAAAATTGGGCTCAAAGTTAACTATCAAGTTATTTAGATTTTTGTTGATGAAACAATAATAGTTATGGGCCAAAATAAGAACTACAAACTACGACTTATACACTAGTAGACTAAAGGAATGTTCATTTCTTTTCAGGTAGTGTTGTTATCTTTCGTCGGAACAGCAAGATATGAGGCTCTGAAAAACAAGAGAACTAATTAATCATTCATACTTTTAAAATACTGAAACATGAATACATATAAAAAACACAGAAAAATGCCAACCCCGGGAATAGAACCCAGATCCTCGACATTCCGTGTCGCTAGCCTATCCTAACACCAATATTGGCATATAGACCAATATGGATTTGAAAATTGGGGAAAAATAAAAAAAGATACTCCAATTAAGAACATGAATTAATCTTTTGACAAATCATGTTATTTATTTTATTTTTATTTTATTTAAATTCAGAACACATACAGTCATTTACATTTAGTTAGAAAAGCATTATTTGTGAACAGACCTAAAGGTTCATAAATATAAATATAGTAGATGTAACAATAATAATAAACAAACAAGAACGGTACATTAAGTCAGGCAAATATCAATTACTTAAGTAGAAATTTTAGATTTTACAAGTTTTTTGAGGGTATAGAGGGAGTCATTAAATGAATCAATATTTAATACCTATTAACTTATAATTAATAATAAATATCATGGGACAATTTACACCAATTGACCTAGTCCCAAACTAGGCAAAGCCTGTACTATGGGTACTAGACCATGGATAAACATACTTATATAGATAAATACATACTTATATACATATTAAGCATCCAAGACCCGGGAACAAACATTTGTATTCATCATACAAACATCTGCCCTGACCGGGGATCGAACCCAGGACCTCAAGCTTCATAGTCAGGGTCTCTAACAACTAGACTATCTGGTTGTCACGTCAATTGAAATGTGATCTTTGTTTTAAGAAAGCATAAAAAGCTGTTTATAATATTCTCTTTAACTTTTTATTATGTTTTTAGTTTATGTTTGTTTATAATGCTGCATCCCAATAATAGGGTAAAATTTTACTCAAAACTTTTGTAGAAAATTTCTAATTAGTTAATAAAAAGTAACAAAGGCGATTTAAAATGACATTAAATCTGAGCTAAAACAAATTTAACTAAAATAAAATAAAAACAAAATAAGGCCCCCATGCATGGTGCCCAAAAGACTGGCAGCGTTTCCTTGCCGAATAGTGATGCTGATTCTTTAAGAGAAAACTGCCAGCCCTTTGGTCACAAGTTGAACACTAAATGTCTTGAGAACTGCATTTGGCCTTAAATAATTATCAACATTATGAACTAAAAGAAAACAAACAATCTTATGAATGTTGGATTGATGGCTTCTGACATTTTCTTAAAGTTAAACACTGATATTTTGTTTATGCAGCCCATGTTCTGAACCATAAACAACAATCTATTGAAATCACTGTGATCACAAAACAAATTACTATGTAAGTAGTCATGTTTGTTTCTACTTTTGTTTAAAATCAATTTTGCAACTAGTGTACTTTTTAATAAACATACATTTATTTGTAATCATGTAACCGCTGACTTTGAAACACAACAAAGAACTAAGGACATATAAACAAAAATTAAATTAAACTAGATGTTCTTACCAGGTTGGTGCGTCATATAATGCACCCACCCCTGGCTCTGTTGCACACCAATACCGCGCCACTCTTGTTCCGACATCAAATGGTTTTTGGGAACCAATTTAACCATTTCTTTAGGTAATACCACGTGCCTGAAACACAATTAAGAATAATGATTAGCTTTCAATTAAATACATTAAAATGTGCAAAGCCATAAATTGTCCTTTAGCTTTTTTTTTGTTTAATGTGGATTGCTTTCAATTGAGTAGGTACTTCATTAAACGTACGCAAATGGTTTGGAGATAATGAAATTAAAGTAAAAAGTAAAACCATTATTTCTCAGCAACCCAGATAAAACCTATGGATACTAGGTTATAATTTATAATATTACAGCAACGCAGCAATATAATGATCATTTATCAAAGATAATCATATACCTGTATTCGTGCTCCTCGTCATAATATTTGTCAGAATAATAAATATCTCTCGACATAATTTCAATCACAAATCGCCGTCGAAGAGAACTCACTGTAGAAACTCACTTCAGCTGTAGGTTTTACTCGCTACAATAGAAACTTCGTTACGTTGAGATAATTTTTTACTTGTTTAGTCAACTTTAGTCTTTCAGAAACATAGAAATCACAGAAAGAAACTAGTAAGTAAATCGCACCGCTGATACGATTCCGATTCCGACAAAGAAGCGGTTAACGAACATCAAATTCGAAATTCAAAATGTTGTCAGTACGGTGCAATGCAATAGCGTGAAGATATTTCACACATGGCAATTAAGTTTTTAAATCTTACCAACGTTTGCTTGACACCCAATTTGTATGTGTTAAAAATATAGTTTTGGACCCTATCAATAAATTAATTTAATAAAAGACTATTTTCAAATAAAAGTAACAAGGAATTCGTTTTTTTTATTCTTCCGTTGTAGTTAATTTAACCGGAAATGTTACATCTCTATATATATTTTTTTTATCAATCAGGATTGCGTTTGGAATCTTACATTTTCGCCATGCATGACTTGCTTTTTAAAAGCTTATCTCCTTCATTGTAGATTTCTGGAAACTTGTACAAATACGAAATCATTTATTTGAGATTCTATACAACTTAGGGTGCTTTCTGCTTTTATATCCCGCTGTCCACGACCGTTCATAGTGAGATCATGGTTATCCATTGAGATAGGAAAGTGGAGGCGTTATATTCTTCTATATGAAGCGTGACTTATACAAATATCTGCCATATCGACACATACATGTCAAACGGCATTTTATCTCTTTTTAACTTACTGACAGCTGCATAAGAGTAGGAGAGACAAACAGTATTTGTTGGTTACTAAATTTGGAATCACTCTCTAAGTGACGTCACGAGTTTACGACAGCGTGGCAGGTGCCACCATGTTCCGTGCAAAGTTTCGTGGTAGATGTGCTGTCAAACGGTAGCCGGCTCCGAATATATTTGCTGTTTTTGTGAGGATTACTCTAAGAAACGAGTTATCATGGTGTGCAGGGCATTGTCTTTAATAGGA
Organism: Clepsis dumicolana; assembly: GCA_963691665.1. Lineage (NCBI taxonomy): Eukaryota > Metazoa > Arthropoda > Insecta > Lepidoptera > Tortricidae > Clepsis > Clepsis dumicolana. The sequence goes on along the minus strand of OY829522.1, from coordinate 10,177,801 downwards.
TAATCATGCCCTAGTGCTGCGTCAGAGAGTGTAGTGTTAAAAAACATTAATCAACCTGAATTGACCCTTCAAAGGTTAGTAACCAGTTACCTTGAATAATTCGAATGTTTTATTGTATTTTGGCATGTATCGTAACATAATGATCTTATAAAATGAGTACGAACGTCTGTTTAAGTACGATTTGTTTTATTTTCCAATGATTTTATTTATTTCAACAGAAATAATTTGCTTGATTTTGGCATATTAGCTTATGCGGTGCTAAGTATCGACATAGGTATCGATGAAATTCTAAACATAGTTTGAATTTTTTTTCGTCAGATTTCCTGTGAATGAAACTGCCAAAAATAAAAGGATTGGAATTGAAAATATAAACCCATGACATAAGACATGGTTTGTCTGCTCGATGCACTTCGACATGTCATGCTTCAACAGAACTCTTAATGTGACGAGATTGATGACGGAGCAATTCAGGTAATTATTAGATCTAAACATATAAAATAAAACCGTGACTTACTGACTGACACACAACGCACAGGCTGAACCAGATTTGAGATTTGGAAAAAATGTCCCTTGAGCACGCTAGAGATAAACTTATAGATACTTAATATTCTTCTTTTTCAGTCTACTCGTGCCTGTCACCTGTGTTGCCTTGTACATCAAGTGTGAGGGTAAGGTAATGTCTGTAATCAAAATGATTATAGATTTAAGGTTTCGCTATCACGGAAAAAGAAGTTGTGAGTGTTGTGACAAAGTATCTTTCAGAAACTATTAGAAATGAATAAAAACTTTGGAGATGCCTAAGGCAAATGTTTTTTATTTTCGCTTTTGTGGTTAGTAGGACCTTGTGCGAGGTCCGTCCCGATCACTACCACCATCTTACTCGCTAATCCTGCCGCTAAGTAGCAGTGCTTGCACTGTTGTGTCCCGGTGTGGAGAGTAAGACAGCCGGTGTAATTACGGGCACAAGAGGAATTCCATCTTAGCTCTCTAGGTTGGCAACGCATCTGCAAACCCATATACACACATGTCATAACTCCTCTATAATGCGTTCAAAAACCGTAGAAAATGTGAAATATCTGCAAAAACCAACATAATTTACAATAAAAAAACAGTCGATACGAAACGTCAGCTCGGTATGTTTACTTATCTATGATAAAAAACAACAGTCAAATTCGTGACAGGTATGGATATGATAATGCCTTCTGCTTCTGAACGTGTCTTAGAGTACTTATAATATGTGTGTAGATAAAAGTAATGTATGCTACTCTAGATAATTAGGCCTTAAAACACTCGTAATGTAACAGTTGCATAAACTACTATAGCGTAGATTTTATCGATATCGATATCTGCATACGTTTAACAGTCCCAACCCTATGAAAAGCAGCCATGTTACGTGCCAAATTTTGGTAGGTATGCACGCTAATTCTGTAGGTATCACCGGTCCACTTGCTATTATGTCTGTGTGGTTATCCATACAAAATTCATGTAGGGCTTCTAAGTCTACATTTGTAACAATGCGCTTATTCCTGTTTCATGACAATGCCCTTTGATAAAAAAAAAAACCATAGGTATAAAACGTAATTATAGAATTTACAGTAAGTAATTTAATCGTTTATTTAAGTTCACAAATAAAAAACAATAAATACAACTAAAAGTAACATAATTAATCTTAAGACTACTTTTGTGTATAATGTTTTCTTTTATGCCTTTCAAAATCAGATTTTTGTGCAAACTTATGAGAGCATACATTGCAAGTGTAGGGTTTGTCTCCATTATGTTGGTGCTTCACATGTCTCCCGAGGTTAGAAGCGCGGGCGAAACGGGCGCCGCAAACGCAACAGACGTGGGGCTTCTCTCCGGTATGAGATAGAATGTGCTGCTTCAGCTCGGTTCGGGTTATGAAAGCGCGCGAACATGACTCACATTCGAAACTCGTCTCACCTGTGTGTCGCCTGTAAAAAAAATAGTGTTTGAAAAAGTTACTTTACATACAAGTTGTACAAAACCAGGACATAACAAATAATGCTATCTATCAAATGTGTAAAAAAACAGGTTTGTTCTTTTGACTTTTTGGGACAAATGCTTGGTAAAATGTAAAAAAAATCTACAGTACTTAAGAATGATGATAACCTCTTCTTTTTCTCTATTTTAGCTTCATGGTTATGTCTATTAACTCATTACCTTATGTGGTACTTTAAGTGGCCAACTGTGCGGAAGCTACGAGGGCATAGTGTGCAGGGGTAGGGTAACTGGCCAGAATGCTTGCGTTGATGTGCCAACAGGCCTGAGGAATGAGCAAATAATAATCCGCATATGGTGCACTCTAAGGGTTTCTCTCCCTGGAAAAACACAACAGAAAACTTACATTTCATTTCACATATGACCCTTAACTCAGCCATAAGAATAAATAATAACATAGTAGAACGGAATCTCTTTTGACCGAGTCCAAAACAACGCCATTTATATACCTACTTCCCCCTTCACGTCGTTACACCCCTCTGTCGTCAAGGCGTGTTGCTAGGGTTGGTTGCTGTTAAATGTTACTTACGTCTAAAGATAATATCGCTAAAATATAAGTTTTTCTTTACTCTGAAATCATTATTTTTATTCTAGTTTTACAAAAAATTAGATTTATAAATCATTATGAAGGTCTACATATTATAGACACTTCTAAATAAGAAGTTATTTTAAGTGCCATACCAAATGAATCCATTTAAGGTGATTTAAGTAAGTATTACTTATGTACAAATATAAAATAAAATACAATACAATACAATACAATACAAATATTCTTTATTGAAAACCACAAAATAGTACAAAGAGATTACAGAAAACAGGTATGGTAGACAATAGGCGGTCTTATCGCTTAAAAGCGATCTCTTACAGACAACCAAAAAAAAATAGAGAGAGAGAGAAACATTTATTCACATACATTCGACACATACAGAAAGATGAAACAGTACATTTAAAGGAATAGAATACAATGGAACACATAGCTATATTATTTAACAATACAAAATGTTTGCACCAAACGATGTGAAATGGGCCCCACTCAGCATAATGTTGCGGCAAGCCGCAACGCTGTTTTTCTGCAGAGCCCATTTTAACCTAAAACTAGACACAAAGTGCATACACAAACATACACAAACACATACTCAAACCGTGACGACACAATACATACAGGCTCACGTAAAACTATTACAACCAAATTATAAACAACCAAACGCGCGTGTGGCGACGCCGGCCGTGACAGTCTGACTGAGTAGTCTGTTTAACAAATACTCTAATATCGTGACCTTGAGCCCGTCGGGAGCGGGAGTTTCCGTTATACTATGTTATTATTTATTCTTATGACTCAGCTTCAAAAAAAGCGATTCTTAAACACTTACAGTATGGATCCGTAAATGCACTTTTAAATTTTGTGCCAGAGAAAAGTTTTTTTCACAGTGCGGACAAGCAAAGGGCTTTTCACCAGTGTGTATTCTAAGATGCATTTTCAACCTAAACCTGAAATCATGAGCTTTATTTAAATACAAGTCTTTGCACTTCACATACCACCTCACCTATTATCACCTTAAATACATACTTACTTTGAAGACAAAACCTTCCCACAAGTGGAGCATTGCTCTTTCCGTGCCTTTTTTGGTTTCCTATTTTTTAATTGCAAACCAGTTTCGTCAATTTTTTCAGTCTTCAATACACTTTCATACAATATTGAAGGTTTAACAGTAATATCCTCAAAAATATCAGTGTCCCCGTCCATCTCATCCATACTGTCTATGTTTTTGGTGAAAATATCATCATTTCTAGGTATATTTATGTTTTTTGTGATGCTCTCTCTTAGATATGAATCCGAATTTTTGCACAGTTTTATAAAATCGATGCAGTTGTCCAGTTTTATTATACACTCTGAGCATACTTTGTTTGGTAGACCATCGTCTGGAATTATCTGCAATGAAAGGTGGAGTTAAAAAAAAAATACAGGTAAAAGTGGAATCTAATAAAAAAAATTATCCTCACCATTACTTTAGCCAGGGACATTATTTCAGTTGATAGCATTATTTCGCCTCGTTTCTGAAAAATACCCGTTAACGCTTCCGCACTTAAACATAGCCTACACTGATTACAGTTATTAGAGTCCATAGCTACGGGTTTAACCACGTTTAATCACCGTAAAATTACTGTGAAAAAATTAAACAAAATAATAACAAAAACAAAATAAAAGTAACCAAAAAACCAAAACAATTTTGTTTACTAAAAAATCTAAAAGTGACAGTGGCAGCAAAATTTTAACCGTGTGGCACATGTGTGTGGGTGAATTGACGCTTAACCAGTACCGTGTTTTATAAAGCTACAAGTTACAATTTACAAGCGGAAGTCTCATTCTATCACTTTTTGTTAGAAAGAGACTTCCGCTTGTAAATTACAACTTGTAGCTTTATAAAACACGACCCAGGCGTTTTTAATTATAGCTCGAGTGTTTAATGCCGCTATCACACTTCGTGTTTTCTTCGAATTGCCGCTCGAACTAAAAGCACGACGTAGATGCAATAACAAAAATAAAATACTCGACATTATTTACTACATTGATGAAGATTCGTTTTCGTTGATAACACTAGGGGATGAGGATGAGTATGTGTGACTTCCTTAATCTGAGGTGTGAATGCAATAACTTTAGAACAATGACCTTGAACTCGAACAGGCCCTAAACTATGAAGTGCAAAATTCGAACTTCGTGTCGTGCCGTCCCGCTCACGCTAATATGATTTAATACGAGAACGAGCGGGACGATACGATACGAACTTCGATTTTCGAATTTCGTAGTCGTCCCCCAGGCCCTAAACTATGAAGTGCAAAATTCGAACTTCGTGTCGTGCCGTCCCGCTCACGCTAATATGATTTAATACGAGAGCGAGCGGGACGATACGATACGAACTTCGATTTTCGAATTTCGTAGTCGTCCCCCAGATTTTCAACCTATCACTTCCCTTCCCCTTCCCTCACTAGGTACTATGTGTACTTATCTCTTAGTAGTCTGTGACCATCCTTACGTGTTGTAAATTATAGTTTTTGTTTATTGGGTTTTACTTCGCAATGGCTTCCACTTCGTCTATAAAACTTTACCACTTCCCATTAAGTGGACCGTCTCGGGGAGCTCTACTTGCGGCTAGAGCGATCGGTGTTCCGTTGGAAGTCAAAATAGTTAATTTGCATAAAAAAGAACAGCTAAATGAAGAGTTCTTGACAATTAATCCTCAGCATTGTGTTCCTACTTTGGATGACCATGGCTTTGTTATTTGGGAGAGCCGCGCGATCGCTTCCTATCTGGCAGATAAGTATGGGAAGGATGACCAACTATATCCAAAAGATTTGAAACATCGCGCCATTGTAAATCAGAGATTGTACTTCGATAGCTCGTCTTTGTATGTGAAAATAAGGGCTATTTGTGTATGTAGTTTGGTTAAAATTAGGTGTGTTGTAATGAAGATTTCAAGATTGCTTCGTAAACATGTTTCTTAATTTTAGTTCCCTGTTCTTTTCCTGGGTGAGACTGAAATCAAAGAGTCTCTAAAGAATGACCTTAACATCACACTTGGATTTTTGGAAGAGTTCCTGAAAAGCACTAAATGGGTTGCAGGAGACAGCCCTACCATTGCCGACACATCCATTTATGCATCGTTGTCAAGTATTTTGGTAAGATCTCTATCATTTTGGTGAAATACTTTTTTGTATAATGTTATCTTGTCTGGGGCTTATAAATCTTATAATATTTTTTTTCTATTAATTGAAATGTTTAAATTCTTAGGCTGTGGGCTGGGACATCACATCCTTCCCTAACATCCAGCGGTGGCTCAAGCTCTGCACCACATTGCCTGGGTTTGCTGAGAATGAACAAGGAGCCAAAGAATTTGGAGAAGCTGTAAAAAAGAATCTCAAGAATTAATATAAAATATTATTTATTACTTAACAGGCTTAACAGATGTTGGCTTATGGTGCTAGTGTAAAACTGAATTTTTTTTTTGTATAATTATTATACAACATTATTACTTATAAAACTTCAATATTAATTGCTGCTCATTTCTAACTCTCCTCCTAATTACAATGTCTGACTTATACCCATATTTGGACATAATAGCAATCACTTCCTGTGGAATGTTTTCTTCTATCAACAAAAGGTAGAAAGTGCCATCTGGGGCAAGTTTCTTTGGTATCATGTTGAGTAGTCTGTCTGTCACTTCCCGTCCTTTGATTCCTCCTGCCCAACTAGCCCTTATGTCTGACCCTCCGCACTCATCAGAATTGGTCACAACATAAGGTGGGTTGAAAATGATAACATCAAACATCTCATCAAAGAAAAATCCACATAAATCCATATTGATAGCTTCAAGCATCACATTATTGTGTTTAGCAGTAACCTGTGATAGTGCACAAGCTTTTAAGTTAACATCAGTGCACATACAAAATGTTTGTGGAAATGCCATGCCAAATGCTGTGATAACTACTCCACTTCCTGAACCAACTTCTAAACAAAAAGTTGGGTTCTTTAATCTCAAATATTCTAGGTCTTTTTCTAGTGCATCTATGAGAAGAAAGCTATCTTCAGCAGGTTCATACACATGGTCAAATTCAGCCTTGTCAATGTGGTTCTGATATGGGGTCTCCATAGCTAGTTGATGCTACCTTTTTCAGAGACAATTCTGCTGCCACTTGGCCTGTCTATGGGGTTTTGCGACTGGGATTCTGATACAGTCAGCACACCCTTTTCTTTGATGACCATACGTCTTATGTCATTCAGTCTATCCTGAAAATAAAATAATGAAGATTAAAACAACACCAGCATTACCATGTACTTATTATTATCATGCCATGACTTTTTAAGCACTGATTATATTATGATAAGAAATTATGACTTTGTCTTACTTGTGAGGCTTGTAGAACATTAAGTACTACAGTCACTTTGTGCTTGCAGGCAATTAGTTTCTTCACATAGGGGTCCAAGTCGGGATGATTGTTCAATGCTTCTCTTACTTTCTGCAGTTCTTCATTCAATGAATCAATCTGCTGCCTTAATTCTAACTGCGATATCCTGCAAAAGACGCTTGTATAACAGTAATGGCACGACAGTTGCTATTTAAAGTTAAGTTTTTTACTACATACCTACTATATTATTTATTATAGACTAGAAAAAACAGCACACCACGTCATGCCTACTTCTATTAGTTATTAAAGTAAAGTTTTACCTAGTGGCTCTAACCCGTTCATCTAGCTGGTCAACTGTAGGCTTCAAAAGACCTAGGAGGCCCTCTGCAAGTGTGTCTCTAGTAGGATTGTCACATAAGTTGCCTGTGTTCTCATCGGCCGATGTAGTCGTACTTTCTGTGTCGTCCATTGCGAATTCTACTTTCCCATTTTATCAAACTGCTGCCACTGCTGGTTTTTTTTAATCTGGGTGCAGATATCGAATTGATTAGACTCCACTCCAACGACCACGATTCTTTTCAGAAAATCCCAAATTTTTACATCGCGGACTCAAATCAAAATGGCATTATGGCACGTTAGTTTTGACAAGCCACTTTTTTTTTATTCATCCCATAGGAAAAAGGGAACTGAGTACATACAGCCACGTCTGATGTGTTTTGTAAATTTCTGTATAAAAGTCGTCAGTCTGTCCTAGTCACGTCCTATCAGGTGCTCATGCCTTCCGTAAAGCGATGGTGTATTTTACGGCGAACGACGGCGACTAGGACAGACTGACAACTCTGACGGTAAAAAAAAAAAAATGAAAATAATCGATTTATTGATTATTTTTGTTTTATTTTTATGAAACATTCATAGAATGAAATTCAACATACAATGACAATGCAAAGAAAAATTCGTTAAGCAGCTGGACTTGAACCAGCAACCTCGGTAATCCGTACCACGCTCCACCAATTAAGCTATACTTAACGTTGGTGTACCTAACGAATTTTTCAATGCCTTGTGTCATATTTTATTTGGAAGATCTCTCCTCAGCGCCATCTATGAGTAGCTTAATCAAGCAGCTCACCCACTACGGAACTTCTACAGTTACGCATTAGTGGCAAGAGATGGAGCTATTTTCTGAATTAATGAAAATAATCGATCTATTGATTATTTTTGTTTTATTTTTATGAAACATTCATAGAATGAAATTCAACATACAATGACAATGCAAAGAAAAATTCGTTAAGCAGCTGGACTTGAACCAGCAACCTCGGTAATCCGTACCACGCTCCACCAATTAAGCTATACTTAACGTTGGTGTACCTAACGAATTTCATTCTATGAATGTTTCATAAAAATAAAACAAAAATAATCAATAAATCGATTATTTTCATTGATTCAGAAAATAGCTCAATCTCTTGCCACTAATGCGTAACTGTAGAAGTTCCGTAGTGGGTGAGCTGCTTGATTAAGCTACTCATAGATGGCGCTGAGGAGAGATCTTCCAAATAAAATGACACAAGGCATTGAAAAATTCGTTAGGTACACCAACGTTAAGTATAGCTTAATTGGTGGAGCGTGGTACGGATTACCGAGGTTGCTGGTTCAGTTCCAGCTGCTTAACGAATTTTTCTTTGCATTGTCATTGTATGTTGAACTCTGACGGTGAGAGGACTTTAATATACAGAAATTTACAAAACACATCAGACGTGGCTGTATGGACTCAGTTCCTTTGCCTATCCCTTATGGGATGAATTAAAGAAAAAAAAAATTAGGGCAAGGAGTAAAAATTTGTTATTATTTCTTTTTTTTATTCATCCCATTAGGGATAGGCAAAGGAACTGAGCCCATACAGCCACGTCTGATGTGTTTTGTAAATTTCTGTATATTAAAGTCCTGTCATCGTCAGAGTTGTGTCAGTCTGTCCTAGCCACGTCCTGTCAACTGCTCATGCCTTCCGTAAAGCGATAGTGTACTTTACGGCGAGCTATGGCGAGCAGTAGCCGGCGGATATTTGGGGGTCACAAACGGAGGGAATACGCGTTTTCACTTGAATTCTTCATTTGCTGGGCACTTTCACGTCAATTTGTTGTATAATACACTATCTTTATTATCCACCAAACAACATTAAGCACAGAAACTAAAATTCAATTAACGACACGATCCACTCTCATCGGTTTCCCGCCAAATTCCCTAAAAATTTGTTAATTTTGACAGCTCGATCCAAAGAGAATATAATCACTACGGTTCGATCAGCGCTGCCGTTAGTGTATTGTTGATGTTTGCAAGTTATTAACATAAATTTGGTCAAAGCAGTGAAAGCAAGTCCAAACCTATTTAATAAAATGCCTAAAAAGATTGTTATGCCTGCCGTGATCTGGCTCAGTGATAAACTACATATTGAACAAAATATATCCAGTAATTTCAACTATTATGAGTAAGTGCACCTGTTTATAACCAAACAAGTTGTATTACAATCCTTCGTCTGTAAATTATACGCGTTTTCCATAGATCCCCATTAATACATTATACAATATAAGTAATGACCTTATATTTTCCCACTTCACAGAAAATTTCAATTTAAAAAGTTAATAGCTGGAGTAGGGGACTTCATTTTAATTTCAAACGCCGACTCAGCAGAACCAGACACGGAGGAAGGCTGCGATGCGGCCCGGATCGTTGCCTTGTACGAAGATATCTCTAGTAATAGTGACCCCTTTCGGGCTAAGGTTCAATGGTATTCAAGGCCTAGTGATCTACCTAACTGGTGCTTTAATAACATAGAACCCATTGACTTTATGGAGAAAGAGGTAAGCAAGCTAAGGTGTCAATAGAATATTTTCTCTAAAAAAACCCTGCAAACACTAACTTTTAGTATTCTTTTTGTAATGCTGCTTATCTTGGATGAAGTTCTTCTACTAGCAAGGTAACAAATCCAAGGTAACTTTGCCATAATTATTTACCTGCCTTATTTAGCTGCAAAGTAAGTGAACCAGGGGCATTAAACTATTTTCCATTTAAAAACAAGTGCAATCATTACCTGCTTGTCTATTTCCAGGTCCTGGAAGACCACCGCCCATTCTCTACTGATGTCTCCATCGAAACCTTCTTCAAGAAGTGCCAAATTACTCTTGCTCATACAAAAGACACAAACTACCATAGCACATCAAGCTACCATTACATTTGTCGCTACAGAGTCACTGCATTAAGCAAAAGGAAGGTCCAAATTGAACCAGTATTAGAAGAAGAGAGGCAAGCACTTCACTACTTAAGTACACCTAGTAAAACCCCTAGCGCTAAAACAAAAACGCCTAAAACACCTACCAGTCTAGTAAAGCGCATGAGCCGAGTGTCTATATCTGAACCAAAGAATTGGAGTATCAGTAAGAATGATGGCACAAAATTACTACTCAAAAGAGCTATTCTAGCTGACAGGGTTGAAAAAGACTCACCAAAGAAAAGCACACCAAAAAGTACTAAGAAGTTAAACAATGATAATATTGCTATGGAATTGAAAGAGAATGCAGATGGGGGTTTACCCACTCTGATAATTCGACCACACCTTCTTGGTACTCCAAAAAGGAAAGCTTCTGTCTCTAAAGCTAATGACACTGAGACACCAAAGAAAGTTTTAGTTTTTGATGATGATGAAGAAGATACCAGTCGGTCAAGAAGAAAGAAGAACTCAGTATGCCATGATGAAAACATGTCACCTGTCAAGCAGACTCCAACTAAAGTCACTCGCTCTGGTAGAGTCACGAAAAACCCAGTCAGTTACTTGGAGGAAGATTCCCCAGTTAAAAGAACCCCTAGAAAATCTGTTAGGAAGATGAGTGTTAGTGATGATGACTTTCAACCTATTCCTAGCACTCCAAAGACGCCTAGGACGCCTAGGACTCCTAGGACTAAAGCTACTCTTACAAGGACTCCTAAACGCAGTGTTACTAGGAAAATTCTGACTAGCCAACTGACCCCAACACTACACAGCAGGGCTCATTCTGTGGATAATATTGATGGTAAGAATATTAACAAGAAAGTTCTCCTAGTTTCTGTAATGTTAATCTATGTGTATATTGCATTTTTAGATAGATAAAACACACAGGGGGGAAATCAACTGAAACATGAGATAAACGTCGATTAGTCGAGCTCGCGAATCACCGACAAATTGTAAATGGAGGGGCGCCACTTTTAGATCTCACGCCATCTAAACATCTTGATAAGACCACCACTGAAAACTTCAACACTCTGTGCCTATTTTCCTTGGGCCTTCAACCATTTTATGTTTCTAAAGTTTGTTATAATTTTCAGAAATACTAAAAGAAAACAACTCATTACCTGGAAGGGAGAGCCAGATGGATGAAATACTGTCATTTGTTAGATCCAAACTTTTGGGTGGCACAAGTGGGTAAGTACAAAAATCAAAGTTCTGACAGTGTCGCAAACTTGTGGGATAATATAATTTAGAGATGCAAATGACTATCTGTAGCAATGTCTATGTCTCATCAAGTCATGTCTGCCAGGCATTTCCACAGTCACATAACCTTGAGTTTGATCTGCCCCATCCAGGTGCATGTATATATCAGGCGTGCCGGGGACAGGTAAGACGGCCACGGTCTGCTCTGCACTGAAGCTGCTCAAAGAGGAAGTGGATTTACCAGAGTTCCAGTTGGTCGAGGTCAACGGCATGCGCATCGCCGAGCCCCGGCAGGCCTATGTGCAGATCTACAAGCAACTCACTGGCAAGTCTAAGCCCAGAGTTTTATCATTTCAGTTTGCAATGAAAATTGTTTGAAAAATACCTGCCTGGATCAGAAACCTATTTAACTGTGACCAGGGACTCAATGAGTCATTTCGTTGGTTTTTTTCTAGTGTTAAAATTAAATGAAACCTCATTAACTTAATATATGTAATATCCAATTCACAGGTAAAACCGTGGTGTGGGAGCAGGCCTGCTCTCTGTTGGAGAAGCGGTTCAACAACCCCGGGCCGAGGCGGACGCCGACAGTGTTGCTCGTGGATGAGGTATGGTAGCAAAAATGATATTACGTAAATGTGAATGTAGTTTAAATTGATGTTGACAAGAACTGACGGGTAGGCGGACGAAAGTGCAGCCAAGATCTGGATCTGTTCAAGTTCTGGTTGTTGTCTTAAACGGTGCGGTAGCAAGACCAGTCTCGCAGTCTCGAATATTGTATTAAGCTGCCAGTCGCGCAGACAGACTGACAGGCAGACCTGCACAAACGACTTAGACCTGCACGGCAGGTGTAGTAAATGAGCTCTCACTAATTCTGCAGAAGCCTGTAGTCTCACTAGAATGTTTTGTGACGTGATTGTAGCTGGACGCGCTGTGCACGCGGCGGCAGGACGTGCTGTACAGCATAATGGAGTGGGCGGCGCGCGACGCGGCGCGGCTGGCCGTGCTGGCCGTGGCCAACACCATGGACCTGCCCGAGCGCGCGCTGGCGGCCCGCGTCGCGTCCCGGCTCGGTCAGTGGCTACGCGGTGTCTACACACCATAATAAATACGGATGATGCCTAGTTGGTATTGCATTACAGAACTATATGGCGTCTGCCTCAAACTGGCTCCTTTTAATTTTGGTTCAGTGTCGGGCATCGCTTTTTAAGTTTTTTTTTTTGTCGTGAACTGTGAGTTTGTAATGTTGGTTATATAATATAAGGACCAGATAATGTCATGTCGCCAACACCAAAGCTTAGTGAATCCCTGACTTGATAAATATTTTTCAACAAGTGAGGCCTATCTAGTTCATGGTCAGAAACGGTGTTTTTATAACCAATGGTGTTCATTCAAGCGGACTTGCCCAACCGGTTGCTAGAAAATTCCAAATTAATTTGGTGACACCGTGTATATCCGTCTACATGCTGTGTGTGTCACGTGGTTGCGCGTTGCAGGGCTGACGCGGCTGACGTTCCCGCCGTACACGCACGCGCAGCTGCAGCGCATCGTGGCCGCGCGCCTCGCCCGCGCCGACCTCAGCGCCGACGCCGCGCAACTCATCGCACGGTAAACCGTTTTTGCTAAGAAACAGCTCAAAAAGTGGAGCTTTTTGTTACAATGTCGTGGGGAAACTTGGATTACTTTTCCAGGGCGCCGGTGGGTGATTATAGGAAAGTTCATTGTCATTTTTTTCGCAAATGATAAAAAAACGTGGTTTGGTACACGTGGAAGTGTCATTTTTGAGACTCGTGCAAAATGACATATTTTCCCCATTTATATCACAAAGTACTATTTTCTTGCTAACTGTACCTGCATTGTAATCCAAACTTCAAGTCAATCCGAACACTGATAGTGGATCAAAGGGTCTGGCCGGAATGCCATAGTAAAATCGCCCCTGGCTGTATATGAAATATTCTTATGCACGTTTAATTGTCTTATTGTTAGATATATCTGTACCGAATATTAAGCCTTAAATACATACGGTTTGCGAAAAAAAAAAACTGTTTTTTTTTTTGCCAAACTACGTAACCGATTGACTTAATATTCCGCTATTTTATACATTTGTTTAAGATACATTTAATTTAAAAAAATAAGCGTCCTAACGTTTTTTGAAGTGGACAATTTTGCTTATTCAAGTTAAAAAAAAAATTTTTTTACTACTTGCGAGTCAGCGACGCCTACCATATTTTGTTATAATATACGCAATTTTATATTCTGTTATATGTATTTTTTCCAAAAATATTGGTTTGGATCAACAAAGTCGAAATACGTTATTTGTATAAATATCATATTGATTCGATACTTCGACCCGTCATTGCGAAACGCAAGTTTTTGAAATTCGAACATGGTGAGCGGCAACTTACATTTTTATTGAAATGCACCTCTGTGGTTCTATGGTTTATACTTACGCATGTTTTAAAAAAAAGCCGGACAAGTGCGAGTTGGACTCGCGCACGAGGGTTCCGTACAAAGATTTTAACGCTTTTTCCCAGTGTTTTAAGAAGTCCTGTGTTAGCAGAGCCCTGCTCATAAGCAAAATGTATGCAGTATGGGGTGACTTATATTGGTCTGTGAAATTTACAGACAGACATACATAGTTAAGATTTTGAGAATTTTCCGAGTGATTGTGCTGAGCTATCTTCATACCAAATCTCAAGTTTCTACGACAACTGGAAGTACCCTTTGTGTTTTCGGGGCACGGCAATTTGTATAGAAACAACCTTTTTAATGACTGTATATTTTGATAGCGTTGACTTAGAAGTTTGAATATTCCGTTAGGATTTGTGTCGGTTATTTTATTGTTCACATTTTTTTTGTGCTGACTGCTTCATTCGTTTGCGGGGTGTGGTATCTATTGCTATTTCAATCACAATCTTGTCATGCAGTTTTTCGACCCAAGCGCATTCATTTCATGGATTTGTCATTCAAGATTATAGTTATAAATACGAGTTCATACATTTACCGTCGAATGCTAATGAACTTAATCTAGACATTTCACATAGCGCAAATAATTCCTTAGCGACTTTTTTTATTAACCTTTTAACCGTCACAGTCATCTAGTAGTGGCAACCAATGGAAAGGCTCACACGTCAACGTCATCAATACATGATCAACATTCCACTCGAAATAAATCCTTCTACGACTTTCGATCTATTTGTCTACTAGACGGTTTGTTCCGTGGCGTACAGAGCAAGACACTTAATTCGTAGTGTGGCGGTCAAGAGGTTAAAGTTATATTGTATGTACAGTAAGGTAGCAGCAGTGTCGGGCGACGCGCGCCGCGCGCTAGCGCTGTGCTCGCGCGCGTTAGAGCTAGCGGCGCCCGGCGCCGGCGCAGGGCTGCGGGAAGTGCAGTTGGCGCTCGGCGAAGCGGCGTCCAGCGCCAGTGTGCGCGCTATACGAGCCTGCGCGCCAGTCGAGAGGCTGCTATTACGGGCGGTTGCTGCCGAGGTAATTCTACGACCTAGTCTAAAGAATTATTGAGTTACAGGTGGACCACAAATATAAGTTACATCGGCTATCTTCGTCCGCGAAGACGAGTGTAGACAAACGCCGAACTAAACCGACTATAAGCACCATGCAATAAAGACCTTATTGCGTTATGCGCTAGGTAGAATATGCAATGATAGCTAACAATTTATGGACGCAGTGACGCGTAGCGCCGCGCCGTAGAAACTTATATTTTATGGTACAACAGCCCCTCTAGCACGGTAAGGTTTATCCACCCATTTTATTTACCAATGAGCGTTAAACGATTTTATGTCGCGGTATTTTATCCACACACAATGACAATTGAGTAGACAATTTATATACTGCACGGTAGCAAATGTAGGTAATGGTAATTACTACTGTGTTGACAGTTCCTTGGGATAAATTTAAACTAGGTTTAATTTTATGTTTCATCAATAGCATGTTACCTGTATAAAAATTGTCTACAGGTAGAGCGAACCGGTTCCGACGAGACGACCCTGTCCCGCGCGCTGTGCACCGCCGCCGCTATCGTGGCCCTGGACGGCCGCCCCTACAGGTCTGCGGCCAGTGTCCGAGCCCCGTCGGCCTCCCAAGCCCACGCCGCCTGCGCGAGGCTGGCCGCCGCGCGGTTGTTGCTGCTTGAACCTAAAGCTTCTGAGCCGAGGCTGCTGTTAAATGTTAGTGCCGATGACGTGCATTACGCTACCAGGCAGATTGCTGTGTGAACTGGTAACAGGGATGATCATCCGAGCTTGAATCTCGTAAAGGGGTCGATGAAATTTTCAACTGATTCAAAATTATGGCCCTTTCATCTTTAATATGGCTTCGATTGGAGGCTTTGAATTTGTGAAGACAAGTTTATAACTGACATTTCTTTAGTTTAATAAGAGTTTAGTTTAATGCTGTTAATTTAACATGTTAAATTGTAATTGTTTGATTTCGAAAATTTTTCAGCTGGCTCCACCTTTTTTTAAGTAATATGCATGATGAGATGATTAATTTATGAAATGACATGGACTACGAATTTATTTTAAGTT
Source organism: Clepsis dumicolana (assembly GCA_963691665.1). NCBI lineage: Eukaryota > Metazoa > Arthropoda > Insecta > Lepidoptera > Tortricidae > Clepsis > Clepsis dumicolana. The sequence goes on along the minus strand of OY829522.1, from coordinate 10,161,874 downwards.
TTTAGTGATCTTTTTCAAAGCAGGACTTAAATAGTCATAAAAGTATGTGATCATCATTTTTAATGACAAATGACTGGCTATGGTACAATTTTAGTGAATAAATATATTTTAAGTATAAGTGCTCTGATATTAATTAACAATCTCCCATTTGTAGAATTTTTATTAGTGCTTCTGTGTTGTCATCTTTCACAGCTTTCCGACTTGCTGCTACGACTGATTTGCTGTATTTTCCAACTATAACAAAATAACTTGACATGAATCATACTTGCATACAATTTTTAAAACGTCAAATTCATAAATTGAAACAAAATTAAAGGACAACTTCTAAGGGTGGAATAGTTGATGTTATTATTACACCACATGAAACTACGCTGGGTGGATTAGTTGATCGACAGCAGTGCCTAGCGCCCTTATTAGCCTCGTGTAGGTATGCAATAGTAGTTTATGCAACTGCTACATAATAAGGGTCCTTAAAACACGAGTGTGTTTTTATGAAACGAGGCGAAGCTGAGTTTCATAATAGGATCACACGAGTGTTTTATGTGGAGTTGCATACATTACTTTATCTACACACATATTATAAGTACTCTAACATGGGTTCAGAAGCCGAAGGCATGTATCATACCCATACCTGTCACGAATTTGATAGACAAACATACCGAGCTGACGTTTCGTAAACTGTTTTTTTTTGTAAAAATAAATAAATCACATGATTAATTATACATGTCGGACTGAACTCGACTTATATACGTGAATGATCCGTTTTATTTCACTATGATTGTAAAGTCATCAGACACAGATTTATTACTTTACTGCTGGACCTGCTGGTCGTGGTGAGGCGACGATGTACTGCAATGCAGGTCATTTTCTACGGTTTCTGAACGCATTATAGAGGACTTATGATATGTTTGTAGATAAATACATAAGACGAATTTACCTAGGAAATTTCTGTTTTGTCCAAACATAAAATTGTAAAGACCAAATAAAAATTCAACAGTAAACCTCTGAGTCTCGCAGCTTGCTGCAATATCTTGTGCAGCGTCTTCAGCGAGGCGACGGCTTGCTCCTGCGTGGCGCGACGCACGTGGCAGTTCATCAGTAACTCCTCGTTCAGCATCACCACCTCTTTGTAACGGCTTAGCATTTCTTTTCTACAAGAAGTCAAGCAAGTCTTTTTTCATCCATTCCATCCATACATTCCGCGACACGGACAAACTCGCGGGCAACATGTGTAAGTAAGCCAAGCTAAGTGAAGATTCATTCATGTACTAATTGAACAGAAAACATAGTTATCAAAAGATTTCCTTAGCTATTCAGCGGGGAAACGTGGCCAGTACTATGGGGGCCTTTGCGTCGGATGTGGGCTGTGATTTTTAAGGATTACTAGTCATTGTTTTTTTGTTTAAGTACATGTTTTTCTTTATTTCTTTTATATTTTACATTGTTGATTTTACCTGTAAATAGTATGATTACATTAATTACGTACAAATCATGTCCTGCGGCATCTTGGGCGGCTGGTAACAGAGCGGTAATTAGTTGTGCTCTTTCAGCAGTCTCAGCCGCTAAGCGTGACCTCATCTCGCCCATTTGAGAAGCATTGGCCATTTCTTCGCGAAGTATGGTATCGGTTTGAGGAAATTGTGCAGTAGACTGAAAAGTTTAGAAGAAACAAACAGTAAGCATAAGTTTAAGTTTGAATTTCGATGCAAGTTTCAACCGGAAGTAGTTTAATTTTTCTAACCGTAGAATGTAACTTCAATTTTACGGTTGGCTCGATTTCGATTATTACAATAAATCTAGAGCACAGCACTAATCAAAATGGCGACGCGTCACATTTCTATCTTGTCTATGGTATTAGCGGCGTGGAGAACTGTCAAAAAACCAAACGGTACCGCAATAAACTCTGTTTTTATTTTAAAATAATATCTTAAAATGGTTGAAAACAACGATGTCGAGTTGTCGGAGGCTGAGGCTGAGCAATACGATCGCCAAATTCGTCTATGGGGGTTGGAGTCCCAGAAACGACTACGTGCTTCAAAAGTTTTGATCATCGGGCTATCCGGTTTGGGCGCCGAAACAGCAAAGAACATTATCCTCTCCGGAGTCAAGAGTGTATGTTTACAAGACAATGAGAAACTAAAGGAAGTCGACTTGTACTCTCAGTTTCTTGCTCCGCCAGATAAAATTGGGGAGAATCGAGCGGAAGCGTCATTGACGAGAGCCCGAGCTTTGAACCCAATGGTGGAGATCATATCGGAAACTAAAGGCGTTGATGAGCTGCCGGACAGTTTCTTTGCTGCCTTCGACATCGTGTGCGCGACCGGGCTCAAACAGGAGCAGCTAGAGCGTATTAACAACGTGTGCCGCGATAACAACAAGAAATTCCTGTGCGGCGATGTTTGGGGCACGTTCGGATACATGTTTGCCGATCTAGTTGACCATGAATACTCGGAAGAAATAGTTCAACATAAAGCTGTGAAGCGTGGTCCTGACGACGAAGAAAAAAGTGCTAGGGAGACTGTTTCTATCACTGTGAAACGTAGGGCTATCTATGTACCACTGCAAAATGCCTTGTCAGCTGATTGGTCGAAACCTGAGCTACGTTCGAGGCTGCGCCGCGGTGACCCGTCATACTTCGTCATGAAGATCCTGTCACGCTTCAGGGATGAATACAACAGGAACCCTGACCCAGCTAAAAGGACTGCAGACACAGAAATTTTGCTCCGCATGCGCAATGAGCTAATAAAGGAACTCACTCTACCCCATACTTTTATACCTGACACTCTGTTGACTAATGTCTTTGGCACTGTCTCTGGAGCAGCTGCTGTGGTTGGTGGTGTCATCGGTCAGGAAGTAGTGAAGGCCGTCAGCCAGAGGGAACCACCTCACAACAACATGTTTTTCTTCAATCCATTGAAATGTGTCGGTTTTGTGGAACTTTATGGTCAATAAGAAACTTGCATTTATCTTTTAGTATCTAAGCAGTAATTTTTATAAGTCAAATTAAACTAATTTAAATACACAATGTTTGTTTAAGACCTGGACAATCCTTAAATTGTATTTAGTAAGATGGGGCTTATTTTAGGTGCCACATACTCCCTTGTTCAGGGCTTGCTGTGCATAACAGAAACCTGTCTTAGCAGCCAGGTGTTTCTCTCCACTTATACAATTGTATACTTACCAATATACACATTAGATGGTGGTTGCTACCAGAAACACTAATGAATGTCTAAGAATATGTATATTGTAGTAGCAAGTTCCAAAGGGGTATTTACCTGTAAATCTGTAAGGTTCAGAAAAACTGCCAAACTTTGTACCAAGTCTCCAGCCAGAGAAATATGCGGAGTTGAAAACTTCACAGCACCATCTACCTCGAAGTCCAGGTCTAAAGGTGAGCTGTCCCTCAAACTGATAAACTTCATGTGAAGTTCTTTAACATTATCCATTTCAATTTCTACCTCTTGGTCTAATAAGAAGTTCTGGTTGATCCAGATGCAGATTCTTTGGAGTCTTTCTGTGATGCGGAATGCAACATAGTCGGAGTGTTTGCTGGCCTGGACTGTGGTGGGAGGTAACAAGGAATACATGGAGAATCTAGGCAGCTGTTTTGTTAGTTCAAATATGTGAAATTGTTCACTGTCTAAGTATCCGACTAATGCCTGAAACAAAAAAGTTTTAATCAGATGTTATTCATCAAAGTCAGTTAAATGTTGTTAAAGTTACCTTTATATGTACATCGACCGGCACGTCTCTGGGCGGGCGCAGCGGCACGCGCAGCGTGGAGCGCAGCTGCGCGGGCGCCGGGTGCCGCGCGAGCGTCTCGCCCGTTGTGAACACCCCCTCGGCCAAGATCATCGCGGCGCGGACCACTGTCTCGTTGTTGGTAGATATCGCGAGGTCTATGCAGCCCTGGTGATATAACGGAGCTTCGAATCTTGTAAGTAGGTTAACTAAATGTATCTAGTTGCTACGTTACCCACAAAAGTAGGGGTATTATTGTCACATTATCATGATACTCGGGACTTAATCGCGTAAAAAACCAGGTATTATTGTACCTACAAAAAAGTTTCCTGTGGTTATAATGCCCTTGCCTTTGGCTTGTACGTCAAATACTTCGTCAAATGTACACCCTCCAAGAATCCTAAGATACCTATACTTGGGTAGGTAAACTGCATATACATATGTAGTACCTTCAGTTGAAACAACTACATGTATAGCTTTGCGCGGAACCTTATCGCGATAAATTTTGAAAAGTCCCTTGAGCCGCGCTATGGACGATACGATGCTATGTTATGTATGTACAGACAGCGTCGAAAAAACGACCCCCCTCTGGTAATGACATGAAAGCGTTCAAGTTTTTGTCCGCTAACGCAGTAAGCAAGTTGGTCTAGTCGTTAGTCGATCGGCCTCGCAGTACTGAGGTCCACGGTTCGAATCTACGTCAGGTAACTTTTTGCTTTTATTTTTGTTTTCATTATTTAATCATTGACTGTTATTTACGACGTGAAGATTTACACTAGGAGATCGACACGAAACGTAACGATTTGTAGTCATTATAAACATTACCTACCCTCAGTTTAGTAAATGAGACTCATAATAAAATTGCGGTAGTGCTACAATCGGCAATAAACACAATCTAACTATCTATATCTACGCATTAGCTGGACAAGGATGCAAAGATTAAGGAAATATCTGCCATAAGTATTTACCCTCAAAGTCTCAATATGAAAATAGTAGTTTATGCAACTGCTACATAATGGGGGTCCTTAAAACACGAGTGTGTTTTTATGAAACGAGGCGAAGCTGAGTTTCATAATAGGATCACACGAGTGTTTTAAGGCCTAATTATGTACAGTTGCATACATTACTTTATCTACACACATATTATAAGTACTCTAAGATGGGTTCAGAAGCCGTAGACATATATCATACCCATATCTGTCACGAATTTGACTGTTTTTTTTTAAATCATAAACAAACATACCAAGCTGACGTTTCGTGAACTGTTTTTTTTTGTAAAAACAAAAATTTAATATATCACATTATTAATTATACATGTCGGACTGAACTCGACTTATATACGTGAGTGATCCGTTTTATTTCACTATGACTGTAAATTACGTTGGTTGTCAAATTCGGTACATCGAATTCGATATCGAAAAGTCATTACGACATCGAATTCGATGTCGTAATGACTATTACTTTACTGCTGGACCTGCTGGTCGTGGTGGTTGGCGGCGGAGGCGACGATGAACTGCAATTCTGGTCATTTTCTACGGTTTCTGAACGCATTATAGATCACTTATGATATGTGTGTAGATAAACAAAGTTAAAACTTAGCAATATCTCAGTCGTTGCTTCTTTGAAAAGTCGCTATTTGCTGAATAAGATTGCATTTGCTTTGCCGCCTGGCGTATACTGAATAGTTATGGCAAGCAACAAGCAACTATTAAATTTACAACCAATGTCAAGTGTTCAAATGGCCTAGCGGCAGATTGAAACATACGACATGGCACTTGCTGCAGTGAATCGAGTTCGATTCCAACCCAATTAGAAAAAATTGAGACATTTGGTAAAAATATATTTTTGTAAGCTATCACGGACCGCTTGGCGAAGACTGTGAATGTGACTTGCAATGCGAGTATTGAATCAAAAAAGAGTTACTAATGTAAGTTGCCCGTTCGTGGAATAATAACAAAACGCAGTCGGGTAACAAAAAATACAATTCGGATATTATTACTAAGGTTCTCTTGTCTCACTCAAACCTACGAAGATTGTATTGTATCAATTCTAGTGTGTCTAAAAAAATGTTATCAATGAGCAAAACTTTTTTTTTTTTTACTTACCTAACTAAGTAAATGGTCAGAAAAATGCTACGAAAAATTAAAACAAAAAGTCTTCATAGAAGTGGATTTGAACCCGCGTGACCTCTGATTCACTTGTCACGAGAGGGGGGGGGGGGGTGTCGTTTTCTCTGCAGCTTACTGTACCTATACAAAGGTGCACCAAGGTAGGTCAAAGGACACCTTACATCATTGACATCAGTAGTCGTGGCGACGTGCAGCCGCGTATTAGTCGGCATGGCGGCTGGCCGGTCGATGGGCTCCAGACTCCCAGCACCACTGTTAGCGCTGGCCTCGTAATGCTGCAGCTCCAGCGTCAAAGCCTGCTTGCGGTTGAACAGCTCCACGATGGCCGCCCGATCCTCTTCCGACGGCTGGCTCTTGGTGGAGAAATCGGCGGATTCTTGGTAGGGTGCATAGCCCAAAACTGCCGTGAAAACGAAGCAAAGCTATGTTAAAATTAAAGATTAGAAAATAATTCTACACTTCTCACTTACTAGTGGCGAAAGACCCTTTCTACGCCTTTATTAGACTCTCAGTTCAGTCCTTCGTGTACCTAATACGTGTCAAGCAGAAGACGTGCCTTAATGTTTCAATTATCGACGATCGATACAATCATATTTCATGAAGAACTGAACTTCTGACAGCACTGTGAGAATAGGTTATCTCCAGTATTTGGATTCAATTTGTGCCGTGAAGAAGCAGGCGACTACAATTAAGTCAGTTACCTTCCCCCCTGTCCGACACACAAACAAGATCCGGCGTGCCGACGGAGCGGTAATCCGCATACAGCATGGCGGCGGCGGCGGAGAGCAGCTGCACGCGCCGCAGCACCCGCCCGGAGCCCGGGTCGCGCCAGTCTATGCGCCCGCCGCTCCAGCAGCAAGCTAGCGCTTCACCAGACAGTTGCACAGAGAGAGCGTTGCTCTTCGACTGAAAAAAAGCAGATTAAGTTAAGATTTTCAGAACATAACAAGACCTGCCGATGAGATATTAGACTTAATTAAACCTATAGAAATGAATATATAGGTATAATAATCTATCTGTAATTAATAACAACGGTAGAGCCTATTCCTACCTTAACTCTCCACAGTCTAATGCCCTCTTCATAGATTCCGATGGTCCCATTCGCGAGTCCGTACGCGAATCTGACATCGGTTATGGCCGCCAAACAGATCACAGGTCCCGTCTCAGGTAGCTCTGTCTTGAACTGACTGTTCTTCAATACTCTGATGAAGGAATCCTCACAGCCTAGGAGAAGCTGCAACATTTCATACATTCAATTTGAAAGAATAAGAAGTTTTGTTCACGCGCTATTTTCAGCCACTTTACGTTATCAAGCACTGCTTGAAATTAGACTAACGGAGGACGATTATTAGGCATAATGCACCTCGTTCCTCCTCCAAGCAAACTTAGAAATAAAGCCACAGGATTTTCTCTTATGGTTAAATATTTCCAGAGTAGTTAACTAGTTATAATAGTCGCCTACCTCATGCTCGCCATCCTTATCAAAGTCAAACGTGATGATGGCGCAGACTTTCCCGCTAACGACAGTCCAGAACACTTCATTGCCCTGCCAGTCGATGCCCTGGACAGAGCTGTTCCCTCCGACCAGGGCCAGGGTCTCATGTTTCGCGAAAGAGCCCACCACAACCACGTTCACCCCGTCCTGGGCCTCCTTGAAGAACAAGTCGGAGTTGTCGTGGACATCATATGCTGGAAAAATTAAAATGAAGTTAAAAGTAAAGCACAGAGGCAAATGGGCGGAAACTATTGCCTACTACTTGACTTTAAGACGCCTGTGTGGCACCTGTTACGCGATACCATTTGTGTGTGTGTAAGCCCAACTAACAGTTCTCAAAACGTCGCTCATTAGGTATTCTCATTAAACCTTGCGACCAACAGTATTTCGAGAAATCTTTAGAGGACGATACAAATGGCTGACTTGTATGTAACGGTGTGGGGTGGGGTGGATAGAGCTGACACTCCTTACGCAGTCAAAGCGTGCTGGGCCCATAACCTGATAGAAATAAGTAATAAGCAAGCTTAACGGAAAAGATAAATATGTATTCAAAAGAAAGACGAGCACATACAAGCATAGGAAAAAACACAAGAGAAGTGAGCTTCTGTCAGTCTTAAAAAACATTCCTAGAGCTTTTAAACCTAGTTTACAGTAAGGATTTCCAACAGATAGTAAGTATCTACCTACCTATTCTGTAGGTACCTACGCGTTAAACCTTGCGACCAATGGTATTTTGAATTTGAACAAGTGAAATGGTTGGCTTATGTATTTACTCTAATTAAGTAATTTATCCTTTACAGAACCCTTTAAAGTCATGCGGATGTGGACGACTTACCCAATATTTGCGATGGCGACCCGATGAGCAGCATGTCTCGGGCAACATCGGGCCGCAGCGGGCCGGCGGCCAACGCCACCACCTCCTGGCTCAGGTTCAGCTCCGACACCTCGCCGTGGGCGTGAGACCGCTGCGCACGCCCACTCACCGCCCCACCGTGCGGATGGTGGATTATTATCTAAAAAAAAAAACATTCCGACGAATTGAAAATCTCCTCCGTTTTTTGAAGTCATTTAAAAATAGACTTAATTCAGCGTTAGAACCTAGCTAAAAATGACAGACAATTTGGATTAATAAGTGAAGTGAGATCGGACGTCACATGTCTGCTATGTACTGTAACTTTGAATATATTTGAAGTTTAAAGTAGATACCTTATCGAAACCAGCACATGCGGTCAGACAAGGGTGCGTGCCATCATATTTAGCGATAGTTGCAATATTCGGTGTCACTTTATGATTTAACTCTAGCTTAAATACAGGTTGGATGTTTGATAATTGCATTTTAATGTTTAAAATTCGGCTCGCAGTGTTTTGTTTATTTTAAAATGGGCTGCATTGTCATGGTTACCAATTCTGAGTATCAATGTTTTGGGCAATTTAATTTAAAACACAAAAAACGTTTATCGTAACTTTCAATAGCTTCATTTTTGTTTCGAATGTGCAAGGATATCTCTGCCAATCACCTGCCAGCCTACTTAATATTTTTTTAAGGTCCTCTAGAATTTAGCGCTTTTAGCGGCGTCTTAAACAGTTTAGTGCAGAAAACGTCAATGTCATTATGACACTGGGACGTTTCGTTCGTTTGACAATCGGCTGCGTATTGAAACGAAAAGCGCAGATTTTTTTCAGCATGTCATTTTATTTTGCGCATCGAAGTAAATGAATACGGCAGTATTATTAAATTTAAGCTTTTTATAGTGGTATGTTTATAACTGAATTATAAGGAGCGGCCAAATGGGTAGTGAACTGAATTTGACTACGAGCGAAACCAGGTATGTTTGAAATTTTGCGCATTACTGTTCCATTTTCTCCGTAATGATTAACTAATAAAATAATATTGCACAACCTATTTATTAAACGGCGTCACATTAATTTTGGTTTCCGCCACATATTCATTATTTAATTGTTTGTTCTTTCATCGCTTTATTATTTCTCGCTTTGTAGGTCTCGAGGCTACGCACCCATGTTCAAATTCATCTGATATGTACGGAACACATTTATCATGTAAGATTTGGAGTCTGTATGTCATGCCGCTCATCTATCGCGTCATTATTTGCTTATTAAGGTAATTTTCTAAACATACTTCAATTGATTCTTAGCTTTGTACTTAGTCAATTAAGTTCGTGTTATAAAAACTTTTAATCACATCAAACATTTTTATTAATTATAACTATGATTAATTTCTGTAGTGATACCTACATCATTTTTAGTATTTTATAAGAAAACTTTTTGTCTGTTTCTCACTGATGCACCACTGTTCACATTTCAGATATTTTTAAGTCTTCAATGGGGGTTGACAAGCAAGTTACTTGTGTGTTGTGTATGTGTGTGTGATCTTAGAAAGCATAGCCTAACTTGATACTGAGCCTTATGCATGTATTTGAAGTGATTTCAGTTTTATGTTAACAAAAGCACCACTGACTAACACAGCAGCTCTCAAATTGTGTGATGAGGCATTGCATAGTGCATCTTGAATTGTCTGTAAGGGATGAAAAATATTGCTTTATAGTCTATCTAGGGGCAGACATTTTCTAGATATTTTTTGGACAACACAAAAGGAATTTTAGTCAAAAGGGACTTTCTGAATCTTTGGGTAATAGAATAATCTTCATCATTAAAATAACCATGTGCAAATATGTACTTCTCTTTGCAAATTAAATCAGATGTTGGCTTGAAAATTCTGCCTCAAATTAGCACTCTTTTTAGGAAGGTTTAAAACTCACTAGTTAACAGTTACATGATCAAAAACTTTACAACAACAGTTCAAACAATATGAATCACATAATCACACAAGCAATTTAGTACAACACATGATGCCTGTTTGAGGAGTATTGGCAAAACATAGATAATCATTTAACTAAGTCATGTATTATTGAGCAAGTAATTGGCAGAGTTGCAACAGTAGGTACTGGCAATGACAAAAAACTAAATGAAGCATGAATTCAATAGCATCAAATTGTGTTAGGTACCAGTAAAGTTTTTAAAATAATTAACTTGTTATATCACACTTAAAAAGCGATTCTTCTTTGTAGTTCTCTTATTTAGTATATCATTAATGTGACAAACTGTCTTCTCATTTTAATCTGCAAACCTTAACATGTTTTATTTATAAAACTTACCTTTTTGTTGTGTAAGACACCCTTGATCTCTCCACAACATGTTATAATATTTTTGGTTTGTCTGTACTTGTCACTAAGAGTATTTTTTTAACCTTTTGATGTCTAGAAAATTGATGGAAACACAGCTGAAGACAATGTGCTCATAATCTTGATGTTTTTTAGCACTTTGCTTCATAACAATTAATGCTCACTGAATCCATATAAATTTGACATCTGAAAATGTGAATGTGGCTTCATTTAGTTTCCTGCTAAATATACCTTTGTATGAAACTGGAGGCTCCCAAGGCCTTTAAATCTGATTAATATTTTCTGTATTTCAGTGTAGTAAGCAGGACATGGATTGGAAGTATTTTGTCCATATTTTGGAAGTAAGAATTGTATCATATTCCAGTTGGTGTCTATTATGTATCATTTGCTTTATTACTACACACAGCTTTTAACATTTTTGAGCTTGAGTTTTTATTTTATTAAAATACCTATGTAGTTTAATATTCTATGCTTCCACATGTTAAATAATAGAGGAGTCAGAATTAAAACTGGCTTATGGTCAGATATTTTGGTTAATTAATAATAGAGGAGTCAGAATTAAAACTGGCTTATGGTCAGATATTTTGGTTAATTATGGGTACATTCATACTTTGTATTGAACTGTTAGAAACTTGCCAAATTCTTACGCAATAAAATAGTGTAACATTGTCAGTAGTAGAAGCATTGATTAGTTTGTCTAACAATAGGTATGTGTTGCGTGATATTAGTGACCTAATTAGCTAGTGTCCACTAGCTCCTATCAAGAGCCTAAATCTAAAATAGCTGTAGTTCAAGGCGGTAAATCTCGAAAAATCGTTACTTTAGTCGGGAAGTTTAATTAAAACAAAAAACTACGTCATCAGACTACATAATAGCTTTGACCTTGAGATGTGATTTGACTTTACTACAGTATTTACGTAATAGGCAATTTACGTAAAATAATCACAGTAAATAATTCAAGGTCCCTTACTCCAACTGCGAAAACAAATAAATAAATTGTTGGTTGAAATTTATATCGAATAAGTTAAAATTTTACATAGCATATAAGTATACTCTCCTTGTTTCCATGATTAACTGAAAACTGTTACCTAATCAATGAATGCTTTTACAATAAATAGTAAAAATAGGATTGGCAATTAATTGTGCCTGTGATTACCTACAGTTATTTTATTTTTCTTTTGTTGTCATGTCTCTATCAATGAATGCTTGACCTTTGTGGTGTTAATTTGTCATCACATCCTAACAATGCTTGTGAACAGGAAATAATAAATAAATGGCTATAGTAAACACATCATATATTGCATGCCTATAACACATTTATGGACTTTAATCAGTGATTCACTTCAAAGATAAAGTAGAAAGTCAATTGATAAATAATACGCTACCTACACCCAATAGGTAGGCCTCACATGAAAAATGGATTATCTATTTAATTATGATATTGACAATATTTTTCGCACTAGGTAAATCAACACTACTAGCCCAGTAGTTTACGCGCCATACGCACTAACAGTCTAACACATTAAATTTGTGTACCTATATGTTACGCATACTAACACGCTTTGTACCACAATCCACTTATCTCGTTGCACGATTGTCCCTAACCCCTCCACTTAACGAGTGTAGCAACAAGAGTTGAGGAACAAACTGATCCTCTAATGCCTGCACTATATGATGCAATTTAAATTGCCCCGCCGACTTAGCTCCTTCCTCATCTGCAATGGTAGCTTCTCACGGTGCTTGATTCTACCGACAGATAAATTGTACAGAGTAAGATGAAAATATGTGTTTTCGGGCTTCTAGTCGATGATTTTCAAGTGCATTGCTTCAGATTTACTGTAATCTTATTCTAAAATGCGTAAAGTTAGATTAAGATTAGGATGAAAACATTGGGAACCCTGTGCTCAGCAACCAATGTAGATATTAGTAAATATGCCCTGCGCATTGCTTGGTCGGTGTCGAATAAAATATATACGTATTTAGTACCTAATGTATATTTACATCTCCGGCCGTGCTGAAGTAAATCCGTAAAGTCAAGTACCTATTTCAAAAGCTGCTAAAGTAACATTAATGCAGGTATCGGCCAGCTGTATAATGCATTGTTTGTGGCCTTGATTCAAGTGCATAGAGATGTTTTCAATACCTAGAATAATATTGTTAGTGCTATAAATAAACGTAATCAAGGCACGATCAGCTATGGAGGTAAACTCGAGCCATTAAGTAGGCGAGGCAGGCATCGAGGCAGATTCCTAATTTTAGATAATATGTGAGGAGATGTCAAACGCATGGTTTATTAGAAGCAAAACCAAAAATTTTGCTTAGAAGCGTGTCTGCGGTTGTCATCTTCTCGCGTGCTTGTCATCGTTTTTTGACCATACTCTTGAATTTTAACCTTCTGACTTCAATTTTTCATTTAATTGGGTCAGTTTGCTAATAAGTACCTCTATCTTTGAAGCGAGACCATTCATTTGAAATTTATTTTGCGGCCCTACTTCAGTGTTAGTTTAGCACTTAGATAACACTCACGATCGCTGCCGTACTTGGAGACTTTAAAAAACTTTAGTTTTGAAAGTAAGGCATTGTGTTAGTACGGTTTCATGTTTCTGGGTACGGTAGTCAGTAAAGCATGCATATGTAACGTGGAAACGTCTGTTCTAGTTGGACAGGCGGATGGTTCAGCTGGACTCGGACTTCAGACGCAATGCTGCGTAACGTTGAGAAGAAAATACTATCGTGTAAGTTTTATTCCTATCACCTAGGTACGATTCTTTTGAATTCAGATTATACAAAAAACCTGTTTTGAACTTGAACTTGAACTTTGAGCTCTTGGTTTTTGCAAATCATGGTGAACTCATATCGAGACAAAACTTAAACGAAATGTTAAAACATGCTTTTATATCGACCATGAATTGCGGAAACTTAGTAACTAGCGATCTGAAGCATTCCGAACGAACGTGACTGGCGAGTTGACGCACAACAAATTACGTTAACATTTCACGCGCACTAGGGAGTTTTGACACAGAGACTATAATATGGGTGCTAAACCTAGTAGGTATGCATATACTGAATAAGCCATGATAGCCCAGTGGTTTGACCTATGGCCTCTCAAGCAGAGGGTTGTGGGTCCCCGGCTCGCACCTCTGAGTTTTTCGGAATTAATGTGCGGAATTACATTTCTAATTTATCATGAGCTTTTCGGTGAAGGAAAACATCATGAGGAGACCTGCACACTCCTGCGAAGCAATTCAATGGTATGTTTGAAATTCCCAATCCACACTGGGTCTGCGCGGGAACTATAGCCCAAACCCTCTCATTCTGAGAGGAGGCCTGTGCCCAGCAGTGGGACATAGAAATGCTGGTGATAATGATGATGATGCATATACTTATATTGACACGCACCTAAATATGCGCACCTTGAACGTGGCTCGGTATCTAGTGAGAATAAATTTAAAAATTCGCGCGTTTCCGTGCATTAGAGTAAGAAGAGCGATTACATTCATCAGAGAGTATTTGAATGAATTTTGCACGTCTAGGATACTGGATGTAAGCTTATCACTTATCTGATTAGTTTTAAGTTTTATCACAAGGTGGTAAGCATGACGCATCATGATATTTTAATTAATGGCCATTTGTGAAGTAATCTAATTAATCAATCATTACTTTTGACAAAGGACACAATTGACTGATAGACTCATTGACAATGTCGCTTACAAGGATAGAAACATAATGAAAAAGCCTGTTGCATTTAGAGTATCGTGATATGTACTTATTTTATGACGATAACTACAATTGTCTTCAATATAAGTCTGTTGTGACGTTTTCGTAGTCCTTCTAGAACGACAGATCAGTTCTGTTAAAGTTGGACGCAGTGCCGGATTAACCATGCAAGGCACGGTTTGGGGGCCCTTTTGGCGCCTTGCATCCCGACGGTTCCAAACCCTCCGTCCACCTACCTACAGCCTTGCCTTTCAGGTGCTACACAATATTATTATGTCGTCGTCCCCCCCCCCCCCATAGACATAGCGTATGAACGGGCCCTTTCTCAGTGATATGAGCTGCGAGCACGTCCATACGGGCACGGTGGTATAACTTAGAACAAAATGTACACTTGGTTGTCCAGCTAATTTCAGTAGTCACTCAAGTTACATTGTATAGTATATACTTAGGTAATATTCTATTTGGTTGGGTTATAGACATAAAGTTGTTGTCACACGTCGATAGGTGGTGCTAATATCAATATAGTTTATACTGAAGTTTTAAATTTTGGAATAAATATTTTATTTTCGCTTAATAAATGCTCTCATCTATCTTTCCTTGTTTAAAAATGCGTTTATGCTATTTATTTATTTTGTGAGCACTGGTAACATCGACCTTTTTTAATTATAGTAATGTCTTATCTAAAATATCATTACACGCATCAGTTTTTCTTACGCTAAAATATTATATAGAATATTCTATGGACACTGGTTGAGTTAGCGTATCATTCTGCAAGTAAACCCTAATAAATTGGTGCGAAAACTTAGATTTTTAGTAATTTAGGAGGTTTTGATATTTATTTAGATTTTTTTATTTACTAAAAACAACGTACAGTGAAGGTATAAGTGGAACGGAACGAATGAATAATGGCCGCGATTATCTCTCTAATCTGTGGTTTTTCACATTCACCAGGTGTCTAAGTTGGAGTTGGAATGCCTGTTAAAAAGAAAATGTGTAAAAAATAAAGCACTGAATAATTATCAAATTCATCAAAACGGGAAATTGGGCAATTTCTGTTACACCATGTTCTAATGTATATAATAGAACATGGTGTAATAGCAATTGCTCAAAGTAAATTATTTTAACATTTAGGAAACTAGACGTCAATGACGTCATCGCATATTTTGCCGTCACACAGCACCAGATGCGCCGTGTGCGAAAGGTTGAAGTGACATCTCTATCTCAGTTATAAAAAGGTACTCTGTGCATACGGGCACCGCCGGCCGCGCGCACCGCTCCCCGCTGCCGTGCTCGGCAACACCGTTCCCTTTTCTTATAAATAAAATAAAAAATAAAAGATCATTTATTCACAAAAAAATAATGTAAATAGACCAAGTAACAACACATGAAAAGCCATTACAATTTTGTGAAAAGGCAAGTTTATGGACAAATCCGGAACTGTTTAGATGCGAATATTTTGAATAATGCCGCCTTAAGGGACCCACAGCAACACGTAGCATAAAGTGTCGAGCTGCCAACCAAGATCATCTTATTTAATTTACCCAGGCCTGAAGACAGCCTACAAGCGTTTCTACGTGGACATCGGTTCGGTGGTGGGCGTGAGCGACAAGATATGGACGATCTCGCTGAACGAGGAGTCGCCGGCGACGCCGCTGCTGCTGCTGCACGGCATGGGCGCGGGCGTGGCGCTGTGGTGCCCCAACCTGGACGCGCTTGCCGCCACCCGCCCGGTCTATGCCATCGACCTATTGGGTGAGTTCAAAACAAGGTAGAAGGACGATTGGTCTGTATGGGAACCGAGCGCGTAATATTTTGCGTAAATATTTTAGGACAAAGAGTACTCACTGATGAAAGGAAATACCTCGATTTTAGCTCAAATTTTTTTGGTGATGTTTGTACAATTAGGTACTTATTAGACGACAAAGCATTTTGTTTTGCAATGAGACGTCGCACGCAGAGAGCGGTCGGGAGCGGGATGAAGTTCGCTGCGACTAATGCGGTTCTCAGCCATTATTTTTAGCACGCGAGGTTAAACACTTTTATCAATTTCATATTGCGAGTTCTTGGTATTTTATCTATTACTTATATTTATAATCTGCAGCTCACACACTCACATATTTTAGGAGCCCGGTCAAGTGTGGGAAGCTTTTTGAGAAGCTCCCTTTGTTATAATAAAGCCGTAATGTGTGGTCAGGATTCGGGCGCAGTTCGCGGCCCAAGTTCGCGAGCGACGCGGAGAAGGTGGAGGCGCAGTGGGTGGAGTCAGTAGAGGAGTGGCGGCGCGAGGTCAACCTGCGCGAGTTCGTGCTGCTGGGCCACAGCCTCGGCGGGTACATCGCCGCCGCCTACGCGCTCAAGTACCCCGACAGGTGACCGCGCCCGCCACTAATGGGACGCAAACTTATAGCAGTAAGGCTTCGGTAGTAACGGTCTTATCTATCGGGTGAATAGGGCGCTACTAAACTAAGAAAGAAAAGGGGCGCCATAATAATTTGCCACGTCGCGCGTCGCCGGCACGGTAATAGGGTACTTGACTGACGTCAAAATAAAATCATTTTTAATTTTCACTTATCAAGCTTCTGAAAATACTCATAATTTCATGAAAAACCGATGCCTCACTTATTACTGATATTAAAACGATTTTTAATTTAGCGAAAACTAATGAAAGGAGGCAGTTTGATCACTGTAAACGATGACGTCGTAGTTCTGTAATTCAATACTAACTTCATACTAACGGATCTAATGAAATCGTTTTGTCATTTAAAAAAAAGTGACTAATTTGACCAAGAGGCAACAACATCCCTATTCTAAAACTGCTACTGCATTGACAGCAGACACTATCTGCTACGTGCGTGGCTTTGACACAAATAACCTCATAGTTAGAAACCCTAATATACCCCGAATTTGATACACCAGTTTAACAACGCTTGAATTTTTTTGTCACAGAGTACGCCACCTAATCCTCGCTGACCCGTGGGGCATGGTGGAAAAGCCCGCAAATGTCTACGAGAAATACCAAATCCCGTTATGGATCCGCGCCGTGGCGACGGTGGTGTCCCCCCTGAACCCGCTGTGGGCCGTGCGCGTGGCGGGCCCGGCCGGCAAGTGGCTGATCAGCAAGACGCGCCCTGACCTGTCCCGGAAGTATGTCAACTACGTGTCCGATGCGGAGACGGTCATACCGGATTATATACACCAGTGTAACGCGCAGACGCCCAGGTGGGTTCACGTGTGGTTTTTGCTTCTTATTTTGACGGTGACAATAACTTTAGCTGTAAATTTCTATGTATAGTAAAAATAAATTGGAACGAAAAGTTTGAAAAACATTTTTCAGATACCGTATTCTTTATCGTCTACGGGTTGTCAGAAAGTAAAACGGGAATATTTAGAGCGATTGAACAAGTCTAGATAAACACCTCTGTGAAGTTTTGTATGCTACAAGCGTTTTATGAAACAAAAAACTTAATGATTTTCTTAGTTCGCGCGCCACGAAGTAACTAGTCGCCATTACTGTTTCCAGCGGCGAAAGCGCCTTCCACAGTCTGATGCACGGTTTCGGCTGGGCCAAGAACCCCATGGCACCGCGCATGAGCAAGCTGCAGCCGACGCTGCCGGTGACCGTGCTGTACGGCTCGCGCTCCTGGGTGGACAATAACGCCGCCGCTACCATCGCCGAGCAGCGCCGCAGCCCTGAAAATACCTTCAGCCAGGTAACAATACTGCCCGCTGCTGGGAAAGGCTCCTCTTCGATTTTCCTCGCTACACCTTTCTCTAGCCAGTCATTCAAGAACGCCTCTATAAAGTCATCCCAGTATATCCGCTTCCATACACCGTGATCAGGTTGGTTAGATGGGACTCACACGATATGCCCATAACCACTATAAAAGTTGCTATTTCAGAAAAATGTAAACTCCCGACGTGATACAACGTGAACTCCTATGTCGAAATTTGAGATAACAGGATCTCGCTGGTATCACTTTAGAGTGAAGTATATTTTGTTTATTGAAGGTAATCAACGGTGCCGGCCATCACGTTTACCTCGACAAACCAGACTTGTTCAACAAGTACGTCCTCGAAGCGTGTGCTCGCGGCGACACAAGCGACCGTCTTGCTTCGCGCGACGCCGTCGAGCGAGCAAGCGACCCGCCAGCCGAGCGAGCCGCCGAGCGAAGCGGCGACGGAGCGAACGAGCGGGAGGGCACCCCCGAGCGCCCCGACAACAACACGCCTGTCTCTTGATGATCGTAGCTCTAGCTTTCTTGCTAAGTGAGAATCGGTCTACGTGTAAATCGCTTCGTGTCAGTTTTCATGATTATGTTGTTGTAGTAGAACTGTGGACGCGATGGATTGTTGTTATTGTTGTTTTATTCTTAGACTAATTTTGAATGGTTTTGCAGTTACGTTTGTTGATACGAATTTGGCCCAGCAATGAGTTTTATGTGTTGTGTAATTGCATGAAAACTGACATGAAATCACAACCCTTATTGCAAGAATTCATTAACATACTATTAAGGTATCGGAAAAGGTCAACAAACCATCATTACCGTTTAAAAATAGCACCCAGTAACAGTTCCTAGACATGAAGTGATTTCTTGCAATAGAGTTAAGGAAGTCTGTTGCAAACGTCCATATAGGCCTTTTGTGTTCGAGTGAGGCTGCTATGATATTAGATACAGGTTCATGAAAGTTTGTGTAAGCTAGTTCCGATGCACATCAATACCTCTAAACGGATTATTATACTTACCACGGAATAACGACGGATTAAACGCCGGAAACATACTGTATACGAGGACGTTCGGTAGATTTCTTAGTTCACTTTCCGGCATCTACTGTGGCGCTCGCATATTGCTTGGCGCATGACTGTATTATGCCCGCGCTTCACCGGTTAATAAGAATGTGCTAAATGATGCACAGGTAGAGCAAGTACCAGTTTCTGGCTAGCCCACTGCAGCGATGAGGAATTGACCTTTTTGCTCTAGGTATATTGTACGGGGACAGTTCTTCGAGTATGTACTCGCCGACAAGTATGCGAGCATGAAATTCTTGACCAAATCGTGGAAGAATTTTAAATTCATTAGGTACTGTATAGGAGTTGCCTTAATCGATATTAAAGTTAAAAGTTTTGAATACATTTTTCGACTAAAGTTAGATGCTATTGCTGGTGATTTCACTACAGAGTTATTTGCATGTAGGTTTTTTAAATGTTTGATAGTAGATAACGTAACATCACTGCCGACAACAAACTTTTTAAAGTAAAATATCGGCCGGGCAATAATGTTTCGGTCTTTCTTGGAATATGTGATGTGAAGGTCGAAATGGCATTGATTCTTGCACATGGTAACGCATTCAGTGTACCAACCGTGTTCACCCTATGTGTCAAACGAAGGTAAACGGTTTCACATTTGTAGCGAATGCGTTGGGCTTTTTTACGCATGGCGACTTTTTACAAAGACTTGGAAAGTGCTAGTTTGAATCGCTGCCAAAAGTCGTGAAAAGTGGACTGATGCCTATAGAATTTTTGTACGGATTTTGATGCAGATATCAATAAAGTGCGATCGTTATCTATATGTACATACCTATATCTATATAGGTATATAAAAAGAAAATTCAAGACAGACTGACTTTGGACCTACAAAGCTGAAATTTCGCATAAAGGTTTACATTATGATACGGGCCAGGGATAAGTGGTTTTGCGAAATTGTCATGTGGTATATCTAACATGGGAGTGAAGCCGAGGGTACAAACTAGTAACTTATAAGCCTGGAAATGTAAGACAGGCTGGTAGGAAACAACACCGACATAGTATTAGTTCCAACTACATGTATTTCACTTTACCTAAATATAAAATTGACCTGAAAGGTTGATTCTTCTAAACTTGTGCTTTCGGATTTATAAGAGGCGACGTAGTGTTAGTTTATTGCACCCACCTTTATTTAGTTAAATGGTGACACTTGGGTTTTGCGTATTGGTTTTGTATGCTATTGTATAATCGCGCGTCATTATAATGTAATCACAAACGGTGGCACTTTACTTCGTTATTCGTGTAAAAAGTTAAGCATTTTTCCCGAGAGGGGGATATGCAATGACCAAAAGCCACCAGTCGTAAGTCTCTTTCTTGATCCTAGAAGGGAAGCTCTTACGATAAGAAATAACATCGAGTTTGTCTCAAAATCAGTCACCCCTTCTATCTTTTATAAGTTACAGGACATTCACAGGTTACGGTAGTACTATAATTTGTTGCCATATTACGTATGTCCAAGATATTTTCTACCTACAAATAGAATAGTACATCACTTTTTCTCTAATATAGTCGAGTCGCATAGAACTCGCCCCCTATCAATTGTGACAGCCCCTATGGCAAATACACCATATAAGGTCCTTTCCATATGGATTGCCATAAAAGTAGTTTAGTCTATTTAATGTTACCTCATTCTATACTATAGTCATTCCCGATACTCCAAGCATTAAATCTGTCCTTCCATACTATATTAGAATAAAAATATAAAGCTTTAAAAAAGTTCGTGCAATATTGTTGACGTCGGTTATTCAGAAATGTGATTTTTATGTTTGATACAGTTAAGCTGAAATGCACAAGTTCTTTTGACAAAGTGTTTCATTCATAAAGGGCAAAGTATTCGTTGTTGTTCAGAACTGTTATTTAGCCGCGGCTTTTTTGATACGCGGTTTGAATTTTATGTAAATACAGATAATTTATTAATTATTACATTAAATTGCTTTTTATTTCGTGTTCCTAATACTCATATCAATAAAACGATCCGTTTATTAAAATAATGCTTATTATTAAGTTTTCCACTTACACAAACAAGGAAATCAATAGTGAGGTACATAACTTGCCCCTATTGGTCCTATTTTACAGGCACTTGAATTAGTGTTCTTGGCATCTTATAAAAACAAATAGTTTTTAGAACTAACCAAAAAAAAAGCCTATTGGCATAATTTATTATTTTCAAAAGGCGGGTTGCGTGAAAGTTTCATTGGTCACAAATAATAAACGAGTACCAAGACTTTCGGGCTACCCAAACTATTATCGAGGTCACGTGAATCGTAAAGCCGCTCCGGGCGGATTCGCATATTTATTGCTTTCACTCTTCGAAAAAGTGAGTTTAAGTTTTGTCTTTACACCACGGTCCAAGAATTTAATAACGTTAGCAGAAGCGTAAATGCGTGTGTGAAATGATGGCACACTTTCCTTCGTCCTGAAGATCGCGTAGCGCCTCGTCCAACTGCTCGCGCGTCACAGTCTGTAAAAAAAATTAACACTCCACGTTAGTTAAATTTTTGGCCGTGCCATTATGATCCTCAGTTTGACAACGATTTTTCAATTTTTTTTGAAGTTCTTTATAGTGCAGGGTACTTACGATCTGTGACGCGGCGTTGAGCTCTTGAAGCAGCTTGGCGTGCGTCATGGTGTGCGGTTTGCTGTAGGGCTGCGCGATGGTCCGCAGCGCCGCCACCAAGTCAGCGCGGCGGCGGCGCGCGGCCGCGCCCAGACCCGTCGTCAGGATGCCCACGTCGATGCGCCCTGACGCGGGATCGGTCGCCGATTGCTTGAGGGCTTCGCGGTGGAGTCTGGAAGTAGGCAAATATTAGGATAGATGAGATTCTTCTACGCTTGGTTCCGCTTTTCTTCAATACCTTTCTTGCTTAAATTAATACCAATTCAAATTAATAATTAAACTACTTGCAAAAAAACTAATAATGAGAAAAAAAGACAATTCTACTCAAGTTTTGAGAAATCTTACACTAAAAAAAAAATCATAGACCAATTGAGAATCACCTCCTTTTTTGAAGTCGGTTAAAAATAAATATGAGAGTAAGTATGTTGATATTGTTGATGACAAGTACGAGTACCACAAAAGGATATTGAATGACAACTGACGTTTTGCCAACATTGTGGAAGATTATCATGTGTCTTTGTGGGCCTTTAACATGACAATTGTACCTGGAAGCTTCGTCCACATCCACGATCTCGACGACGGGCGACAGACGCAGCCGCGCGTGGGCCTCCGCGAGCCGGATCAGCGACTCCAGCTGTCTGGGGTACGCTGAGATCTGCCCGCGGCCGCTGCCTACACGTCTGTAAAAGAAAATACTTTTCTTGCCCTTTGAAAGCCAAGAACGCCTAAAGGCGTGATGAGCCGACGTGCCTACGACGCCACCAACGCTTATAGGAGTCCGGTTACACAGTGCAAATGCGACCTACGGACGTATGCTTAAGGTTTAAGTCCGCGTTGACGTTATGCCAACTTGGCGTGTGGATAACAACTTTTGTATGCGCCGTTGGCGTGGAAAGGATTATACCACAGTCAGTCGTTATGTTACCGCTGCTTATTTGACACACCAGCATGATAGGTGGCAGTGTACGAGGGCTATCGCGATTATCGTTGTCTTTTCATTTCCACCAATCATAGGCCAGTAGCTTGTCTTACATTGGTGGAGAATGACATATAGACCTCACTCGACACTAGCGATCCTAGCGTAATTTTGACTCGCGATAGTCCTCATTCCCCGGCTGCCTTACTGCTCCTTAGTTAAGATTCAAGCGAGTGAAATGGTGTTAGCAGTCTGAACAGACTGCAAAAGACCCTACAACAATGGACTATTTAATTAAAAACCGGCCAAGTGCGAGTCGGACTCGCGCACGAAGGGTTCCGTAACTTCCGTACCATTATCTATGAAAACGGCAAAAAAAAAAATCATACATGTCTGTTGTATGGGAGCACCACTTAAATATTTATTTTATTGTTTTTAGTATTTGTTGTTATAGCGGCAACAGAAATACATCATCTGTGAAAATTTCAACTGTCTAACTATTACGGTTCAAGAGATACAGCTTGGTGACATACAGACAGACAGACAGACGGGCGGACAGCGGAGTCTTAGTAATAGGGTCCCATTTTTTACCCTTCGGGTACGGAACGCTAACAATCATAATTTATGCTCTTTCAATATGAAAAGTAGTAACAAAATACCCACCTCATGTCAACGTAGGCGTCGATAAGTCTTTGCTGCGCGGCCTCACTTAGCGTCGGCTGCACGTTTTCTTTAGCGAACGTGATATAGTCACGCATTATACTCATGTCCTGAAAATAAGTCATTTCATTTCGTTCAAAACATATCCTTAGTCTGTTGAGCTTCTGGAGAGCCATATTTTCCCTGACCTTTGTTTTATATGGTCGAATAAATATATTATCTTTAAATACCATTGTTTCTTCAACCAGATTAAAATCTGTTTTGTAAAACGATAAATATCGCAGGAAAGTTGAAGTCTCAAATAAAGCAGAGCTTGTGTGATGGGTACCAGATAATGGTTAAGCAAAAATTATGCAGGGTGCCAGCCATGTGAAACCGTCAATATTGCAGCAAGTGATTGACTAAATGAACAGCCCTGTAACGTTTTGAATGGATAAATACATAGTAAACATCCAATACTCCTGAACAAATATTTGTATTATTCATCACTAGAGAGCGCCCGCGGCTCCGCCCGCGTGGAATATTATATTATGCAGGTACGGTATATATTTACTTAATGAATCTCTATAGCAATAGGAATGTGTCATCTGGGTAAAAAAGTAATATTTCTAATTATTCCGTCAGGCAGGTTATCGGAAAAAAAATATTTGACACGTATTTTTTGCTTTACGTTATCAACAAAAATTTACATAGATACAATTTTAAATTTCCGTAGACTGCAATGCAGGATAATGAATGGCTTTCTTTATCCCTGAACGGCAACACTGGCATAAATAATAGATCACTCGCTTTTGGCTCGAAATTCGAACTTGCGATTTTATTTTGCTTAATATACAAAACTTACACACCCAATATCATATTTTCTCAAGTTTTTCGCGATTCCCAAGATCAAAGAATCGAATTGCTTTAAAAATCGGAGAAATAATGCGTTGTTTGGGAGAAACATGTCAAAATGGTGTTGTAGAGCGCCATCTCGCTCTGTCTTGTTTCTTTTATCCTGTTCTGGTTTTTCGGCTTTATATATTAGAAGATACCCCCGAATGGAGATCAAAGCCGGGACCTCAAGTTTTGTAGTGAGATTCTCTAACCACTAGGTTATTCGGTCGTCAAAATAGTAAATCACTTATAAATTATTTATATTAACTTACAAACACTTCTTCGTCGTCCTGCGGTTTGGTCTCGTCCTGGTAATAGAGCGAGACGAGATGCTGCGCGAGGCGCCGATCAAACACCTCGTCTTGAGGGTCCAACACCAGGAAAATTAGGTCAAATCTACGCCACAAGCAAAAAAATACATTGTTTAGAGTTAAAGGACCACGAAAAAATTAAAAATAAACAGATCTTAACAGACACTCTTGTGAATTGTGAGTATTTTGCGTTACCGCCACAAATCGGCCCAAGTTCGTGACGGGCCAGCGCTGGCTCCAAATAGCGTTTGAACTTACGCTCCCGGCATGCCACCGTCCCTGTCTCGCCCAATTTTTGTGAAGTCAATGATCAAAGCACCCGCGGTGATCACACGATATCTAGCATTCACCTACCCCCTCGTTTACACTCGCGCGAGTGGCGAGTCTAAATGAACCGCAACAGATACGCACAAGTGATCATGATCACCGGTTGCCTTTTGTTTCATTTTTGTTTTGTTATTTAGGTTAGTTTTTAAGTCGAGATCCCTCTGAAAACCAGCGCCGTGGTTCCACTCGCGGCACAATGCTGAGAGCGATCCTATTCACCTCTGTTCTTTTCTTTTAATTGATTTATTTATATTTGTGAAATTACATGTCGTTGAATAAATGTTTTTCTTTTTTTTCTTTATCAGTCTTACCTGGACATGAGCGTGTGCGGCAGCTGCACATTCTCGACGATGGTCTTATTCTTGTTCCACTGCGACTCAACGGGATTGGCGGCCGCGAGGATCGACGTACGAGCGTTTAGCTGGCAGATGATACCGGCCTTCGCTATGGACAGTGTCTGCTGTTCCATTACCTGAAAGATAATTTTATGCTATTACGGATAAAGTTAGTGCGTTAAAAAGCTATTAGAGGATTGCTTTCTGAAGCTGGCTGATTGCTGGTTTGGCCGTAGACGAGCTAAACAGTTAAGCTATACGACTGGAGATAATCTCTTGGAGTTATATTAAAATGTGTTTCTTACCTCATGAAGCACACTCCTAGTGGAGTCATTCATCTTGTCGAATTCGTCGATGCAGCAGATGCCATTATCGGCGAGCACCAAGGCCCCTCTGTCAACAACGAAACAAGATATTACAGCTTGATAGTGTTGTTAATGTGCACATGAAAAGTGCCACTCGCGATTTTATTTGCCTAGTCAGAAATTTCGTGTGGTGTCCGTTCATCCGTCAGGGAGACAAATAATAATAAATAAATATCATGGGACAATTGACACCAATTGACCTAGTCCCAAATTAGGCAAAGCCTGTACTATGGATACTAGACAAGAGATAAACATACTTATATAGATAAATACATATTAAACATCCAAGACCCGAGAACAAACATTCGTATTCATCATACAAACATCTGCCCCAACCTGGGATCGAAACCGAGACCTCAAGCTTCATAGCCAGGGTCTCTAACCACTAGGCTATGCGGTCGTCAAAATGTAGCCGTATTGCACTGCACTCACGTCTGTAGTACCAGCTGGCGTGTATCGGGGTCCTTGGTGACGTAAGCAGTGAGCCCCACGGCGCTGGAGCCGCGGCCCGACGTGTACTGCGCGCGCGGCACCAGCGCGTGCACGTAGCGCAGCAGCTGCGACTTGCTGGTGCCCGGGTCGCCGCAGAGAAGGATGTTGATCTCAGATCTGGAAATATTGATGTCATGAACAGAAATTCTCAGGTGTTAAAATTATCATTGTCAATTGGAAATCATTCACTGTCGAATAAAGACCACTTAACGGGAAGTTTGCTGAGGCTCGACCTTCCACTTTGTGGCAATCGCCACATTTATAATACAAGTTTAATGAACAAGAGAAACAATCATTCTTGGTGGCTTGTTTAGGACTTTTTGTTAGCCAATTTTGTGTCCCAATTTTTTTTTATTAAAAGAGGGAGGCAAACGAGCAAGCGGGTCACTTGATGGTAAGCGACCCATGAGAACCAGCAAACCCAAGAGTCACTAGTCCGTTGCCGGCCTTTAAGGGGCGATCGGACCTCCGGCACACTCACTGACCGAACGAAACGCAAAGGGGTGCTGTTGCTTCACGCCGATTTTCTGCGATACTGGGCAAAGGCCTTTCCTCTTTTGCGTCACTCTTATTTATGGTCCACACTGTGTTTATGCTATAAAAATATTATCTTCTATCTACTTAGGTAAAAGTCTCAGTTTTTCAATCTCAATTCATAGCAATAAAGATGACGCGTTTTGGGGCGTTCTCTTAGCTTAAATTCCTAGCTACCTGAAGTGGGTTCTTCCGGCAGCGTTGAAGTTCTTCTTGGTCCCGCCCAGCAGCTGCAGCAGCACGCCCTTCTTGATGTCGAGGTTCTCGTATATGGAGGGCGCGATGGCGCGCGCGAGGCGCTCGTAGCAGTCGGCCTGCTTCGACAAAGACTTGAACATTTCCACGCGTTCTGGCGGGAAGTGGTGCTCCTTTCTGGTGGCGAGGAGTGGTATTTGTAAATTATTGTCATTAGTTTACTCGATAGCTTTTTTAGAAATGGTTTCTGTTCGCTCCCAGTGCCTTTCCAGGAGTTAGTAAGGCTCTATGCACAGCTAATAGTAGGGTAGACTACCACATACTACAAAGATTTTTGTGGATTAGCTTCCTATTTGAACCGATCGTGTTGTAAAAGTCATGAGAAACGGAGCTGATTTTTTTCTAAATTAATTGATCATGAAATCATGAGAACCTGCGATATTTTAAACTTTATTTTGTGAAAAGAGAGTTCTGTTCATTCGTTTAGTTAGACCATTTTAATGTGCAGTGTATACATGCTTTGGAAAAGAAGAGGTTCAGCTTTAGATAATTGATTGAATCAGGCCCCCAATTCACCATCTTTACAACTGTCAGTTAACAATGACAATTCGAACTACATTTCTTTGTCAATATGATGCGCGCTAAAACAAAAGCCCTTCAAGGCAGCAACTGACACCGAATTGTCATTGAAAACTGACAGTTGTAACGTTGGTAAGGGGCCAGGCGTTACGTTGCACCTCCCCGGGTTGTAAACTAGCACGTCGCTCACCCCTCCTCGATCTCCAGCAGGCGGTCCTGGTGCGTCTTCCCGTAGTGCAGCGCGTCGATGTGCGTGCGGTGCAGCGCGCGCAGCGTGGCGCGGCGCGGGTGCGCGGCGGCCGGCGCGGCGCGGAACACGCCCGTCACGCGCACGCGCTCACCCGCGCCCGCCGTCTCCACCAGCGCGCCGTGCGCCAGTACGTTCACTGTGGCCGGCGTGCGGCCCGCCGGCATGTCGTCTGCGGGGCGCAATAGCACTATAGACTGCATATTACAAAAGACAAGGGGGCTTATTCATAAGCGTCACTCAAGCCTGCATTAGCTAAAATAAGTTTTGTCTTCTTCTTACTAACGGAAATGTCAATGTGACAAAGAAGGACAAACGAACTTTAACGGAATTTTAGTTAAAATAGGTTTGGCAGGTAAGGTAAGGTAAGGTAAGACATGGTGTAAGAACGAAGATTGAAGCAAGTGCGAAAGACTAAGGAAAACCCATGAATATAATAATGAAATGTTGGTTAGATATTAATAGTGTGTGGAGAGTTCAGTGACAAGAAAAACACAATTCAACTGTTCGATCTTTGATAAACTCTCTGAGGGACACAGGTAGAAAATATTTTTTAAGTCTATTTACATCTCACTACAAGAAATAAGCATCCACGCGATGTGAGAGGACTTGGGTTTTAGTTTCCACGAGTGCGGATCGCACAATCACAAAGCTCATTACAGAAATAAATTAAACTAAATAAGTTAAAAATAAATAAAAAAACAGTAAGTTAACAATTAAGTTAGTCTTGGTTGTCAGGAAGAGATCGCTTTTAAGCCACAAGACCGCCTTTTATCTACATTGCTTGTTTTTTGTAATCTCCTTGCACAGTGCAATTGTGATTTTCAATAAAGAATATTTGTACTGTATTGTAAGTCTAGTCTGCCCCTCCGCCAGTCAGCTTCGACTAGTCCCGTCACAGAAACACACCAACCTGGCGCCTCCTGCACCTTGACCAGCTGCTTGTCGCTGAAGTGCGAGCGGTTGTGTATGAGCTGGAAGCAGTGCGCCGTGTTGCAGTGCGCGCAGTGCGCCGGCTCGGGCACGCGGCCGCGCTCCAGCTCGGCGGCCGCCGCGCCGCCGCACACCGCGCACTTGAAGAACGCCTCGCGCATCTCCGGCACGATGCACGACGTGCGGGTCACCATGCCGGTTATCGTCACCAGCTGGTCGATGTCTGACAATACCGACATTGATAACGTTGGATGTTAATGCTGTCCACATAGCTCTATTGAAAATTTGTCTTGCTTTAAAGGGCATGGGGCAACGTTTTTCTGCAATAATATGTGGCCGGCAACTATTGCTGTCTGACTCTTGTTGTGAAAGCTAGACAAAGACTCCTGTAGTTGCCGGCTAAATAATGCAGCAAAAATATTGCCAGTTTAGAAAAGCTCATTAGTTTTTGAACTTGAATACTTTGATTGTTAATTTTTCTCACATACAATAAAACGGCAATGTCGAATAAATTAAATGTTTTAATCAGCTCGTACCGCAATTTTCTCTATTAAATAACCGTTTCTATTTCAAAACGGCTGAATCAAAATTTTATACAGTCAGGATGAAGCTGTTTTACACGTCATTTTGAGTCTACCGGCGCTAATCGATTTGAATTAAATCAGTTGCCGCGCAATGCAGACTAAGATCACTTGTTTCTCTCTGTTTGTCAGTATATCAAATACATAGGGTACTTCACATTGACGTAAAATCATCATAGGCACACGTTAGGTACTGAACTCGCACTAGGCCGTTTCTGTAGAGCGCAGCCCACCTTCGGGGTTGAGGTCCCGCATGTGCCTGGCGGGCGCGTTGTAGGGCCGCACCTGCAGCTGGTGCTCCAGCACGGCCGCCGGGTACTTCTCGAAGAACAACTCGTTCACCGCCGCGTCGAACGCTGGCACCACCTGGTTTAATTAAGTTTATTTTAGACTGGTTTCATATCTTTTGTAGTATGTAGTGTTGTATGGTAAATAGTAGAATGTATTTATTCTTTAAAGATATTTATGTTAAGACCTGTTTGTAACATAAGTATTCTAACAAATAAATATTTTGATCTCTATAAAAACCAGTAGCTATAATTATTTTAGAACTTGTGTTTGTAAACTGTTTGGTTCTTGAGAAGGACAAACTGGAGAACAAAACTCGTTTTGCCGCGTTTTGTAAAGCTATACAAGGCAATATCTTACAATCTTCTAAGATTAGTTTAGAGCGCAGGCATTCACTGCGTAATCTAATAAATGTTTGCTATTGAAAAGTGTACTTTCTTACCTCTTGAGGATAGCATACGAGTTGCCTGTGCAATTTAGGGTCGAAGATCCGCACGTGATCGCAATCAACGTCCAAGAACGGCTCTTCCAGTGTGTGAATCTACAAATGATTAATCATTATGTTCTTTTGTGTGTTTTATAATTATGTATGTAACTAGTAACCATCTACAAGTAGTTATAGGATTAAAAGTTTACTTTCAAAATCATGAATGGCTGATTTTTATTTTTCTTAGTCTATGTTACCCAGAGAGATGGCAGATACTTTTCCAACTCGAGAGAACTGAATAAGTGCCTCTTGATAGTATAATTTTGCACCTCTGCTATCTTACCTCCAGAAAGCAGGTCTAACGAGCAGGACGTTGGCTTGGCAGGGACCCGAATGTCCTACTAACGCGACTTTTAACTTTGTGTATAGCTTTATTCATTTATATAATTTTTCATTTACAGGCTTAGAGTAAAGACCAAAGTGCCTATAATGCTAAAAAAGTACATACATAAGCAAATAGAAAAGGCTTACAAAAATTAAAACTAACAATAAGAATTGCAATGGTGACATATTTTTTTGCAATAGCTTTGAGGAGGCCTGGTGCCCTGACATGGAGTGTAAATAGGTTGGAGATGAAGATAATTTTATACCTCCTCCAGTTTGGTCTCATACAGCGGCTCGTTGGTGACGGCGGTGGGCTCCACGAAGCGCTGGATGAACTGGATGAACTTCTCGCGGCACTCGGCGACCGCCACGTCCGTGCCCCACACGACCAGCTGTGGCTGGCTCGACGGCACCTCCGCCGTTGACGCTTCCTCCTGGTAAAATAGACGAGACGAGTACAGGTAATATCGCAGTACAGATCGCTATGATACAGATACTAGAGAGCGCCCGCGGCTCCGCCCGCGTGGAATATTATACTAATGTAAGGAATCGCCATATCAATAGGAATATGTTCTCTGGTAAAAAAGTAACATTTCTAATTAGTCCGTCATATAGATTATCGATTTTTTGCTTTAAAATTTACACAGATAAAATTAAAAAAATCCGTAAACTGCAATGGAGGCAGTGAACGCATATAAGACATGGAAGCAGTCTTTCCATACAACGTATCGTTCACTAGCAGAACCAAAACTCGCAAAAAGATGAAGTACACACACAGCAGCAAAGTAACCATACACTAAACTATCCATGCATTCAAAAATTACGTTAATACGCACCGATCTAGGTTGCTATTAGGATGTGCTTTGCTAGTTACGCCATTTTATAAATACTCAAAGATTTGACCAGAAGGCCAGTAGCGTTTGTCAGCGTCCGGCAATGCGCACTGGCCCAATGTGATTGGTTCTCGGCATGACAGATTACGGCCATTATTGGTTCGCGCGTCTGCTGCGATGTCAACTTCTGTCAGATGTGGTCAGATGCGTGGACAACGTTATGCATGAGGGGACCAGTCATAAAAAAAAATCGTGTTCTTGCACTATCTTAATAATTACAATTATAATATATTATATTTAGCAAATTTAGAGCATTGTAAAATTTTACTTTTACATACGTAAATCCAATAAAACCATGTATTGCTATTATAATTTGTTTATTTGTCGTCCTTCTAATATTGTATCACAAGTTTCTATCACCCTGAAAAATCCTTAAGCTTCTATATAACGTTTCCCTCCAAAAAACCATGCCGGCTTCCTTCTCTCTCGCTCCTCTTCGTTTTCCCGCCACAGTCTCCCTCTCTGCCTCCCCCTCTCTTTCTGCATTCAAATATGGCGGGCAGCACGAAGCGAAGACAACACATCGCATTTATTTATAAATAACAAATGAGTACTTAGATTAAATTGAATATAAACTGTTGTACAATTATCCTATTAATTTTAAGAAAGCTAACAGTATACATATGTAAACCAATTTTGAATATGGTTAAATATGATAACATAGGTAGTCAACCCTCGCCTCAGGCGCACAACACTATAAAACAAGGCTGGCAATAGATTTTCTAGCTGGGCAAATTTTTTTAAGTCAACTACTTTTTGGAGGTGGAAGCAGTGTGGCCGACCATCACCGCGTCGCGCTATCGGCTAGCTGGCTAATTAACGCGTTGGCGGGCAAATTCAAATGCCTTGCCGGGCATTTGAATTACTTAGTTTCCCGCGAGCCTGGGTTTGGACAACGTTCCGAATTTCCACTCGTTTTCGCCTGAAATCCAAATCTGTATCTTAATAAATATATAGGTAGTCCAACAGGTAATTATTAATTAGTAAAATGAGCTGCTACATTATGCATAATGACATCCCTGTACTAAGCAAGAAGATTTTTGAATTTTCAAGTAATGGTGTACTAACATGTGAAAAGTGATTCCACTACCCTTGGGTGCCTTGGGGTAGTGATCCGTGTGATTTTTGCACAATTTCACCACACATGAAGGCATTTTAAAACATAAATCTTATTTTTAACCGACTTCAAAAAAGGAGCAGGTTTCGATTACTCCGTCAATTGTAGACCGATTTTCAAAATTCTTTTTTTATTTGAAAGGGTATATTCCTGAGGTGGTCCCATTGTCACCAAGTCATGATCTGATGATGGGACCCTAAGGAAATCGAAGGCAACCCTCAAATTTTACAGGCACGTACTATGTGTTTCATATATTTTCTAAAGTTATTCAAGTATTTGCGTCTGGTAGTCATCATCTCGTGATGATGAGCTGATGATGGAAGGTACAACTCCTTAGCGGTTAGGAGTTGGAGGATAATTCTGAAAATGTTAAGTCATTATTCGAAAGGGTATACTCCTGAGGTGGTCCCACTGTCACCAAGTCATGATCTGATGATGGGATCTCAGGGAAATCGAGGGCAACCCTCAAATTTTATAGGCACGTATCATGTGTTTCATATATTTTCTAAGGCTATTCAAGTATTTGCGTCCGGTAGTCATCATCTTATGTTGATGAGCTGATGATGGAAGGTACAACTCCTTAACGGTTAGGAGTTGGAGGATAATTCTGAATATGTTAAATCAACGTAAAATTGTGAAATAAAAATCTTTTAACAAAAAAGTAAAACCGCCTTCAAAAAAAAACCTTAGAAAAAAAACGTAAAATAATCCTCTAAAATAATGATATATAAATAAAATAAAATAAAATAAAATGCGTTTATTTCGGACAACAGAAACTAAAGCCTAAAGTTTTATGACCTAGCACTAAGCAGCAGAAATATGAAGTCGGTGCTTCATTCAAAGAATATTCCGCTTGCACCACACCAACTTCATATTTCTGCTGCTCAGTGCTATGCCATAAGACTTTAGGATTTAGTTTCTGTTGTCCGAAATAAACGCATTTTATTTTATTTTATTTATTTATCATTATTTTAGAGGATTAATTTAAGTTTTTTTCTAAGGTTTTTTTTAAGGCGGTTTTTGATGATTAAAATAAAATGTCAAAACAGCGTTCGCCACTGCGGACTCGCGCAACCTAACTGATCGGCGCGCCGGTACAGTTTGCAAGCCCCACCCACCGCGGAACAGTTTTCGTGGGGTCATTTTAAAGTGACAGGAATGTTTCCATGTCTTATATGCGTTCACTGAATGTAGGATAATGAACGGATTTCTTTATCCCTGAACGGTAACACTGGCATAGATAATACATCGTTCGTTTTTGGCTCGAAATTCAAACTTGCGATTTTATTCTGCTTTTAATATACAAAATTTACACACCCAATATCATATTTTCTCAAGTTTTTCGCGGTTCCCAAGTCAAGGTCAAAGAATCGAATTGCTTTAAAATTCCAGAGAAATATTGCGTTGTTTGGGAGAAACGTGTCAAAATGGTCTTGTAGAGCGCTATCCTGCTTTGTCTCGTTTTTTTATCCCGTTCTGGTTTTTCGCTTTTATATATCAGATGATGGATGCGTTGTTCCATACGAAATGGTACGTCTTCATACCACAACATACCATACTACTACCATACTAACATAGTCTATAGATTGTAATACTAACACAATATGGACCTGGTCTGAAATAAAGAATTATTATTATTATTATTATTCATTGTGCCCCACGTCTGCGTCTGTGTCATTTGAAGTGATTCTCGGACTGTTTTTTTATACGATAAGGTAAGTAAGTAGCTAAGTAAATGCTAAGTACAGAAAATACAGAAATAAATGCAAGTTACAAACAGTGAGATACAAGTACAAAGGCGGACTTATCCCTATAAGGGATCTCTACCAGTCAACTTTTGAGCGGTAGAGTGGAGCAGTTAATAAAGGTATGCAAACGAGCAAGTGGATCACCTGATGGTAAGTGAACACCACTGCCCATAGAAACCCGCAACCCCGGGGGGTTTGCAGAAGAGGTGCCAATCTAGAGGGGTAAGATGAGATGCCTCTTGTGCCTGCGATTTCTTCGGTCGTCTTATTCTCCAATACCGGAACTCAACAGTGCAAGCACTGCTGCTTAGCGGCACGATTAGCGAGTAAGATGGTGGTAGCGATTCGGACGGACCTCGCACAAGATCTTACCACTCGCAAATATTTCGCCACCGTATAACCGGCGCCGACTAACCGGCAACAGGCACGTGCTATAAGCTGATAAGGCACCATCTTAGGCACTAGCCTATCCAGCGTATTTGTACTATGGAGATTGATAATGATTAGTTGAAACCTTTTTTCAAACACGCCAAAACTTCACTCGTCCTAATCAAATGTCATCACTCATTGGCAAGTCAAAAATCGACTTGTCTTGATCACTGTCAAATCTACAGAAATTCGCACAATAACCAGTGCATTCAACAGAAAAATGTCCGAGGCAAACAGTGAGCAAGCAGTCACTAACGACTGGTCCAACAGTGAACCGCGAGCATCCAGCACTGATCTAAAGAATAAGGTGTCCTCAATGTTCAGCAGCTGTAGGATATGCCTCTCCGGCGTGTTCGACCCTGCGTCTCTAACTTGCGGTCACATGTTTTGCGAGAAATGCATAAACAAGTACTGGCAGTCCAAGGATAAGCCGGATTTTATCGTGTGTCCGCTGTGCCGGGCTCGAGCAAGTAATATTGCTTTTGTAAGGGTGAGTGACATTCTTTCGCGGACCAACCACCCTCTGGACACCGCATCTGCTATAATTTACTTGGAAAGTCATTACGAAAAAAGCCGCGGTGAGCGGGGCGGGGGAATGCGTCGTGATTGGTTCATAGCTCGTCATCTCGCTGGTCGAAAGTGAGCAGCGATTGGTGGCTAGAGATTTATAGGTGCAAATGAGCATATGCGTTTCGGAAACGTTCGCCCTGACATTTGGTGTCCAGAGGGTGGTAGGTTGGTTGGTCCGTGCATTATTTACTATAACGATAGCCGAGTAGTGTCAGAGTGCTCCTTGCGAGGCTGATCCTGTTTCAAACACTAACTTAACCAACTTAGAAAGGTTAAAAAACCCCCGACATTGTCATTTCAAACTTTGAAATTCAAGTTCAATATTTCAAAAAAGGGTAAACCGATTTTAATTAAACTTAGGTAAGAACCATCTCGATTGAACTAGCTTTCGATTAAAAACCGCATCGAAATCGGGTCATCCGTTTGGGAGCTATGATGCCACAGACAGATACACAGACACACAGGTCAAACTTATAACACCCCTCTTTTTGGTTGGGGGTTAAAAATTATGCCTCTGCTGCTTGGCTGGCTGTTCACATAGAGATTGCATTGCAATTAATCTATGTATGTAGATGTGGATTCGAAACATGATGAACAGTGTACTGAATTACTGATTCCATTACGTCAACGATATGGCAGTTTCCCGCCCTAGCACGATCGCATCCACTATCTTCTTTTCTAAAATAGTAAAAAGATGGTGGATACACAACACATCATACTGAAGACATGGGGAATTAGGATTGTGATTCTTTCGACGCATAATGGCGAAAACGCAAAACGCCCATTTGTCATTTCACATAAAAAAAAAATATAATGAGACGAAAAGGTCTGCGGGGAATTTAAGCTGTGTGGTATCGTGGTATGAAGAAATACTATATGGCATAATTGCTTCCAAACCAACATAATCTTGGTACTAACAATATCTAACAATGTTCTTTTTTATCCAGAAAGAGGACCCATCGTCAACCGAGGAGTTGAGGAAAATGTTCAAGCTTGCTGACAGTGATGCCTCCAAAACAACTTCATTCTGTTTAAAAATAAGTATATTGGTGCCAATGTTTTATTTCATGGTGAAATGGCTGAGATATCCTGTGCTGGGATTGCTGAACTACTTTCAGATAAAGCTGTAAGATTAGGCTTTTACTGCCTGCCTTGCTTTGAGTACCTGATTTCTGTTACCATTCATATTAACTTGTTCATTGTTTGCCTAAAAAAATTCTTGTAAAATATAAATCTCAAATAGCACAAAATTATTGGGTTTTTCAATTTCATATCTGTTTCTTTACCAGTAGTCAGAGGTGCCGGGGCTATCAAACGAAAATTTTAACTTAACAATAGCCAATTAAACGCAACATACTTTAACTGTCAATTTTATTTTTGTTAATTAAAATAAAAACACAAAAGACAACTATAAATTTAGCACTGATCAGTGCCAAGCTAACTCATACTGGGGATACCATAGAGATTTAAGGGTTATTAAACTATCATGAATCATTTGTGAAACACGAGTCAGAGAACCTGTTAATTAACAAAAGGTGCAATGTCGAGGGTTCATGGCTAATTAAAGACTCTATTTATTTAATTACTTGTCTACCCAGTGGGGCAGGGGTTTTGTACACAGAACAGTGGTTCTGTGTACAAAATACATCTTACCATCCTGGTGGGTGTTGGGGCAGGGACATTGCGGCCCATCTGGTGTCCCCTCAGATCAGCCCGCTGCCTCGCTGGGGTCATAACTCCGCGCATCAGAGACCGAGGGGTGCTGAGTGAACTTGGTGTGCCATAATTCAGAGGAGAGCTCATGTCGAAGTCTGTGCCTGAAATAGTAGAACTTAAATTAAGACAATACAAAAGGCTCAAAGAGGACACAATATTTCAAAGACAATCTAGCTGCATAATTGGTGATACATCAATAACACATAGGTTTTATCCTGGAAAATTGCATAGTTCCTGTGAAACATAAATTACCAAATTCAAAACTTGTACCAAGAGGACTGGATGCTGCTGTGGCCCTGGCCGGCGACGGGCCCTGCGCCCGCGGCGTGCGCGGTGTGCGGCGCGGCGTCGCCGGAGTACCGCGCGGCGATGCAGGAGTCCCATCTGGAATATTGCAATGATGACATATGCTTAAAATAGTGAATGCTTTAGAACCCACTGTGTCACCAGTACTTTATTTTGGGTTACCTATCACACCAAAATGCCAAATGTTTTAAAAACCTTTTTTTTTTGACATATGATTCAAAATCCAACAGTATGAAATTCCGCAAAATCATTATCTCCAACATCTTTGCTTTGTAAATATACTCAAGAGCAATAAAAAATTCTTTTGCTCTTGAGTGTATTTTACTATAAGTACTATATGCGTAAAAGTTTTACAAAACACACTTATTTGATTTAAAATACAAACAGGTAGGTATGAGAAAATGTCGACAGAGCTCCTATTCCGCCTTATTTAGACACTTTGCGCCTTGACGCAACTCTAATCTAACCTAACTTAGCCTATTTACTATATTTAGTTTATTATAAAAAGATACCAAGTGCTTTAAATGTCTAACCAACTCATTAGAGTTGTGCCTGCTCGGTCTTTAAAGGGAGTGCTCCGATCTCATTTAATCGGTGAAAGGAACTAGTCCGGTATTTTAGTTCCTTTAGTTCAGTAGTTCAGTTATCGAGTTAGAACTGTTTTGATCTGTGAAGGACACAGAACGGAATGATAGTTGTTCATCTCACTCCCACTTGCTCTAGAGCCACTTTGAACGAGCTCTATTTATCTCTCTCCTCAGTCTTGGTCACTCTCGCTCGCTCCGTTCCGCTCAAGCGATTCATCTACTCCACTCCTCTACCTACTGAACTAAAGGAGCGAAGACTGATTCAAATCGTGCGAAAGGATTTAGTTCCTTTCAGTTCGCGATGGGAATTCATTCCTAACAGTTCTTAGTTCCTGACCGACTCAAGCCTACAACTCATAGCATATAGCTCATGCAACTCCATTCTGACCCGCCTATTAAGGCAAGTCAGAGGCCAACAAGGGAATGTGAAGATGAGGAACAAGAGCTTCCCCCAGGAGCGCTCGGGTATGTGGGCTCGCCGCAAGATGCCCAGCTTTATTACTAATATTAATACTTGAAAAAGGTAAATCTCATTGGGCCCAAAATGTCATACAAACAAAGGTTAATACCACAAGAATGGTTGATTAGGGACACAAAGTTTACAAGAATTTCAAAGACCTAAGTTAACATTATTACTATTATCATATTTAATTAATCTACCTTGAGATGACGTGCCAGAAGCTCGTTGCGGAGTCTCGGGAATGATAACTTGTTGGGACGATCGAGTCCTCCGCGTAGGGGTCGGCGCCTCCGAGGACGAACGCGACGACGGTCGCTTAGATGGAGTCGACATAGTTAATCAACACCTTGTCACTAATTGGTATTTATTTACTGAATTTTACAAAATACGAGCAAAATACACTGAACTGAAAAAATATACTAACAAAATGACGTTTAATGACCGGTGCGTGTTATGGCGCGAAAAGCAAGCAAAGCAAAGCAAAGCGGCACGTCAAGTACGTCAACGTCAAAGACAGTGTGACCTTAAAATATTTTTTAGTTTTGATGACACTAATAAGCTGTTCACTTGCTGTGTGGTCCACGTTTATTTACAGAGGACCACGGACTACTTAGAGATACGACGTATCAGAAGACCACAGTTTTGCCGTGAAAGTTTAAAAGAGTCCACTCTGTTCAAAATGTCTAAATTAGCCATAAATTTTCACATATGGCAACGTACGAGTTACGAGCTGTCAACTTTTTTTGTCATTAAACAAGAGCGTTTTAAAATGTTACTTAAACAGAGAAATATAAATATTTCAGCCCAAATTTTCAAAACCTAACTTAACCATCATAAATTATTTGAATACCGCAACACCGCAACTTATCTTCTAATCCAATAAAGTAATTTGAAAATAAATTTTTACTTATACTAAACAAAAAAACTGTAAAAAATGCATGGATTTGTGGATCGATAAACACATCCCTAGTACTGTCAGTTTGTTGTCAATTAACCATAGACAAAAGAATTAATAATTGATTGATCGTTCATTCACCCCACTGCTGACTGATGTTTTCGTGGTGTTTTACGATAATAAATAAATATAAACAATTATTGCGAAATAATAAGTCTAATAAGTAATCGCGATGGTCAGCGGTATGTGAAGTTAGTGCAATAAACTTTACGGAGTCAATAACAAGCAATTGAAATTGACAATCATCGTAAGAGCTATCTTTGTGCAATCTACCTGCTTTGTCGAGCATATTATTGTGAATAATTTATCCAGTAGGACTTTGCTTTTGAATGGACAAATGGATTGTAAATACCGTGTAACTTTTATTTTGTGATGCAGGCGTTTATAAGTGGTGCATTTTAAGGTAAATATGAGCGGTGAGTGTGTAGAGATACATATACCTATTCATACTTTCATAGAATGATTCATTTCATTTTATCTGCTGCCCACCCAACTGGTTGCTTTCGATTTTCAAAATAAAGAGACAGCATTATTTATTTTCGATGTATTTATGAAGAGAAGACATTATTTGAAGAGCTTTCATTAATTTTGCTTTGTGCTGCACCAAATGCAGTAAAACTTCGCGTGTGATGCACTTTTGCGTAGTTTGTGAAATTGCGCATGATCAACGCTACGACGGACATTTATAAGAATAATGATATTTCTTTATAACAAGTGTAATTAAACTTATTGTTTGCATGATGTGACACTGGCAGTAGCTGGGCAATGAAACCCAAAATTTTAATCAAGTATTTAGGTAGCCCGATTGGATGTAATGTTGCGAAATAATTAATATTATAAAAAAGAACATATTCACAAATTGAAACAAAATAGACAGGTCTCTCTGAAACCCTGTTGGCCCTGTTGTTAATTACAGTATTAAATTGCAAATTGCAAACAAGGCACAATAATGTCATATTAAAAATAGGCTTGTGAAATAGTTTTTCTTTGCAAAATTCTGGTATAGGTATAGGTATACTTTAAGTTTTGAACAAAAATCTTATTTTTCAACCCCCAAAGAAAAAGAGGGGTGTTACAAGCTTGACATGCATATCTGTGTATCTGTCTGTGGCATCATAGCTCTCAAACAAATGGACCGATTTCTATTCGTTTTTTTTAAATCGAAAGCTATTTTAATCGAGATTATCCTTAGCTAAGTTTTATCAAAATCGGTTCACCTGTTTTTGAAATATTGAACTGTGAAATGACAGTGTCGGGGGTTTTCAACTTTTATGACTATGACAAGGAAGGCAAATGAGCAAGTGGCTCACCTGATGATAAGTGATCACCACTGCCCATATAGACACTCGCAACCCCGGGGGATTTGCAGACGCGTTGCCAACCTATAAATCTAACATGATATATATGCCTCTTGTGAATAATAATATTTTTTTATGAATATTGTCATTCTAAGTCTGTATTATTTTTGGTATAAATGAAGAAATAACCATTGTAGTACCTACCTACTTAAGTTCTTGCAAATCTTATAATAGATATTTGTAGTATTTCAAGGGTTCCAGTCCATGCTGTTAAGTCATGTAACTTTTATTCCATATTTAATAACACCACCAGCAGCCCTGTTATGTATGTATGTACATATATCTCTTTATTAAACATTGAACATAAAATATTTGTGCCTTAACTTTGTCATTAATTATCTTTCTACAACCATCTTACACCTTTTGGCAGAATTAAATGTATATGTGATATTGATGGTGCACTCATAATGTAACACCCTAGAAGTACAGGTTTCCATCAATACCTTGCCAGGTTACTTGGTCATATAGCTCTTTTCCACCTAATACCTATTTACCCTCTCACAAAAGCAAATAAAGTAGGTAGGTAGTATTTGGAAAATGTTGAGTATCAAGCTACCTCTTAGCAAATTATTTAAAATGGAATAAAGGTATTTATGATCAAATGGGTGGGTATGTATTAAAAATTGTCATGTAAAAGAGGGTTGATTCAAAAACTAAATAGAAACTGTTCAAAGTCATTCCAGGAAAGAAGTTCCTTTTTAACCGACTTCAAAAAAAGGAGGAGGTTCTCAATTCGTCGGAATGTTTTTCTTGGTAACAATCAAAATAGCTATAAATGCATAATACATCACAGACAGGCCAAGGAAAATGTTCACTCAGGCTAATCTCACCCCATACACAAACTTTGCGTTCATGTTTCAAGGCAACAGGCAATAAAGCACCTACTGTATGCTAATGGTTGTAGTTTTCCACTTTCACCATTGTTTTCACCTGTTTCAATTAATCCCATAGCCATTTGCCCTTTACCACTGCATAATATCTGTTGCCTTTGCACTTTCGCGTAGTTGTCGACAGCACCTTTCCCACTCACTCAAGTTTACCTGTTAGAAAGGGAGGCTAGGATTTGTCATTGTTAAGGACAAATGTATGTGCTAGGTCTTTGGCAAACTACCTATGCACAGAACAGATTTTCAAGATGACTTTAGTAATTAGGTACGTTGGTTTTGTTTCGTAGCGGCGTTAGAGGGCATAATAGGTACTGTAGCATGTAGCTGCCCCCAGGTCTGTAACTTCGGGCAAGCCCCACGATACAACACTTACGTGCAGTGCACCGTAAATGAAACGTGAAATTTGTTATATTTTCCAACATTTATTGAAACAAGAAGTAAAACACAATACGAAACGATTACCAGTTAAACGGAATGGGTATACGAAAGGATTGATAGGGTTGTCTCTTTTGAGTTTAGCCGAAATTAATGCCAACGATAAAAAAGGCCTACAGTGGGCTTTTGGAATTTGGAAGAAAAAGGTTATGTATGTGCTGCATGAAATCGCAATGCTAAGAGCACGGTGGTATAACTTAGAACAAAATGTATACTTGGTTGTCCAGCTAATTTCAGTAGTCACTCAAGTTACATTGTATAGTATATACTTAAGTAATATTCTATTTGGTTGGGTTATAGACATGAAGTTGTCACACGTCGATAGGTGGTGCTAATATCAATATAGTTTATACTGAAGTTTTAAATTTTTGAATAAATATTTTATTTTCGCTTAATAAATGCTCTCATTCATCTTTCCTTGTTTAAAAATGCGTTTATGCTAATTAATTATTTTGTGAGCACTGGTAACATCGACGTTTTTTAATTATAGTAATGTCTTATCTAAAATATCATTACACGCATCAGTTTTTCTTACGCTAGAATATTATATAGAATATTCTATGGACACTGGTTGAGTTAGCGTATCATTCTGCAAGTAAACCCTAATAAAATGGGGCGAAAACTTAGATTTTTGTAATTTAGGAGGTTTTGATATTTATTTAGATTTTTTATTTACTAAAAACAACGTACAGTGAAGGTATAAGTGGAACGGAACGAATGAATAATGGCCGCGATTATCTCTCTAATCTGTGGTTTTTCACATTCACCAGGTGTCTAAGTTGGAGTTGGAATGCCTGATAAAAAGAAAATGTGTAAAAAATAAAGCACTGAATGATTATCAAATTCATCAAAACGGGAAATTGGGCAATTTCTATTACACCATGTTCTAATGTATATAATAGAACATGGTGTAATAGCAATTGCTCAAAGTAAATTATTTTAACATTTAGGAAACTAGACGTCAATGACGTCATCGCATATTTTGCCGTCACACAGCATCAGATGTCGCTGTGTGCGAAACGTTGAAGTGACATCTCTATCTCAGTTATAAAAAGGTACTCTGTGGCTAAGAGTAAGTATTATATATAGTTAAATAAGTAATATGCGCATAAACTTACTAACTACAGAACAGAGAGGTACGTAAGCACAATATCTAGATTTCACTTGGCACTAGATTACCAGAAACTAAAGGGAGATCAATTAACTTAAAAATAATGACAATCAATATAAAAAAATTAGTAACTAAGTAGGTATACCGCCGAATAGACAGTGCGTCGAAGACGCTGAAGTATGCCGAAGTACGCCAGTAGGAGCTGCCAAAAATCACGGGAACAAACTAATTTACTAATTTAACGTATCCAGGGTAGTGGGAGTGGATCCCCCGTCACAGGATCCAGCAATCGAACCGCTCGACCAAGTAAGGCACACAAATAGGTCTTTGCCTATTCGTAGCCGTGAGCAGAGTGCAGTACGGTGGCTTAGGGCCCTATACCGTTGGGTGAAAGCCGAAACTAATAGATAGTGTCCGGCTTCTTGAAAACAGGAGAGATCCGAGCCTCAAGCTCGCGGCGGGTGGTGGAAAGCCGATTAAATTTATGATAAAACGGAACACACTTTCACTACGCCACAGGTACGCCTTGCGACCAAAACAGAGAAAGGATCACACCATCAAAATAAGTTTACAGCAATACTTTTGCACCTCTCAATGGACAAACAACAACTGAATGAACAGCTGATTTTTCAATGACAGCCTTCTACTTCAATTGCTGAACACAAATTAAAAAAAATAAATTATACCTATTCCCGGAAAGAAAGACACGAAAAAGGCCAGTATGAAATTACAAAACAATAGGTTAAACATCGAAATTTATCGAAAGAGGCTACAATATCATGCAGCAGAATTATTATGCTGCAGTACCTACTAAAGGTAAGTCACCTATGTGTCAGTAGATAATTAAAGAGAATAGGTAGGTAGGTATTTTACGTTGTGACGCACGCACTGCGAATTAATAGATCCAAAATTATCGATAACAAAAGGGTTTTACGTCACTAAGCGGGGATTTCCTTGCTCTATCGCCAATTACTTTCGTTGCTGAATAATCGGGGAACAAATTGAGAACCTCCTCCTTTTTTTGAAGTCGGTTAAAAAGAGATCGAATCGATGCTTTATGTTTATGTCCGCGAGAAACGCTTGCAAAGCTATAAATTAATAGGTACCACTTTGAAACTTATTTACTTACAGCAAAATTCTCGTTTTACACAACCTACCTACCATTGATTACGTCCGTAATTAATTTCCTGCTTGTGATTTTAATAATAATTTTGCCTATTCTTGGAGTATTTAGAAGCATGACTAAGGCCCGTTGTTCCCCAACTGCTAAACTGACGTTTAAGTTTTGATTGGTTGTTTACTCATACACTTAACGGCCATTCTAAAATAAATAAATAAGTAATGTCACACAACAACAAGAAAGTCAAAATTAGTCAAATAACCCGCCCCGCGTCACTCCAGGCGCGAAGGTGCCCAGCACGCTCGCCGCGGTACCCCTTTGAACCGCGATGGACAGCCTTTGCACCAGAAACGACCCGGAGCGAGGGTCAAGACCCCTCTCACGAAGACGGCGCCCTACTGGACAATTTAAAACACTGGGAAAAGGCGGGAAAATCTTTGTACGGAACCCTCGGTGCGCGAGTCCGACTCGCACTTGGCCGTTTTTTTTTTAAAGAGGTTCTCTCAAGTTGACTGTAATTGATTAAATGGAAGGTGGAAGTGAAAATGTAAAAGTATCAAAACTGTAAATCCTGTACCTACCTACCTACCTCTGTAGGGATATTATGTTTTTTATTTATTCACCATCGAATTTAGATGCAATGTTACTGACTGGCGGTGTTCTGAAAAAGTTAAAAACTCCTGCACAACACGCAAACGAAGGTTTTTAGGGTTTCGAAGCCAAAATGGCACAAAGGAAC
Organism: Clepsis dumicolana; assembly: GCA_963691665.1. Classification (NCBI taxonomy): domain Eukaryota; kingdom Metazoa; phylum Arthropoda; class Insecta; order Lepidoptera; family Tortricidae; genus Clepsis; species Clepsis dumicolana. Next base: position 10,117,293 of record OY829522.1, on the reverse strand, counting down.
CCTTATAGATTCGTCATGTCCGTCTGTCTGTCTGTTTGTCTGTCTGTCTGTCTGTCCGCGGCACAGCTCAGAGACTATTGGTACTAGAAAGCTGTAATTTTGCATAGATATACATATTAATTAGGCCGAAAAAGTGCTGCGATAAAATCTTTCAAAAAAAATTTTTTGGGGTACCTCCCCTACACGTAAAGTGGGGATGATTTTTTTTATTTTTCGCCCACCCCATAGTGTGGGGTAGGTATCGTTGAATAGGTCTTTCAAAAATATTAGGGGTGCTCGAAGATCATTTTTCAATAAAGTTATTCGTTTGCGAAATATTTAGCTTTGAAATGCTCATTTTTGTTGGAGTCCAGTGTCGTCGTCGTCGTCCCCTACCAAAGAAACTGTTACATTTGGAAATGTGAAAAAAATCAGAGCAGTAGTGCATATAATAGTGAATTTAAAAGGAAAACTATGAGAGACAAGCAGGCTTTACAGGTTTGGGAGTAATAGTTAATATTATGTGTGTCTATGTCAGTAACCGATATAAATTGACCCTACACTGTGTACAGTTTGTTTTGGAGTAGGGCTCTTCTAACTCTGGTTTCGAATAGGTGTGAAGAAAATACCTTTAAATTAGGTATTTATGACAGGGCTTTTTCGTAATGGCTTGGGAACCCTATCCTGGGCATTTCCGACACGCTCTTGCCCGGTTTTTAAGCATGAGTTCAACACTAGATTTTATAGAAAACTAGCTGTTGCCCGCGACTTCGTCCGCATAGATTTCGGTTATCGCTATCCCGCGGGAACTATACAATTTTCCCGAATAAAAAATAGCCTATGTTATTCCTCAATATTCAAACTATCTTCTTACCAAATTTCATCTAGACTTGTGAAGCGGTTTTCCCGTGAAGAGGTAACAAAAAGACAGACAGAGAGACAGAAAGACAGAGAGACAGAGTTACTTTCGGATTTATAATATTGGTTAGGATTAGGATAGGTACCTACTCGTACTATTCCCTTACTGCCTACTGTTCCCTTATTGCGCCAATTTTGGTATGGAATTTGATAGAGATGTCTCTACTAAAAAGTAAGAGTTCTCGTTCCTTTGTCGAAATATGCATTTTCTTATGATAGTCGTACCTACCTATGACGGGCAAGGTTCACGGTCGGTTCTGTTTCGGGGACGAACTTTAATCGTCGTCGTCCGGGAGTTAAAATATCCTTTACAAAAATCGTATTTGTACATCCCTTCAAAGGGCTAAGTAGTTAAAATTAGGGCGTTGTCAGAGACCGATCGATATTTTCTGCTGCTGCCCATTTTCAAAATTGTATGTGTCCGCGAATAAAGCTGTTTAGGGAAAAAGTTTTTTTTTTCAAATGCTCAGTAGTTACTAATTAAGTGGTTGACGAGGCAGCGCGCGAGCAGCCTGGGAGCCGTTCAGCAACGGCAAACTTTTCTCAGCCCGCCCAAGAAGGGCGTTCCGATTGAGCCAACCTCAACTTGCCAAAGGAGAGATTCATACAAGAGATTCATACAAGGATTTATAAGGATTAGGTTCCTGTTAAGTTCGGCTACGTGCGAGCCCCTGTGTGCCGCGCCTTCGGTTCGGGTAGGTACCTAAGGGCGCGTGCGCGCTGGTCCCCTCAAATATCTCCGCAATTATTTATACCAATAAAGCCTGCCCTGAACAGCCTACCCTATTATTTCGACGGCTTATTCGAGTGCTCCTAGCCGAAGGATTACGAGCAGACGTGACGTGACACAATTTATTTAAAAATTATAATCACATTGAAACGGGATTGCTCAGGTAGTTTCTCTAATCGATGCAGGAAGCAGGAAACATGAAAGGTGAAGAACGAAATAAACCTATTTGCATGCAGTTTTAATTGATTAGACTTGGCGCCCTAGATCTTGCAATTTAACACCTTGGGACAATTTTTTATGGGGATATTTAAAGTCAAAAGTCTATGCCAACAAGCCCACAACCACCCACGCTTTGAAGGAGGAAGAAAAGAAAAATCTCAAACTTTTATCAGGTACTAAGGAAGGTTATTAATACCTATCATCAGAAAAAAAAACCGGCCAAGTGCGAGTCGGACTCGCGCACGAGGGTTCCGTAGAAAGATTTCAACGCTTTTCCCCAGTGTTTTAGGAAGTCCAGTGTTAGCAGAGCCCTGCTCTTAAGCAAAATGTACGCAGTGTGGGGTCAACTTATATTGGTCTGCGAAATCTACAGATAAACAGAAAATTTTTAGATTTTGAGACTTTTCGGAGTGGTTGTGCTATAAGAGCTACCTTCATACCAAATTTCAAGTTTCTAGGACATCTGGAAGTACCCTTTAGGTTTTTGGAAATCAGCAATTTGTATGGAAATGGCCTTTTTAATTACTGTATCTTTTGATTGCGTTGACTTAGAAGGTTGATTTTTTCACAGCTTCAAGGGACCGCAGGCTTGAGTATTTGATATTAATTTCAGCATGCTACCTCCACGCGTTCAAGAGAAAAAGGGTCTTGACAGACAGACAGACAACAAAGTGATCCTATAAGGATTCCGTTTTTTCCTTTTGAGGTACGGAACCCTAAAAATTAAGCAATTCTGTGATTTTCTATAAGAATAAATAATAACATAGTAGAACGGAAACTCCCGCTCCGGACGGGCTCAAGGTAACGATATTAGAGTATTCGTTAAACAGACTACTCAGTCAGGTTATCACGGCCGGCGTCGCCGCATGCGCGTTTGGTTGTTTATAATCTGGTTGTAATAGTTTTACGTGAGCCTGTATGTATTTTATTTTATATTTGTAGGTAAGTAATACTTACTTAAATCACCTTAAATGGCTTCATTTGGTATGGCACTTGTAATAACTTCTTATTTATAAGTGTCTATAATTATGTAATTATTTATAAATCTCATGTTTTGTAAAATTGGAATAAAATAATCATCTCAAAGTAAAGAAAAACTTATGTCTTAGTGATATTATCTTTAGACGTGAGTACCTAATATTTAACAGCAAGCAACCCTAGCAACACGCCTGGATGACATAGGGGTGTAACGACGTGAAGGGGGAAGTAGGTATAAAATGGCGGCGTTTTGGACTCGATCAAAAGAGATTCCTTTCTACTATGTTATTATTTATTCTTATGGATTTTCATCCATCCCCAATTCGACGCTGCATCGGTGAAATTATGTCGGATGAGTGAGATACAGGTCTACCTAATTAGTATAGCTGAAATCTTTATCGACTAGGAATTGACTAAATTGTGGTAGCACTTTCAGCTTAGGTACAAAAAATAGGTACCTGCTTAATAGGTAGGTGGGTACGTATATTTAGTCACCAACACATTTACACGCCTGGTCTGTTTGCGTGCTATCGTCCTTATCATTTATACCTACTGAAATAATACTTTGACAATGGACATCCGGTACAATAGCTTTATACCTGCTGCCCAAAATCTGTACAGATAAAGGAGAGCCTTGGCGAAAGGCACACAATTGGGATAAAAAGCATTTCTTCTAAGTACAGATAAAAACTTACAAACCCATCTGTACATTGTAGTCTTCAGTTAATAAAATACAGTCCTAAGCTTTCTTTCTAATGACCGACCGTCCCCAATGTAAGATATTTATGTCCTTTGTTCCAAATTACAACGTTATTTTCTTTGAACAATGGAATTTTAAACCAACCGCGGCGAACTAATAACTAGCTTTCCGAAGGATGCGGGTTCTCGAAGGCTTTTCACGCAGGTAGTAGACACTTACATTATTCTTGCTCGCCAACGCTGCTCAAACTGTACCTATATAGCCTAAAGTAGGTAAATATAAACTAGCTTTTGCAGTGAGCTCACCGGGAAAATGTACTTCGAAGTACTCGAAAAACTCCAAGATTAAAAAATACCTACATGTTGTAGATACTTGTTGATTACAACATTTATAACTTTTGAATGTAGATAGAATTAAAGTTACACATCAACAGAACATTGAATTTTTCCCATCGTAACACTTCCGAATTGCGAATCGATAACGACACAAGGCCAAATGGAATTTACCAATAATTCACCGGAATTTGATTTGCAAATCAGGATAAGATGTAGTTGCAGATAACGACTATTCCTCGGTTGTTACGTGCAAAGTTTATTGCAGATTAGATGAATAATTTATTGATTATGAAATGTAGCTTCCTAAAATGTCATAAATACATAAGTCACTTGGTTTAGTTTCGATTTGTAACGGGAATCCCAAAAATGAATGAAAATTAGGATTTTTGGAGAAATAAAAAAACACGTGAACATTAAAATTACATTTTCTTTCGATCTAGAACTTAAAATGGACAACATGAAATTTAGAAATGTTGTCAATTTATGGTAAACAATTTTCTTTCGGTATGATATTATTTGTTTATAAAACCATGAAATACACTAAATAGGGTTATGTGTGGAATAACACGCCGGGCAAATGGCCTCCACGGCTTTGCTGGCACATACGCACTCTTTTTGTCAAAAAATTCCGTGATCATTTTGCATAAATTCGGCTTAATTTCACCGATGCAGCGTCGAATTTCCTCCTTCAAAGCATGAGTGGTTGTGGGCTTGTTGGCATAGACTTTTGACTTTAAATATCCCCATAAAAAATTGTCTCAAGGTGTTAAATTGCAAGATCTAGGGCGCCAAGTCTAATCAATTAAAACTGCATGCAAATAGGTTTATTTCGTTCTTCACCTTTCATGTTTCCTGCTTCCTGCATCGATTAGAGAAACTAACCCCATAAAAATAAGTCTAAAGGTGTTAAATCGCAAGATCTTGAGGGCCAATTCTGATCACCGAAACAGAGGTTACTCGACCAGGAAATATCTCATGCAGTAATTGCATTGTTTCTCGGGATCTATGGCAAGTGACCCCGTCTTATTGAAACCACATTCCTTCCACATCAATATACTCCAATTCAGGCAGAAAAAAACCATGCTTTGAAGGAAGAAATTCGACGCTGCATCGGTGTAAAATGGTCACGGAATTTCATGTCAAAATAGTGCATATGTGCCAGCACAGCCGTGGGGGCTATTTGCTCGACGAGTTATTCCACATTAATGCTATTTAGTGTATTTTATGATTTTATAAACAAATAATATTATAACGAAAAAAAAAATGTGTTTTCCATTAAATTCAAATCTTGCGTTATTTTTGGGACACCCTATACCTATCTCTAGTTACGCCGTGCATGTAAACGTTGCGCACATGTCAACCAAATATTTCACAGAAGGCCCTGTAAGTCCTATAACCTTTTTGCAAGCACTTTGGTTCGAAGAATAAATTCAGAGGGTTATGTCGCGGTCTATATCATATATAATATGAAATGAAAAAGCGATAATTTATGTTTCTAGTCGATGTACCTACTCGCAGTGAAGAACTTTCTGGGCCCCTCAATAAGCAAGTGGGTGTGAGTTTGGGAATCGTTTTCTTATCCCTTCGGAGGACTGTAGGGTGCGTTTTCGACCTGCGCAAATGCATTGTGCCGAACAAAAACCACTGGCTTCGAATTTTTTGCTGTCGTAGGGACAAAGGATGGACTGCGAAAGCCTCTGCGAATAACTAGGTACGTCTTAGAGAGTCGCAGTTTTGCGGTAGTTTCTTAGCAACATTCAAATGAAAATGCTAGTTACGTTACAGAAAAATCGCCGTATAACCTACCTAAGTAGGTAGGTATATCTTAAAATAAATAAATAAATATCATGGAACAATTGACACCAATTGACCTAGTTCCAAACTAGGCAAAGCCTGTGGCCTGTACTGTGGGTACTAGACAATGGATAAACATACTGATATAGATAAAAAAATTACATACTTAAACGGTTGACGGGTCGCGTTCTTATTCATGGTATCTCTATTCAGATGTTCCGAGCCACAAGCTTTTTGTGCTTCTACGCCTATAAGTCTTATCTTAAATTTTCGCTAAGTTTTTAGCGGCATTTTTTCAAATTCTAGGTAGTGAAAGAATAAGAAAATAAGTGATATTTCCCATGTTTTGTTGAATGCATACAGATCGATCAATAGCTAGTCTTGTCTTGAAATATTATTCAATGTACCTAGTAACCTATAGCTAGGTACTTCACTCATGAACACAATAGACTGTCTTAAACTTTATTGAGGGAAGTAGAGGTAGCGTCTAGGCATTCGGTCTAATAGGTAAGTAGGTATAGCATGGGTTTCTGGTTTACTATATTATCACACGTAAATATTTTGCCCACAAACTTGAAACTTTCCGGATACTATTTGTCATTAGTCATTCCAAAAGCGGTAGAGTCGTAATTATTTTTATATAGAAATTAGTTATCAAGCAAATAAAACGATAAGCCAGATAACAGCTGAAGTCCCAATGGAGAGAGAGGGATGACGCGTGACATCTCTGTTTGGAGTTTCGACCCGGATCAACTATAGTGCTCCGCCGCTATGCAGCAAATCCTGACACTGACACTTCTGATTATTGATAATGTGAATGTTAACCATAGGAGAAAAATGCAAGACTTGCTTGTTGCGCGTGGAAAACAAGCAAGTAAAGCATTTTTCTCCTATGGCTAACATTATCAATAATCAGAAACTTCATAGGTAAGTACTTACCTACCTACCTAGTTGTGCAATGTGTCAGGATTAACTTCATAGAGGCGGGGCACTATAATTGATCCTGATTCTGAGTTCCTTACCGATATTGCATCGGTATAAAAATGTCCTAAACCTCATAATTTTATGTGGCTTTTACGCCCTCTCTGCTAACTATAATGCCCATTATGGTAATATTGTTTGCTTGCCAGTCACCCAGCCGGCTCCACAATAGCATGACATTTCCCAACTGATAACACTGACTGTTCAAATTTCTATTGTTAGTCCTGAAAATACAGTCGGTGTCTTTATTCATTTATTCACACGTGCGTTTTGGGCACTTTTAAACACCACGCTTTTTAAGATTTCGTGACGTAGCGTAGAGGTACCTAGATATAAACAAAATACTACAACATTCTCACTACCGTCACGTCAACTTTAAATACTTAAACCACTTCATTAAGCATACCTATTCAATAATTACACCGATTAATTAATTAAAAATATTAAAATGCTCAAGAAAAACTGAACAAGTCGAGAGGTCTGTACACCTACCAAATACAATTTATGTTTCTGTGTAGATTTTGATTTTGTTGCTGAGAATCCTTAGCCATGCATTTTGGGTTAGGGACGTTTGTCCCTGATTTTGACAAAAGTTACTTTATTACGTGGCACGGTACGGATCGATAAATGGAACCGTGTTAGAAGCGTTATAGGTTATAGAATAGATATGTATTGGGGCATTAGATGCCAGTGGTGCGCCCTTCGCAGGATATAAGGGCGCTGGCATCGATTTTTGGCACCCTCCGGACTCGGAGCCGCGGGGGCGCGCTAAGATGGCGTCGCTGGGGTCCGGACCTGCCTCAAGCCCGGAGCTATCCCAAGGTCACGTCGCCCGCACATGCTGCTTCCCAAAATACGAAATCTCGAGCAACCATCTCCCTCGCTACTATGGAGAACGTACAACGTCTCTGTCCCTCGTCCGGCTCGGGATTGCCTCTCATCAATAGTGTTGTTATGTTAGCTAGGCCAGGGTTGACAGCCTCGATTTTTGTTAATGATGGTTTGACCATGACCGTGATCTAACCATAACCAATAGTCGCTACAATAAACCGATAGTATTTTATTAGCAGCCAGCGCCTAATAATGATAACAATATCGCGGTCCCTTATTTACTTACAAAATTTTAATATATTTATTTTTAATTTGTAGATACTTACATAATATCATTAACACTACAATAATACATGACAGTAAGTAGGTAAATTACAGCAAATAAGTAATGATGCCATTAACAACTGGTTTTATTATCAGAACAACTAGTGAAAGTTTGCCAACCCTAATCATAGTGAACGCTCTTTATCTATATCATGGAAAAATTTGGAATGCGACATTTAATGTTATTGTTTCGCTCTAACGCGGGTTCGATCCTATCGCCGTCCCGTTCTAGGGTAGCTACCTACGAATGAGGGGTAGTGGTAGGGAGCTCACAAAAGATTTGGGATAGATTTTTTTTCGCAAACTGCACTTTATAGGGAGTATTAGAGAGGCACAGTGCATCCATAACATCCGCTGGGTGAACACGTCAGTAACATTTATTTTATTTTATTTGTCACTATAAACATTTTGTTTGCTTGCCAGTTTAATTTTGTTCGTTGGCCGTGCAGTGACCACCTATAACGCTCCACGACTTGAACTAGTTATTTTTGCTGAACTTGTAAGTAGAAATCAACGCTTTGTTTTTTTTATTTTTACGGCATGTTTTTTTAACTCCTTAATTTGCGTAAGGTTTGGTACCTATTATTTTAATATTTCTCATTCTATTGTTTTAATATTCATGTAATTGTATTAACTCTTAAGCTGAAATCTTGACGTTATTGTAGGTATGTAGAGTAGAGTCGACATTAATTATTCCATAAAAATATGAAACTCTTGCCAGTCGACAGGTAAGTTATGTAATTTGTAAATTCTACAGATCCATAATGATTTATGTTGCTATTTGTTTTAGTGTTTTATCAAAATAAGTCGAATAATAATATACTCAATTAAGGTACTTAATTTTATGTAATTATGGTTCTAGTAGTAGCTAATATTAGCTGTGTTGAGTATCATTCTTAATCATATTTAAATAATAAAATAAATAATCCAGGAGAGTGTACTTTTAGGGTTTATAAGTGAAATTTTGGTGATATTATGTGCATAGTGAAATAAACGGATCACTCACGTATGTTAGTCGAGTATAACCCGACATATTTCGGACTAATCCGTAGTCCTTCCTCTGGGAGCACACGCTACTCCGTGCGCAGTAGTTTCATGTTAAAAATATTATGTGCAATTTGAAAATCACAGCAAATGTGCCGTTTATAAACTGCACGTCGTTTTCATACAGACTTGTGGGTACTTGTTCGTATACAGTCAAATGCAACAATATAAACACGGTGTCCCTAAATAAACAATAGAAATATGTGTGTGCTAAACGGAAAACGTAATATACGCTTAGAGATGTATCGATGGGTTCTTCGAATCTTAAGTGTGATATCGTTCTATTTCAGGTCTGATGTCGTGACGTGTCTGAAGCGATGTCGTCGTTTGGTAACTTACCGAGGGGGCGGGGCGGGCCGGCGAGCGCGTCCGGCAGCGCGGGCGCGGCTGCGGGCCGCGACGAGCCGCACGCCATCTCGCACGTCATCGCCAGCATGCTCGACAACAAGCCGCCGCTGCAGGCTAGCTCCACCTCCTCGCCCATGCCCTACGACATCTGGGCGCTGCCCCCCACCACGCACCACCCCCTCGGGCCCATCACTCGTGAGTACAACACCACCTCCAACAACAACAACCAGCACCACTCCAAGGAGGACAACTCGAGCGGCTCCCCCGGCACCTCCTCCTCCGTGTCCATCATGTGCTTCCGCTGCGAGGAGCGCACGCCCACCACGCGCTGCCTCGAGTGCAACGACATCTTCTGCCACGACTGTTGCCACGGCATCAACTCTGACTGCCAGATCAGAGAGCACACGCTGCTCCCCATCCACCAGATATCCCCCATCGGCGTCCGACCCAGCTCTGTCACTAACGAGAAGGAGGTATATTGCGAGCTGCACGCCGAACCGGTCAGGTTCTACTGCGAGCCCTGCGTCGTCTTCATCTGTCAGGAATGTACGCTATGGATGCACAAAGATCACGCCTACACACCTATTAAAGGTGCTCTTGACATGTGCCGACTTGGCGTTTTAAAAGCTATAGAAGATACCAAAACGGGCACAAAAGCTATCAAGACTGCCATAGATCGTGCAGTAGCTGTGTCAAAGTCCTATGAGAAAGAAACCACTGATGCAAACTTAAAAATTAGAAAAGCGATGCGTTGCTACGCGCAAGCTATCGAAGACCGCGAGAAGTATTTACTCGACAAAGTGGAAAAACTGAGAATTTCAAAAATGAACGAACTCACTGAGCATATGAATACGTTGCGAGGCATCCTCTCTGGCCTCGCTCACACTAACGAGACTCTGGTACGGAGCATGGAATCAGAAGGTATTGATTTATTCATGGCCAAAGAAAAGGGCAGGGCTCAAGTTGATTTCTATTCATGCATGTTTAAACAAATGTATGTGATGGAGGAGAGGATTCTTTTTATACCGCCAAATTATGAATTGGTTGATCAACTGAAGAGGCAGGGCGACGTGCAGCCGTCGCTGGCCGGCTCTTCGTATTCCGTGGGCAGCCTCCCGCCCGCCCTGCAGCAACCGCGACAGGCTCTGCAGTCTGCTCAAACTTATCCACCTGCGTCGTCTTATAAAATGCCCTCCACCAATAGCATCAGATCGCTGCCTGATTATATGCCAAGCCACACCAGGTCTTCGCATCACAGCCTCTCATCTTATAATCTCCCTCGCGGAATTGGGCAGGCTATTCCTGGTTACTGGGACGCAGTTTCTGTAAGACAGACAAGAAGCCCAATTCCTGGTGTTCCTATGTTTTCTTTCGGCAAGGAGGGACAGGACGAGGGACAGGTGTCTCGGCCGTGGGGCTTGTGCGTGGATAGAGAGGGCAACATTATAGTTGCTGACAGAAGAAACAACCGTATTCAGATTTACAACTGCCGTGGAGAATTCAAAACAATGTTTGGTTGCAAGGGTACTGAACCGGGTGAATTTGACCTGCCAGCTGGGATCACCACAGATACATACTGCCGCATAATAGTCATAGACAAAGACAATCACCGAGTACAAATATTCACATGCAATGGAGATTTCATTCTGAAGTTCGGTTCATTCGGCAAAGAATGCGGTCAATTCCAGTACCCTTGGGACGTGGCGGTCAACACGCTGGGTAACATCGTCGTGACCGATACACGCAACCACCGCATCCAGCTCTTTACCAGCGAAGGCGCTTACATCACAAAGTTCGTGTTCGAAGGGGCCAACCCCAACAAGATGTTAAAGGGGCCGACGACTCCGAGGGGCGTGTGCTTCACGACATCAGGCAATATCATCGTGTCTGATTTCGAGAATCACCGTTTGCTGATGGTGGACCCGACGCTGTCGAAGGTGTTGTGCTCTATAGGGCGCGAGGGGTCGGGAGTGGGGGAGCTGAACCGTCCGTCGGGGATCGTGACGGATGACGACGGGCGCATCATCGTGGCGGACTCCAAGAACCACCGCGTGCTGGTATTCACGGCCGAGCTGCGCATCCTGTGGGCCGTGGACCTGAAGAGCCCGGGGCTGGACGACAAAGACCGTCCCAGCGACGTGGCGCTCACGCCCGAAGGCTACCTCGTCGTCCTATTCGAGACTCTGCCCGACACCGCTCGCGACCTGTCCTCGCACGGCAAGCAATACATCAAGGTATATTAACTCAGTAACTTAACGTATTATGTATACGGTGTATCGGCATTGCTACCGAGATGAAACCTTACCCGAAACGCGAATGCTCTGTTTTTGCATATACGAATAAAGACTGTATGGCCAAAAATATTATCTTGAACATCTGCATTGTAGTGACTACTTTTATACATATATTATTCTATGTAAGGTTAGTAAAATTAAGAAGAGCAGTAGTAGGTAAGGTTTCTTCCCGATTAATATGTATATCTACCTACTAGCAGTGGCCTAAGGTCGACCGTGTTCTATTTTGTTCTTTGATTTCTTTTGATAACGTGCCAATTTTATTAATCATTGGGATGATCCGTGCGAGCCTAGCTTGTCCGGAAACTAAGCATTTGCTCATGATAAGTATTTGCAAATCAAATTTCCTTATATTTTGTTAGATGTTTGGTTACCATAATAGTCATTTGTTTTTTGATATCAGCATTAGCCTAGTCTTTAAGGACCAACCGTACACGATGTAGTAGCACTAGCACTTAACTTGCATCAGTAGCCGACTAGCTGTCGTGTCGTACCCGTAGTCTAACCTAGATGTACACCAAATCCATGTTCGGAGCACTCACATTATGTCGATTACGATTTGTCCGATTAGACTTACGATTAATATTATTAAATAAGGAAAAGCTACAGATCGTAAGGAAAGTGAAATCACAATGTGATGTAAAAGATGTTTTTATGTGAGATAATTTAGAAACTTGAAAAGTATTTTTCCAAAATGTTAGTTTATGACTTATGAGTTTTAAACTTGGTTAAATTAGTAAACTCAAGCGTCGGTGTTTCGCTATTGGCATTTTACTTTGATTTTTATATCTAGGTATGGCGTATTAATTTTTGTTGAACGCTGTTTTGGTTAAAGCGGTAAAGCTAACTAATTGGCGAGGAAGCTGCACATTTCTCAACTATTATTAAATTTATTGAAACGCAAGGGAGCGTAGTATTATCGTGCAAGCAAATCAATGCAATAAAATTTTAAGACTGACTTTAGAAGACTGTCTTAAAAATTGGGGGCTGCGGCCCGCGCCGACGGCCGCCGACATCCGACGCGCGTATTAATAATTTGAATAAGTAACGTGATATTTTTATTTCATGTTAAATTTGAGCGAAATTTTTGTTTAAAACTTAAATTTAGTGAAAATAATTGAGACTGCAGCTTGAAATTAATGAAAAAAAATTGCATAAAACGCGAACGAGGAACTGAATTATGAGTCGTAGCGTTCGATTAAATATTGGTACATTGTCAAGTTACTGCGAGAACACTTTGTTTGTTGATTATTTTCGTTTTGTATTTTGGGGTGATTAGGGGAGATTTAAATAGTTTCTTTATAAATTTGAATAGATGTTTATAGTTATAAAATAAACGCATATATAAAATAATTTAATGCGATTACTACCTTACCTAGTCAGGCTTATCCATCCATCGATGCGCAATAAACGTCGTTAAAGTTAAAATACCGTAGCATAAGATTTAATTCCAATACAAACGAAAAAAACAACCGACCGTTCCATAACTCGAAGCAACCAGCTGTAGGTACTTTTTAGTTAGACTGTAGTATTTGCACCGAGGTGACCTAGTTCTCAGCAGAATTGAACGATTCTTGGAGCTAAGCTAGGTGTGCGGGGCGGGCGCCACTCGGTCGGTACTCGAAGGGGTCAGGTTATGGAATTATAGTAAAGAAGAGATCATTTTTCAAAACGAAATTTATGAGTTGCTATTTTAACTGCGTTTGTTGGTATTAGGATGTTTTCGAATTAAGATGCACATTTTAAATTATGGCTTGCAGACGGTGTATAAATATCTATTTAAATTTACATAGAAACTTGCAACTTGTAGCAAATGATGCGATTTTAATCAAACGATCAAAGGAATTGGGTTTAATGTAGGTACGTAATTGATAGATATTCTTCTACAGAGTAATAATTTTTACTTAGTTAATTGTGTGGTCTTATATACAATCAAAATTGTTGTATTAGTTTAAATATTGTAGTGAAATTTTGTCCTAGAATTCTATTAATTGCATAATAAGTCTATTACTAGAGATACGTCGAAGAGATGCGATTTTAAACGCTGTGTTCAGTCTATATGTGTTCACTTAATATAGTTAATATAAGTTCATGTAGGTATGTAGTGGAATGCCTGGGGGCATGGTATGAAGGGTTGATTCTTACAAGAGCTTCGTACGTAGATAAATAAAAATATACCTAATAGCGCCAAGAGGCGCGGCGCCTGGACGCCACGAGCGGGGCGCCGCGAGTAGCTTTTACGACTGTAAGTAGAGCGTAGCTGTCGCTTTGCTGTTGTGAGGTTTTACTTACTAATAATCGCATGTTATAATAGTGAGGTATACAGTATCTTTATCGATCAGTCTATTTGTCAAGTAGGGTGCCATATCACGACACTATTAAGACGAGAACCGCGGTTCTACCACGGGACGTTACCGTATAATATCATAATAATTGCTTGATAGACAAATAGTTAGATTGTATTGTAAAATACACTCCCCAATAAAATTATAATCTAGATCTACTTACCTACTCATTAGAACAAGCATCATAATCGTCGTGGCGTTCGTCGTACGAACAGACTTTTCTAACATAGTTGTAAAGTGTTGCTCTTAAATATTTAGGACACTTAGGATGTAAAAGTTAAACTAACATTTTCCCATTTGTACGTAGCGTTAAGTTAGGATAGTTAAAATTTTCAAATGTTTTTCAACTTACCTGATATCCTGGCCGGATATCCGTTAGTGTAAACACTAAAACGTTTCAAGCAACAATTTTCATATGCTGCGGAAATTTAGAATTTAACAAGGAACTGATTATATTATAGTCGTGATTAGATCGAGAGTCTGAACTTAAATAATTGCCTAAGAATCGAAAATTGTTGTTTGAACAAGGCCCGCGAGCGCGAGGTCAGCGCCGTTCCGAGCCTGCGTTGGGGCGGAGACGCGCGATGTGTTCCAAATATTGGCTCCTGTGTCTAGGGTTCTGTATGTACCACTAAGGTAAAGAACAAATCGTGGCGCCGCTTTTCTGTCTTTCGGACACTGTTTTTGTATGAATTTTGGCGGCGCGTCTGTGTTGTGTAGTGAGTGGTCTAGTGTAGTGTGCGTGCAGTTTGCGTCTTGACGTATTGACAAATTTCCATAATGATATAATTATTAATTTTGTTTTCAAATCAGTGATATTTTTTGTTCGGTGCCATTATTAAAGTATTACGTTATTTTAAAAATAATGTGTGGCATGAGATGCATTTTTTATTATGTATTTTCGGAGACTAACACTTTTGTGTAGAATTCAATATTTCTTTATGACTTAATATTTAACAACGAATCTCAGATATTCATAAAATCACAGTTGTTTAAAAAAACGTTTGGATTTGCAAAGCAAACGCCGACAACCATGATGATAATGTACCTACCTACTGATTACGAGAGCATTCTAAGAATGTCACCAGTCTGTCACAATGACGAAAAGTAATTTAATGTAGTCTGCCACTGGGCGTGGTCCCGGCGTCCATCATGTCCATGTAACGAAAACGCATGCCGATGGAGTGGTAACATTGAATCTAGCCAGATTTTAAATCTTTGCTTGTACCTCTGTAGTGACAAAAAGTCAGCCTGCAGTTTAAAACGATTAAGTACTCATGAAAAATATGAATGTTGCCACTTCACCTCGCATGAGGTCCAGCACTCGGCGCCCTAGGCCGCCGCGGCCGACGCCGGGCCAGCTTAGCTGGAAGCTAAACGGGGCATGACTTAATTTTAAAACACCTTTTTAGGCTTGGTTATGTTTTTTTTTTAGATTTTTTTTGTTACTGTCCTTGAGATTGTGGTAATATCGAAGATTGATTGTTTTAAACTTTCATCATTTTCACGCGTATTTATAGGTACATTATGAATATGGTAAAATCATTTTGACATTGTTTTGACCTCGGATAGCGACCGTATTATCTTTTGACGGTTTCTGTTGCCTCTGCCCTTGTAAAATACGATCTTAATACAAGTGGGCTAATCGCATCGTGAAGAGTTTTCGAAATTACCACGATGCCTGGGAGAGCTTTCCGTCGCCGCAGCGACGAAGTACCTTCTTTGTGAGACCTGCTAGCAGCTAGCAGTATAATTGTGGTTTTGTGATAAATGCAATAAAATTGACAACTTAATGATAAATAATTGAAACGTAATCATAATTTTTGTACAAGTTTTTGAAGTTTAAAAACGTACAGCGACCGATGTATTCAGGCGGGAGACGCAACTCGGTACAGCATAAAACTCATTCGGTTACGAGATTTTAGCTAATTGTACTAAGCCATTTTTGTGCTATTTTTGTAATGTTAAATAGGCGCTTGTGTTGTGTTAGTCTTAGTGATAAATATCATTGGTTTGTCTCCTAAATGTGTTCGTTTTATGTAACCCCGGAAGGGAATATCAACTTCTAAGATCCGCAGACAGTGGCCACGAACGCCTCAATAGCCCGATAAACAGAGAGAGAACTGTTTATTTTCGACAGATAGAAACTTCTGTTTCTGATCCAGCTTACCTTTATGTTGTCGTTTGATCGCGCTATTGGGCATCAGAAGCGACTGAAAACCAACGGATGACTCGTATGTAAGAGTCACATAAATCCGCTTTTTTACCAGCACTATCACAAGTAGGAGAGGAATGAATGATCGGTAAATATCATGTGTTACTGAGATAAGTAGTATTTTTGTACACGGGCCTCAGCGGGAGCGGTCGTCCCCGCGGTCCGGCGGCCGCGCCCGCCCGCCGCTAGTTGTGTTCAAAGTTAATATTATAACCGCATCTACCTCACTTGTGAAGCATTGAAGACTGAATATTATTGGAATTAATGTAACGGTGGTCAGATCACCGCTTAGAAGTCTGTTGTCTACTGTTTCTGGAAGCCCAAAATACTACTGTGTGCTTTACATTTTCAACACTTTATGTTTCTAGGTGCATAATAGTATAATATTGTAATGTAACTATTGCAAATTTGTTTAGTGAGCTAGTGGACAGCAGCCTTTTTCTTTTTTTTATAACTATATCTTACGTTAACTTCGGTAATACTGTTAAATAAAGACTGAAATTTTATAAAATGTTCCTATATTTTAATTTAGTGCTACCGTATTTGGTTTACATTATTTTGCCCTATCGGTAATTTATCATTACATTATCTTATTAATTATAACTGACGCTATATAATGTCATGAAATTTTTGAAATTTTTAATGGAATTTTGTATGAAAATTTAATAAAGTGATTGATAGAACAGTGGCGTTATTATTTGAACATCTCTGCAATAGGTGTAAAGCAAAAGAAAGTAAAGAAAGTACCCAAGTCATCATCATTCTATTTACGTCCCACTGCTGGGCACAGGCCTCCTCTCAAAATGAGAGGGCTTGGGCTATAGTTCCCACGCGGGCCCAATGCCCAAGTGTCGAGATAAAACTACCGATATAATAGATTATAGTATAAGTAGAATTACGAAGCGGCGGATTTTAGTTTGAGCCTTTTAGCACAACAGCTTGCGGTCTACGGCGTCTAAGTTGAGACTCCGTCAGTAGACCTCCTTGCGACTGCTGCTTCGTTAAGATAAATTTAGTCATTTTTAACAGACTTCAAAAAAGGAGGATTTTTTTATGTATAAGTAAGTAGGTACTGTATAGTATACCGATTACTCCGTCAATTGTGGACCACTTTTCAAAAAAAAAATTTTTATTCGAAAGAGTCCCGAGGTGATCCTATTGTCAGCAAATCAGGATCTGATGTTGGGATCCAAGGAAATCGTGAGTAACCTTAAAATTTTATAGGCACGTAGGTATTTGCGTCCAGTAGTGCAGCATCCGATGTTGATGAGCCGATGACGGAAGGTATAATTCCTTAACGGTTAGAAGTTGGAGGATAATTCTTGAAATATGAAATAAACAAAAATACCTAGTTAAATAAAAAACCTTGTAAAGCCATGAGTTTTATGGCCTACCCAGCACAAATATGAAGTCGGTACTCGCGGGTGCTTCATTCAAATAATATACCGCTCGCACCTTACCGACGTCATATTTGTGCTGTCCATGTCCATAAAACTCATCATGGCTTATTTACAGGATTACTGTTTTTTAGGGTTTCGTACCTCAAAAGGAAAAATCGGAACCCTTATAGGATCACTTTGTTGTCCGTCTGTCTGTCTGTCTGTCAAGACCCTTTTTTTCTGGAACGCGTGGAGGTAGCAAGCTGAAATTTGTATCAAATACTCACGCCTGCGGTCCCTTGAAGCTATGAAAAAATCAACCTTCTAAGTCAACGCAATCAAAAGATACAGTCATTAAAAAGGCTATCTCCATACATATTGCCGAAATCCGAAAATCTAAAGGGTACTTCCAGTTGTCCTAGAAACTTAGCTAGCACAACCTCTCAAAAAAAGTCTCTAAATCTTAAACTTTTATGTCTGTCAGTAGATTTCGCAGACCAATATAAGTTGACCCCACACTGCGTACATTTTGGTTAGGGGCAGGGCTCGCTAACACTGGACTTCTTAAAACACTAGGGAAAAGCGTTAATATCTTTCTAGGGAACCCTCGTGCCCGAGTCCGACTCGCACTTGTCCCATTTTTTAAGGCGGTTTTACTTTTATGTTTATTTCGTTAATGTTTGTTTTATTTCCTGCAATTCAAGGATGTTCAGAAAAGACACATAAGGAGGTGCGAAATTGACCCATCGAACTGGGAGGAAAAGGCGGGCTTCCGTCCTGAGTGGAGGCGTCTTGTTAGAGACAAGGTGACGGAATTTGAAGAGCGGAGGCGGTTCGACCTGGACGCCAAGCGTAATGCTCTGAAGGCTAAACCACCAGCAGCCATTTATTACCATTACGTTGACAGTGTCCTTACGTGCCGCCTGTGCTTGCGCACCTTCTCAAATAAGATTGGCTACTGCAGCCATCTTAGGGCACATGAAAGGGCAAATTAAAATTAAAATTCAAAATTTTATTAAGCAAATAGGCAGTTGAATGCTCTTTTACAAGTCATTTTTTTTAGTCTACCAGCGCTTTCGGAAAGACCATGATTGCCAGGAAGATTGCGCCGCAAGAAACTTGGCACAAAGTATTTTTTTCTAAAAACAAATTAATTACATTAGCTCTTACAATAAGTAACCACAGATAAATTACACAAAGAAACCTCACTCTATCATTAAAAAAATTAAGAGAAAAAAAAAGAATACCGTATTTTAGATACAAGTGTAAAAAAATAATTATTAGAGCAGCAAAACTAGAACACTTTACTTTACTGGCATGTTTTAATTGAGCAGGAGATGTATAGGGTCTCCAGGTCTCTGTGAATATTTGAATTACAAAGGGATGTATAGGGTCCCAGAATTAATATTAAAATACTTAATCTAAATGGCTTAGAGATGTATAGTCTCTAGGGTCAATTTAAACTAAATTTAAAATCAGCTGAGGTGTAAAACGCCTCCACGGTCAAATAATAAGTATAATAATACATATACATAAACTGGAGATGTATATGGTTTCCAAATGTCAAATAACAAAAATTGATGAAATATACATTTCATGTCAAATAAATAAAACATTATTTATGTCAATTGTATATGGACACCATACACGAATGTCTTCGGGACGCAGCCAAGTCATATTGATGTCCTAATTATTTTCTGTTTTCAGCCTTGGCCAGGTGGTATCATCACATAAGTATTCATCCACTTTGTAGTATGCTTTTTTCAGGAGAGCAGTCTTTATGTATCTTTTAAATAAATTGTGAGGCAATTCCCATGCATCTACAGGCACTTTATTGTAGAACCTCACGCAATTTCCCAAAAAAGACTAACTGACTTTTCGTAGACGAAATTTAGGGACGGCAAGTTTATGCTTATTTCGAGTGTTGAAAC
Organism: Clepsis dumicolana; assembly: GCA_963691665.1. Classification (NCBI taxonomy): domain Eukaryota; kingdom Metazoa; phylum Arthropoda; class Insecta; order Lepidoptera; family Tortricidae; genus Clepsis; species Clepsis dumicolana. The sequence continues at coordinate 10,097,948 of OY829522.1, read as the reverse complement.
CATGCACATCCGACACTTTCTTGAAAGATTTGATGTTCTTATGTGTATACAATATTACATCATATATATACTTAGAAGCTACTGTGAGGATGTCGATTTCTTTAAAGCGTTCTCTAAGTGAATCTCGGGAGCCAAGATTGTAAATAGACCGGACCGCCGTCTTCTGCAGGATAAAGATTGTCTCTATGGCAAACAATCAATAGCCCTTATTTAGAATTAGCTATAGTATGGCCATAACCGCTGTGCACTCCGTGTTTCAAAATAATTCTATTTTTCATAGACGCGCCCAATGCAATCTCTTTGATGGACTAAAGAGATGTTTACATAAGCCTGGTCAGGTTTTTTCATGGTTGCAGAAAAAGCTACACTATTTGGATTACCGAAATACCCAATGAAGAGGCGAAACACGGAGTGCACAGCGGTTATGGCCATACTATAACACTCGCTGTAGCCGAAACCGGATAGGAGATTATACATACATACATACATTTTATTGCAAAAACCCAAATTTTATTTTGCTCTCTGTGCTCATTTATTGCATTATCATCGATGCTCTATTATACATGTACCAAATTTCAACCAGGTAAGTACTTACCTAAATCCAACCACTAAAGGTTAATTAAACTTCTTAACTAGCATCTCACAAGTCTCACAACCTAAAGTACACAGCAAAGAGGTTTTTCCTACAAAACAGTTACGCACAATGAAGGTAGCCTAAAAGTAAAATTGTCTAGGTATGCAGATTAGATTGGACGCAGTTCGTTTGACATATTTATGTCATATCTGGTAGGTCTAAGCAAGTTCGTAAAAATATTAAAGGAACATGGGTAGCAATTTTAGCACGTTCTTCTCTGGATTGGGGAGGTTCTTTGAATATCCAGTAAAAAGAAAACCCATATGTTTCTATAGGCAGGAAGACTTCACAGCCACAGGTAGGTGCCTGACCTACTTGTTTTACGGTAGAATCGATATTAAAGTGTAGGACATACAAAATCATAACATTACTTGATAAAACAATACACTCTCTTTCTTTGGGCAGTCATGTAAAGAGGCGGTGGAATTGAGAGATAAAAATTTCCTATTCTTATTATTTTGACTAGACTGCAACTTGTCCAGTAACTGTGTTTAATCGAGTGCACCTAAACTATACTCCGGGGTCTATACAAACCAGGGGATCCCGTGCGGAAGCCAACGGAAACGCCAAAGACAGCCATGACGGATTATGACAAACTCGTGGATTTGTTCTACAAGCGGTTGGCGGAGCAGCGCCAATACAATCAGGTACCTAAGTACGCCACAACACGCGTTTGCTTCTGTTTGCGGCATTGTTTTAAGAAATTGTAGCTATTATCTACCTGTACTTACCTACCTACCTAGATCAGACATATATAACGAATAATTTGAAGAAAAAAACTACATACTCGTAAAAGACTTGATGTAGGTACCTACTTACCGGCAAAAATATGGCCAGATATGATAATAAGTAGGTAATTTTGTATATACTGACGGCCAAATTTTGTGCCGCTTAGTATACTTGAAGGTATTTCTTTACTCTCCCACGCTCAAACAGCCAGAAGATCTCGATTGTTTTTTTTTCCGTAAGTAGGTACGCTACGAAGCGCTGCCCTCTTTGACGCACTGTGAAGATTAAAGAATCTACCCTACTAGTATTATGAACAATTCTTTGCACGTGATAACTTTTCTGGCACTGTCGACCAACTGAACTTGAGCACCTACGATTGCTACCTCGGTCTTTGTAGGAGATGAAGGAGCTGGATCGGCGCTGGAGCACACAGAAAGTGGTCCGCCGGTTCGTCGGCTGGAACGACGTGACCATCGCCAACCTGCACAGCCTGTTCCTGCTGTTTGACAACCAGGCCAACGGCATGCTGGGATTCGACGACTTGTCAGTATTGTGTAGGATCGATCAATATTTGTATCTAGATAACTATGCATGGTCACGAACAAAAACAAAGTCAAATTCACCGTACCGTCTACTAGGTAGGTACTTATTAGATTATTTTGATCTAGTATACTTAGACGTACAATAAAAAAGATCCCACTCTGTGAGTTGTTATTTTGTCGGTGCGATTTTCGAGACGCTCTGTGACCCAAAATCCAGTTGTAATTCGTGTGTATATACTTAGAATCTTACATAGGGCAAACTATGGGCCACGCGATGGCCAAGATGCATAGCTTTTTGAAAGGCCCATGCTCGCTATTAGCTTTAAAAGAGCTGAGCACCCTTTCATACCAGTATGTTTCGTATCTTCGAATGATATGATCCTCCTTTACATTTAAACAGTGTGAAAAAGCAGTCGACTCGTTAATATTGATCGAGCCACAGAAAGTACTTGACGCTAATAGCTAAGTACTTAATGAAAGTGAAGTATTAACAATTTACATGGAGAGCAATGTAGGTATTTTCTTACGGAGAAGAATATTAGGTAGGTATATAGTATTTTCGCCGTAAGAAAATAGTGACTCATTGTTGTCCTATGGCCTAGCCCCGCCCCGCCCCCCGACCAAGACAAAAAAAAATATTGCTCTGATGATTCACTATTTTCCTAACACGAACGAAAAATGGTATGGTATGGAAACTACTTAGTGTGCTAGTATGCCTATGTTGTAACGCGAGATGTGTGCTGCAGCGGAGCTGTTCTGGAGAGCCTGGGAGACGAGAGCACGATGGAGCTACGCAAAGAGAAGTTTGCCGAAGCGGACACCGACAACGATGGCTGGATTACGTACGACGAGTTCTTATCGGTGATTATCAATTCAACTTTAACTTGCTTTTAATGCTGACGCTTAATTATCGTCCACGCTTAACATAACTCTTAGGCATATTTTATTATAAGGGAAAAACTTTTTAACCGACTTCAAAAAAAGGAGGAGGTTCTCAATTAGTCGGTTTTTTTTTATGTATGTATGTTCCCCGATTACTCGAAGATGGCTGGACCGATTTCAAAAAATTTTTTTTTCGAAAGGGTATACTTTCTAGTTGGTCCCATTGTCACCATGTCAGGATCTGATAATGGGTTCCCAGGGAAATCGAGGGCAACTCTCAAATTTTATAGGAATGTATCATGTGTTTCATATATTTTCGAAAGCTATTCAAGTACTTGCGTCTGGTAGTCATCATCTCGTGTTGATGAGGTGATGATGGAAGGTACAACTCCTTAACGGTTAGGAGTTGGCGGATATTATTTTAAATATTAACGTAACTAAAAATTGTGAAATAAAACATATTTTAACAGAAAGTAAAACAGCCTTCAAAAACCTCAGAAAAAAAACATAAAATAATCCCCAAAAAGCCATGAGTTTTAGGCCTAGCTGAAATATGAAGTCGGTGCTTCATTCCAAGAATATTCCGCTAGCACTACATCGACTTCATATTTCTGCTAGGCCTAAAACTCATAGCTTTTTGGGGATTATTTTGTTTTTTTTTTAAGGCGGTTTTTAACCAAACATTACAGGAGTGCAACTAACTTCCTAATTGTTGTTATTGTAGCTCATATACAATTATAGTCCACAAGAGGACGGTCAGTTGTCGGGGCTGGCGCTACTCTGCAACGATATTGCTGAAAACATCCAGTTCGTGAGCAACCTTACAGTAGGGGAACAGCTCGAATACGGATTGTTTTAATATGTATAAAGGAAAACACTATCAATGTTCTTTCATTTATTTAAATTACCAAGTACCTAACCTAACTACAATAATCTTTAGACCGAGGGTTAGATATATTGACCCTCGGTTAACTTGACGTATTTGTATCGTTTGATGTTACGTTAACCTCGGGTTAGTATCTAACACAGGTCTGTGGAAGTCAGCCTAAATGCATTTTACCAGTGAGTAAGTTAGAATTCACTTCGATTTAAACCAGAATGTTATTTAAACACCAGCTGATCCAGCTTTCGGTGGCCTTTCGAAAGTAACAGTAAAGAGCGCAAAGCATCACTTCGTTCTTAAGAGACCATGAGCATTTTTTTAATTTAGGTAAGTAGGCACGTTAACTTAATTTTATTTACTACCTGTTGGCGCAGGTTTGAAATAATGTAGGCGACACAGAGACTTTTGATAACAGCGTGTATATTGAAATAAATTGTACAATTTTTTTATGAAAAATGGAATATTGATTGATGCGGAGCGAGTAACCGAGGCCGCTGGAGCCGCTGCGTGCGCGACTGCCTCGGCTTGCGAATGTGTGTGTGAGTTGTCGAATGAAAACATTAGTGTGAAGTTAGTATTTGGGAAGCTCGTCCTCGCTTAGTGAATCGACGTCGCTGAGCTCGGCGAGGCTCGGGTCGCAGGCGAGGCAGCGCTTCCCGATTTCGCGCCAGCACTCGTCGCAATACATGAACGGACATTTTGATGTGAAACACGTGTGCCATTCGCTCCCTGCAAATACCGTATGGAGATTATCGAGGCCCCTGTCAAAGTCATTATAAGATCTCCAATACGTGCCATTTTCTTTTAATCCAGGGCATTCCTTTCATACTCCCAACTGGATGCTACTACGGAAAATACTACCGCAAGGATGGTATAGTATAGTCTTTTCTTTTACTAAAACTGACAATGAGAGGTAATACTAAATAGGTATGGTAACTCTATAATACAAATAGCTACTGACTATCATCTTTTCTCGGCTCAATCTCGCTACAGATGAGGCAGGCCATTCTAGCAGCGGGCAGTACACGTAGCCATCCCAACACAGTCGGGAAGCGCATGCGCGCACTTAACATGCTTTCTCCGGACAGATAGTGCGCGCGCACCGCTTGCACGGCCTTGCGGCGTAACGTCTCGTCTAGTTTGATGCGTTTCTTCAGTACGTCGTTGTAGAGGTGAAGCACGCGCTGCTTTTCGCGACGGGGGTAGAAGTAGCTGCAGATGAGTCTGGAAGGTAGTTACGCTTATCATTATTATACATGCCTTCAGGCTGTTTTTTTTTAATTCACTCCTTCAGGGATAGGCATGGGAAACGAAGTCCATGCAGCCAACATGTAGGCGAGCACACTGGTTTTTCTCGCGCACATATTCATGCCAGTCTTTTCTTAGCAATGAGCTTGTGCGTAAAGTGGGGGGATTTAATAAGTGAGCGTAGACGTAAGCAATTAACTTGCATAATAATACGCTAATCTGTAATTTTAAAACTAAAAAATTGTTTGGTTTTGGGGCTAAGTCGCCCTAACAGCCATATCGCACTTAGCGATTTCCAAGCGAGAGCTTCATACTAATATCACCCGCGGCGAACACGTTGCGTGATCGCCTCAGTACAAAACTCCCTCGCAAACCGGTAGTGTGATAAAGCTGTTAGTAGCATAATTTCCACCAAACGGCTTCCATCGTAGCCGAAAGTATGCTGCGAGTTGCGACGCGTCGTCGTATGGTGGAAATCCGACATCCTGCCGGACGCCATCGGCTGTCTGTGAAAATTATGCATGTAGAGTGCCAACTAGTGTTCAGTCCTATTTGCTAGGCTAACCTTCTCAGTCGTAAAGTGTAAGGATTAACGCTAAGCAGCAGCAGTATCCAGACATAACCACCGTAGATGCGGAAGAAGAACACAGCTGGCATAAGCCTTGGCCGCGGCAGGCACGCGTTGGCCGCGCGGCGGGTCCGTTTCGGCTGAGACTCTAGGTGGAAAAGCATCGCGCGGAGCGTGTTTGCTATTATACCGGTGCCTTCCACCTGTTGAAAAAAACAACTAAAAACAATTACTTTGCTCATCCGCTAACACTAGTAAAAAATATACACCATACAACACCTCTGCCTCCACTGCTACACGATTCGACACATGCCACACAGACGCAACTATCACCACCACCACCACTACACTAAATCTGACGCGTATCGGCACTCTCCACGAGACCATTATCAAAGTACCAGTACAACCGTTCAACGTGCCACCATTTACACTACTGCCATATGTGTTGATTCGTGTAGGAGTGGAGGCGGAGGCGTTGCATAGAAACATACAATTTGCCGCACAGATATAACTATTTTTCACTAGTGGCCGCGATCTGTGCCGCGGGTGAGCAAAGTAATTATTTTTAGTTCATAAATATGGACCTCCGCAAAGTAACGCCTGATTCAATAAAGAAATAAAAAATAGAGTTTGCCACCAATTGGTTTCACTCTGAATGGCTTAGATAAGCATTTATTGTTAGGTAAATAAAATAAAACAATACACTTAGATAAAAATATGCTATGCACGTTCCTAGTTAGCCGCTCCTGACCTCAATAGTTAACTCCTTGGTATCCCCTCCCCTGCCCTGCTCAGCGTGCTGCCTGACCACGTCCAGCGCCTCGTAGAACAGCCGGTCCAGCATGACGAACGTGGTCGCCGTCACCATCTCCAGCAGCACTTTTAGCGCCTGCGCGACCAGCCGGTGCCGGTCGGCGGAGCAGTATGTTAGGGAGTGCAGATCTTTGTAGCGGCTTCGCTCCATCTACAGTAACAACAGTGTTGTGCTTCTTTTATTCAGTACCTGCATGTAGGTATCTACCTACTTAACGCATTCACTGCCGGTAACGCGTATACGCGTTTTCCTGATTTTCACCCAGTGCCTCTGTCGCAATTTTACAGGTAATTTGAACGCACATGTGCGTTTGCGGCACCTGACAATCTCTCAGACCAAAGGGGTGGCAGTGAATGCGTTAAGAGATGGCCTAGCTTACGGAAAATACGGAAATAGGTTAGGTTAAGGGTGTGGCTCCACGCATGCTCTCGATCAGCACCCTCCAGCCATTAGATTAGATCATTGGGTTAATTAAAGTTAAAAGAGTCGTACATAACCATACGGGTTTCTCTAGAGCAAGAGTGGTTATGCGTGATGTATTTTCCACCCAGTCCAAAGACCACTCGGTTTAACCTTTTCAACGCCAAGGACGCTTAAAAGCGTCATGATCATGAGCCGCTTATAGGCGTCCGGCTCTCCGGCTGCACAGTGCAAATGCGACTTACGGACGTACGCTTTTAAGGTTTAAGTCCGCGTAAACGTTGTGCCATCTTGGCGTGTGGATGTGGATGACAACTTTTGTATGCGTCGTTGGCGTTGAAAGGGTAAGGTTGTTTAATAATAGGCTCCAAAGATTACACAAGAAATATTTCATGAAAAACTACCTTTTTCAGTGGCAAAAGCACGCTCTCGTTCCTCACAAGCCGCCTCCTATCGATTCTCTTGAAATAATCAGTCACATAGACATTGTCAAACTCGATGCTGGTCAGGTACGTGTCGTGGTAATGCTGCGCCGCCACCACTATGCGCAAGAAGAGCAGCGCCGTGCAAATGTTGACGACGACGATGGCCGACTGCATGATGGAGAATTTCTCTTCGAACGCTTGTTTGACACGCTCGCCGGTTTCTTTGGCGTCCTAAAATGTTTCCTTTCCTTCGATTACGATCTAGGTGTACGAGTACCAAACCTTATACTCAGTGGCGTATAGAGGAAAATTATACTAGGTAGCGGTACTACATAATTTATAACCTGGCGTAGAACAGTATGCTTAGTTGTTATTCTTATGGTAAAAGTAGGTACAGACATAGTAGAAAAACCTTTCCCACGGGCCAGGCAAAAATCAATCTTAGGGCAATGTCGTAAACATTTTGACAGGGGATAGCTTTTCTCACTTTAACTGTACCTGGGCATCGTACATAACGTGTTCCTCTTGATTTGTAATATTCACGTCGTGCCACCCCTTCATCATTTCTCCCTTGACTTGCTTGAGAGCAACGTATCCTTCGCCCATCCCCGCGTCTACCTGTGACGGCGATAACATCAGCATTCGGTACATTCATAATGTCTTGAATGGATAGGAACGATGGTAGCCAACTTAAGAAATGCTTTTATCAATTATCACAATGTCTTTCATAGATAACATAGATTAACACGAAAAGACTTATCTTTCACAGTTCGGAGGGTGGGTAGGACCTTGTACGTGGTCCATCCGAATCGCTACCATCATCTTACTCGGTAGTCCTGCTGCTAAGCAGTAGTGCTTGCACTATTGTGTTCCGGTGTGAAGCGTAAGATAGCCGAGGAAATCACGGGCACAGGAGGCATTTCACCTTAGCCCTCTAGGTTGGCAACGCATCTGCAAACCCTTCGGGGTTGCGGGTTTCTATGGGCAGCGGTGGTCACTAACCATCAGGTGACCCACTTGCTCGTTAACCTTACTAAAATAAAACCAACGCAACCCACCTGTTTCCTGCTGTCGCATAAGTCTTGTCCCACTGTGCGTAAGACATTACACGCTGTGGGCGCTTCCAAAGCTGAACAGAATTGGGCCCCTATAACTATGGGCACAGTTCTGTAGCAAATCTCGAGCAAAGACGCCATGTGCGCCTTGCAGCGGAGGACGGTTCGGGATAACAGGTTGTTGCAGCGGTATTCTGTCTTCATCAGGTATTTCTTTCGGTAAACGTCCTTTTTTCGGTCCCGTGGGGATACGCTGAAAAGTTCCTTAGGACGAGAGTTGGTGCTAAAAAGCCGGTAACTAGCTATCTAACCTTTTCAACGCCAAGGACGCTTAAAAGCGTCATGAGCCGACATGCCTACGACGCCACCAACGCTTATAGGAGTCCGGCTGCACAGTGCAAATGCGACCTACGAACGTATGCTTAAGGTTTAAGTCCGCGTTGACGTTAATGGCAACTTGGCGTGTGGATGACAACTTTTGTATGCGTCGTTGGCGTTGAAAGGTTAGGAGATGTGCAATAAGTTAAAAGTAACTTACGCATATTTACGTCCGATGATATTGGAGCGTCGCGCTTTTAAATCGGCATCAATTTTATTGGTCAGCTCCCGGCTGCTGAGTAGTTCGCCCTCGAACTCTATCTCACTTATTATAGGAGCTGTTACATCTTGAATGTATCTATAAATTTAAACCACATACTATCATATCTACATACATTCAAGATTTAAGGCACATAGTATGTATGTATATCTCTTTATTGCACATAAAAAAAAAAACACAGATAACAGAACAAAAGCAAATGTACAAAGGCGAACTTATCCCTTAAAGGGATCTCTACCAGTTAACCTTCGGGCCATTGACAGGACATCAGAAAAAATAGTAGACATACAAATAAAAGTAAAAGGATCCGGAACCTGAAATTAACCTAATTACCTAACTAAAGCATTTAAAATACACATACATACCTCTAGTACATACCAATAACATAACGATAAATAAATACATATCAAGAAGTATACACTACATAAAATACATATGTACACGAACTAGAGAACACACAATATCCAATTAAGAGGAACCGTCAAGCCAGTACTTCCTCAAGCGATTCTGCAGGGTGGCAACAGTTTGCGACTGCCTGATGTCACAAGGTAACCGATTCCACAGTCTAACAGCCTGCACGGAGAAGGATTTGGAATGGGTGACAGGAAAAGAGAGAGAGAGATTGTTACTCGACCGTAAACGGTTCCCGGAACCAGTGGCCAAGTAGCTAAATTTTTCCGAGAGGTAGGAAGGGGACTGTGGTTTAAAAAGGACATTAAAAAGCAACGACAGGATGTGCACATTACGGCGAAGGCGAATCGGCAGCCACTTCAGCTGAGCGCGGAAACAGGACACGTGGTCATATTTCCGGAGGCCGAATATGAAGCGTATGAACACATTCTGGAGACGCTCGAGTTTGTCAAGAAGCTGCTCAGAGAGGTCGAGATAAGCTATGTCGCCGTAATCAAGAAGGGGGAGAAGGAGAGATTGTGCGAGAGTAATCTTGGTACGAAGGGGAAGGAAACTTTGCATGCGTCTGAGAGTGAACAGAGGCAAAAAGCCTGCGGCTGACCTCCGAGACATGAGCCGACCAGGAGAGTGTCTGAGCCATAATAATACCTAAATTTTTGACAGTTGGTGAGAAAGGAATAGAAGTTCCGTCAAAAAATAATTCAGGCACCACCAGGTCAGACAGCTTGGAGATAAAGTGTGGGCTTCCAACAACAATCGCCTGCGACTTCTTGGCGTTCACGTTCACGGATGGCCTCGAGGTCAACGTTAATGCGATCAATCAAGTCAGGGAAATCATCAATACCTGCTGCCCCGTATATTTGCAGATCGTCTGCGTACAGGTGGTAGGAAGAGCGCAGAGCTGCCGTTATGCCATTTATAAAAATAGGGAATAGGAGAGGAGAGAGCACTGCCCCCTGGGGGACACCGGCGGTGAGACTGTTCCACTCTGAAGAAGCGTCATCTAATCTCACCCGCTGGCGCCTGCCCATGAGGTAGGACTGAAACAAGGCCAAAGCGGGATCGGAAACATTTAAAGTTTTGAGAATGCCTAGAAGAATATCAAAATCCACAGTGTTGAAAGCGCTACTGAAGTCAAGAAGTACAAGAACTGTAAGCTTCTTATCTTCGATATTGAGACGAATGTCATCAGTGACCTTGACAAGAGCAGTGACGGTGCTATGCCCGGGCCGGAAGCCGGATCGGAAAGGGTTAAAAAGATTATGGAGATAGTTAAGCTACCCAATCTTTCATCCAAGCCCCTTAAACAACAGATAGAGCGAGGTGTCGTGAAACTTTTTCTACTCACGAACGTGATCTGATTAGGAACTCTACCTTAAATAATAAATGTCATGGGACGTTTGGAACCTTAATGTCTCGGCAGCACCCTCTATTTCTTCCTTCAACCCGGCGACCGCGTGCCTCAGCGGCCGCGCCACCATGGAGCTGCTGGTTCTGCTCAGGTTGTAGGCGAGTTCCGTGCTGCATGCGAACACGCGCACCACCTCTTTGGCGTTCAGGCCCATGTTCGTTATGGGGCCTTGACGGTTGAAAACGATGAGTCGATTTATATTGAAGGTACAATCGTAAGTGAATTATAATGTTAGGGATAAAGGATTGTGTTGTAAGAGAAGAATAAGAACAGAAATATTTGAAGAAGCTTGTACAATTTAAACACCAAGTTAGTGAAATTCTGTTGTATCCAGTGGCATTTTAGATATTATAGAAAAGTAACGTCAAATTCAGTATATTGTAAGTACTTACCAGCAGCAGCATATGCTGATGCCGACGCCTATTGTCACAAACTAATCGTATTGTGTTTTTAATTTGTTGTGTGAACTGTAAAATGTTGTTTTGTGGCAATAAACCATGTTTTCTTTCTTCCTTTCTTTACTTATCATAGCACTAGCATTCACCCGCGGCTTCGCTCCCGTATGAATTTCATCCTCCTTTTCACCTCTTGAGGTGTGGAATTTCCAAAAAACCTTCCTTAGTGGGTGCCTACACTGTATAAGTTATCTATGTGCAAAATTTCAAGTCTCTAGGTCCAGCGATTTGGGCTAATTACCAGCAACGACGTAGGTCAACACCACCGCCTTCAGAACGCCTCGTCCCGCTTTTCCGCAATACATGGGGAACGCCAGAAGTGAAATGCATCTAATTTGTGTCGAGACCACATTCAATAAACCTATTATTACGCATAAAGTTACACAAATTGCATCCCCGCTGTCTGGGGGGACCGGTATATTCTTCAACATAAAAGTATAGTAAAGCTTTCCGAGACAGCATCCTCCTGCAAAGGCGAAGCAGCCTCTCAACCACCTATACCGTCTCTTGAAAAGCAATGCCTCAAAAGTGGATGAACAACATTTCTGTAAAAAGTTGACAAGGCCCATATTTAGACTCAAATAACTTTTTGTAGCACTACGCCCACACTGTGCCTACATGCAAAGAGAATATGAGTATAATCACGTCATTTTTGCGTGCGTCAGTTCCAAACAGCACGTCATAGTTTTAGAAAAGGTGAATCATGTTTTTATTTATCTATGGCAAAGACAAGTTTCCGGAATACTCATAACAGAAATGCTTTTGTAATGTTTAGGATGTTTTCGTTTCCAATTCCTTGCCCTTACAATAGAAAACAACGTTAGTCGGCTATCTGTTATCTAGTGAAGTTGGATTGAAGTCACTGCCAAACTATACGCGAGAGCCAAAACAGTTTAACCCTTTTCCAGGCGTAGTAGGCGGCACCAATCTTAGCAAAAAAACTACATTCATTGGTCATATATTTTTGTTTTTATCCTGTTTATTAGACAATAAAGTGTAATAGAGTGCTGAGGAGAGATCTTCCAAATAAAAATATGACACAAGGCATTGAAAAATTCGTTAGGTACACCAACGTTAAGTATAGCTTAATTGGTGGAGCGTGGTACGGATTACCGAGGTTGCTGGTTCAAGTCCAGCTGCTTAACGAATTTTTCTTTGCATTGTCATTGTATGTTGAATTTCATACTATGAATGTTTCATAAAAATAAAAACAAAATTAACCAATAAATAGATTATTTTCATTAATTCAGAAAATAGTTCCATCTCTTGCCACTAATGCGTGTAACTGTAGAAGTTCCGTAGTGGGTGAGCCGCTTGATTAAGCTACTCATAGATGGCGCTGAGGAGAGATCTTCCAAATAAAAATATGACACAAGGCATTGAAAAATTCGTTAGGTACACCAACGTTAAGTATAGCTTAATTGGTGGAGCGTGGTACGGATTACCGAGGTTGCAGGTTCAAGTCCAGCTGCTTAACGGATTTTTCTTTGCATTGTCATTGTATGTTGAATAAAGTGTATACTTACTTGATTTTAAGACAAGTAACTTTTCACGTAAATTCAGTCTGATTTGTAACTTAATCTTGTTGCTATGTTTGAAGTTCTAACTACACAAAGTGGTTAATTGTACTCTTGATTGTACTGTGCCTCAAAAAATATTAAAGTTGAGTGTCAGCGACTTCATAAATGTTTGAGCTGATACTTTGGGTAGAGTAATAAAACCACAATATATCCTCGATCATTGTTTATTATAGAAGTCTTATAAAATTCAATAGTTACCTACATTGTATAAAGAGAAATAAGACGATAATTATTGAGAAAATTTTAAACAAATTGCTTTCAGTATTAACAGCGCATTTAAAATGCCAATTTATAAGAATAAATTAACAATTCACTAGTGCCGTTAGTTAGCTCGAACTCGTTTTATTAGACTATTTGGCTTATATTTGACACGTAGCAAGATTATATAAATTCTTCTGTGCATCGTTTATGGACACACGAAACGTAAAACAGTCATATAAATAGGAAATTTTGTGCTAAGTTAGACGCGCCTTGCGTAGGGAACGGTACTCTTAAAGATAATACCAGTCGTCAGTCCGTCTGTCTGTATATCTATGTCAAATCTAAATGTCTTCAGTCCCTCTAGAAGAATTTTAATGTATTTAAAACCTTCAGAGTATAGTCGACATTATCGCGCAAGGCTATAATATATTTCAGGGAAACGAAAAAGCATAGAGATTAATGCGGATTATCCCAGTCTGGCTTTTCATTTAGTTTAAGCAGTGGATATTTAGCTTCAAAGCTAAGCTCGATAGACATTCTTCGTTCGGTTTTCATAAACGCACGCAGGCTTCACAAGGTCTGAATTTGATTTATCATTTATTGATGCCATTTACAGTTTTGAAATATCTATTTAGGTTAGTAACGTTTTAAGAATAAATATCCAATTTCAGACCCTTTTCAAATAACACTATATCTTTCTTATGAATTCTGTTAATAATAGGGTGCATTTCGACAAACGTATCATTCACTTTTCAAGCCGTGTACAGACTGTCGTAGCGTAACAACGTAACTGATGTAACTAACGTATTTTGCCGCGTAAAAATATACGAATGCAAGGCAACGTCAAAAATTACATTTCAGTTACATACACTGCATTGGTCAGTATGAGGAACGGACCAACCACCCTCTGGACACCGCATCTTCTATAATTTACTTGGAAAGTCATTAGGAAAAATGCCGCGGTGTGCGGGCCGGGGGAATACGTCGTGATTGGTTCATAGCTTGTCATCTCGCTTGTCATCTGGTCAAAAGTGAGCCGCGATTGGAGGCTAGACAGATTTATAGGTTTCGCCCTGACATTTGGTGTCCAGAGGGTGGTTGGTCGGTGGTATGAGGTATTATGCTAATTAGATCTTTCACAGTTCATCTCCTGATCTAGCAGTGCGATATGCTTTTGAGTAAGCTCTGTATAAAGTCAGTAGCGTGAGTCGGGCACTAGTGCGAGCAGCGGCGGGCGGCGGCGGAGGCCTACGCGAGGGCGGTGGGCGGCGCGCCCGCGGGGTCGTCGGCCACGTCCGTGGCCATGGGCTCCTCCTCGGGCTCCGGCACCTCCAGGATCTTGGGCCCGTACAGCAGCAGATACGCGCAATGCCAGTCGCCTGCACACAAAGATTTACGATTGCGTTCCGGTTTAAAATGCTCAGATGTTGGATGATGATGACTAGGTATTTTAATTTTGTCGCTCTGATCGACAATGACTGGCTTTAGCGTATCTACTAAAATTAATAAAGGTTACCGATGTATCGTTTGTCCGAAAAAACGTTTCACCATTTATTTCGTTTGTCCGACCGAATGCTTTTTTTCTGAAACAGTAAATATTTTAGGATTTTTATAAAACGAACCTAACCTAAAGCGTTCTACACGATGATCCTGAAATAAATCCTGAAAAGTTTAGTTTCAGAAAAAAATGCATTCGGACAAACGAGAAAAAGGTGAAACGAAGCGAAGGTGAAACGTATTGTCGGAGTTATGATAGATTACAGTAACAGTTTACGGAAAATAGGCTACTGACCTTCGCCACTAAGCTTGAGCACCTTTTTCCTCCAGCTTTTTAATAGTTGCGCCCATGGTAACAATGCTTAGCAATGGCACCCAAAACGGGGCTGTCTTGTTGACATTCGAAATAAAATCCTCCGGAGGGTCTCAATCTAACAGCCTCACTGGTCAGCTGGCCTCAGAATATACTCTATTGACCTCCGCCTCTAAGCTAGAACACCTCTTCCCCTAACTTACGTCACGTTACTTAAGTTATTCACTCTTGACGATTGGCGCCCAAAATGGGGCCGCCTAAAAATAATAGCTACTAATTAATTAAGTAATTTCGCTTAAAGGTTGTGATTCATTGGCTTTTCAAGCATGCACAAAAATCATATGAACCAAACCGTGGTGATTAAAACAGCGATTCTGAAAGTGCTCCATTGGCGGCCTATACCTTTCGATAATAGCTGGCTCGCAGGGGTACCAGCAGTTTTACTCGCTAATGGATCACTCCCTGTACGTAGACACTGCAGTGAGATGTGGTTGAGCACCTTTTGCTGTCTGCATTTTAAATTACTCTCTTTTGACGATTGGCGCCCAAAATGGGGCCGTTTAACACTTGATTTCCTCTTAAGCTGACATCGGTCGCTGAATAAATAAACACAATGTTCTATGGGACACCGCACAGCGACGCTGACGCTGACGCTGACGTCCGCGGCAGATTGTATCAATAAACGTACGTACTCATACGCTCGACCGACGGCAGCAACCGATGTCAGCGTAAGAGGAAATCAAGCCTAAAACTATTTTTGTTTATACGATAAGGAAGGAATGCGAGTATGAGGGTCACCTGATGGTAAGTGATCACCACTGCCCATAGACACCCGCGACCTCGGAGGGATTGCAAATCCAGCCCAGAGGGACCCACACACCCAGAGGGGTAGGCAACGCATTTGCCCTCTGGCTAAGATGAAATGCCTCTTGTGCCAGTAATTTTCTCGGCTGTCTTACTGTCCACACCGGAACACAACAGTGCAAGCACTGCTGCTTAGCGGGAGGATTAGCGAGTAAGATGGTGGTTGCGATCCGGACGGACCTCGCACAAGGTCCTACCACCCACAACTAGTAGCGACAACCCTCCCAAGGTACACAGCGACTGACCTCCCCCGCTGAGCTTGAGCACCTCCTCCTCGGGCACGGGCGTGACGGTGTCGTCGTCGCAGCGCAGCCAGCCGCCGGCGCGCGCCACCCACGCCACGTAGTGCCCGCTGTTGGCCGAGCGCCCGCGGTGCGTGAGGACCGCCTGGAGATGGTAGTAGCCGCTGTTGTTGCTGCCTACGTCTGCAAAACACCTTTCTTTTGTTAAAAAACATATTTTTAATACAATCTTTTTTGCCTCCAAAGAGGTAAATCTGTTTCTGGAGGGGTAACGAGCAATATGCCATCACGCATAGTGAGAAGAAACTATATGGGAAGACACTGTACTCACTTTCCAGGATTAAAATAAAAAAAAAAGTCAGGAACCACTGACCTAGACAGCTAAAACTAGTGGCTCTGTGAGCTGTAGACCTCTAGACATTATTTTTGAACATTTTTTTTATTTATATTTTATTTAAATAAAACTAATCGAAAAAAAATCACGCAGATAGGGTCAATAAGTGTCTCCGTCCATCCACTAGGATCGTTCACCCGATTTCATTCCGTCGATGGATTCTAGTGGAAGAAACCAATATGTTAATTCAATACACCTTACCATCTTCAAATGAATATGGCATCGCTTTCTTCGGTCTGGTATCCTTTTTGCTATCTCCATGATTCTTGTTCTTCGTATTTAACGCTGACTCTACAGCCGATTCTTCTAATTCCTAGAAAATAAAAGTCACGTCACAATTTTTCTGAACAAAATAAAGACGGTTCTTGACCAGTGGGCTTATTGTCTAACGCAGTCGGATTCACTTTTGCATTAGTCAAGGTGAAGAGGAGTGCATTAGAAAATTAGGTCTCAGGTTAAATAAGGCGTCTCATGAATCTTCATTCGTTTACACGAACATGTGCCATCCTATAACATCATTTATGAATTCAACATTTTAACAGACGAGTGCAAAATGCACTGGTCATAATTTTAATGTTTTAATGTCCGCGTCCGCGCAGTCAGCGGTAGCAAATAATTCAAAAAATTTCTCCGCGTATCGTCTGCACCTAACATCCTAGTTGCTAATTAGTGTAACATTGTTCGCGGTTATAAATTTCTTTCACTGCCCAATTAGTTTGGCAAGTCCTGTAAACGTGGTCGGACTTTTCGAGTTTTATTTTACCTTGAATTTATTTCTCATGGGTGTGAGTCTTTCCTGTAGCTCCGGCGTGCAGAGCTCGTAAACGTCTAACTCTAGAGGGAACTTGATGTCTTTCAGAATCTTCGCATAAATCGATTCCTTTTCTTTGAAGTAGAAGCGAATAAATTGTACTGTCAAGTAAGCTGGCAGACGACTGATTTTAGACTGAAACAAATGTAAAGTTAATTAATACGTACACATATTACACTTAATAATGTCATGCAAAGTTATTTTGTCATAATTTTTACTGACATAATTGACTTCATACCATTTTAAACAGGTTAAAATGTAGACTTTAATACTTACAGTTTTAGTATAAATTGCATCTCGTCCAAGTGTTTGTGAAAGTTTCGTGATTTGCTCTGACATTTTCTGAAAGCAAAAACCACTTTACTTATAATATGATATCCCAAAATTCATTTTCGCAGCGCTCGCGCCATATTGGAGAGAATGCAGATGCGGTGCCTACGAAGATGAAATACCTCTAGACACTCGTCTTACTAGTTAAGGCTACATATTCCTCAAGGGTCTATATTTTCTCATATACAGTTGAAACTCATAATGTAATGCTTATCATAATTTATCACTAGTCACATTATAACAAGGAATTTGGGTCTTATGATGGACAGTGAGCTGCGTTATGTGGAGCATGTAAACTTAAAAATAAGGAACGCGTTTTTCAGGCTTAGAACCCTCTACTCCATAAGACAGCACTTGTCCGAAGGGGTGCGGAAGTTGCTGGTCGAAACTTTGGTTCTATCTCAGTTCAGCTACTGTGACACCGCGTACGGGCGTCGACTCTTTGCGAAGACGGCGCGAGCAATCCAGCGAGTGCAAAACGCATGTATGAGATTCTGCTATGAAATACCTAAGCGCGCGCACATCACGCCTTACCTAAACGAGAGGCAGATACTGAATATGGCGGCTCAGAGAGACCTACACTTAGTGACTCAAGTGCATAAAATAATTAAAACCCAAAAATTGCGACCGCAATATTTATTCGATAAGCTGACGTGGCCTAAGACAGGACGAGACCGAGGTTTCCGGAGCATGCATTCAAATAAGGTCATCATCCCTAAACACACGTCTGCAGGGTTCAGAGGGAGTTTCCGTTTTCGCGCATTTAAGATATGAAATGATCTTCCTCCCCCGTTGCGTGCCAACATTTCTATCCCAGTCTTTAAAAGAAAAATCCGGAGAGTGCTAATGGAAAAACAGATCAACCTAAGCTAAACTAAACTAGATGGAAATGACCCTATACCCAGAAACACAAATACCGGATAAGATTTTCGCACTGATGCCCTACCACTCATTAGGAATGGAAGCCAGATCATTTAATTTTTAATATCGTTTAATTTAATTTATTTGAATTTTTATCATTTCATAGTTTAAATTATAATATAATTGTTGTAACCTCACCCCTAAAAATGTAATTGTACGCTGTGAGACAGGCCCAGGCTGAAAATCAGCGCTGCAAGCCCCCCAGCTGGCAGCGTCATGCTGAGTCTGAGCCCATTGCCACACCTTGTATCGTGTTGTTCTCGTGTTGTTTTACTGTTATTTATATATACGAATATTTTCCTTCTTTTTTTGTTTTCTTTAAAATACGATATTGTTTTTTTTTCCAAATGTATGTTTCTTGAGCATGTTTTTTGTTTTGTTCTTTCTTTGTGGCAATAAATGATGATGATTATTATTATTATTAAAAAAAACTGTTTTTTTTTCTCTGAAACTATTAATTGTTCAAGATTATAATAAAATAGGCCTAACTTAACCTATAGAGTTTTACAGGATGACCATTACAAAATACCTAAAATGTTTACGGTTTCAGAGAAAACGAGTTACGATAAACAAAATCGACGAACCGAAGTTCCTCGAGTCTCTTTATCAGGAATCGGTCAGTTCACTTTAAAGCAATGTAAAATTGTGTCAAATAGTTATAGTTATTAACATTTTTACAGCCTGACTAACATCGTATACGTGATGCCAGCTGACTTTTAATCCCTAAGCTAGGCTATCCACTGTGTGTTCGGCGAACAACGTGTGCGGTACTCACGGAGCGCAGGCCGGACTGCAGGTACTTGACGTCCTGCGAGATGAAGCAGGACAGCTGCAGGAAGGTCTCGGAGGCGCGCGTGGGCGGCTCCTCCGCCTCGGCGCACACCAGCTGCACGTCCAGCGCGCCGCCGAAGAACTGCTCCACCACCGACGCCCTGCCACAACACCAACGGTTACTTATTTACTAGAGAGCGCCCGCGTGGAAGGTATAATAATACCTATAACGTAAGGAATTTTTATAGCAATAGGAATGTGTCCTATGGGTAAAAAAGTAATATTTCTAATTAGTCCGTCATATAGATTATATTATCGATATTTATTTATTTATTTTTTGCTTTTTATGATATCAATAAAAAAATACATAGATAAAATTAAAAATTTCCGTAGATGCAATGCAGGATAATGAATGGATTTCTTTATCTTAGAACGGCAATACTGGCATAGATAATAGATCACTCTCTTTTGGCTCGAATATAATATTTTTTCAAGTTATTCGCGATTCCCAAGGTCATTCAAGTTATTCGCGATTCCCAAGGTCAAACAATCGAATTGTTTTAAAGTCCCAGAGAAATATTGTGTTGTCTGGGAAAAACGTGTCAAAATGGTGTTGTAGAGCGCCATCCAGCTCTGTCTCGTTTTTTCTATTCCGTTCTGGTTTTTCGCTTTTATACATATATTAGATTTATTCTCAAAATTACAATTAGAAGCTTAACAGCTAAGTTAAGCTTTGGTTCCTAAGCGCTCAAAGGCATTTAAGGGCCTTTGCACGACGCGTTTTTTAAACGTGCAGATGACACGCGTTTAGCGTTTACTGCGCGCGTAAGAACTAGCAGCATAACTTTGAGCCTCAGCATACGAGAGAGAGAGATGGAGATACACATGAGCAGATCGTCTCGTTAACGCGCGTCATCTGCGCGTTAGTCAGTTCGTTATAAAATTTTCAAATCTTAGCCTTATTTTGAAAACTCGTGCAAATAACATAACATTGCAGAACTAGATTAATCAGAGTATTAACTATTTAACAGCGCGAGCATGCAATGAAACGCAAGTACGCCACATAACAAATTTAATTGAAGATAGTTTTAGAGCCGCTCCAAAGACTTAATCGGAGGTTTCTGATACATCACTCGCACATTCTTATACCAACATTTAAGCGAGTCTATTAGGTTGCGATAAACGCTGTTAACAGTGGTATCAGGCGTTGACCTTGGCCTGGCCTTTGTTGCAGCGCTCTAACAATCTCCGTCTAAGCTTCATGCGGAGTTTTCTTCGCGTGCAGTTTATACCAGAACTAGCTTATGCCCCGCGGCTTTGCTCCCGTGAAATATTTCAAAACGGGCTAGTTGCCTATCCCGTGGGAATTTCGAAAAATCCCTTCTTAGTGCACCTCTAGGATACTCAAGGTATATGTTTGCCAAATTTCAAGTCTCTAGGTTCAGTGCTTTAGACTGTGCGTTGTCTGTCAGTCAGTCAGTCACGGTACTGTTTTATAGGTATAAAGATAGAAGATTAAACTAACTGCCCGCACTCGGCGCGTATAAGAACAATAAGTACCTGTCATTGTTCACAGCGGCAACAGGCGCAGCCGTAGAAGGCAGCCTCTGCTGCAGCGCCCGGACAATTTCCGTCCAGCACTCGGAAGCGTCCTGCTGCGCCAGGCCGCCGCCGGGCTGGCGCTCCGCGAAGCGCGGCGCCGTGGCGTGCAGCGCGCGCAGCAGCCGCGCCGCCGCGCCCGCGCACGCGCCCGCGCCGCCGCCGTCGAGGGCCGACATCGTCTCGCTGAGGGCTGACGTGAGCTCGCCTGCCGTGCCGCCGCCGCTGCCTGACGAAACGACGACAACTTGCATTAGTATTATCATACACATTCACTCTTTATTTTTTTTAAGCATGCAAGCCTCATACTAGAGGAATAGCTAATAAACCCCACCGCACACTAGGGCCGTGTTTTATAAAGCTACAAGTTACAATTTATAAGTGGAACTCTCATTCTATCACTTTTTGTTAGAAAGAGATTTTCGCTTGTAAATTATAGGTTTATAAATCAAAGGATGGTCGCTAGTGACTCATGACGCTAAAGATCAAAACACCAGAGGACGGCAGCGGGTCGGGCACGAATCAGCTCGCCGAGTGCAAGCGCGGGTTTGACGAAATTTTTTAACATAAAACTACCGTGAGATTCACGGTTTGACAGAAATTATATGAATAGACCCAGACACTGCTGTTTTACGCCTTGGTTTTCAACTTTTTACAATTGATCTATTATACCTGAATATGTCCAAGCCAACTGAGCGCCAATCGAATAGAACACCTTCACAATCATGAGTTAACTAAATCATGAAACATCATGAAATCAGTAAACATGAGTTTGACTCATAACCAGAAACTATAAGTCTTAATACATATCAAATTATTTAACAAATTCTCAGAAAGCTCAATCCATTTTTGGTCCACCTTGAAACATTGTCATAAAATAATATGTCCAACAATTTTCATAGCAAACACAAGGTCACAGTGTTATTAAACTTACTTTTGTTGTAATTGAGCAACGCATTCTTCAACTCGGGCACTGTTTTGAGACACTGGACAGTGGCATTCATGTAGCAGGTGTTGCCCAGGTTGATCAGACCCTCAGGGATGTCCAGCTAAAAATATTAGACAGACATTGAAACTTTTTTAAAGTCAGTTTTACAACTGCATTTTGCATGTGGGCAAAACAAGATCGCAACATCAATCAATATATACAAAACTCTTCCATTACTGACCAAGTGACTGACAGACAATGCACAGCCGAAACCTTTGGCCCTTGAAAGCTGAAATTATGCATAGAGGTTGCCTTTATGATGTAGACAAGCTCTAAGGACGGATTTGTTGAAATTCCCAAGAGAAAGAGAATAAACGGGATTTACGTGCGTACGAAGTCACGGGCAAAATAGAATAAATAGAAACTTACAGCAAAATTTTTTTTTTTCCGAATAATTGAGAACCTCCTCCTTTTTTTGAAGTTGGTTATAAATATGTTTCTATGTACTATAGTATAATCTAGATCTAGATATTCAGGCAAAAAAACTAGAAGTTTGGCAATGCTTATTTTTATCTCAAGCACATACATATCTATGTGAATGTAAAAGAATGAGATGTAGCTACATATTACTATGTTGCTGTTGAATTTTATGGTTGTAAATTGTTAGCATAATTTTTAATTTTGTTTATCTGCCTTAGGTGTACTAGAGTGAAACCTGCCATGTATATAAATATTCTTCAAATGACCTCTTGCTAGCTAAGAAGTACTTACTGCAGTGGCCAGCTCAGACTCATTCATGTCCTCAACAAACCGAGTCTGTTCCACTGGGGCGGCCGGGACATCCTCCTCCTTACTGCCCATCACTAGCACCAGGGCATTCTGGAATATACAACCAATAAAGTTAAATAAATTTAAATGAATTGAAGTAATTTGATGTTATAGTTTGATGTTAAAAAATTTTACAAATACATTTGACAAAATATTGAGAGGATAAGCTGTTTTATGTTTCAAACAAATTTAAACAAAGTGAATGAAGTGAGTGAAGTGAAATTATTTCAAGGACTATAAAAACATATGTGGAAATTGTTGAACTTTGTTGATTTTAAATGGAAGTAACAATTCTGCCTACAAACGTAAATAACTATTGCATCAATACAGCATTGTTTTTGGCATGTTAGTAGTTTTTCGTGCAAACTATACTTACATTAGCTAGCTTAAAGTTGCCCCACTCCTCGTCCCTCAGTGTGACTCCCTTGCACACAACCTTCTGCCTCTCTGGTTGCACTCCCGTCAGGGCAAATATCTGTGCCTTGAACAACACAGGCTCGTCCTCTGTGTTCACCTCTACACCAGGGTATGTCTCCTTGCCCCATTTTACTTTAACTATAAATATATATATTTCTAAGAGTAGTATTGCCAAGAAGCGGTTTAGGAACTTATTTTACAGCACTTGTAACATTCTGCTGTACAGAATATTTTTTTATGTTTTATATGTGATATGTGACACATAGAATTCCATTTCAACAAGACAGATGTAAATGAACCCCAACACATTATTATTTCACCACTTATTGTGTGAAAAAGGAGCAAACGCGCATAGTCAATTGTTTTAGTCATTCACAACTGGTTTTGAGCTGTGATAGAGTAGGGATATCAATCAATTAGTTTCACAAAAAGTAACTCAAGAACTGATTTAAGTCTACTTGCTCAGGATAATCTATTCATGATTTTAATGTAAAACTTGTGTGTAAACGCAATGCCGGTCGGAAAGTCGCGCCGTCCCTATTGACCAGTTTAGGGCATCATGACACAGCACAAATATTTTAATCCAAGAGACGGATTCCACACACTATTACTGTAGCTAAAGTAATAATAACACCAACTTAATAAGCCCAAAACATTAAAATAACGAAGTAACTATGAAATCATTGACATTTAGATGATTCTAACCTCACAGTTACTGGAATGAACTTGCATTTTCGATACTAAGACACACTCACCTGAATATTTAGGCATTATTTTATGTTTTAGCAACGGTATCTATTTGGACCAGAAGTTAAAGTAATAATAAACACGAAACGTTTAGAATAAATGAGAATTGAAAGTCACGACAAACTCGGACAAACTACACTACACTCGCCGTAAACCACAGATTCACAACAAAAATATGATTGACGAGAGGCGTTTCGTTTTACTATCATCTGTCAAAATTTACTGCTCAAAAACGCTTCATAGTTTAAAATGCGGGCATTTTGGGTAATTGTGGGGTAATTTCATTATTGCATTGGAATAGATTATTCCATGGGTAATTTTATCTATACCTATAAAACAGTACCGTGACTGACTGACTGACAGACAACGCACAGCCTAAACCACTGGACCTAGAGGCTTGAAATTTGGCAAACAATACCTTGAGTATCCTAGAGGTGCACTAAGAAGGGATTTTTCGAAATTCCCTCGGGATAGGGAATAAATGGGATTTCTATTTTCGGATCAAAGTGGCTCTATCTCAGTAACTATAATTATTAGACATTTCAAATTTGGCATGCAAGTAGGTAACAATAACAGCTAAAAACAGTTTTCAGGATTTTCCGAAATTCCCACAGGATAAAGACCAAATAGCATTTACTGACTAGCGGATATAGAGGACACTCACAGTCCAAACTACTGGTGCTAGAGACCTGAAATTTGTAATACATGTACCTAGAGTATCGTAGAGGTGCTCTAAAGAAGGATTTTCTGAAATTCCCGTGGGATGGAGAAATATCTTAAATTTGTTTCTTTGTTTGTAGGAGGTAATCTCTGAAACTTTCACCAACAGAAAGCTACACTATCCCTGATTGACATAGGCTACTTTTTCTCCGGGAAAATGCAAAATTCCCGCGGGATAGACTTCAATTACGGTATAAAAGTAGCCTATGTCAATCAGAAACAGAGCAGCTTTCTATTAATGAAAATATTTTTTTAATTGGTCTAAATGCAAAATTCACTTATTTCTATCCAACGGGAATTTTGCATTTTCCCGAGGAAAAAGTAGTCAGTCAAGAACTGTATGTAGCTTTCTATTAGTAAAAGTTTTTTGTAAAATCGATCTAAAGCGTTAAAATGCAAAATTCCCGCGGAATAGGAATAAGTAAATTCAAATTCAGAGACGTCATAAAAGGGATGGGCAAAGAGGGGGGCTCGGGGGGCGCAGCCCGCCGCCATAAAACGTACACAAATACTACTCCTTTCACCAAGCTATTGATAAGTAGCGAACCACGACGCCACCGGAAGGAAAGAGGGGGGCTCGGGGGGCACGGCCGTCCGCCATAAAAAGGATACAAATAGTACTCTTTCTTCCAAGCTATTTATAAGTAGCGAACCACTACGCCACCGGAAGAACACAGGAGAAGGGGCTCGGGGGACGCAGCCCCCGCCATAAAAAGCACACAAACACCACTGTTTCCTCTAAGCCATTGATAAAACTCTATTTTGCAGCAAACAAAGAGGGGGCACCCCTGCAACAACATGACATTGATAAGTATCAAACCAAGCAAATTGGAAGGGAGGTGCGAAGCTTTGGGCTCGTAACCCGTACCCGTTCATAACGTAAGGTGTTGCATGAAAGCATGCATTTGCCGCACAGATATAACTATTTTTCACTGGAGGTCGCGGGTGAGCAAAGTAATTGTTTTTAGCTCCAAAAATAACATCTAGGCTCTAAGCCATCAATCTTGAGAATGGCT
The DNA here is from genome assembly GCA_963691665.1 of Clepsis dumicolana. Classification (NCBI taxonomy): domain Eukaryota; kingdom Metazoa; phylum Arthropoda; class Insecta; order Lepidoptera; family Tortricidae; genus Clepsis; species Clepsis dumicolana. The sequence goes on along the minus strand of OY829522.1, from coordinate 10,072,694 downwards.
TCCCAAATTAAACAGACCAAAACGCATGGGATGATTGGACTATTGAATTGTTATACAGAACTTAATATATCCGCAGTATAGCAATAAACAAATTCTACGCGGACGAAGTCGCGGGCAACAGCTAGTTGTGGCATAGAAAAAAATTGGTTGAACAAAAGAGATCGTTACCGTTCGATCTACCGTTTTTACCCGACTGCCGAAGGAGGGTTGTTGAAAAGTGTGTGTCTCAACTCTCAACTGTCAAAGATTGCCAATGTTGGAGCGAGCAACTAATAGTTGAAGACCCAATCTACGGTTAAAGACGTTGGGGTCCCGCTCAGGGGGAGGAAAGTTACCTGTATTTGACAGTTGAGGTTTTTAGCTGTGCCATAGCGTTAATCATTGCTGTCGGTTTAAAAAAAATACGGTTTTTTTTTTCATTATATATTGCAAAATTTTATGAAAAAATATCGAACCGAAGGCTTGTAATTTTCAGTCACAAATTATTGCTTGTACTTCTGTTAAAAAAATTGCAAAATTTATCATCATGCAAAGAAGAAAAAAACGGTTTTTGGTACACCTACTACATCCCTTCAAAATTTTCGGACTCAATATGCTCAAGTAAACGTCATACAGCATGCAGTCACAGACCTAATAGCAAGTGGACCGGTGATACCTACAGAATTAGCGTGCATACCTACTAAAATTTGGCACGTAACATGGCTGCTTTTCCTAGGGTTGGGACTGTTAAACGTATGCAGATATCGATATCGATAAAATCTACGCTATAGAAGTTTATGCAACTGTCACGTTACGAGTGTTTTAAGGCCTAATTATCTAGAGTAGTTTGGGAGGACCGCAATAGAGAGATCTCTCTCCAGGCAGATGTTATGCCTGGGGACCGAAGTCCGGAGGAAGAGAGTTGGAAGTTGTATTTATGCAACCGATTTGAGAAACTTCGTTAGCGCGATGTAGGACAGTGATGACGTCATCGGCGTGTGGCGCTCGGGTCGCTACACCAGCCCCCCTTTTAGACCGGAGGTCGGTGTGGGAGCGCAGTCTGTGCGTCGTGTGGGCGCTTGCAAGGGCCAATTGCAAGGTTTGCTCAGCCTCGTTGGCGAGCGATGAGTTGCTCCGCTGTGCTGGCGGAAGCGATGAGTTGCTCCGCTGTACTGGCGGAAGCGATGAGTTGTTCCGCTGTGCTGGCGGAAGCGATGAGTTGTTCCGCTGTGCTGGCGGGAGCGATGAGCTGCTGCTAGTCTGGATCCTCGTCGGAGTGCGTAGCAGTGTAGGAGAGGGTTGCACACTGTAGACACCAGGCATGGAGATATAGCAACATGCTAGTGGTGCACAGTGTATAGTAGTCTAGCGTTGCTGAGACTGCGTCATTGTCGTAGGTCTTGGAAGGTTGCGTTTTTTGTCCAATGTCGAGGGTCACCAGTTTGGGAGGGCCGTAATAGAGAGATCTCTCTCCAGGCAGATGTTATGCCTGGGGACCGAAGTCCGGAGGAAGAGAGTTGGAAGTTGTATTTATGCAACCGATTTGAGAAACTTCGTTAGCGCGATGTAGAACAGTGATGACGTCATCGGCGTGTGGCGCTCGGGTCGCTACAGTAGCATACATTACTTTAATATACACACATAATATAAGTACTCTAAGACACGTTCAGAAGCAGAAGGCATTATCATATCCATACCTGTCACGAATTTGACTGTTGTTTTTGTCATAGATAAGTAAACATACTGAGCTGACGTTTCGTTTCGACTGTTTTTTTTATTGTAAATTATGCTGGTTTTTGCAGATATTGTCCTTACTTACATGTAACAACATAAAAGATCTTTGTATCGGCAAACTTAATGTCTGTCTTTGTGTGCCAGAGGAATAATCTTATCTAGTATTAAGATTAATTAGGACGATAAGAGTCAAGAGCAAATTCATACCTGAAGCTCATCAAAGCAGCATAGTCATCGCCCCATTAACAGGATATTAGTATGCTTCGCTAATAGGCAATCCCCAGGGCACCAAACTTCCGTCACCTCCTGTAGAATAGATCTGATATGACTCTCTGACCAGAGAGCCACACATCCATGGGTCCACAACACCCATGTGTACTTTGTGCCTTATTTTTAGTGGTCAAAAGCTGACTTATACTGAACATTCAAGCTTTAATATGAACTTTATTTTATCTACTTTCAAATCAATTGGTTCACACTTAGGCATTTCCTGATTATGTTAAGTCCTACTCCCAAGCATTAACGTTGAGCCACTGCATGATTTTTAGGCTATACCCTCGTGCCGAGGCATGGCTGATTTTGCTAAGTTGTCTTTTGCCCCGATGGCCAATTAATGGCCTTTTGGTCCCACTTTGGTTAGGCAGTTATTTGTTGCCCTGATTTTGGCTGGAGTGTCAGCAGTGCCGATGTTTGCCACCCTGCTTCACTAGGAGCTCGATACCAGAGATGCGTTACTGGCCAGCTCCAGTGCTGCTGACACGGGACGGGGTTAACTAGAATTCTAGCGCTGACTCCTGACCCAGCGGTCAGGAAACAACTTGGTACTTTTATTTTAGGGTTCTTCATGGACGTGCTTGGCTTGAGTAAGCTGAACATACGAATTGATACGGGAATTTACTTTAGTTGATTAACTGAATGCTATCAATAGCATTCAGTTAATCAACGAGAATAGACAAGAATGATTAACATCAATGCTCAACAAGACACAAAATACTTATCCCCTAAGATACTTAGGATACTTAGAATACTTAGCTCTCCGGAGATTGCAGCCAGTGAATCACTAATTATAACTTGAAACAACTACACATTAGCACTTGTGAGAAAACTTTTGACAGAGCTCATTTTTAGGCGGTAACGGTGACCACAGATAATCGTCATGGACAGTTACAGGTAACATGAGGAAACCGAATATGTTTAAGTGTTGCAACAGATAATAATTATACAAACTAAATTATTATTATTCAAGTATTTACCTTTCGTGAGTCGAAACTCACGACAGATATTTCATATTTTCTACGGTTTTTGAACGCATTATACGCATATGTGTGTATATGGGTTTGCAGATGCGTTGCCAACCTAGAGAGTTAAGATGGAATTCCCCTTGTGCCCGTAATTACACCGGCTATCTTACTCCCCACACCGGGACACAACAGTGCAAGCACTGCTACTTCGCACAAGGTCCTACTACCCACAAAAGTGAAAATAAATAACATTTGTCTTAGGCATCTCCAAAGTTTTTATTCATTTCTAATAGTTTCTGAAAGATACTTTGTCACAACACTCACAACTTATTTTTCCGTGATAGCGAAACCTCAAATCTTAATCATTTTACAGACATTACCTCACCCTCACACTTGATGTACAAGGCAACACAGGTGACAGGCACGAGTAGACTGAAAAGGAAGAATATTAAGTATCTATAAGTTTATCTTTAGCCTACTCAAGGGACAATTTTTCCAAATCTCAAATCTGGTTCAGGCTGTGCGTTGTGTGTCAGTCAGTAAGTCACGGTTTTATTTTATATGTTTAGATCTAACAATTACCTGAATTGCTCCGTCACGTCATCAATCTCGTCACATTAAAAGTTCTGTTGAAGCATTATGACATGTCGAAGTGCATCGAGCAGACAAACCATGTCTTATGTCGTGGGTTTATATTTTCAATTCCAATCCTTTTCTTTTTGGCAGTTTCATTCACAGGAAATCTGACGAAAAAAAAAATCAAACAATGTTTAGAATTCCATCGATACCTATGTCGATACTTAGCACCGCATAAGCTAATATGCCAAAATCATGCAAATGATTTCTGTTGAAATAAGTAAAATCATTGGAAAATAAAACAAATCGTACTAAAACAGACGTTCGTACTCATTTTATAAGATTATTATGTTACGATACATGCCAAAATACAATAAAACATTCGTATTATTCAAGGTAACTGGTTACTAACCTTTGAAGGGTCAATTCAGGTTGATTAATGTTTTTTTAACACTACACTGTCTGACGCAGCACTAGGGCATGATTATCCTATTAAAGACAAAGCCCTGCACACCATGATAACTCGTTTCTTAGAGTAATCCTCACAAAAACAGCAAATATATTCGGAGCCGGCTACCGTTTGACAGCACATCTACCACGAAACTTTGCACGGAACATGGTGGCACCTGCCACGCTGTCGTAAACTCGTGACGTCACTTAGAGAGTGCTGCCAAATTTAGTAACCAACAAATACTATTTGTCTCTCCTATTCATATGCAGCTGTCAGTAAGTTAAAAAGAGATAAAATGCCGTTTGACATGTATGTGTCGATATGGCAGATATTTGTATAAGTCACGCTTCTTATAGAAGAATATAGCGCCTCCACTTTCCTATCTCAATGCATGCAGCGCCCAGCGGCTTTCTGTTTTTTTAGAAAATGCGCAGTGTTTAACTGTTATTTCGTTAAATGTCCACTAGTAAATACGTAGAGTCGATTTTCAGCTCCTCCGTTTTATCAGTGTCAGTTCGTGTGTATTGGACGTTGCGGCGAAAATTCGGACGCATTAGTTACAATATTTCTGTGTTGTTTCAGTTATTTATTGCGATATCAGATGCTTGTGATTTGTGCTATTGTTAGTTGTTGCGATTTTGGACGCTTTAAATGTATAATATACGAAATAAACGATATTGAATTCTGAGTTTGAATTTTTCATAATGTCTAATCTAATAAGAGTGTGTACACATAATTCGTGTGTGTGCGCGCGCGTGCATGTGTGTGTGCGCGCGTGTGTGCTCCCGCGCGAGTGTGTGCGCCCGCGCGCGTGTGTCCAAACTTGCGCGCGTGTGTGTGTTATGAAATCTGTTCTGTCGACTATCACAGATAAAAGATGGCATTGCTGTAGAGGCTGGTTGAGGATGACATTTTTTTCCGGTGAGAGGGCGCTCTATTCCCCGTATATTGTATTACTCTATGGTCCCGCTTTAAATAGACATAGTAAATATTGATATGTTAGGTATAATACCCATAATCCGATGATTTCGATGAAGTCCCATAATTATTTCATGTCTAAATGACGATAGGTACTTACCTATTTGTATTTATGAGCTAGGTATCTCAAAGCCCCAAAAGATAGGTACAGTCAGCGTCATATATATGGTGACATCCAAAGTGCTCAAATAGTTCGGTACACCATTATGACGCTGACTATACCAATTCATAGGTAGGTTATGTACTGTACATATATTTTTACAGCCACTTTGCTGTCATCACTTCTTTAAATTCTATGTGCCAGCATTACGGTACGTATCGTAATTGTCAACTTAAATTCTAGAATTTGGATTTTTCATTAGTACCTGCGAGCCGTGATAGCCTAGTAGTTTGGCGAGCCGTGATAGCTTAGTAGTTTGACCTATGGCCTCTCAAGCAGAGTGTCGTGGGTTCAAATCCCGGCTCGCACCTCTGAGTGTTTCGGAATTACATTTGTAATTTATCATGAGCTTTTCGGTGAAAGAAAACATCGCGAGGAAACCTGCACACATCTGCGAAGCAATTCAATGCTGTGTGTGAAGTTCCCAATCCGCACTGGGCCCGCGTGGGAACTTATAGCCCAAGCCCTCTCATTCTGAAAGTAGGCCTGTGCCCAGCAGTGTGACGTAAAAAAGGCTGGTGATGATGATGATGATGATTAGTACCTACATAATTAGCCAATCCAGCGCTCAATAAGCTAGGTATAAATTTAGATCATAGTTTTTTTATCCTAACAATGACATACACCTTACTAATTAAGATATTAATAGATAGAGATTAAGATATTTAATAGATAGTTCTTATAAGAAATTGCTAATTTGTAAAACAACACCGGAAGGGAGGAGCGGAACCTCCTAACACAAGTATTTGTCATACTTACCAGGAGGGACCGGACATGCATATTGTAACCCTTAGCATGATACCAAATAAAATATTTTGTTTTTTTTTTTTGAATGACCCATCGCTCTACGAAATCGATGCGCTTTTTAGGGTTCCGAAGCCAAAATGGCAAAAAGGAACCCTTATAGTTTCGTCATGTCCGTCTGTCTGTCTGTTCGCGGCATAGCTCAGAGACTATTGGTAATAGAAAGCTGTAATTTTGCATAAATATACATATTAATTAGGAGGAAAAAGTGCTGGAATAAAATCTTGAAAAAAAATTATTTTGCGGTACCTCTCCTACACGTAAAGTGGGGATGATTTTTTTATTTCGCGCACACGCCATAGTGTGGGGTATCGTAGGTCTTTCAAAAATATTATGGGTGCTCGAAGATCATTTTTCGACAAAGTTATTCGTTTGCGAAATATTTAGCTTTGAATTGCTCATTTTTGTTGAAGTCCAGTGTTGTCCTCCCCCCCCTCCCCCTCCCCCCGAGAAACTGTTATAATTTGGAAATTTGAAAAAAAAATCAGAGCAGTAGTGCATATAGTGAATTTAAAAGAAAAACTATCAGAGATAAGCAGATTTAGATTTAGATTTATTTATTTACTCAACATTAAAATTACATTATATAAATACTACATGTCAAAAATATAAGAATTTCTGTTGAGATCGTCAATAAATGAAATAAACAAACAAAAATAATAAGTCATAAAACAATGAATAATAATACAATGTCAAAATAGTTTCGTTCCCAGAAGAGAGTTGTCAAGGCAAAAAAAATATATTAAAATAATGTTATAAAAACACTACACCACAGCAGGCTTTACAGGTTTGGGAGTAATAGTTAATTATGTGTGTCTATGTCAGTAACCGATATAAATTGACCCCACACTGCTTACAGTTTGCTTTGGAGTAGGGCTCTGCTAACACTGGTTCCGAATAGATGTGATGAAAATACCTTTAAATTAAGTATCTATGCCAGGGCTTTTTCGTAATGGCTTAGGAACCATTGATTATGAATGACTGCTAAAGATCTCCTTCGGTAGGTACTTGTACTATTATGTATTCTGTGCCTTCGGCCCAAAGACCTGTCAGACCTCTAGCGGAACTTCCCAAAGGGTTAGTGTTTTTCACGTGTGACGGCGGAGGTCTAGCTGCTCTCGTTCGATGAACTTTCCACTCGAGCCTGCGCCCGCGCCGCGAGCCGCCTCCACTTCAGTATCCACGGAGCCCCGAATGCGACCGTACGTTCGTTAAAACACTCCCACGGTTTTCCGCGATTTTCCAAGTTAAAGCTCTCTCTCGAGTGAGTGCCTGAAGTCGTTCAGTGAAGTGAAAATCTTGTCCGTGTCAACGTGTGATTTGCGAGAGATTGTTATTGGATAGCGCATGTGCAGAACTTCCACAGCCGGAGCTTAATGTGAGTTCTCACTGTGTGTTCAATTAAAATGAAGAATGTAAGCTTTAACTATGGCTAAATGTTACCTGCAGGATTATTTGATGCCCTTTTTCGAAATCTAATTTAGTTCGTGAGCGCGACGTCCTTTTCGGTGTTAAGTAGTTATATGCGTTTTATTTTTTCAAGGAAAATTTAAGTTTATTTTCTGACGTGAATGATCAAAATGTATCTCATATATTATGGGATATATAATAAAACATACGAGTAGGTATGTAACTGAACATTTTTTTCTAAGAAGTACCTACCTATTGATCGACATTTAAAAGACATTTAGCGACCAGAATTTTCGAACTCAACTTTTGTCAACGGAAAACTTTCACTTCCTTTGCTTCAATAAATAATAAAGTACCCCAATTGGACCTAATTTGAACGCGTACATATATGTATATCTTTCAATAGTAGGTAGATAACCTTACTTAGTTCAGTTTGTGACATCGATATTTTGTTTGTAAATAGGTTTTGAAATCAATTAAAGCACAATGACCTACAAAAGAAAGCCACCACTATTTCGCTCATACTCGTATCATCATCATTACCAGGAAAAGGTTAGACCTAACTATAAGAAGATCAGCATAATATTAATATATCAATGCTTAGAGGGTATACTTAGATAGGATAGGGTTTACGGGGATAGGTTATAGGCCTATTATTGCAAATAGTTCTAGGTTCTACGTAGTTACCTCTAGCCTAAACATTTATGATTAACGAGTGAAAATACAGAACTAAGTATTGTTCACAGCTCAAGTTCACATGTAACGACAAATAATGGGCAATAAAAGCCAGACACGCAGTAATTGGAGTTATCGTAAATCTTGATTTAGAACGAAAATTATACTTACTTTTATCTATTGTGTTCTATGAAACAAATACCTACCACTACCTATGTGTCTTAACATCGTTCACATAAGTTCGACTCCACAAAAATTTTTTTGTACATTAAGTAGTTATGGAGGGTTTTTTTTTAATTTGTCCGATTTGACATAAATGCCAAATTTGTCACTTCTATACAAATTCTAACCTAAAAGATCAAATTAGGTTAAAATTTGTATGGAATGGAAGTGACACTGACACGTGCCAAATACGACAAATATAAAAAACCACACAGTGTAAGTATATTTATTACTAGTTTGTAGGTAACTGAATAGCTGCTGGCTGTAGTTAATTGTTAGTGCCTAGGTTAACATACAACTGGCATATCGAGACAACCCCCTGCGTAGTAATATTAGTTATTCTGTGTCCCTGTATAAAAAGGGCGCCATGATGCGTAAGAGTTGATACGATTACTTAGAATGCAAAAAGCGTCATTAAGACTGTTTTTGCGGTACGGAATGTGCAAAGATCTACCTGCCCGCTAAGCTTGCCGTGGACATAAAACACATCCCTCTCTAACCAGTAAACCAGCATGTATGTGCGTAAGGGACAGCTTTATGTCCGCGATAGACGCTAGGGCCCCTACTGCCGCTCACTAATGATAACGTCGGCCGATCCCGCTGCTCTAAACAACATTATTAAAGTTTGCTGCGCGAGCCTGTAAATCTATACAGATTTCAGCCATAAGCTGTGGTTGGTACGGGCACGTTTAGTCGGCATTGATGGTTATAGTACTGCTATAATGCTATCTTGCCGGGGTAAACGTTGCTCGATCCGCAGGAGTTCTCTATTTTCCATCTCATTCTTAGTATTTTTTGTAGACTAAGTATTTTTCATGTTTGCCGCAGTAATTGTATTCCTTGTTTTTGGTCCTTCGAACAAAATCTTAATATCAAATAGCAAATATATCCAACCAAGATTGTGACTAAAGATTGAATAGTGTTACAACAAGTCAAAAGAACTAGCTAAAGAGTAGTGGTTCAATTCTTCTCTAAGCAAATGCAAATAAAGAAATCGAAGGCATTTAATTGCTAACCCTTTTGAGATCGGTATGTCGCGCCTTTAAAAATAGCCTCAGCATTGCGTACGCGCATTCATTAGCTCATTACCATGCGAGTCACAGCCCGCGCGATTAACCAGTAAAGGTAACCCACTGCCTGTTCACTATTATAACAAACCTGTTGTTGACAATTTGACAAGGCTGTTTAAGCCCTCTTGTATAGCCCATCAGTAATCCACGCTCATGAATTATCTAGTGATCATACGCGTAAGCCGAAGATTTGACACTTGGACGTTGTGTGAAACAGCCCCGTGGCCGCAATATGTACTTAGTCATCTTAGAGAATAACATAATAACACCCCACAGACTCCTTTGACGTGAGTAATTATACCTATGTGAAGTAGAAATCAGTTCGGAAATCTCAAAAGATATTACCTTCTGTTATTTGTGTCCAAATAATAATATTTTAGAGCAACTTGATTTAAAAAGATTTCAACTCATGTACTAAATGTTTTTGCTTTTCACAAAATACTTATTATACAAAGGCTAACGGGCTAGAGTTAGAGTGCCGGCACGGCGCGGCGGCCAAAAGCCTAGTTTCTGTTAATTAACGAGATCTAGCATAAAATTGCAATCATTGTCGTCTCCGCGCGCACCCGATACTTTCTCACTCCATATCTAACACCATCTTATTGCGGTCGATTTTGTGAAACGCTGAAGTTTACCTCTCTTAAGACATATGACATTAAGAACTATAATGAATTGCGACTGCATTTATCCAACTGCAGATTTTTTTTTCGTGTGGACGTTTTTACGATACAGCGTTTCATTGAACGCAGCATTGGCAGAGTTAGCAAAACGATGTGAAATAAATACTGCCATTAAAATGACGAAGAAATGAATGACGGAGAGACGGTGATTTGATTAACGTTGTCGCTACGAAGAATTTCACGGTGATATGGTGACCTGCTTTAGTCGGATAAAGCCTAGGGCTGCTTAACTTTCTCAATAACTATGTATAAAGCTGTCAATCGGATGAGGCTGGTTGGATGGGTAGGTTCATATGTATATTTTTGACGGTTTGTAGATAATTGGTTTTTAATTGTTTCTCTACCATCATACTCTTCAATTACCTACTCATAGTCACACAATGGTCTTATGGACTCTTGCTGGTAGAGCATTAATAAAACAACTGAATTAGGAGAAAGTAATATAAAATTGAGGCATCAATCCTGATTTTTGTCACATTTCCAAATAGGTACAACACTTTCGTAGGCAGGGGGACGGACATTTGCCTCCAACAAAAACGGTGTTGGCATACCCGTATTTTAAAAGACCTATCCAACGCCATACATGGGTCAAAAAAGAAAAAAAACCACTCCCACTTTATTTGTAGGGGAGGTACCATTTTGTTTTTTAAGATATCATTCTACCCACTATGTCGGCGTGATTAATAATATCTACATTACTATACATATATTGCATGCCAAATTACAGCTTTCTAGTACCATGAGAATATGAGAGTCTGAGCTACTTTATGCCGAACAGAGACCGACGGCCAGACAGATGGACATGATGAACTGTAAGGGTTCCTTGTTGACTACGTAACTCTAAATAATGGAGCTCACTGAGCGACAAATCGCATTGTGATCTTTGCTAGTTGTTCGGCTGCTTTCATATAGCAAGATCACACCCGTTCGGGGTTTCAGTAAAACGGGCGAACGCCATCAAATCGCGTCGAAGCGGAAATGCTCGTTTATGTCCAAGTTTTACTTTCGCGTTTCCAATCTGTAACAGCGAAGAGGGTCAATGTGTTACTCGGCTTTATTGCCTGGTGGAAATTAATCCAATCGATTTAAATATTAATACCGTAAGGTGATTTATACTGTAATAATTAGTGAGGTGATTTTAAAATCAAATGGTGTAAATTTTAATATTTTTGAATTGGTTCAGTTACATCACAAAAACGGGCCTTTATTGACTAAACAGATTATATTAATTGAATGGTGGACACTGCTGCACTTGCACAATGGATCACTCCTTACTCAGATATTACTTAACATTTTCTGTGCATAAACGGACGGACTGTCCCTACGTCAGACAATATCATGCAGACATGTTTTGCTGTCGCATCGTATTCAGTTACAAAATGCAATTAAGTAAGTATTTAAAAGGCAACGCCGCCTTTTGGACACCTTGCCCCGAGATAGCGGCCTCGGGGACATTTTTTTATTATTATTTATAATTCATAATATGTTATTACCTACTCTGTTTTTTGTTTTTAAGTAAGTAAGTGTTAATTGTACTATCCACAGCAATTTGTGTACAGTGTCACATAGGTACATGTTCTCCAAAATTCTAACTCAATTTCCTAGAACCACACTCCGAATTTGGGCGTCGCCGGGTCGTTGTCCAAGGCGTCACGGTTCACGCACCGACGCCGGCGCATCTCCTTACGCCTTACATTACTTGCTCACATTTTACATTTCGTATAAAGCCCACTAACATGCAGCGCTCGATTGCAGAACAGTTATGAGCGATAACCGATAACAAGACTGACTGGAATTTTTGATGTTCAAAAAGGCTAAATTAAAATTAAAACGCCGGGCGAAAGAGTTCAACGGGTGCTGAGTTTTGATCGGCGTACGTTGCTTGCGTTCGAGTAAAGCATTGATTAAGTATACATTATTAATCAAGACTAGTTTTATATACCTACTAATATAGACAGAATTTCCGTTAAAACCACAGGTAAAACATACATTTGTGTTTGTGTCACGTGTGACGTGGTTGTCATCTTACCGTAAGATAATTAATTCCTAATTAATTCCATTTTACGTACTTGCCATTATTACTATTTTTTATATTATATCTGATGCATGATAGCTCAATTTCTCCCAAATATTTCGCCAAAAATTTAGAAACCTCAACAATTTATGAAGCGACTGCCAAGATCTGTGTGCCGATGTGTGTTATATTTTTCACTTTCTACTTCATTAATTTTATTTATGTTTCGTCGCAATTAGACGAGCATCTCTATTGCGACTCATATTACCATTTAATCATTTATCAGTTTGCATATGGAATAAAATCCCACACTGTTGATAAAATTATACCTACCACCAAAAATAACTGTATTTTGTTTGACCTTTTTATGATAAAAACTTCCATTAATTGATTTGGATTCGGAACAATGTCGTTTGTACAAAATTCAAATAAATTATCTTAATTAAATTATTTTTACTATACACATAGGTAGGTAGACATTTGAACACATCAAGAATTAGTTCGCGAAGAATTTAATGAATATTTTTTTTGCATAGTAATTGTATTATGTTATAATTCCTGGTAGAAATATAAGCAAGCAATGCACCGTAGTAAAAGTGGGTACAGTAGGTACAGCGTAGCATTATAACACTGATTATAACTAAGAACTTCAGTTGAATTACATTATTATAAACGTATTTATAGGTAGGTGAAACGGTGACTAACAAGGCAAACCATGCTATAAGTTACGTCTACTAAGCATGATACTCACATAGATGTAGTATAGTATGCTGATAGAACAAAACATACGGAATTTAAATAATACTCGCTACGCTTGTTTTATCATCTTCAACAACTGCGCTTCACTGGACCAAAGAACTCCACTTACATACAAAATCATAAAGCAATATCAAAAAGCCTATCACCGTTCCAACCACACTTGTAACTTATACTTTATGCAGAAATCTATAAAGTTTCATTTTTATAGCAGCTCTCAGAATCTTTCACGTATCGTTTCCCAGGTGTTTATCATTTGCCTAATTAATTGGTTCGAAGCGCATAAAATGATGTCTGCCGACTTATTATTTGTGGAATAATTAAAAGTGCATCCTGCTGTTTAGTCTGGTCGTCGTCGTCGTCGATATGAGATGGAAAATATGAAATATTGTAAAACAGTATCCTAGAGTTGGTTGGTTTTCTACTTTTAAAATACTGAAACATGAATACTTACATAGAAAAAAAAAACAGAAAAATGCACAACCCTGGGAATCGAACCCCGAGGATCCGGGTGTCGTGTGCCTATATGCCCTTACACCATAATTGGCATAATATGCGTTCGATTCACGGGGTTGGCATTTTCCTGATTTTTTAATTCATATTTCAGTGAGTTTTTTAAAAGTACAATTGATATTCAGAGGAAAACCGTAAAAATTAAAAAAAATGGGGAAAAATACAAAAAGATACTCCAATTGAGATCATGAATTGGTTGGTTTTACCTATTAAGTACCCCTTAAAATTTCTGTTTATTATTTTAATTTCTGAAGTTGTATTTATAAGTTAAATAAGTCCAGTCTTAACGTGTCCGAGTATTGTAATATATTCATGAGCCTAATACTTACCCACCTACATTTACTACATACTCATTATAGATTGTAAAATCGTACTTTCACTAATAAATTCTTCGCTGCAAGTGTGGCCCGGTTTGTGAATGCGTCGCCAAATGAATCTCTGCATGCTCGTAACAGAACTGAGTCAAAGTAGAGCGGCCACATGGACTCAGTAAAAAAATGGTATAGGTAGTGATTATAATATGTATAGGAGTAGAAAAAATTACTTACTTAATAATTTAATTTTGCTACAATTAACTGAGTAGAGCCGCAGGTTGATCATTAGGTCAGGCCTGCGCTGCGTCCAGCGTCCAGTATCCAGTATTAAGTATTTGAAGTCCCTAATACCAACAGACTGGTAAGAACGATGCTGATAATTCAAATTTAGATATCTATATGAAAATAAGAATTAGAATTATCATAAATCATAATTTACTTGCTTATAAAGTAATCGGCATCTGCTTATACCTTCCTATTTATTTTACCTGACGTGTGAAAAAAAAACTTCAAAGTTAACTACGCCGTAATAGGCTAGGTCATAAAAATTAAGAGCGGTTAAATAATGTTTCATTTAACTACCTTATATCAGTTCCCATTTCTCAGCATCCCAGTTGACATACATTCATTATCATAACAAGCGCATTCATGTTCCAACATTTTACACAGCATTATTAATTAAAGTAATTTCAAAATTCCCACAATCAAGTAACAAATTCATTAACGTCAAACGTAACGACGTGGCTCCAAGATGGCCGATTACATAAAAATGGCGGAAATAATCCAGTGACACGGAAAGTGTACGGAAGCGAGACTCTAACTCAATTATTTATTGGGCGGTACAAAAAGTGGAGCGCGGGCCTAGTGTGAAGTTTACAATAATTATAGTCTATGGTTACTGGGACGCTGGTACACACGCTGTGAATCAAGCTAAGATACCTTGTACTATTATGTATTCTGTGGCTGTACTCGCTTCCACTTGGGCCTGACAACGCATTAAGATTCGTTCGGTAGAACCCGTTGCAACCTGTCGACAGTTTTTTTAAATTTCAGGGCACTTGGAATTTTTGAGCTACGTAGATTCACTATCACTTTTTACTAAATAACAGCAAGGCAAAATAAAGAAAAAGCTTAGCTAGTCTAATAAAGACATGCATAGAGCTGCTATGTAGTTTTTTTTTGCCTGAAAGAAAGTTTGTAGATTATAAGAATCCGTTGTCTAGTACCCACAGTACAGGCTTTGCCTAGTTTGGAACTAGGCCAATTTGTGTCAAATTGTTCCATGATATTTATTTGTTTATTATTATTTAATACTATTTCCGTTATAGTGAAATAAACGGATCGGAACGGATAAATCGAATTTAGCCCGACATGCCTCAGACTATTTCGTAGGTAGTCCTTTCTCTAGGAGCGCACGACTCGGCGGCAGTGAAACGTACAATGCGTGCGAAGGCTCTGCTCGAAATACTACAGGCACAATAACAGCGCCGCACTAACTTATCTTATTTTCATTGTTATTTTTTATTAATGTCAAATGTAGGGTACTACATACATACACGTGGTCACGACACTACGATAGAGTCTCACAGTAGTCTTATGTTTAAACTATTTCAGTTCTGGCCAGCTCATGCGTGGGTGATAGCAATGTGGTAGTAAAATATTACGTCCCCTGCTAAATATTCATAGTGTTGCTACACATTTCGATATTACACAACGAGTCGATAAAAGCAACATTGTTGACACTATAAATCAACTTAGGTATTTTACTAGCCTTATACAACATAATCTATTAAAATATTAATCAAAATTATGTATAGGTGTTCGGCTTATGGGAATAAATAACAAATTCGACCGGTCTCATTTCAATCTGACATTTATAGAAATTCCAAAAGTAGGTTACGTATTTATTTTAATTATTTTTACAATGGCTGCGATAGACATCGATTTGTGCTTGTTCCTTTACTCTCAGCGATTAGCCTAAACACTCCAGCTTTACCATATACTTACAACTTAGATAACTTTAAGCCTTCTTAGCCTTCCGAAGCATTGATGGTCTATTATAGTAGATACAGTTTAGGATCAAGTTCCTCCAGAGGGCTTACTTGTTTAAATTTTCACTGTCTTTTCCTGGTCTTTTCACTTCCTTCTTGTACTTTTAATACCTATATTATTTGTAAAACAGGGTCAATTAGTTTCTGAACTGAATAAACGTAAGCATCTAAAAAGGGCTTATCACCATTTTAGTACAGTGTTAAATTTAGACACAACCAGAAAGAGATCTTAATTTTAAGTGTCATCACTGAGGTTTTGTTCTTTAAGAAGGTTACTGGGCAGGTGCATAAAATAGGAAACAAAAAGCGACCGCAGTCACAAAGCAGCTGCTCGCACGCACCTGTCGCATGTCGCCTCAACGTAAAGAAGGGATGGAGCTTAGTGGAGTTGTGTTGTAGTGCTTTAAATACGCCTGCGATGAAAAACACTATTCTTTCATTACCTACTAAATTATTGAGAAATAGAGCATCATTTAGGTATCGTAAAACATGTTAGCTCCATTTTTTATTAGGAACACCCGGTAATAAAAAATAAACAAATGATTTACTTAGTTGGCCTTATAGACAAATTTAACTGACATGACGCAACACTGACAGAAACCCGACTGGATAAGTCTTTGGAAGCTATGTGGGCTGAACGTGGATAATAAATCTTGTGGTTGTGGATAGGTGGTGACTGCATACCCGGCTGAACAGTCCGAACTTATTTATTTAGTAACGGTTCCAGTAACTGTATGGTAAGTGGCGGCGACCAACACAGCAATTGTCGCTCCGGGCTCTCTGACAAACCCATCTTCGTTTTCCCCTTTAAGATATTAGGAACGTTGTGAGTAATGAAAGTCATTTGAATAATAATATAGTACCTACCTACAGTGCGGCTTTATAATCTTTTTTTTCTTTTAATTACTAATGTTCCGCCAATTTTGATAGTTAAGAAATTGGCTAACGCTCTAAATAATGTAGGTATCCTACAAGTTTCTGAAATAGTTTTCTCATATTTATTGCCATTAACTTAAGGATTTCCCATATACCTTAGTTTATACTCAGTATTAAGTTATAAAAAGCAACTATTTAGTGCATGCTTACTGAACAATAAGAAACAATAAGTACTTATTGCAGTATTTAAGCTATCAAGTAATTCAAAAAGATTGATCTCTGTACCCACCTACTTGAACCTCTTCTGATGTAACGAATAACGAGCCAGGTAGTCGTTAAATCTGATTCTGACCCGCTATTTTTCATATACCTACAACAATAGGGTGAGATTATTTTACACAGCATTTATTTACTAAAAGACGTGACGTAACATCAGCTACGATTCTACGATAAAAGCCTTTGTTAAACACAAAACACATAACTACCTCAATTTAACAAAACGTCTTGTGCAGATACCAAGAAATCGATAATATGCGAGGAAACGATGGCTAAAGTGTCTAAATTGTTTTAAACTCGATTTCTGCGGACAGGTTGCATAAAAATGGTTGCAATACGGGTCGTAACCGCAGCAACGCAGGCCGGCGGACTAAAAAAACCGCATTCGAAACCAAGACTTGAAACCGACGTGTTATTGTTACGCTCCTAATTCGATTTAATCGTTTCCTAATACTATACAAGTAATTAAAAGTGATGACTTTTAAATTAAATTTTTGATATAGGTACTAATATGAATATATTATAATACTACTGGGAACTGGCAGCTGATGCTGGGAAGTGTATGTATCGTGATCGTAGACACAACGTTTCGCTTGTTCCTATTCTTATATAACGATAATCAAAGAATGTTTAAGTAGGTATTTTATTATTATTATATATTTTTAGTATAAGAAATATTTTGTATTGGTTTCACTTTAGAGACTTTTTGTGAATACTTAGCAGGAATTCTTTCCACTGCTCACTCTCTCTCCCTTTATTTACTTTAATACTTAACCACTTTCACAATACAGATGTTTTTGTGACAAGAATTTAAAAAAAGCCGACAAATTTTTCCTCCTTTTTTTTGAAGTCGGTCAAAAAGAGTGTTTATAGTTTAATGGTAAGGACACTTTATGGGCGCTTTACAAATGCAAGGTAGCTGGCAGGTTGTTTACAAGGCCGGTGCGGTGCAGTCACCGGAGCGACGCGGCAAGGACGCGCCAACGCGCCATTCATAAAACGGGTTCCCGCTCGAGACTCCGAGTGGAGGGGCTGTTCTAAATCTAGCCCCTTTTGCACGCTAACACTCTTGATACCACTAATGCTACTTTCATTAGATTTTTCCGCATTTACTATTTACGACATTTTGGCAAGACATTTATAACCTATACCATCAGTTGCACCATTCATCATCAACAGCCACTTTCATACCCATTTCTGATTAAGGTAATAAATAATCAAACGAGTACTAAAGTGATGCTTTAGCCTGCAGTACTCAATCTCGCCTTGCAACCAAGGACTACGCGAATTGCAGGCTTATCGATATAATTATTTTGGCATACTTACAGTTTTCACAGGTATTCCCCACACTCGTTGAGATGAGATATTTGTGATTTAAGAGTTTAAGAGACGGCACTGAGCACATATATCCACCATCCTCTTTCCACTAGACTTGTTAATAAGAGACTAACATAAAATACAACATTGTATGTTTATGAACTTCACATAAACTTACCGTTTCCCTGCGCTTAAACCAAAATAATGAGTTTAATATCTACTTTAATAGCGTGCCTACAGCGAAAATTACTATTTTATGTTATAACGATCCACTTGGACTATAATAATCGGTTTAAGGCTATGAATCTATGTTCGACGTCTGCGCAGCACAGTGTAATTGTAACAGGAGAATTAATTGGATCTATGAAGCTAATTCAACTTTTGAAATGTGTAGGTACCTACCACACCTTAACTAGATAGGTACGCAGGGTACGCTCATGTTTACGGGTAGGTACTCATGTATTATTAAATTTCGCTATGTTCTCACAGTAGCTCGTTTGCTTGCGTTAGGCGGTTATCCTTGAGTGGTCTAAATTGATTCGTTATATTGGCCCCAAGGCGTTATGTACTTACTTACGTAGGTACATCTAGATATTACCTATTCTTTTAAACTTTCGCGATTCTCACTAATACTAATAACATTTTGGCACTTACATAAAGCGCTTACTTATCTATGTACTACATTTTTCTGACACTTTTCCAGGGAGACGAGGTACTTAAACAAGTACAGCACACGTTACATCGAAATAGAACAATACTCTGCAAACTCTACTCTCTACCAACAATAAGATTATAATTATCTAAAAAGGATATTATCGTAATTTAACATTAAACCCTATTTACTTGCATATCTGTCATGGTTTTGTCAAAGTGGCATTCTTGAAACAGTTTTGTGACAATTTAAATTAGTAAAATTATTTACCTACCTACTAGCTTTTGCCCGCGACTTCGTACGCGTAGACAATAATAACATAAGTAAGTACCTAATACAAATACTGGTTTTTAATGGAAGATGGTGATGTTGCTGTTTTTTTGTCTGTGAACCCAATGGAACTACCTACCTACTTAATTAAATGTTGAAAACTGCTATACACCATTAACATTCTGCAAACATACAGTTCTTGTCTGACATGACTACCTACTTTTGCAAAATTCCCGGGGATAGAAATAAGCAAAATTATACATTTAGACACATTAAAAAATCTTTCACTAATAGAAAGCTACACTGTTTCTGATTGACATTAGGCTACTCTATACCGAAAAAGTGTATTTATAAAGTTCCCGCGGGATAGAGTTACATATTAAATTTTTTTTTAATGTCAATCAGAGACGGTGTAGCTTCCTATTAGCGTTTTTTTTTAACTCAGTCCTGAAATTGGATTCACTTATTTCTATCCTGCGGGAATTTTGCATGTTAACTCTTTAGATCGATTTAATAAAAAAACTTTCACTAACAGAAAGCTACCAGTTTTTGACTGATATTGGCTACCTATTTTTCCTCGGGAAAATGCAAAACTCTCTCCCTCCCTCTACCTACACTGTTTCTGACTGACATAGGCTACTTCTATCCCGAAGTTGAATTCACTTATTTCTGTTCCGCGGGAATTTTGCATTTTCCCGGAGAAAAAGTAGCCTATGTCAATCAGGGATAGTGTATAGTTTTCTATTGGTGAAAGTTTTAGATATTACGCCCTCCAAAAAAGAAAGAAAGATAAGGTATTTCCCTATCCCGTGGGAATTCCGAAAAAATCCCGTCTTAGTACACCCCTAAGATCCTTAAGAAATATATCTGAAAACTTTCAAGTCTCTATATCCGCTAGTCAGTTATTATGAAAATAATAATATTTGGTCTTTATCCCGTGGAAATTTTGGAAAATCATGTAAACTGTTTTTAGCAATTATCGTTACTTAATTACTTGCATGCCAAATTTGAAATATCTGATAAATATAGTTAGATAAATATAGGTAGATAGAGTCACTTTGATTCAAAAATATAATTCCCGTTTATTCTCTATCCCGTGGGAATTTCGAAAAATCCTTTCTTAGTACACCTCTATGATACTCTAGGTACATGTATGCCAAATTTCAAGTCTCTAACACCAGTAGTAAACTTCCTTTATTGTTAATAGCAGCCCGTCCCGGCTTCGCACGGGGTAGACAATTATAAAATGAAAAAAGTTGTTGTAGTGACATAACTACAATAGTTGGACATATGCTACCGCGGAGTTTTTTGTAGACATTATGATGTTCTTCAATATTGTTGTACATTATTTTGTTCTATCGCTAATAGTTTCGGCAGCGCATTCGACGAAAGACATTTTAAGACTCATTTTTCTACACCTTCGGTTACATTGTTCAAATTTTACCAAGGATCCCTAATTTTTTTCAAAATGAAATGTAGCCTATGTCAAATTGGAAGAATGTAGCATTCTATTGGTGAAAGAATTTTTTAAATCGGCCTAGTACTTTTTGAGCCTATTCATTACAAACATACAAACATACAAAAATAGGTACAAATCTTTCCTCTTTATAAAATTAGTGTAGATGTAGATTTGTTAAATTTCCTTTCCTTTTCCTATATATATTGTTTTTAATATTGTATTAAATGTACGTACCATCTTTTCATTCCAGTGAGACTATAACCATCTTCCAAATCTGAAAGAATGAACTTTCTCGATATTCCATACTCTCTTGAAAAACTTGAAACACGATTTGCCTACCACAACTCTCAAACAGTCCGGTTCATTTTCTATACTCAAAATGGTTACATTCAGGTGACTGTTTTTAATAAGTACGAGTCCAGCAATTGCTATTCTAGCCGTGTCAGATATAGGTAGATTTTTTCTCAAACATTAAGAGGAAATATGGATTTTTTAAATTATTAATTAACTCTTATAATACAGCGAGCCAAAACTGACATTGTTTGTTACTATAATTGTGGCAGTGTCTTAAATATTATTTATTGCAAAATATTACAATATCTGAGTCATTATTCATAAATTTTACTTAATTAAATACTCAATAACTGACTAAATTAATTAATTTCCTTGCCCCTATTTTATAATAGATTCACAACGACTAAAAGTTCTCCATTGAAATTTATACTAAGTTTGCTTTAACCAATAGGTAGTTCTCTTATTTTCATCATGGTGGACTCTAATACAACAAATAATCACGATTTTCTTACTAAAAGCTATTAAATTAACATCATTTACATAACCGTAATTAAATCGAAACTTAGTGCGTTATTGTTATTTACATATTGCCGCCGACTTTTTTTTTATTAAAAAAGTGTATTTTTCTTTTTAATACTACCAGGCTATTTAAGACATTGATAAAAATGTTAAATTTCGAATAGAACGCGCATGCAGCCACTGATTTGGCTGAATGAGACATGTGACTCAATGTTTCCATGGTCTATTTTACATTTTAAAAAGTTAGAAGCAAATGAAAAAAAAAAACAATGGTGTGACAGCCATGATAGCTGAATCAGCTGTGATGTCTATGGTCAGTTTCAATTATGAAAAAATACATACTTAAGTAAATTAAAACAATAATTAAGGTAAAAAACATGAAATAAAACGGGTTAAAAAGTATCCTATATATGATTCCAGGTTGTAAACTAATACCATGTCAAATTTCATTTCAATCTGACCGGTGGTTTTTGCGTGATGCCTCCACAAACAAACAGACAAACAGACAAAAAATTCAAAAAAATCAATTTTTTGTTCTATTAATTATTCCACGCGACCCATTTTTTTTTGCAAATATCTTCAATGTACAGACGCGCCGGGTCTACGATTTTATTATATAAGGTTAATTATTTCTAAATATTTTAAATATGGTGAAAATAAAAACGATAAATAAGTGGATTGAGAACCACCCCGAAGTCTATTAAATTAAACCATTTGACGACCGGACTGGTAGACTCAAAAAAATGACGTGTAAAAGAGCATTCAACTACCTATTTTGCTGAATAAAATTTTGAATTTTAATTTTGAATTTTGATGGCCTAGTGGTTAGAGACCCTGACTATGAAGCTTGAGGTCCCGGGTTCGAATCCCGGTCGGGGCAGATGTTTGTATTGTTACGATTCCTCCTTCATCCATTGAAACTCCGGTTGGGTGGTATACTTGATTTATTAATTGGTCAACAACATTGAACAACTGAGCTGATTCGATACGACCATTCCGTAGGAAGAACCAGCAAGAAACCTCACGGATACATTCTTTAATAGCACTCACCACTTCATACATCAATACATTACCAGATTACACATATTATTAATTGCTACGCATAATATTACTTATTTCAATTTATC
Organism: Clepsis dumicolana; assembly: GCA_963691665.1. Taxonomy (NCBI): domain Eukaryota; kingdom Metazoa; phylum Arthropoda; class Insecta; order Lepidoptera; family Tortricidae; genus Clepsis; species Clepsis dumicolana. The sequence goes on along the minus strand of OY829522.1, from coordinate 10,050,276 downwards.
AGCAGACATAGACACCTCTCAAGCTAAAAGCATTTCGCGCTATATTCTGACAGCTGTCAAAAGTCATTTCTGGCCGGCCAATCATGGCCGCCCCTAAAAGTGCGTTTTTGCTGAAATAAGTCTGTTTTCCCTAGCCACTATCATCCAATCGCAACGCTGGATTTTAACATATTTAACAGTATGATGAATACGATTGTTTGTTCTTGGGTCTCGGATGTTTAATATGTATATAAGTATGTATTTATCTATATAAGTATGTTTATCCGTTGTCTAGTATCCACAGTACAGGCTTTGCCTAGTTTGGGACTAGGTCAATTGGTGTCAATTTGTCCCATGATATATATATATATATTTTAAACAAAACTCTCGCACAAATACCAAAAGCACGCACAATCAACAGATACATGTGCATTTTGCACAGACATTATTGTATATGTTAATATGCATACGAGGGCTGTTTGATAAGTACCCGTTTATGGAATAAAAAAACATATTTTAACTCTATACATTTGTTCCACCTATCTCAAGCTTCAATAAACCATCCAAAAAGTATGATTTTGGAAAGTCATTAAAATAGGCCTCTGTGGCGGCAATGACTTCGTCATTTGATCCAAATCGCTTGCCACCGAGCCATTTTTTTAGGTTGGGAAACAAAAAGAAATCGCATGGGGCCAAATCTGGAGAATACGGGGGGTGAGACAATAGTTCGTAGCGTAACTGTGCTAATTTAGCCGTCACAACTCTGAACGAATGAGCCGGGGCGTTGTCGTAATGAAACAGTACTTTTTTCTTTTTTAAATGGGGTCGTTTGTCCTTCAACACGGCGTCAAATTCATCCAATAAATTGGCATAGTACTGCCCTGTTATTGTTTTTCCCTTTTCTAAATAGTCAATATGTATAATACCCTGCGAATCCCAAAAAACGGTCGCCATGACCTTTCCAGCCGATGGGACGGTTTTTGCTTTCTTTGGAGCAGGTTCACCCGGTAAAATCCACTGCTTCGACTGCTCTTTCATTTCCGGGGTGTTGTGGTGGACCCACGTTTCGTCCACGGTCACGAAACGACGCAGAAACACGTTCGGGTTACGTTTGAACACGGCCAAACACTGCTCCGAAGTAGTCAGTCGGTTCCGTTTTTGCTCCTCCGTGAGTAAACGCGGCACCCACCTCGCCGATACTTTCTTCATACCCAATTTTTCTTCTAATATGTGTTGTACCCTCTTGATTGAAACGTTTACAGCATCAACGATTTCTCGAAGTTTAATTCGGCGGTCGGCTAAAACGATATTTTCAATTTTCTTAACCATATCGTCTGTAGTCACCTTAACTGGCCGGCCTGGGCGATCCTCATCAAAGACGGTTGTTCTCCCCCGCTTAAACTCGTTATACCAATTATTTATTTATTTTTTTATTCATCCCATAAGGAATAGGCAAAGGAACGTCTGATGTGTTTTGTAAATTTCTGTATATTAAAGTCCTGTCACAGTCAGAGTTGTCAGTCTGTCCTAGTCACGTCCTGTCAGCTGCTCATGCCTTCCGTAAAGCGATAGTGCACTTTACGGCGAGCTACGGCGAGCAGCAGCCCGCGGATACTTGGGGGTCACAAAAAGAGGGAATACGCGTTTTCACTTGAATTCTTCATTTGCTGGGCATTTTCACGTTATTTTGTTGTATAATACACTATCTTTATTATCCACCAAATAACATTTAGCACAGAAACTAAAATTCAAATAACGATACGATCCACTCTTATCGGTTTCCCGCCAAATTCCCCTCGTTATACCAATATCTGACGGTTGTCATAGAAGGAGCACATTCATGGTAAACCGCTTGCATTCTTACTTTTATTTCATCACATGTTTTTCCTTCCAAAAATAAGAATCTAATTACAGACCGATACTGTTCTTTCTCCATTTTAACAATTTTAAGTTCACGCCTTCACTGAAACGTTGTCAAATGAGAAAAAAAAACAAAAGAATGCCATTTTTTTTTAATTTTCCCGCCTCTGAAAAATGGCTTAAAATGTGGTATACTTATTTGCGGCCAGTGATATTAATATATTTAGAAAACGGGTACTTATCAAACAGCCCTCGTACTATTTGTGATGTACAATAAATCATATTTATAATGTACTTATTGTATTTCTACCTAGGTAGGTATATGTCAAATATTTAATCTAAAATCCATTTCCTAAAAGACGTCAAAATTATGAGTTTGCCCACCCGAATAAATACTTAACAAATAAAGAAGAAACTTTGCTTGCCTTGTATACAAGTTTTAAACCGCCGTCGTACCAACGTCTAGAAGGGTTAGGTATGTGTAATTTCTACATGTAACATGAGCTGAAATGTTCTCGGACGTTCTCGAATATTCTGTAAGTAATCAGTATTAAGAAGTATAACGACAATTACCTACGTGTAATCGGGAGTCGGCTGTCAGAGCGATTGTCTGCGGCGTGTTCGGTATCGCATTCCTGGGTTGAATGACTTCGGCGGTTGCTAACACGGCAACACCATGTCTTGTGGTCGCCAATAACGGGTATCAAACATGTCGATGATAAAGATAAAATTTACCGATTATAAGTTCATTATCCCTTTGTTATATGTAACAGCTACTAAAGGCGACATACTTAATCAAGGGAAACCTTAAAAGTAGCTACAGACTCTTGAATTTGTTTGTCAAATACTCTTCATACTAGGTATGAATCATTCATGAATTCATTTTAACCAAAACAAAAGCGAAACACTGGAGGTCAATCAAGCTGAATGCGTCCACCGAATTATTATTCTCAACAAAGTGCTAAGTAGAGGAAGTGAGGGAGGCCATGCAAGCATTGTCTTGTGTAATTTACTCGCTAACTGCACAACATGTGTTGACTTCGGACTTAATGAAGATCTGTTGATAGCTGCTTCAGCAAGACGAAGGCATAGTATTTACATTTTGAAAGAATTTGATATGTTTTGCCAATTAAATTAAGCGTTACGTTATACGTAGATATTAAGTTTGTAGAGATTATCTATAGAGCGTGACAGGGTAAATAGAGCAAAATTAAAACCTGTCCAGATATTTGTCTCGTGGCACACCAAAAAGTCAAATAAAGTACTATCCTATTCCTAAGATGCCCTTTGTTACCCGATTTCTTTTGTACAAATCCTTTAGGCGGGTATGGTGTGAAACTCAACCAAAAACCTAAACCGTTTCAAAATTGATTAGTTGAAACGTTGAAAATATACTATTGTAGTCTTTGTTTGGAACATCAATTACAATTACGACAAGCAAATTTCCCGCCTAATCAATCGCACATAGCATAGCCAACATGCTCCGCTAATAGCATGGTCCCACGGACACCGGTTATGCTAATCTAACAATGGCTGTGCGGCTTGGACGCCTGCGACGGTTCTGATAACTCTTCAGGCGCGGCGTAAAAATGAGGCCTAGGTCAGAAATATGCTCGCAGTATCTACCTAAACGGTTGCAGACGAAAATGATAGAGCCATTAAGGATCCCTTGGCTTGTTGAGATTGCTTTGTTTGTCGCTTGTAAAGGTGGTTAAAAACAATCATGATCAGCAATGAATAAAAATTATTTATGTGATAATTTACCTTACCTTGAGATACTCGTACTGAAAATAATTTCAACTCGGCTTAATGAATAAACACTGTACGTTTGAATTCGAACTCTACTTGTGATTGTGGCGTAGGCGTGGCTAATGGCCTGTGCTACCTCGTGAAGGTAATCTAATACGCACATTTCTGAATAGGATTCTTAGGTCATCTGTAATCTCTAACCAAGATGTATGTAGAGTTGCTGTGTCGTTGCAGGCAGTTAATTGGATCTCAGTCGATAGGTGCTACTGCTCTATTCACATCTACATATACTAACTATTATATTCACATCCAATATCCAACGCGGATGTGCCTTGTTGCTGATTAATTGAATGGATAGAACCTCCGAGACCAACAGTAGTAGATACTAATAGATACGTTTTATAGAACTTACCTTCCTACCTCCTAAAATGCAAAAATACTCGTAAAATGCAAAATAAACTTAATTTTAGATGATGATTAGAACCTCTATTATTTGGATGTTTAATACATAGAATAAGTACACACAAACAGTATAGTTGGACTTGTTACGAGTCAAAAGAACTACATAGTCACAAACACTAGATTTCAATCGATCATTAACAAAGTTTTCAATTAAGAAATAATCATTTGATACGTATCTTATGCATAATCTAATAAGCAATAATCTAATCCAGAGCGATTCCACATCGCTGATGGCGGGAATCAGGAAGAGCAATTACTGAGATTAATGGCGCTCTCGGAGACCGGTTGCGGACACTATATGGTATGGACTCTAGCGGCGCTCGAGCGTATTTAGAACTTTTATAAAATTATTATGTAAGTACTTAAATAAATGTTCTTTTAAAGGAAACTTAAGGGCGTTGTTAAGTTAGTAAAACATACATGTATATCCGAGTAAGACCAATGGGTGTGAATGAACATTCGATTTTACTTAATTTAATATTTTTTTAAGTTTTGAAGTGTTTTATATTAAATAATATTACTTACTCTACAAAATTTACGACAAATTTGGAAACTACAAGAAGGAATAGTTATTTGTTATACAAGGGTGCAAAGTTGTATTTTACCCGCGAGTGTAGTGTACCCACGAGAAGTAAAATACATTTGCACCCGTGTGTAATACAAAACTTTTCACCTCACTATAGCGAGGAAAGCGCAATATGCAAAAAAAACAGCTCTTAAAAAGTAAACATTCATCACTGGAATCAGTATTTTTTTTTACGATATTATAACAGAAAACTCTGAAAGTTGTGTATTTTTACGTGAGTCGATGTCAGTGAGAACATGTTTGCTGACAAGGTTGACATTTATGACGATGCGTTTTGAAATAGCATCGACTCAACTTGTGCGTTCAAAATATTCAACATCATTATAAAAAAAAATGTTTCTTATACAATTTTAAGGTTTATGACATAAAATCATTAAATAAAGCTAAACTTGGTATTTTTTAATAAATTCTCAAACCATTTATCATTTATTTAATAATAATTAATATCGAACGAACCTTTACTATGAGCGTTTTACGTTTTGTTATCTGTCAAAAGCTACTTGAACACGCTCCACTCCAAGGTCAAATTACTTTCCCCACTAGTGGATAAAATGCGTTTTTCCCCGCTTGTTTCAAAGGATAAAAGACGGCTTTCCGAGGTAGTGAGGGGAAAAAATATTGTAGTATGTCGAACATGCAATACGGACATACTTACATACTATATAAAAAAATAGGTTATCAAATAATACCTACTTATGAATTATTTCCCGTGAATTTGTACAAAATTATAGCAAAACCGGCATAGCCCCATCCTGTATGTCAAAAAGTGGTCTCAGTAATGTTCCCACCGGCTGATTATCGTGCGAGTATGTTAGCGCTTATTAGTAAAATAAAGTTTACATATAAATTTCCTGGAAAAGGAATGTCGACAGATATTTTTACCAGATACGTTAAAGCAACTACTGCATATGTAGGATATTGAATGCGTTTAAGTTGAATATTACCACACGATTTAAGTTGGTAGCGAGCGAAGTGTAGTATAAGTTGTAGATTTAAGCTAGGCACACACCCACTTTAATAGCAAATAAATTATTTGTTGAATAAGTCCTTAAACGTTGTCATAAAAACACTGCCACTACTTAAATAGGAATTATATTCAGTAAACTAAAAAACAATTACTTTGCTCACCCGCGACCACTAATGACAAATAGTTATATCTGTGCGGCAAATGTATGTTTCCATGCAACACCTCCACCTCCACTGCTACACGAATCAACACATGCCACACAGACCCAACTATCACCACCACCACTATACTAAACGCTGACGCGTTTCGGCACTCTCCACGAGGCCATTTACGAAGCACAACAACAACCGCTCAACATGCCACCACTTCCACTACTGACATATGTAAACCATGTACTGAACTTAGTTAATGACAAAACCAACGTACCCACTAATATTTTATAAATTCCAAACTACCCTTTTATGTAAGTCCTAAACTACCCTTTTTTAAGAAATGAATTCCAAACTACCCTTTTTATTTTTATTTTTAATCTACGCCAGGTACCCCGTTATTTTTAACCGAGTACGGTAAAAAGAGAAGTCATGTTCTCATTATTACTATGACACATTATTAAAATTAGAACCAAGTCGTAACAAAGAGAGAGAGAGAGAGAGAGAGTGCCGAAACGCGTCAGCGTTTAGTATAGTGGTGGTGGTGATAGTTGGGTCTGTGTGGCATGTGTTGATTCGTGTAGCAGTGGAGGTGGAGGTGTTGCATGGAAACATACATTTGCCGCACAGATATAACTATTTGTCATTAGTGGTCGCGGGTGAGCAAAGTAATTGTTTTTTAGTTCATAAATATGGACCTCCGCAAAGTAACGCCTGATTCAATAAATTATTTAAAATCGGCAAGCGTAGCCGTACAGGCACGTTTATATATCAAGTTAACAAAACAACACCGTTTAGCTGTTCAAAACATTTGGTTTAATCAACGTTGTAAGCATTTAAATGTTGTACCAAATTATATAAATTTACATAGCAATAACACTAGTAGGGCCGCTACGATAGCAATAAATAAGGCTCGCAAGATTTGGTTAAATGAGGAGTCTCGTCATTGGTTTTGTGTTAGAGATAATTTAAAATTACATCTTAGAGTACTACATTCGGAACTGGTATTTAAATTGCATAATATTGAGTTTGATACTTTGGACCAAAAGGCGAGATATTTTGCTTCGGTGCAGGCACATAAAAAGTATGTTACCCAAACTAATAAATTGCGTAGGCTTACGCGAAATGGAACTCAGTCTCTTTTGAACAACAATAATAGTGAGTCAAGTAACGGTAACGGTTTCTACCCTCGAGTTAAAAATCTCACTAATGTCGAATTTGTAGAAGGTGAAGTGCAGTTATTGGAAAAAGGTTTGAAATATAACCTACCCTCTAAATTTAGTCAGAAATTAGTGGAGGGTTTGGCGGTAGATTCTGAGGTTGCGATTGTTTGTAATCGCGGTGACTTTGATACTAAGGTTTTGGTTGCTAATTCATTAAAAAATACAACTTCTACTGGGGGTATTTCGGATGTTGGTGACTTGCATTCATTACGTTCTATTCAGCAAAAGGTCCATGACAATGATTTGGTAATTTCTAAGGCCGATAAGGGCAATTGTATTGTTGTTTTAGAAAGGGGTCAATATAATGATAAAGTAAATGACATCATTCAAGGAGAGGGTTTTTTGAATTTACGTAGGGATCCTACCGCCGCGTTTCATAAAGACCTAAAAAACCTTCTGAAAAATTCTGCATTTGCCTTTGACACCGAACAAAAGAGGAGCAATGTGATTCCTATGAATCCGCAGGCACCAATTTTATATGGTTTACCTAAAATTCACAAGGATGGTGTTCCTGTTCGCCCTGTTGTTTCATACGTGAGTGCTCCAGCGTATAAAGTAGCGAGGAAGTTAAATAGCATTGTTCGGGAAAAATCTTCTTTTAAGCCAATATATAGTTTAAAGAATAGTTCAGATTTAGTAAATAAAATTAAAGACATTAATATACCGCCAAACTCAACATTACTTTCTTTAGATGTAGATAGTTTGTTTACCAACGTACCATATAGTGAAACCTTTAATATTCTTAGATGTCACTTAGAAAGGAAGCGTTTACATCCGGGGGAGGTTTGTGAGTTAATAGAATTAGTAACTTTATGCATGAAACAAAATTATTTCAGATTTAATGGTCAATATTATTTGCAGAGTGATGGTTTAGCAATGGGGTCACCTCTTAGTCCTTTAATGGCTGACGTTTTTATGGATAACTTTGAAAAACAATATATAGTGGGGAACAGCAATTTAGTGTATTATTATAGGTATGTTGATGATTTAATTTTATGTTGGAAGGGGAGTATGAGGCAGCTAGATTTGTTTATTAGTGCTCTCAATAACAAACATCCAAAAATAAAGTTCAAACGAGAATTAGAGGAAAATCGTTCATTAAATTTTCTGGATTTAACTATTACAAGAGTAAATAATAGGCACCAGTTTCAAATTTACCGTAAGCCTACGTACACAGATACTGTCATACCTGCAAATTCTACTCACCCATGGCAGCATAAACTGGCTGCTTTCCATTGTTATGTACATAGACTACTAACTGTACCTCTTTCGAAAGAGCATTATGATTCTGAGTTACATACTATATATCAGATAGCAACAACAAATGGTTATAGTACAGCAATGGTTAATAGTCTGGTTCAAAAGAAGCAGGGACGGATAGTGAATAGCATGCTTTACTCTGCGTTGCCATCTCAGCCTACTAACAAATTTAGATCTAGTATTACTTATGTTGGCCGGTTGTCTGACAAGATTTATAATATTTTAAAATCAAATAACATCAATGTTGCCTTTAAGACTACTAATTCTTTACGTTCTAGACTTTGTAATAACAAAGAAAAGGTGGATAAAGGGAACAGGTCGGGCGTATATAAACTCACTTGTGGCGACTGTAGTCAAGTATACATTGGACAAACCGGTCGAAGCTTTGATACTAGATTTAAAGAGCATGTCTCGTCATATAGGCATGATCATCCAGAGAAATCAAACTTTGCCAAGCATTTATTAGAAACGAATCATTCGTTGTTAGACTCAGATACGTACGAAATTTTACATTATTGTGATAAGGGTTTGCGGCTATCGGTTTTAGAACAATTGGAAATAATTAGGTACAACAACATGGGGTCTATTATTAATGAACAAGTTAATTTGGTTTCTTCGCCTTTGTTACGACTTGGTTCTAATTTTAATAATGTGTCATAGTAATAATGAGAACATGACTTCTCTTTTTACCGTACTCGGTTAAAAATAACGGGGTACCTGGCGTAGATTAAAAATAAAAATAAAAAGGGTAGTTTGGAATTCATTTCTTAAAAAAGGGTAGTTTAGGACTTACATAAAAGGGTAGTTTGGAATTTATAAAATATTAGTGGGTACGTTGGTTTTGTCATTAACTAAGTTCAGTACATGGTTTACATATGTCAGTAGTGGAAGTGGTGGCATGTTGAGCGGTTGTTGTTGTGCTTCGTAAATGGCCTCGTGGAGAGTGCCGAAACGCGTCAGCGTTTAGTATAGTGGTGGTGGTGATAGTTGGGTCTGTGTGGCATGTGTTGATTCGTGTAGCAGTGGAGGTGGAGGTGTTGCATGGAAACATACATTTGCCGCACAGATATAACTATTTGTCATTAGTGGTCGCGGGTGAGCAAAGTAATTGTTTTTTAGTTCATAAATATGGACCTCCGCAAAGTAACGCCTGATTCAATAAATTATTATATTCAGTGGCGAAATTTCTCTTTATTATTAGGTACAAATAAAAGAGAAAAAGAGTAAATTGTGTTTAGGATTACTTAGGGTCATTTATTTATACAAAAAATAAACTCATTAAAATACAATCTGAATTGACCTAGAGCAACGGGAGGTGGGTGTGAAAACGAAGAGTATGTTATTTATAACTACTTACCTCCATAACTAATTACTGCGACAGTTATTCGATTAGTAAAGACTAACCGTAATTCTTGCATATCACTTTACACGCCATTCAACGAAGTTTTTTTGTTACGAGCAAATACGCATGAGAAATCTCATCGTAAATAAACAGAAGATGTATTGATTTAAACTATCGCGATTTTCACACATTATCATGATACTCGGGACTTAATCGCGTAAAAAACTTTTATATTTAAATTTGAATTTAAATACCTCGACGTTTCGGACGCGACGTTGCGTCCATGGTCTCGAAGGGACTGAAAAGATGCCGGAGTCTATCATGGTATTGCTGCGGAACTGTTTAGAGGGCAGTTACTTTTTGTATCGCGGACAGCATTATCTCCAGATTGATGGTGTTGCCATGGGTAGCCCTGTAGCACCGGTCATGGCGAATATCTGGATGGAACATTTCGAGGCCAGTGTAGATCTGCAACCATGGGCAGTGAAGTTGTGGAAGAGATATGTAGATGATGTTTTTTGCGTTATAAGGGGTGGTAAACAGGAAGTCGAGCGATTGCTCCAGCATCTCAATTCCTTTCATCCCAAAATTAAGTTTACGTATGAATTGGAATCGGAACGTAGCTTGCCTTTTCTGGACGTTAGAGTGATAGGTCGCTTGGACGGATCCCTGGCGCACACTGTATACAGGAAACCGACACACACAGATAGGTATTTGAATGCTCTGTCTCACCACCATCCCCGTCACCTGCAGTCTGTCGTGAGTACCTTATGTGACAGAGCACGTAACCTTTGCGACCCAGAATATTTGGCGGGCGAGATGTCGCATATTCAAGGAGTCCTGAGATGGAATGGGTACAGGATGAACAGACGGCAACCCAGGCGGAAGGCTAGGGGTAAACATCCTGATGTTTGTAGGCAACCGGCATTTATGCCGTATGTGAAAGGGATAACGGACAAAGTCGGTACAGTACTAGGCAAGTACTCTATAAAAACTGTGTATACGCCGCTATCCAAGATCACGAGCCATGTCAGATCACCAAAAGATGTTGTACTTTTCCAATCACCGGGCGTTTACAAGATCGACTGCAGTTGTGGGAGCTCTTATATAGGGCAGACGAAGCGCACCATAGCTGAAAGAGTCAAGGAGCACATCGCAGCTGTCAAGAATCGTCAGGTGAACAAGTCCGCTATTGCCGAACATTTACTGGAATCAGGACCAAACCACTGGATTGAGCTTCATAACCCCACGATCCTCTCTACTGAGCGGCATTTTTATAGTAGAATTGTACGTGAAGCAGTTGAAATCAGGAAACATAGTAATTTCAACCGGGAGGATGGTTTCAAGCTTTCATCTTCGTGGAATCCGGTAATCAGTATGTGTAAGCGTCATCAAATATCGTCTCATAAATCGCCGGATGTTGTGAGTGTTGTGTGTCGGACTAGTGGCAACCCTGGTGAAAAAACTAATAAAAAAGACCAAGTGCGGGTAGTTCGAGGAACCCGTGCAGCTAGGAGATGTTGATACCCGCCTTTTCAGTCCCTTCGAGACCATGGACGCAACGTCGCGTCCGAAACGTCGAGGTATTTAAATTCAAATTTAAATATAAAAGTTTTTTACGCGATTAAGTCCCGAGTATCATGATAAACAGAAGATGGCAAACAATACAACACTTCACATTAAGTAGTAGTCTTTAAAATAGCTACAGCCACAGCCTATAACTGACAAAACAGATAACTCCGCTCCCTGTATTTGTATAGTTTTTAAAAGTTAGACCTAAAACATAGGTAAATATAAGGAAAGTTATTAATTATTTGTAGTGGACAGCCAAAGTTTAAAATAATAGTTTTAGGTGCCCTCAACAGCATCCCTCAGTACACGAGCCAATTGTATCAAAGTGTGTGCTCGCGGGTACTCTGTTGTACAGCAAAGCAATGTGTTGGAAAGCAATGGCGGCCACACAACGGCCGTGGGCGTCGGTTTGAGTGATGTCTTGTCAGTTAACAACAGAAAGTCTTGCCTGAGGCCGTTCGATTCAATGCCGAATATTCATTTTAAGGGAGGCTCTATCACTGGCACTTCGTTTTGCCGTATTCTTCGAATACGCGTACTTAATTACGTATCTGTCGGTTATGAGAATTGAGAAAAATTTAGATACTGCGCGAATATTTGGTGCATATTTACAGCGAAAGATATGGGTACTATCTGATACTCCTAGCACGATTGAGCTAAAGATACGCAAGTAGAAAAGTATTCCGCGTCCGTTTGGCGGTGTAGTGGGCTGCGGGATACCTTTATCAACCGGTCGGTACGGGAACTTTATTACATTTAATATTTATTACATTTAAAGTGGGAAAGTGCTGAAAAAGCATGCATTTCTCGGAAGGCGGTGGCTCGTGCCGTGCTAGAGAAAAGGCCGTAAAAAAACATTCGTCAACTTTCCGTGTTCAACAAATTACGATTTCCGCCAGCAACAAAAAGTGACAATGCATTCAATTGGTGCATTGTAATTATTTTAATGGCTCCTAAATCTTTTTGTCATGCTTCATCATCAAAATCTCACCACGACACGGTTGTAGGGAAAAGAGATATTTAAAAGTAACCTCTACCTACGGTTGAAGCACTATGCAATCTTCAAGTGTTTGCTAATGGAGATATAGATACTTATGTCTATGAGTTGAACGCACGAACGCAATAGCGTAGCTATAGCATGAATGAGTGGCACCCGGTGCGAATATCGTACGTGACCCCAAAAATCAATGAAAAATTTTAAAATAAAAATAAAAGTAATAATAATTTATTATTTTATTAGTGGCGGTATTGCACTCTGCCACAGTTTTACGAATTTTAAAGCTACGCCACCGGATGAACCGACGCATTATTTTGTTGTCTAAGAACGCTATTCACGGCGAATACACTGAAATTCCAAGTTATTCCTAGTAGGCCTGTAGATGTTGCAGGCCCTGCAAGAAGAGTTTGCAAACACAAAGATTTTAAAACCTTAAGGTACCTTAGGTAGGTAGGTAGAGACAAGAAAACCATGCTGCGAAAGCTTTTGTCATTCGACCGACAGTGTTGTAGATATCTACTTACGCCAATATAATATTTCTAACGCGTTTACCAACTCAGCCGGTCTAGCCACTTTCTAAGCATCTTCAAATGAAGACAAGTTGTTTGTACATTATCCAGTTGATATATATATATTCCAATGACTTAGCATACGATGTATATCAACTTCAGCGTTTGAAATGTCATTTATTATGATTTCTCCTTGATGACTGCCGATAAATTAACTATTTTGTCAATCGTGGCCATGAAGAGCCGCGGGTTCTATGTAGGTATACCTACCTAATATCTGTTCGAGCATTATCAAACTTGTAGTATGTATAAGTAAGTCTATTTGCACTATTTTTTAACCCCCGACGTAAAAAGAGAGGTGTAAACGTAAAAAGTTTGACCTGTGTATCTGTGTATGAGTATGAGTGTATCTGTCTGTGGCATCGTTGCTCCTAAACGGACGAACGGATTTGGACGCGGCTTTTTTTAATGGAAAGCAAATTTAATCGAGATTAGCTAAGTGTCATATAAATCGGCTTAGCCGTATTTCAGATATTTAACTCTGAATTGAATGACTGACCTATTATGTGTGTCTATATTAGATTGCGCACGGTGACGCGGTACGAAATGTCAAGGTACCGGGTTCGATTCCCGGGCTATGCTACCTTTTCTGGTTTCTATATTTCCTTGTTTCAGTAAGTAGGTATTAAGAAACGTGAAATTAAGTAGGTTTCTTTTTTTTTGACACAAAATTACAATGAAGTTGAAAGGAATGTAGCTATACTTATACGAGTAAATGAGGCAAGGAGTAACTTCAAACTTTTCTTTCATGACCACGCAATATCATATACATAGGTTAGGTAGGTATGCAGTATTTGACCACGTTTGCCATTGTAGCCGTAGAAAATTCAGAAAATTGTTACCTACTTGTATAATATCACCTCCAAATTGGCCACGTAACGTCTGCATCAGACAGAGCCGTTGACGCAACCCCGCCGCGCACGCGACGTCTGCGCGGGCGCACGTGTGAACGAGCGATAGGGATCGCTATGCCGTGGTTCGTGTTTGCGTACCTAAAACTGGAGTGGAAACTACCACAAAAGGTAGGCCATCTGTAAAAGGCTAATAATTAAATGGGTTATACTAGTTTTTTAATGAAATCTTTAATTCCCTACTTATACTCGTAAGTATTACATAATTTTTAACCGACTTCAAAAAAGGAGGAGGCTCTACGTTCCACTGTATGTATTTTTTTTTTAATGTATGTACATCGATTACTCCGTCAATTGTAGACCGATTTTTTTTATTCAAAAGGGTATACTTCTGAGGTGGTCCCATTATCACCAAGTCATGATCTGATGATGGGATCCCAGGGAAATCGAGGGCAACCCTCAAATTTTACAGGCACGTACTATGTGTTTCATATATTTTCTAAAGTTATTCAAGTATTTGCGTCTGGTAGTCATCATCTCATGATGATGAGCTGATGATAAAAGGTACAACTCCTTAGCGGTTAGGAGTTGGAGGATAATTCTGAAAATGTTAAATCATTATTAGAAAGGGTATACTCCTGAGGTGGTCCCACTGTCACCAAGTCATGATCTGATGATGTGATCTCAGGGAAATCGAGGGCAACCCTCAAATTTTATAGGCACGTATCATGTGTTTCATATATTTTCTAAGGCTATTCAAGTATTTGCGTCCGGTAGTCATCATCTGATGTTGATGAGCTGATGATGGAAGGTACAACTCCTTAACGGTAAGGAGTTGGAGGATAATTCTGAAAATGTTAAATTAACGTAAAATTGTGAAATAAAAATCTTTTAACAAAAAAGTAAAACCGCCTTCAAAAAAAAAACCTTAGAAAAAAACGTAAAATAATCTAAAATAATGATAAATAAATAAAATAAAACGTGTTTATTTCGGACAACAGAAACTAAAGCCTAAAGTTTTATGGCCTAGTACTAAGCAGCAGAAATATGAAGTCGGTGCTTCATTCAAAGAATATTCCGCTCGCACCGCACCGACTTCATATTTCTGCTGCTTAGTGCTAGGCCATAAAACTTTAGGCTTTAGTTTCTGTTGTCCGAAATAAACACATTTTATTTTATTTTATTTATTTATCATTATTTTAGATTATTTTACGTTTTTTTTCTAAGGTTTTTTATGAAGGCGGTTTTACTTTTTTGTTAATACCTGAGTCGACTTCGTCTATAAGTATTTTAATTAAGGACTAGGGAAATATTAGTTAGGTAAGGTAGTCGATGTCAAAACAAGACAGGTAAGTACCTACACACCAGACAACTAATTAGGTAACGAAAACTCTCCGTAGAATAATAGATTATTATTATTAGTTACCTACTTAAAAACAACATTTTGGTTGCATAAGCTTGTTTAATATTTTCTAATTCTATGAAAAGTATTGACTAAAGGAGATGGTATGCAATGGCATGAAAATCTACTCTTAAATTCTGCTATTAAGTTAATAATATAATGAAAACTCACTCTAACACTCTGTGTAGTTATATGTGTGATGATGGTTTCTGACGATAACTGGCAAAGTATGTGAAGAGGTACTTCAGTTTATGTAGCGTTATTACCACACCTCCAATAACTTAGCATCGCATTATAATGTATAGCACTAGAACACTTTTCCAATATCAACTCTGCTCTCGTTTAAAATACCTATATAATAATTTAAGATAAGAGCCGTTGGATGTTCCATCGGACGCAAACCCAACGAGTGGTCAATAAATACGTGGTGTTGACATAATCGGCATACTTCATCTGCTCGCATGACTGCGCGGTATTCCGGAGAAACGCGAGAGTTAAATTATATGTAGAGTCATTACAAAGCTCGTATCGGACTGCACGGATTGCTTGGTGGACTGTGGTGGTTTTGTTGAGAATAATCAATAAACAATTGACTTCCAAGCATAATTAAGGATTGGTCTTTTTGGATGTTGCTCAAACTCAACGGTACAGTCAGCAGCAATAGTTGCTAAGCAACCGAAGCGCTCACAATGATCTGCACAAGCTCTTATGTCCATAACAATAGAGCCGTGCTTAGATTTGTGTGCGCTTCGGTTGCTTGGCAACTATTGCTGCTGACTGTACCCTTTAATTAAGAAAACAATTGAGTACTTATTTTAATTATGTAACCTAAAAGTACCTACCATGCATCTAACCATGCATACAACTAAATAAATGGAAAAAGATTGGATTCTGCGCTTTAAGAGCAATTGGGTTTAAAACAGTCCAAGTTCGATAAAGGTGTACTTACCTAGCTCTCTCCCCTTCTAGTTTAAATGATTGACGACATTGTTTTTATAACGCCTTTAATGTCAGGCAATAGAATGTTATGAGAAAATTCCGATATCTTTATTTGAATGGTTTTAATATTCACGTCTTCATAGCATCTAAATTTTTTATTAGATCACACGCTCTCGGATCTTTTTTCTTCTTTGCTTTTCTTATTTAGAACATGTATCACCAATCATGCCATCCATCCATATAATTTTAATTCTATAGGACCGTACTTTTCATAAGTCGCTTAAACTTTTAGCATCAACCTGATCCAAAAATCTAAGTAGGTATTACTGCAAAACCACAGTTTTGTCTCTGGGTGCGTAATGTCCACAGATCCATTGTTTGTTTAAAACAGGTTTGTGTTTGGCCCGCAAACATGATGAGGCAGGAACCGAGCAAGTGGACAAATAAACGCTGCTTTCAAAAATAATTCGACCAATTGACTCCATTCTATGAATATTTAAGGACTGATAGAACGTCCCTACCTACAGCCAATATTATTTCATAACTAAACATTCGTGAACCTTATATGGTCGCATAAATATAAATACCATGTGACACGTGATACATGGTGCATGAATGACCAATAAAGAGTATTGGCGACTGTACCGAAACTGATTGTCAGGTTGTTTGCGTCGCTGTTTGCGGGTGGTAGGACCTTGTGCGAGGTCCGTCCGGACCGTTACCACCATTTTACTCGCTAATCCTGCAGCTAAATGGCAGTGATTGCACTCTTGTGTTCCGGTGTCGAGAGTAAGACAGCCGATGTAATTATAGACACAAGAGGCATTTCATCTTAGCTAGAGAGGTTGGCAACGCATCTGCAAACCCACCGGGGTTGCCGGTGTCTATGAGCAGTGGTGATCACTTACCATTACGTGACCCACTAGCTCGTTTTCCTTCCTTGTCGTATAAAAAAACCGACTTAACAATTTAAAGGATTGTGCATTTGCAGTTCAAACGAACTTTAGTTATTTGAGTTAGATCTTAGTCAGAACATTAAGACGACCGTTGGAAGTCTAGACCCGTTATAGGCAATTTCATTACTAACCGTTTAAATTGTCTAGAATTCTAGATAAAGTTTCACTACACTATATAACTTAAATGGCCAAGTAATATACCGGTTGAACTTCCAGCTTTAATGAGGAAAGCTCGAACACATTTCACATTTTACGACTATATTACGAAACTCATAAAGACACTGTTCTCTCACCTCGCACAATCGTCTACCCACAAATGAGATTAGAATTAATTTAACATTTGTATCGCGTGACAGCGGTAATTTAGCCTACCCAAGCGACGCCGGGCTGTGAACAGTACGTAAGCGCGCTTTTGGGTAATAAAACGAACAAATTTGTCATACTTTACTCATAAACAATAAGTAGTTACTTATAATAACAACACAGCTTGGGGTTCGCGGTTCTAGTAAACAAATCGCGCAAGGATACATGTATATTTCACGCAAAGTCATAAGTACTAGGTATTTTATATAAAGTCCAGTTAGGTCTATACCTGAATTTCTGTTCGACCTAACCGTTGGGGTGTTTAAGTACTACTTAAGCATGCTGTTAGCTAATGAGCTCTAGATTAGTTGATTAGACGCATTATGTTGGCAATCTTGTCAAATCATAGACAAAACATGGCCTCCTCGTGAATAAAAAAAAAGAAAATTGACAGCAGTTACAGCAAATTCGAGGGGGAATTTGGCGGGAAACCGATGAGAGTGGATCGTGTCGTTAATTGAATTTTAGTTTCTGTGCTTAATGTTGTTTGGTGGATAATAAAGATAGTGTATTATACAACAAATTGACGTGAAAGTGCCCAGCAAATGAAGAATTCAAGTGAAAACGCGTATTCCCTCTGTTTGTGACCCCCAAATATCCGCCGGCTGCTGCTCGCCGTAGCTCGCCGTAAAGTACACTATCGCTTTACGGAAGGCATGAGCAGTTGACAGGACGTGACTAGGACAGACTGACACAACTCTGACGATGACAGGACTTTAATATACAGAAATTTACACAACACATCAGACGTGGCTGTATGGACTCAGTTCCTTTGCCTATCCCTTATGGGATGAATTAAATAAAAAGAAAAGCAAATTCGAGGTTCGAGTAAAATAAAATCGCAAACTTTACATAAAGGAGGGTCTAGGGCCCACTAACTTTAGCAGAGGCTTGAAGGACTGATTAGCGTTAACAGACGTTTATGGAATCATGATTTTTAGCATCGGTCCTTCAAGGAGCCTTCAAGGAGGCTCTAACTTTTTATGAATAAGGCTGTTAGTAGGGACTAGCTGTTGCCCGCGACTTCGTCCGCGTAGAATTCGGTTATCGCTATCCTGCGGGAACTATAGGTACAATTTTCCCGGATTTAAACGTGGGCTGTGTTATTCTGATTTATTTATAAACTATATTACTGTGAAGCTACATTAAATTCCGTTCAGTAGTTTTTACGTGAAAGAGTAACAAACATCCACACGCCCATCCTGACAAAACTTTCGTATTAAAAACAGAAAACCGACTGTAATTCCGGGAAACAACACACCCTACGTCACTCCCACAACAGAAACGAACCTAATGACACCTCATACGTTGAAATCCGTCAAACGGTTTAGGCTGTAAAGCGTACCAATGAATTAGACATACATACATACATACACTCGAAAACCGCCTTCAAAAAAACCTTAGTACGTAAAATAATCCTCTAAAGCCTAAAGTTTTATGGCCTAGCACTAAGTAGCAGAAATATGAAGTCGGTGCGGTGCGAGCGGGATATTCTTTGAATGAAGTACCGACTTCATATTTGAGAGAGAGAGAGAAACATTTATTCACATACATTCGACACATAAAGAGAAATAAAACAGTACATTTAAAAATACTACACTACAGTAAGTACATTTACTATTTATTTCTGCTACTTAGTGCTAAGCCATAAAACTTTAGGCTTTAAAGGATTATTTTACGATTTTTTTCTAAGGTTTTTTTGAAGGCGGTTTTACTTTTTTGTTAAAAGATTTTTATTTCACAATTTTATGTTGATTTAACATTTTTCAGAATTATCCTCCAACTCCGAACCGTTAAGGAGTTGTAACTTTCATCATCAGCGCATCATGAGATGACGACTACCAAACGCAAATACTTGAATAGCATTAAAAAATATATGAAACACATAGTACATGCCTGTAAAATTTGAGGGTTGCCCTCGATTTCCCTGGGATCCCATCATCAGATCATGACTTGGTGACAATGGGACCACCTCAGGAGTATACCCTTTCTAATAAAAAAGAATCTTCAAAATTGGTCTACAATTGACGGAGTAGGTAATCGATGTACATACCTACATAAAAAAAAACATTCATACAGTGGAACATAGAACCTTCTCCTTTTTGAAGTCGGTTAAATAACATAACCATCCTTTGGCAGTCAGGTAATAAATAGTTCAAAGATTTCCGTGATAGCCTAGTGGTTTGACCTATCGCCTCTGAAGCAGAGGGCCGAGGGTTCAAACCCCGGCTCGCACCTCTGAGTTTTTCGGAATTTATGTGCGAAATCACATTTGTAATTTATCATGAGCTTTTCGGTGAAGGAAAACATCGTGAGGAAACCTGCACACTCCTGCGAAGCAATTCAATGGTGTGTGTGAAGTTCCCAATCCGCACTGGGCTCGCGTGGGAACTATAGCCCAATCCCTCTCATTCTGAGAGGAGGCCTGTGCCCAGCAGTGGGACGTAAATAGGCTGATGATGATGATGATGATGATAAAAATTTCAATTCATTTAATTTTTCCTGTAATCTTTACATAAACATCTATATGATTATAGAATTACCTGTTTCAGATTTTTCTCTTTGCATAGGTACCTACTGCAGCATTATGGGGAATGATATTTTTTAGATTTTTCATCAAAAGTCGAAAACAAAGCGGCCTAAAAAAAGAAAGAAATGTTTTAGAATTTGTAAACAACACTCTTTCATTTGATACTCCATACGACTTTATTGTTTTAAGACCTGTTTTCAGTTCCTATTGCAAAAAAGATAAAAACATTTAAATTCTTTCTTATGTGCATAATTGTTGGGCAAGTACCTATCATCTAACACTATTCCAAATTCCAGGTCAATAGCCTTAGTAGGCTCTGAGATAACCAGCTGTGACAGACGGAGACAGAGGTTTTACCAGTTTGGTTCAGAACCCTAAAAATTTGTTTTTTTTTGTTTTCCTAACTAATTTTTCTCCCTTCCCTTCATAAAAGCTTTCCTTCGATCTTGAAAATTATTTGAAAAAAAAAAAAATTGTTGAGAATGGTCAAGCTGTTCTCAAGTTTTGCACTTGTAACATATTTAGTGATTCATTTTTATTTATTATAGATAGATAGATACATACAAATTATTTATTGCTCACAAAAGTTATTTTTCAAGTAAGCATAGTCCAATACATAATTATAGGCACTTAACTAATGTGAAATGAAGGACTCAGCTCAGCGAACATGGTGAAGTAACAGGTTATTCTTCACCCCACTGTTTGTCTTGAATCTATGCACATCATAAAGATGTTATGACAGACCCAGGTAGGGTGAGAGCAACATGAATAAAATTAAGTTTTGCTAGTCTAAATAAGTTTTGTTAGAAGTTAAAATGAGGTTTTGAGAAAAAAATGTTTAGTTAAAAACAAAAATCATTTAACTACAATTTCCTCAGACTTGCAGGATGGCTGGGCGACTTGTTTTGCCAAGTATATAGCGCCTATTTGGCTGTCCTGTGTTTTCCTGGAATTTAAATTTTTCCTTAATAAGCAAGGGCTTTCAGAAACACTTAAAATTAATAACAAATACCATATTAAATTAATTAATTATTTGAAACTTTTTGAGGTCAGTTCAAACTATCCAGTACTATGTAGAACAATAATTTAGAACAGTCATTAGGACAAACAAATGATGATGTTATCCATCGAATGTGTGTTTTTAATATTTATTAGCAGTTTAGTTTCTTGTTGATACCTAGTTAAACTGCAAAGTTCCCTGCGGCGCATTCTTCATGGAAAATTTGGTCTTTCCGAAAGCACTGCAGATTCAAGAAAAGGCATGTAAATGTAATAAATGCACGTACTTACCATTTTTTCTTTCTAGTCAGACTATAATAAATAACCATATAATAACTTTACTGTTACTGTAACTTTCTTGAAAAACTTTAAATACGTTTTGTCTCACACCACTCTTAAACAGTCCGGTTCATTTTCTATACTCAAATGATTGCACTTAGCACTCGTAAAATCGCAATTAAATAAATATTCAATCAAATCAAACAATCATTCATGAATTATTACCAAAGTTATTTATTAATTACCGCGATACGATTTTTTTTATTCATCCTATAAGGGATGGGCAAAGGAAATTAAGTCCATACAGCCACGTCTGATGTTTTTTGTTCCTTTTCTTTTCTGTAAATTCCCGCCAAGCCGTTCCTAAAGTACGAAACAAAACAAATTTTTGCAATGTTAAACTGCCAATAAAAGCAAAGGCGAAACATTTGTTCCATAACTATCTTGTAACGGTATGGCGGTAGTGTGCATGTAGTGTTTGCTTGGCCTAATGAAAAAAAAAACAATGGTGTGACAGCTGACGTCTATGGTCATTTGAGAAAAAATATTTATTCAAATTAAAATAATTATTAAGGTTAAAAACATGAAATAAAATGGGATAAAAAGTATCCTACATATTATTCCACGTTGTAAACTATTACCATTATATTTTTTATGGACAACGGTTGTCCAGCCGTGGTGTAGGGGAAAGGCACACGACCCGGAGTGTCGAGGATCCGGGTTCGATTCCCGGGGTTGTCATTTTTCTGGTTTATTTCTGTGTATTCATGTTTCAGTGAGTTTATAAAAAATATAATTGATATTCACGGGAAAACCGTAAAAATAAAAAAATTGGGAGAAAAAATACAAAAAGATACTCCTACTGAGATCATGAACTATTACCATGTCAAATTTCATTCCAATCTGTCCGGTGGTTTTTGCGTGATGCCTCCACAAACAAACATACAAACAGATAAACAGATAAACAGACAAACAGACAAAAAAATCTAAAAAATCAGTTTTGTGTTCTATTAATTATTCCACGAGACCCAAATTTTTTTTTTGCAAATATCTTCAATGTACAGACGCGCCGGGTCTATGATTTTATTTTATATATGTATATATATAGATTACCTAAAACATCCCCGAGCTCTCTCTGAGAGGAGCATTGTATGTACCCAGCCGTGGGAATGGGAAGTAAATAAATAGGTTGGATAATGGAGATGATGATACGACCTAACAACATAATTAACTTTTTAAACTTCATGCCTTCATACTTGCAAAAGTTTACAAAAGGATCTTAACATTAAACAACACTATCGAACTTTTCTTTATAAATGCCCATCAAAGCTGAATAACTAAGTCCCGATTCTTCCTTATGCAGAGCATTTCTTTCCCCCAGAAGGTATTTTAAATCAGCCACCCATCATGAGTAATTTTATCTTCTCTTCTTCCAGGAGAGTAGCACACTAATGTTGTGTGAGGTGAGTCGGATGTGGCGAGAATGCGTGAGGAAGAGCTGGAGGTGGCGCTGAAGGTGGTGATAGTGGGCGACGGCGGCGTGGGCAAGTCCAGCATGATCCAGCGCTACTGCCGAGGCACCTTCACCCGCGACTACAAGAAGACCATCGGCGTCGACTTCCTTGAACGACAGATCGAGTGAGTCCTCATATTTACGAGTTCAATCAAAGAGGAGTTCAGTCACGGACCAACCACCCTCTGAACACCGCATCTTCTATAATTTACTTGGAAAGTCATTACGAAAAAAGCCGCGGTGAGCGGGCCGGGAGAACGCGTCGTGATAGGTTCATAGCTTGCCATGTCGCTTGTAATCTGGTCGAAAGTGAGCCGCGATTGGTGGCTAATAAGATTTATAGGTGCAAATGAGCATATGCGTTTCGGAAACGTTCGCCCTGACATTTGGTGTCCAGAGGGTGGTTGGTCTGTTGGGTTCAATCGACAGGGACCAATGCAAACGGCGGTGATGGCTTGACATCGAGTCGTAGGTTTCTACATTATAAGCCGACGAGGAAAGGCGGGCTGAATTAGCATGTCCAACTGCTTGTTTTGTCAGAATATGCAAATTACCGACTATTATTAACCTTAATTAATTGTGTTATGATGTTTACCGAGTTTCCGTTCGGTAATTTATGGCTTCCTCGACCAGTCACTATCGCTTGTCTAATAAAGATTCTAACGAAATTAGTGAAGATAGACGTTAATAATATAGTTGATTTGGTTAGTTATGTAAGTGTTGTATAATTCTATGGAAATGTAGAGTTTCGTTGGAAAAAAGTTAGAGAAGAATTTATCACATTGTGGGTGGCAATGGCAATGCAATTGATAACTATTATCTAGAAACCATGCGGATCACATAGAAAATCGCAACAAACTATGCTTTAGGCGGACGTCACCTATGGTCATGATATAACTAAAGCAACGTGACTCAGATTTCATCCAACATTCAACAACCTAAATAATCTACCTTTCTATTTCTAACCCGTTATGTTGACCATATTTCTCATAGTTCTAGTTATATTTTGGTGCAACAAATTGTCTTCAAAACTGACATTTGGTTGGCCGAAGTCTAGTGGCAATTAGGTACTAAGGGAAACAGCAATAAAATAATTTTGTCTCGTTTTAGGATCGACGGCGAAGAGGTCCGGCTGATGCTCTGGGACACGGCGGGCCAGGAGGAGTTCGATGCCATCACCAAGGCGTACTACCGCGGCGCGCATGCGTGCGTGCTCGCCTTCTCCACCACAGACCGCGACTCCTTCCTCGCGCTGCACTCGTGGAAGCTAAAGGTGATAATTTGATGTGACAGCTGCTTACAGGCAGGAAGCTGAACCTAGTGATACCACGAGTGGCCAGGCAGAAGCGTGAGACGTCTTTTATAAAGCTACAAGTTACAATTGGAAGTATCTTTCTTCCGCTTGTAAATTGTAACTTGTAGCTTAAAACACGGCCCTGGCATTCCGCCAAGTGAAGAAAGGACGCGTAATATGCTAGCCGTTACGCTGTATTTATACGTTTTTTTGCAAGGGGCTGAATTTTCACACGCGACTCCAATCATGGTACTTGTAATGTTGTGATAAGCAATCATTATCTAGCACCGCCCAGTCTTATATTAACACGTCTCTTTGATCAGTTAGTTTAGTTAGGTACTTACCTACACTACATTCGGTTATCTCATTTTGTAAGTTCCTACCTAACAAAGTTGCTAAAATGTCAGGTAGACGCGCAATTAAATTAACATGGAATGTAAATGTACATCATTACAGTTAGTTCGGATTACAAACGACTGAAATATTACGTGTATAAGTTAAGTTACAGGCGTCGTGTCGCTAAATCGATTGAGCCCCAGCGGGACGCCAATCACGCGCAGCGACGTGATCAACCGGTTCCGACCGATTCCATTAATAATTCACAATTACCGGACAATTATCGATATCCGTCGACACGTTAACACTTCACAAAACTCCGAGAGTGTTCGACATCTCAAATTTAGTAAATGGCATCCCGATCTCGAAGATAACAGAGGTCGCATCATGCAACTGTTTACTGAGGCATAGATAGTCGCCAGTAGCAGATATTATAGGCATAGCTAAGTACTTGGCTGTTGTTTACATATCGTCGCTATATTTGGATTCCGCCTCACACGTTCACCGCTGGAAGTCGTTTGGACAATTTGCGACGATGCACACAAAATACTCGCTTCTGGTTTTCGCATTCTTCCTTGTAACATGTGAAAGTTCTGCAGAGACGCAATGCATCGATTATTACAAAACCGGGAGTAGCTTCGATTTGAGTACCTTTCATGATCAGTGGTACGCGGTATACTTCTGGCCACCGAATGGACGTCGGAGAGAAAGCTGCGAAGTGATTCGTTTTAAGAACTTGTCTCGGGATGAAGTGGAGGCGATGAGGAACAGCTGCGCGAGCGCTGACTTATCGCCGAACGATAACGCGCTGCTGGCGTCGTACGTTAACAGCGCCGGGAAGTTAACTAACGTAACATATTACGGGAAAGAAGAGGTCAAGTCTATGTACCGATCGTGCGACCGAATCTCGAAATACATGTTTTTGCGTGTGAACGACAAATACGTGTTGGGAATCAACTGTTCGGCGGGAGGGCGAGGAATGCTACTAACGCAGAAATTGGCGACGGCATCAGAAGTACAGAGTGTTGTGGACAGCATAGAAATCATGACGGGCCGTGACGGGAGCCCGGATTGCCCTTTGAAAGCCTGAGGATTAACAATGTTTACAATCCTAATTTACGATTTTATTAAACAACAAACTTTGTGCTTTCACATTGTGTCATTTTCACATCTTGAAGATATTTAATTCCACATAACTACCCTATTGCATTATACAGGTATTATACCGTTGAATAGAAGTCGGTTGGTAACAGCGAGCGATATTTAATATAAAACATTTTTGTTGCAGGTGGAGAACGAATGCGGAGAAATCCCTACCATTATAGTTCAAAATAAAATAGACCTAATGGACCAGTGCGTCGTCGGACCGTGAGTAACCCAGATACTTCTTTTATGGTCTGACCCACTCACAGTTTGGAATGCTATTAATCTTATAAACTCATTCTATTCACACTTGCTTGTACATTAAAAGTGTAATGAACTTTTCAACGATTTATTGCCCAAAATGCAGTTCAGTAATTTCATTGGTACAACCTAGGCATCATGTCTCTATCATTATTTCATTTGGAAGTCATAATGACTCTTGTGTATGTCATTAAGTGAAACGCTGACAGCAAAGAAAAAACCGGATCTGTTTTCGCAACAAATTAACAAAAAAACAAACATATAATTCAAATTAGCAACTAACTGATTGCATTTGCATACGAGTATGTCTCATAATAACGTGTTGTCTCATAATCAATGTTTAACCGCGGTTTATTTAATCGCGCAAGTCACATTGCGAAGGAGTTAAAAGTGGTTGATCCTAGTCTAAATTGGACTTAATGATAAATAATAATAATATATAATAACGTATGGCATGGGACAATTAACGCCACATAAATCGGATGACCTTATTCTCAATTTAAGCAGAGCTTCTGTTATGGGTACTAGACTACTACATTAAACATCCAAAACCCGGGAACAAACATTCGTATTCATTCATCATACAAATATCTGCCCGGGACCTCAAGCTTCATAGTAGGGTTCTCTAACCTACTAGACTATCCAGTCGACAACATTAACGTAACATTCTGTCATTCCAGTGACGAGGCGGAATTAGTAGCGCGAGCGCTGGGCTGCCGGCTGATGCGCGCGTCGGTGAAAGAGGACGTGAATGTGGGGTCGGTGTTCCGCGCGCTCGCGGCGCGCTGCCTGGCGGACCAGCGGCGCGACGAGGACGACCGCGCGCTGCCGCCCTGCGCGCACAACACGCCCGTCATAGGTAAGCGCAAGCGGTGCCTCAGATGGCTGATAGGCTGTCACATGGGTAACTGTTTAAGAGCTTTCAAAGAATCAACTAAGACACGTAGTTTCGCTCCGAAGTCTTGATGTCCTTGTGGGTACAACACACGTGTTAAGGATATAGGTGGGTACCTAAATAGGGTATCCTTAACACGTCACGGGTCAAATAGAACCCACGAAGCGTCATCTTACCAGAGACCCGAGTACGCATATTCGAAAGCTGCGTCACGTAAAAACAAATACTAAACGTTAGCGAGTATGTATGACGTTTGGAACAGCGCCCGCCCGTGAGCGTATTTGGAACTAAAATTTTGTATGAGGTTTCTCGATCTCGATACGATAACCGTAACGTTACGCAGCATTCGTAAAGTCATGCTCCACCCTCAGGTTTCCGGACGCTGAGCGTTGTCTCGCAAGGGTTTAAAACCCACACTGTCTTAAGACACTCATTATAACTCGCCGCGGTGCAGCGGAATGAGTTCATTAATGCCGCGGAGAGATTGGAATATACATCTACACAAGATAAAGCGTACAGGTGTTACTTTTAACATTACCTGAACACACGCAGTCTATATAAGCAGTTTGAAGATAAAACACATTTGGTTTTATCACCAGAAGGCTAAATTGACCTTGCTTATTGAACAAAACCACGTTGAATGGGTTTTGTTCAGTGAAAGTTTATAAACTCGTCGTTTACGGGAACTTACCAGACATAAAACTTTCTTTCAAATGTTGCTATTAAATAAATGCGATCACTAAGATTTAAAAGTTTAGCATGTTAGGTAACTGCCTTCATTTGACTAAGCCAAATTGTAAGTAGAGAGTGAACAAAAAGCCTGTGAAAATCCATACGTGATTGCTTCCTACCTTCCTAGACACCTTTGAGGTCCTTTCACTGTCCTAACGATGGACTTTCATCATCACCAGCCAGTGTCAGTCCACTGCTGGACATAGGCATCTCCCGCGGCACGCCACTGAGCCGTCTTCGGTTCTTCGCATGCACCCGCCGTCACATGTCTGACGCAAGTCGTCGCTCCATGCAATTGCAGGGCGTCCTACACTCCGTACGAGATGGAAGTTACAGTATTATTTTTGTATTGATTTAAACTTTCGCGATTTTCACACATTATCACGATACTCGGGACTTAATCGCGTAAAAAACATATACTTATTTAAATTTGAATTTAAAGACCTCGACGTTTCGGACGCGACGTTGCGTCCATGGTCTCGAAGGGACCACGCGATTAAGTCCCGAGTATCATGATAATAGTATTATTTTTGTTTCTTCCAGGCAACTTCACGAATTTGAACAGCAACGGCACAATCCTGCTGCGGCCGGCGAAGGCGCGGCCGGGGGGCAAGAAGAAAAACGTCCTGAGGAACGCTTGCAGGATACTCTAACACACGTGGTTACCTTCTGCATCAAACATAGTTCAGAAACTCAGGATTTATTCGTAGCTTTGAAGCTCGGAATTTATAAAAGAATATCTCCTCGGATATTCTTTGGTTTTCTAAACCAGGGATCAGCCCAGGAACCTAGGACCTAGGGCGAATGGCAGCGTTACTGTAACTGTAACCGATTTTACGTTACCATCTCCAGCTGCAAAAAAGCATAGGAGTCACAGTAATATAGTCCGGTTTCCAGACCGTTAAAAGACTCAAGCCTCGGATTTCACTCAGTGTATGAAATTAAAAACAAATAGAGGTACCTAAGTATATGAGATTTTTTGCTGCTAAATAATCCATGCAAAAAGCCGTGTCATACTGTATCATACATTTATCGTAGCCTTGCTTTGCCTTGTATTATACTGTATGAAATATTGAATTTTTTTTTCTTCAAAAACAAGAAAACAATTTTTAATCGGTAAAGTTTTTTTACATGACGTATTAGCAGCTAAATTTTCTATATTTCTATTTGTTTTTAATTTCACCCACTTACATTGCCCTAGGACTCTCCAGACTCCACTACTGAACATAACTTATGCCATATGCTTATGACGGAATAATTTTTTTTGCTGCTAGGACGTAACTATAATGGGACACATGCTGAAGTGTGTGTTAGTTATAGAACTTATAGCTCGCATAAAATCATCAAACATATCAGTTAATTGTCAAGTGTCAGCATAACACGTGTATAACGGTAGCGTACCAATATCACCTCTTTGTGTCGCCGATGCATCTCATGATCACTATTTCATAACATGAGCATAGAAAGGTTCCAACTGGTTGAAGACTGATATTACATCCAGCCGCAGATATTACATGGATCCTTTCTTTCATCAGGTCACGATTTTAGATGCCAAATGATCATGATCAGTGGAACCGAGTCAGCGTCTCCCCATGGTGATACAAATCAGATAGACAGCTCTGAGTAAATCTCAGAGTTATATTGTAAAAATGTGTCGGTATATCTTTAGTATGCGACAGTGTCCTTCAGATGTAAAAATGAAAGTGGGTCAATCAACTTTTTAGTGTTGTTATTCTGTCCTGTCACTCAGGAGACAACAGTGATACAGGTTGTCATGTATACTCCTAGCATGCTTACGAGATAAGGCATGAAGGAAAAGGCTTAATAACTGTTACAACTTCTAACTTTTAGTGGAATTGTCTAGAAAATCATACTTTTAATGAGAGACCGAGTAGACGTCGCCATGGCTACGAGCAACACTTAAAAGTTGATTTACCTAAGTGATACTGATAATTAAAGTGTCAGCACCACGGTGAGTTTAATCTATAGACATTAAGGTTTAGTGTAGGTACTGTACGCGTGTACATATTGTAGCTATGTAAAAACTTGCAACGTGCAATGAAATTAGGTTAGTTTTAGATACCAACAAAATTTTAAGATTAACACTATTTAGCACTTGGAACATAGTCACTCTATTTTGTTTAAATTAGATTCACGACATTGAAATCATGTAAATAAATGATGTAGTAATGCAATTTGTGGAAATAAATTATTTTAAATAACTGCTACAAAAAGCTTTTTTTGAACTTGGCGTTTAGGCGCCATCCTAATTCATGCGAATACGCGATCATCGCGTGAATCAACGATACGATCATATCTCTCAGTAGGTAGTCTCATCCATCGCATCGCACGAACGCCAATAAGGTAGGTCACCTGGTCGAGATTTGAGTGTGTAATCGCATCGCTAGTTCGCGCTAACCTAGCCATTAGTTATGATCGAGTAACCGCATTTAATTAGGACGCCTTAACCTATAGTTTATACCGTTTTTTATAACCAGGCGTGGCGTTTGCATGTCGTGGGGCCCGTAGACAGAGTCTAGCCTAGACCAGCAAAAGAGAAAACAAGTCTTAGTGCCTAAGCGAGATAAATAACAAATTTACTGCTTATCTGCGTACGAGGGTCACTGATATCAATTCACAGATTGGTGGCAGACATAAAGCGACGATTAAAATTTTGTTGTCAGATTCGTGGTATTTGTGACTTTCATAAGAAATAGAATAACTCTAAGTAGTGACGTCAACGTGTAGATTTAAGTTGAGCTGGATGCCAACGGTAACGGGTGTACGCTAACGCCAATTCTATACATATACATATATGCAAGGAGGATATAACGGTAACGGGTGTACGCTAACGCCAATTCTATACATATACATATATGCAAGGAGGATATATGTATGTCAATGTAAGTTGATGCACTGACAATATCTGAGACCAAATAAAACGACTCTTATGAAACGTTACATATTTTATTAGACATTAGTCTATAATTAAGAGGTACTTTGGAGTTTATTACAATACAACAAGAAGCCAAAACAACAGGCTCGATGTGTGAGAAAGCTCGCCCAGAAACGACCATTAACTTAAATTATAACTTTGATCAGTTTTAAAATCAGCCCTTTAAATTAACATTAAGTATTATTGACAATTGCTAACTTACAACAGTCGACAATTAAGGCAAATTATCGTGCTTGTATGAAAAGGTATTGCGTTGACATCAGAACTGACAGCAATTATCCCTTTCGAGCATCTTATTTGCTAGTAATGCTTCAACCAGGCTTCAACCCGCTGAAAGTGATTATTCCTTAGAACAAATTCAGATTTTCATAGTTTTAACTAATTTAATTACTCTAGTAACATTGGGTTAATTTTATCATACATCCCTCTAAATTTGAACGATATTTTATTTTGAGCACTCCCACCAATTTTTTATTTATTCAATACATTTAAGCTACCTTCCGGATTTTCTAATGATTTAAGTTCAAAGAAAAACATTTTACTAACCCATATACATGTTCAGCTATTTAAGTTCTAAGTTATAATGGTCGTTTCTTACAACACCTTAATAAGCATAAACATAAGTACTTATTTCTCAATACCTAGTAACTTTAGTAGTAAACTCAGTGTTTTGTCTCGAAACAAATGATGATTTCTAAACATTACTCAAAAAACGCAATCAGCCAAAACAAATATCAAATCGAATACATTACCGGCTGCGACGATGACACAAAACAACTAAAGAAAATTGTTTCAAGGCGGTAGCTAACTTACGAGTAGGTACATATTTTCACATATAAAAAATATAAAAAACACTGTAATGTACTAACTAATTAATGCAATACAATTTAATCGTACATATCACAAGAATCGAGATAATCGACTCTCCCCACACGACCACCAACGGCGAATAAACCTGTTACAACGTACCTACCAGACATTTTCTAGGATATCCAAGACGCAGAATTACATTTTTCTGTTTTCCAACTTTCTTGATATAAAATCACATCCTCATTTGCTATTAGAGCCGAATTCTTCATTCTGAGCATTCTTTCCGATCTTTCATAACTAACCAGCAAATCCTCTATATTTTGTGGTATATTTTTTCGATCAGTACATAAATATGAGATCCGTATTGAGCGTCTATTGCAAAAGTTACCATAGTGGATGAATAATTACCATAATTACATTTTAGACATATTCCCCATTAGCTAAAAACATAAAAAAAATGGTGTCGCAACCTACGCATAGAAATAACCGCAACATTGCACTGTGACCCAGTGACTGGATGCGAGGAGCAACGCAGACCTGGGTTTTGACAGTGAACACATTTTTAACATAGCTCACAGCTACCACAGAGGTTCCCAGCTTTGATTGACTCTACTCTCCGAAATCTACAAAAACATTTTTAACAATTTGAACGAAACACAAACAGACTTCCCACCCTTTTTATTTATTATGGTTGGTAACCACTGACCTACAGGGGTGCAAACGCGGACCTTGACCTTCGTTAAAGGCCGAAATCGCAATGGTATTACGACTATGTCGCATCTACATCACCGTGAAAAGTAACCGTAGGTCGTAGCCATGAGAAAACTAATTGCATTCAAACAAATGCACAGTATACTCATACTCAACATCAGCTACACAGTGATCGTGCTGGATACAGTCTTAGAGTAAACACTGATAAACACGGTCGTATTAAATTAATGGTCCATATACTTAAGAATGCAAGAAAACTAACGCGAACAAAATATTAAATAATACAGTAAGGATTAACATATCACAATAGCTTCTCCTGTAAACTTTGCTTCTTGATGCTCAGATTGTTTAAACGGAGACAAACTTTTTCGGTTGCAGTTAAAAATGAACAATAGGCAAAACGAACAGTGTTCCTTTCTTACATGAGAGCGCGGCTGTGCGATTGATAATTGGAATATTCAAAATGGAACCCTCATAATGCAACATCGCACCTGAACAAATAAAGTGAATGCAATAGAGATCGGAATCGGACTGCTGAAGAACGCGACATTTATAGACGACAGTGTCAGAACAGCTAGTTTGATATGCGGTCAACGCACTGCAGTCACTAGCTTTACCGTTTGTCGCGAAGTGTTTCTTTTTTTTCTCCGGCGGAAAAAGGCACACTTAGCGAATAGCGACCAAAATGACTATCACATCATAAAAACGTCACGCAATTTTTGCTCACTTTTGTTCCGTGTTTCAAAAGTCACGGAAATATCGCGTGATGTAGTTTTGATGAGACTTAATGCGAATGAACCAGCGCGGTGCGTCGTAAACGGATCAACACGGTGCGGTGGTCATATTCAGCAAGACATTAACTAAATGCATTTTTTGTTACTAGCTAGAGACCCATCCATGTATGGCTAGGATGTTCTTATTTTACAAATTTCGTTAAAAACAAATGAGCTAAAACAAAACAGAAACTGCGTGCCACGCAACCTTGATAAGAATTTATTCTTACCCG
Source organism: Clepsis dumicolana (assembly GCA_963691665.1). Classification (NCBI taxonomy): domain Eukaryota; kingdom Metazoa; phylum Arthropoda; class Insecta; order Lepidoptera; family Tortricidae; genus Clepsis; species Clepsis dumicolana. The sequence goes on along the minus strand of OY829522.1, from coordinate 10,017,585 downwards.
AACGCCTAGCACTAAGACGAACTAGAAGTTCCTAGACACTCAGTCAAACTCCAGCTAATAAAAGACAATACAAATTATTAGTTCTGGGACCGGGTACCTATTTCGCCATCATGACAGGTGACAGATGACAGTGGCAATTCAAACTACATTTCTCACACAACATGAAGCGCGCTAAAGCGACTCTTCAAATCAGAGATTTACACCGACTTGTCACTATCAACTAACTTTTGTCACGTTGGTGAAATAGGGGCCTGTTTCATAACGACTTGTACCTTGTAGTTGAAGAGGCTTCCATTGGTATTACAAGTTACCAGCTGTTATGCAACGGGTCCCTGGTCGTCTCTGTGGCGTCTCTCGGCGTTGTCCGTGATGCTAAGGCCTCTGAAAGCTGGAGTTAAGCCGTACCTTCACGAGTACGAGGTGACGTTGAGCTTGGCGAAGTAGTCCAGCAGACCTTGGAGGCGTTTCTTGACTCGCTTCTGGTCGTCTAGAGTGCAGCCTGCGAACAAAGATGATCATGTTTAATAAAGGTAAGCGATCCATAAACAAATTTAGATTCTTATCTTTTCTGTGGATGTTACAAAAATTTTAATGAGTTCTAAGTAATAACCCGGAAAACTACATGAACTTTTTATCTTTGTCTTGATTTTGACATTCCATAGAATTTTTTATTTATTTTTATTAGCCTTTATTCAGATAATCAAATTTACAAATCATTTAAAAATTACTGTTAAATTACAATTAACTAATTAATTATTTTATTATTCATTAACATGCATAATTTACATTTTTGTTATTATTTTAAATATAAGTTTAATTTAATAAAATTTTTGTTTTCCATAGAATTACTTTTGATTAAATACCGTAATATTTATATATTCTAAGACAAAATTAAGGAATTGTTTATAAACTCGTCCAAGTCCTTGTCCATGGTTACACAATTAAAATGACTAATTAAACAAACGAATGAGTATGAGTATGAACATCAGTTAATTTTATTGCTAATGTCGACTCCATAGCTCGCTAACGTCTTATCGTGCCGTGCGATAAAAACTCCGATGCCTAATTAATATCAATCATATTTCGTTCTTGATTAGGACATTTTGAGTAGATGATTCAATATTATTATTTACTTTTCTCAAACATGCTCGGAAATTCTCGCTTTCCATTTGCACCTAATTTTTTCATTCGAAATTTTAAACGAAGAATCCGTCGAAGAAGGTGAATGGAAATGGCTTTCGATACCTTTTTCCTAGGAGAAAAATAAATGTATGAAATTCAATTTTTTCCCGCTTTATTAACTTTTTAAAAGCTGTAACATGTAAAATGGGGCCAAAGAATAATTGCATACAGCCAAGCCAGCCCGATTTACCGCAGTGCGTGTGTTAAGTTTTTTTTCAATCATAAATTACGAATGACAGTTTGTATTTTTTGTAAATAAAATGATCACAAAGATCATAGGGGTATCGATTTCGAGTAATTTGGCAGCGGTGAGTTCGAATTTGACATAATTTTTTGAATCCAAGATGGCGGATGACAGTTTGTCATTTTTGTCACTAAAAATGGTCATGGGTGTCGATTTCATGTAATTTGGCAGCGGTGAGATCGAATTTGACATATTTGTTGAACCCAAGATGTCGGATGACAGTTTGACATTTTTGTCACTAAAAATAGTCATGGGTGTCGATTTCATGTAATTTGGCAGCGTTGAGATAGAATTTGACATATTTGTTGAACCCAAGATGTCGGATGACAGTTTGACATTTTTGTCACTAAAAATAGTCATGGGTGTTGATTTCGCGTAATTTTGCAGCGGTAAGCTCGAATTTGACATAATTTTTATCACATTTAACATCAAGTAATTTAACACTTTGGTTTTTGTTAACGTATTTCGTGATTTATCTATTAAATTACTTTTTTTTGCAAATTAGGTTTTTTATTTCCTCACATTATTTGAGAAAAGCACTATATATTCCTCGATGGAAACTGGAATTGTCTACTTTCCGCGCCTCGGCAATAATGTACTATTTATCAATGTTTGACAATTCAAACAAATCATGTGATGATGATGACATTTGACATTGCCAGCTGCACAAGTGATACCAGTCTATTAAATTAGTTCCATAGAAATTCCGCAACGTGGTCGCATCTCACAAAATAATGGTCATGCGGTAGCATTCTATGCGTTCACGCACGCCGACACGTGACAACTCACCCAAGATGGCGGACTCAAAGTTTTTGTCGGAGGCGGCGGCATCGGGCGCGCTGGTGCACGCGTTCATGTAGGTGAGACAGCGCTCGTGCGCCGTGCAGCCGTCGTCCTGCACCGACATCACCAGCTGGTCGATGTACATGTTCACCTGCCCACACAGCCCCACATACTCATTTGAAAAAGAACACAAGGTCAAGATATGTTTCCAATTGCAAATAACAATCCACTGCATCTTCATCCCTCTGATTAATAATCTTCATTATTATTCCTTTGATCAACTATTACAGACAACAATATTTATCGTAATCCAAGATGACGATTACCTGGTGTAAAGCCTCCTCCTGCTGCGGGTCTCTGTCGGTGCGCACGGCCACCTCCACCGTCATGGCTCGCGCCAGGATACGTTCAGCATACCGCGAGATGTCATCCTTGTCGCCTGCGACAGTAATAAACATCATAGCGTTGGTCCACGACAGGTGGCATAGGCCTGCAATGGTGTACTATTATTAGAAGTGAAAGTGACCCGATTAAGACATGGCATGGACAGGTGACATGTACTACTAGGCTGACATTGGATAACACCATTGCACAGTACCTACTTAATACTTACGGCCAGTCCAAGTAAGTCTGAAATGACATTAAACTAACTTTTTGTATTATTTATTTTTACGGTCATTCGAAATTATTTTTCACAAATTTCAAAATGATGCGTAAATATGCAGAAAAACCAGAAAAAATAATTCTCGAATTGGGGTTTGAACCCAAACCTTTACCATACAGTGGTAACGCGCTAATCATCATGAGTTTGTAATTTGTGAAAAATGAACTGACATTGCTTAACATTGCACATATCAGTTGGATGACATAGCATATCTACTAAACACAATGAGAACGGGATATTGACCTCAATTACTTAGATTTAATGAGCTGCAGATATTTGACAATATTTTTTGTAATGTAGTTAACGACTGTTTTGCTGTTAGTATTACAACTGGTAACTTACATTCGGAGACTTCTCCAAGCAACTCCGAGTGGCGCACACTGTCGAGCGTAGACAGCAGAGAGTCGCGCTCCTCTTCGATACGCACGGTGTCTCGCCGCAGCCGCTCCACACGCAGCTCCACTTGATCCAGCACCGCTATCAGTCTGAGGATATCAAATATAAGCACATGCAAATGTTTGTTTGATGAGAATTAAAGATAACTAAAAATAGATACCAGATTACTCATGTTTTAATCATCGCCTCCAACCTATTAACATCTTAATGCTAGGTGCAGGCCTCCTCAGATTTTATCAGCTTCACATTTTAATAAAATCAGCCCAATAATTTCAGATCTACTTATCTGAGATTCACTACTTACATTGCATCTTACATTAGTAATGTCCAAGTCTCACAGTAGTTTTCCACTTTAATTTGATAAATGTAACAGAATTTTACATTTCAATTTAGTTGCTAAAAGTAGAAATAACCTTTTATAAGTCACCATAACCTGGCCATAAGTTATCATAAGATGAAATGATTTTTGTGTTCAGGAGTGTACAATCAGATTACCACAACAATAGCGCAAACATGACTTGATAAATAATGTGGTGCCATACTAGCTGTAGTGCTATAAATATGCAACCACACACCATTAATTTGTAATTTCAGATTGACTCTGTCTATGCTGAGAAATTAGATATTAACATTTTAAGGTCATTGTGTTCATAAGTATGTTTAAGTTTATCTAATAATCAAACAAACAATAAAAGGAAAATAAAAAGTATTTTTGATCTTCAATTTAAGTACCTAAAGGTGTTATAGTATACTGTATTGTTTTGGTTTACTTACATAAGAAGTTTTTTTGCTCCTTTATACAAGTTATCAAAGGTCACACTTACAAGTTTCCATATCAATTTGTCAGGAAAATGAAACTCACAGTGACATAACAGGTTTATAACTAAGTTAATAGAGCAAGGAGATAGCATAAGAGTAAATAAATACTGAATCTGTCACAAATTCAAATGAAAAATGATCTTCAGTCTGTTTTATAAACTAACTATTTTAGCTGGAAAGAAAGACTATGATGGAAATAAATCATAAGCGATTTACACACAATACACAGACACGATAACAAGTTCAATCACCTCCCAACAGAACTCAATGACAGATCCATGATGCACTTTCACAAGCACCCACTTCCTGCCCATAGGGCATTTAGGGCCTGCTGTTGATATCCAATCAACGCATCAGAGAACACGTGTTATTCAATCATTTTGAGGCAAAGCAACGAATTACAACTAATGCGTAGGCGGCAGCTAGGCCTAAATGCCGCGCTGACCAATTTGGGCATCGTCACACCAAGTGATGTTGTTGAGGCAAACTGCGCAGAAATCTAACACTAATCGATTTTAGGAGTGAAATGGCAATGAAGGTGACCTGTCCTTTGGAGCCTGTGTTCCTAAAGCAGTGGACTCGTCGATATGCGGCAGCCGCGAGCCTTCGCCGGCGTACGTCCACTCACTCGCGAACTGGTCCACTTCCATCGTGTTTCCGTCGCTTGGGTTAGAGACAGCCAGGGTTCTAGTATTTTTTACACAGGAAAATTAATTCCCGGATCCTAATTTAATGAAAGTAAACAGTAAACAGCAGCACAATCTGCACAATTTTTCACAGATGTCAAAGTTTTGCAACTGACTGAAAGCTAACCGGACGTTGAAACGTCAAACAGACTTTCTATATTGTTTATGGCGAATTAGAGATGCCCAAAACAAGATAAAATCGAACCTCCCACGATCAAAGAACTTCACATACTCCGAGATCACATACCTTTCAGAATAGCTGTATTTGAAAAAATAATTTTGACTATATGTATAGGTAAATAATTTTATGCTCGATTGCCAAAGGTGTTCATGTTTTTCGAGCGTATGTGAGCATACATTTGTCTAATTTTTTGGCACGCTCTACAGCCCAAACCGTTCGACGGATTTCAACGTGAGGTGTTTTTAAATTTGCCTCAGTTGTGGGAGTGACATATGGTATATTGTTTCCCGGTTTTCTGTTTTTAATTTTAATTTGGTTATTTAATAAGTTACCTACCTACTTATTATGCGCTTATTATTGTGGAATGCTCGGGGAATTATACCTCTAGTTCCTTGCCCACACTATTGAATCCGTTTTAAAATACAACAAATAAAAAAAATAGAAATTTATTTACAAGTATTTTATTAGTTCATTTGATACCTATCGATTAACATAAACCAAGCTTGCTTCTAGTGTTAAGGAATTTGAAAGTATACACGGTGTAATGGAGTTCTAGTTTTAGCACACAAAATAAATGAACAACGATAAAGAAGTAGTCAGCATGTGCGAAACATTTTTTAACGTTTTATGCAAATGTTTTTCATTGATACGTCATTCTTTTGTTTTAAGGGGTTAAATTGTTTTGTCATTTTCAAGAGCAACAGAGGGCTTAAAATACAGTAACGATACAGAAAATTTAATCTTACGTTACTAAAAAGCTGTGTGTAAATTTAATAATACTTAGTGAAAGGATAATAGGCATAGATAGATCGGAATGCATGGGTTCTCAAGTTTTTAGTTTTTGTATTGGGACGGAAGAATTCCAATTATTTTACATGTTACAGTAAGCATATTTCATATTAACAAAATAATACAATTCACACGCAATCACATTTTTTTTAAATAATAAAAAAATAACATAAATAAAATATCAAGAATCAGTGCCACAAATAAACCGGACCGAGCGTATGATATTCCGCCTCATTCGCCTTCTTAAACTTTTATAGATATAACATTATAATATATATTAACTATGGCCGTAGCGTACTCATTTAGACCAGGAAAACAGACTTGGTAATAACTAATAACAAAAATATATTAAGTATCTATCGCCAAACTGTTAGTCTATAACATCAAATAAAACGAAGAATGGCGGTCACATTTCAGCGTGCTTTTTTACATTTATTATGCTGTGAGCAAGGCCAGGATACTACACTCAGAGACTTCATACTTAAAACTATTTTAGTCAATTTTAGTCGATGCAGTTTATTAGTTTCCGAGTATAGTTATGTCGATGCAAATTATGGCCAAGTCTAGTCCTACTGGTAAAAACGTGTACGCTAATCTAATTCCTACATTTGTTATATGCGACACATTAACAAACAAAATTTAGGGCAAAGTTCATGATCAAATGTAACTCTACTCAATAGGGTTGTTTCCACCTACAAACATAAGGGTTCAATTATAGCCTAATACATTCTTTTCGATTATAAAATCATGATAAACTATTTTTTTTGGGCCTCTAATGTGCATATTTCGATAAATTGTTAATAAAGAATAGCTTTTGATATGAGTCACGTGACCCCAAGTCAAAACGTCGTTGAAAATGATGATGACGTCACTGCTTTAGAAGAAAAATGCGTGCGTTTCGTAATAACCAAAAAAATAGTTTTACCTAAAAACTCAAAATATCAAAATTATTCACGAAAAAGGTCTTTTATCAAAGGTATTTTTGTATACATATAGCAAAACATAATTTATATTTTTTACCATTATTTGATGCTTTAGACGTAATGGTGTGGTAGTAGATTAAGAGTACTGTAACAAAACGCATACATTCCGTTGACATTGACACCTTGGCCGTGTTTTATAAAACTACAAGTTACAATATACAAGCGGAAGTCTCATTCTATCATCTTTTGTTAGAAAGAGACTTCCGCTTGTAAATTATAACTTGTAGCTTTATAAAACACAGCCCTTTGGTCGACACACAACTACACACGTGTTGGTTACCTACAGACTTTCTGTGCTTCCGAGCAGTGACTTCACGCGTTGTTCAAATGGCGTTTTTGGCGACAACAAATCCTAACAACAAAGATTTAATAGTAAATTTCGCACATTTAAAGTAGTTATGGGGCGAAACTTCAATTGCAGAGTAAATATTTGGCCAATGCTGAATGTCATATTTTAATTTCAAAAAATAGGAAACAACCCTATTGCTTCGCTAGCGCGTCGCATAAAACATAAATTAATTCTAATAATTCTCCCTTTACATCACACTAATATACGTTTCTAAAAATAAAATGACATCATAATTGACTAACTGGCTCTGCTGTTAATTTTGACATAAAACTCTGCATTCTCTGTGCCTTGGTCTTTCCGGTACAGGTCTAGTGAAAAAAAAATCCACAGGTCAGGCAAAAAAACAATCTTATGTCAATCATAAACACTTTGACAAGTAAAAACATTTCTCAATTCAACTATACTTTGAATTAATAATACTTGCGAGTGTTTCAGTTTTAAATATCATAGCAAATTTCGATTTCAGAATTAATATCAAGTTTTTCATATATGTATTCAAAAATAGCAACAGCCAGTTTTTATAAAATATAGGTATGTACGTACAAAGATACATCCTACAACGTCAATCAAGTAACATATTACAATATTAGCTAGCTCTCTTTAGCGTTCTCGGTTAAAACAAATAAACAGTTACACAGAAATATAGCGGACTCTTTCGCGCGTCTGCATTATACGGAGGGCGTGACGGGTGCGAGCTAGGCGGCGTCATTTCCCGCTCCACTCGCTGATACGTCCGTTCTCAAACGCTAGGTTTTTGCGCGGTAGAGGCACCAGCGAACCGCGTTTTACTATGCCCATATCTTCCCCAGGGTAGTACTAGAAATAGTAAAAAAAAAACATATAAATACTACGAATTAAAATATAATACAACTGTAAATTTTTTGCTTGCTATTATTAACTGGTAGTGGCTAAGTTAAAATAATTTAAGTTAGTCATAGCTATGCAATTTACAAAGAGCAACAGTGATTCTGACAACTAAAATAAACCCTATCTATAATATTACAATATTTCAACTCACTTGACATTGCGACACGAATTTTAAAACATCCGAACATATGAACTCATTGTCTTCTTTAATTTTCTCTAATCTGTAAATAGTAAAAATGCATTAAAATCTGTATTAAAACTGCAGGTTTAAATTTCCCCTAAGCAGAACAAAAACTTACAATTCTGGTTTCGCTATCCGATCTACTATGCAATCGCATATCTTCTCGCAGAGGCCTTCGTCAAATAATGGAATGCCGAATTGAAGATCTAGAATAGTCCATTTCTAAAAAGAAAAATATACATAGTAAAAATAAATTGTATCAATTTAAAAAGTTTTTAATGCATAAAATTGTTACCAAATCGTCGTCTTTTAAGAAACTTGACATTTAAAAACAAGAGCTTCAAATTATGTAGGTACAATTACACACCTCTGGTCTACAGGTCTCGTCATCGGACACGTTGTGGGCTGTATCGATACCGCTGTCGCCTTCCGCAGTCGACATCTCTGTCAACTTGTCGTTCAACTGCGTGAACATCGATATCGATTCTTCAGCGGGACTCAACAGATCGTTCAGCTGATTCGCCGATTTATCCGCAACCATTTTCAGATTCTCAACGCTGGTCGATGAGGAATGTATGGGGACTAATTCGTCTGAGATCGATTCTTTACTTCTCCAATTGGAATGCTTGTCCTTTAAGTCTTCTATGCTGGTGGAGGAGGAATGTATTGGGACTAGGTCGTCGCTGCAGGCTATGGACTCTTTGCTTTGGTGGGTGGGCTGGTATTTGCTGGCCAGGTTGTCCAGTTCTTCGCGGAGCAGCTGTCCGCCTTCGACCGTGGTGAAGCCGTTAGCAGGGGAGCTAGTTTTGCTCTCTGTAGAGGGCGTGACAGCGAAGTGCGACTCAATGGGCGACTGCAACCGGTTGGTCGCGGCTTTAGAGTATTCGTCGACGGATTTCTCGGCGGAGTCCGTTGAGGAAAGCGAGACTTCGCTCAGGGGCTTCGCTATGCCGCAGGTGTCTTTCATTTTCTTCCCCGGTGGCACTGTAAGGAATGTTTCTATTTAATTTATATCACACTTATTATAGTAGCAGCAGTTATCATGCTTTAATAAACTTTAAGTCTAAGAAGTAATAGTGGGTGTCTTATTAGTTTTAACACAAACGTGAACCTTGAGGCTAGTAGATAAACAGCAGGTCACGAAGTCCAGAGTAGGCCTTATTGTCTAACGCGCGGGGCGTTCGCTATCGCATTCACCTTCCTTTTCTCGTACCATCTTACGTGTGACAAAAGAGATGGCGAATGCGACAAGCCTTCTGGGGCAACGGTTGTGTCGCAGTGCCACAGAGCATAAACAAAAGGGGATGGTTAAGGCCCGATTCCCTCTGGCTGCCAAACATCTGGCGCTCTGTCCATTTAGCGCGATGCGTAGGGTCTAGGGTTGATTGTGTGCGTGTGTTCGGCATTTGTGTGAGTTTTGTTTTCGTATGAGTTCGTAGGAACGTAACAAATCTTGACAGGAACGTAGACGTGTGCTGTACGTGTATACTTGGTCCCCATCGAAAAGTGGCAGAACAAAAAATAGTGCAAAGATTAGCTAAAGGCTGGTCCCGCCTGTCCCCACTGACCCAGCTGCACGAGCGGCGGCGGGCGCGGGCAGCCCAGGTCGGGCACGCCGATGTCCGCGAGCGTGACGTAGCCGGCCGCGCGAGCCAGCCCCAGCCGCGCCGCCAGCCGCCGCAGCCCCGCGTGCCGCGCCCACAGCGCCGTAGCCTCTGCAACCACAGCACTAGTGAGCATAGGAACGACCGTCGGCTCCGGAGACTGCTGCTTGGTGGTACGCTCTAATGTGGCTAATATAAATATGATCTCAAATGGAGTATCTTATTGTATTTTTTCCCACATTTTTTTAATTTTTATGGTTTTCCCGTGAATATCAAATACACTTTTTTAATACTCAGTGAACCATGAATACACAGAAAAAAACAGAAAACGCTAATCATCTATTATGCTAATCGAAGTGTAGGGTATGGCACGCGACACGGAATGTCGAGGATCGAGGTTCGATTCCCGGGGTTAGCATTTTGTTTTTTATTTTCTGTGTATTCATGTTTCAGCGAGTATTTAAAAAGTATAATTGGCTAATATAGCTTATATAGCCAAGTTTGGCTGCAAAACTCCGTAGGCCCGTGCGCAAAGTGCTGTAAGTGGATGTTCTACTTTTAATTAGTTTACGCTTAGCATTCAGTTCTTACCTTCTTTCATCTTCAAAGGTGGCTACACTGCGCTCAACTAATCCGCGGCATTCATGTCGGTCTTTCGTCAGTGACTCTCAACCATGGGAGATCAATTTTGCATTTTCTATATGCTTTTTTGAACAACCTTAAACTTGAAATTGGCTACCGTTTCTACGCTTAAATATATGAGCAAACTCACAGCTAAAGACGAACTCACCGGGCGAGGGATCGGCTTCGGGCGGGAAAACGAGGTGTCGGAGGCGCGCGGGCTGTCGCACGCCAACAGCCTGAAATGCACACACTCACTCTGAATAGAGAAGTAAGATTGCCTATCGTAGGAAAAGCCAGCCATATGAACGGAATTCTTTACGACTGTCAACCAGTCTAGTGTCTACCCAGTGTGGCGCTATTCCTACCCGCAACCAAGTACCACGCCGCTTCACCATCCGTTATCTCCAGCACAAGCGAACAATTTGCACGGGCACGTCGTATAGAGAGTTCCATCCTTAGAGTTTCCGTCGCCCACTGTGGTTTTTAGTCCAACAGTCGACTGTATCTGACTGTTGTGGATGAGACCAGTGTGTCCGCTGGTGCCGCGTGTCGCTACCTGCAGTAAGACGGGCCCGCGGCGCAGCGCCGTGTTGGCGCACTGCAGCGCGGCGGCGGCCGGCAGCGCGCCCGGCGAGCCGCCCGCGCCGTCCAGCGCCGCCTCGGCGCCCCACCACGCCACCACTAGCCGCGAGAAGCCCAGCAGCAGCCGCGGCACGCTGCGCACCACCGTGCCTGCACACCACACGACAACCTTAGCCCTTCATTAACACTCGCGAGTTCGCATTGGGTCAACATTAGCACACTCGAGGCGAGACGAGACAGAATGAGCTGCGAGAGCGTCGGGCGTACCCTTCCGCAGCAGCAGCGTGGGCGGGCCGTAGCCGGCCACATGGTACAGGTAGAGCCGCATCCACGGCGTGCTGGCCTCGGGCGGCGCGGGGCCCAGGTGCGGCAGCGCGCCCGCCGCCAGCCCGGCGCGCGCCTCGCGGCACAGCGGCGCCGTCGATATGCACAGCCTGGGGGGTAAGCGAGGCGGTTAGTGCTAAATGGGAACAACATAGGTACTGCACGTGCTGATGGGGCTTCATAACGCAATTCAATCACTAACGCATTGCGGGGTCTTTGTACAATTTAAGCTTAACCTTCTAAAATGCAAATGCGCGCACGAGAGCACGAAGAACGAAGCGCAAACGAGAGTACGAAGTCATCGATCTACGTAAACATGTTCTGCCATGCCAGGATCGCCTGCACCAACAGGTTCTGGTGCCAGGGCCGGCAGCGCCACGCACTTGTACTTGGCGGCCAGCAGGCGCGCGCGGGCGGGCGCGCCGAGCGCGTGCAGCGCCTCGCAGCGCAGCAGGTCGAGCGGGCGCAGGCGCGGCCGCAGGATGCGCAGCGCGCGGCGCAGGCACGCCGCCGCCGCCAGGTAGCGCGCCGCCTCGCCTTCTATCTCGGGGTCGCCCGCCACCTAGTCACAACATGTCATAGAATGCTCCGCAACAAGCTTGGAAAAAAGTCATTGATTCTATAAACAAGTTACGGCAGGCGTTCTTTCTGTATTACCTTGTCTAATTCCATTAGTAAGCTGTCCAAACTCTCATCGCATATTTTTCCAACTTCAAACAACGTCACAGCGTGTGTTTTGAGATCCTGCAATCAACCAGTTTAAACTGTACTTGTTGGTCAGAATCATATTATAGTGAGGATAAAAAACATCCCGATTGCATACCGGTGAAAGGTTTCCCATCATGAGATACGCCGCTAAGGTGGAGTCGAACAAAAGCGCCACCCTTCGGCTCCCGCTGTTGCTGGAAGTGTCTGTAGCTTCAAGGTAGGCCTACAACAAAAACAGCTAATACAAAAAACTGTTTGAAGACGAAGGACCATTTTTAACCGACTTCAAAAAAGGAGGAGGTTCTACGTTCCACTGTTTTTTTTTTTTTATGTATACGCGACGTCTGCGCGGGCGCACGTGTGAACGAGCGATAGGGATCGCTATGCCGTGGTTCGTGTTTGCGTACCTAAAACTGGAGTGGAAACTACAACAAAAGGTAGGCCATCTGTAAAAGGCTAATAATTAAATGGGTTATACTAGTTTTTTAATGAAATCTTTAATTTCCTACTTATACTCGTAAGTATTACATTATTTTTAACCGACTTCAAAAAAGGAGGAGGCTCTACGTTCCACTGTATGTATTTTTTTTTTTTTTTTAATGCATGTACATCGATTACTCCGTCAATTGTAGATAGATTTTCAATTTTTTAATTTTTATTTGAAAGGGTATACTCCTGAGGTGGTCCCATTGTCACCAAGTCATGATCTGATTATGAAATCCCAGGGAAATCGAGGGCAACCCTCAAATTTTACAGGCACGTACTATGTGTTTCATATATTTTCTAAGGTTATTCAAGTATTTGCGTCTGGTAGTCATCATCTCATGATGATGAGCTGATGATAGAAGGTACAACTCCTTAGCGGTTAGGAGTTGGAGGATAATTCTGAAAATGTTAAATCAACGTAAAATTGTGAAATAAAAATCTTTTAACAAAAAAGTAAAACCGCCTTAAAAAAAACCTTGGAAAAAAAACGTAAAATAATCCTCTAAAATAATGATAAATAAATTAAATAAAATAAAAAGCGTTTATTTCACAACAGAAACTAAAGCCTAAAGTTTTATGGCCTAGCACTAAGCAGCAGAAATATGAAGTCGGTGCTTCATTCAAAGAATATTCCGCTCGCACCGCACCGACTTCATATTTCTGCTGCTTAGTGCTAGGCCGGTTAGGATACTGCGGTGCAGAAGGCAATGGGAAACCACTGCACTATTTTCTCAATTTTTGCAGTATGAAAATGTCCGAAAAATGTAATGAAGTTCTTGACAACGGGCTTCCACGATGTAACATTCCGTGGCGGTCTGAGTCCGGCAGAGGTAGAAACAAGGCTACCCCGGTCGTCATCATGCGAAAACCTTGCCAAATTGGAACGTGGAATGTGAGGACAATGCTGGTCCCAGGTAAATTGGAAGAATTAAAAATGGAGATGGATAGACTAGGAATAGACATATTGGGGTTAAGTGAGGTTAGATGGGAGGGTAATGGGGATTATTGGAGTGATAATTATAGAATTATTTTTACCGGGGAAACAAAGGGAAGAAATGGAACAGCTATAATTTTAAACAAAGCTTTTGGCAATTTGGTGGAAAATACAATACATCACAGTGATAGAATAAGAGTAGTAAAGATAAAGACTCAATCAGCAGCGTATCTAGTAATAATTCAAATCTACATGCCCACAGGAAATTACACAGACGAAGAGATGGAAGAAATGTATGAACAAATTGACACAATTATTGACTCCTTAAAAGAAAAAGACAACCTCATTATAATGGGCGATTTTAATGCCGTAGTTGGGGAGGGCAGAGAAGAAAATATTGTAGGGGACTTTGGATTAGGTTAAAGAAACGCAAGAGGCGAAAGGTTAATACAATTCCGTAAGGAACATGAGATGACAATATTGAACACACTTTTTAAACAGCCAAAAAGAAGATTGTACACTTGGAAAATGCCAGGTGACATTGGAAGGTATCACATTGGACATTGGATTACAGTAGATTACCAAAAAGTAGATATAGAAAACAAGTTACGGCTTGTAAAACTTATCCGGGAGCTGGGCCGTGTTTTATAAAGCTACAAGTTACAATTTACAAGCGGAAGGCTCATTCTATCACCTTTTATTAGAAAGAGACTTCCGCTTGTAAATTGTAACTTGTAGCTTTATAAAACACGGCGCTGATCTCAATACAGACAGAAGCTTAGTATAGAAATAAACAAGGGAAAAAGGAAAAACAAAGCCAAAAAGTTAAATCTCAATAAGCTCAAAGACAGCCATAGTAATGTGAAATATAGTAATAGTCGGCGATAAGATAAATAAAGATAAGAGTAACTTAAGTACACCAGATAATAATATAGAGAAGAGATGGGGTTGCATAAGAGACATTATAAACAGTAGTGCAGTGGAGTTTCTTGGAAAGGAAAAAATAGTACCTAGAAAGAAATGGTTGAGCAACAATATAATAGACTTAATGATAGAGAGAAGAAAATTAAGAAATAAAAGCCATAAGGAAAGCATAGCTAAATACAAGAACCTGAGTAACAAAATAACCACAAAATTTAGAAAAAGCAAGGAGCTATTTATTGAAGAGGAATGTAAAATAATAGAAAGCAACATGAAGAAAGGCCAAGTAGATAAAGCTTATAACATTATTAGAGCGCTAAACAAACCTAATAGAACTCGAAGCACTGCAATATATAATGAAACTAAAGAAATTTTAATAGATAACAAATTTATAATGGAAAGATGGACACGATATATAGAAAAATTATAAAACAGAGAAGGATTACACGATGATAGAAGTAGATGAAATAGGACCACTGATTATGAGGAAGAATTCGACAAAGCATTGAGTAGCATAGCAAACAAAAAAGCTGCAGGGGATGACGGTATTTACATAGAACTGGTGAAACATTCAAATGACCTTCTGTTACATGAAGTATATGAAATGATAAAGGATATGCACAAAGCAGGAACCGTACCATCAGATTTTAGGATAAGCAAGACCATACCTCTCCCAAAGAAGCCCAACACACTAAATTGCGATGAACACAGTCTCAGTCTTATCTCCCAGGCATCAAAAATACTGCTCAAAATAATCCAAAATAGAATAAGACCTAAAACAGAAAATTATCTTGGACAGGATCAGTACGGATTTAGGAAGAGTAAGGGCACTAGAGAAGCTATACTTGCATTGGGAATTATTAATGACAGGCGTATGGACATGGGATTTAATACTCATATAGCTTTTGTAGATTTGGAAAAAGCCTTTGATAGGGTCAACTGGAAGATAATGATGAGTGCCTTAAAAGATGTAGGTCTTGATTACAGAGATACGAGAATAATTTATGAACTTTACCATAGCCAGGAAACAATCATTGAAGTAGGGGAAGAGAAAGGAAAGGCCCGAATCCGTCAAGGAGTCAGACAGGGATGCGCGCTCTCACCACTCATTTTCATTGTGTTTATTGAAGGTGCAATTAGAAAAAATTTAGAATCGACAACGGAAGGAATTAAATTCAACGGGAAAAGAATAGTATTTATTAGGTTTGCAGATGACATAGCAGTTCTAGCCTAAAATAGTAACCAATTAGTCTTTGTTGAATGTTATGGATGGCATCCTTAAGGAATTCGATTTGAAAATAAATTTAAATAAGACTAAAAAACTAGTGACAGCAAAAACTAAACACAATATATATAAAGTCAAGATAAATAACACAGAAATACAACAAGTAAATAGTTTTAAATATTTGGGAAGTATAATAACTGAAGATTCGAGATGCACAGCAGACATCAAAGCCAGAATAGCAATAGCCAAGCAAGCCTTTTACAGTAGGAAATATATATTTAAATCAAAAATAGCGAAACCTCTGCGAAAGCGCCTTATCAAAACATATATATGGAGTATTGCCCTGTACGGCTGCGAGACGTGGACCATGACGCAAAGAGATAGGGAGACTGGAGGCGTTCGAAATGTGGTGCTGGCGAAGGATGGAGGGGATTAGTTGGACCGAGAGAGTTACCAATGAGAGGGTCTTGGAAAGAGTTGGGGAGGGAAGAAGTATTTTGAATTTGGTAGAGACTGGGGAGGAAAAATGGTGGGCCATTTGATACGACACGACGATCTGATACTGAAAATTATAGAAGGAAAGATAGAAGGAAGGAGTGGAAGGGGAAGGCCGAGGATAGAGTATTTAGATCAAATAAAAAAGAAGATAGACGCTGTGTCGTATCGGGAGGTGAAAGAACTTGCATTGGAAAGAACGGACTGGAGACAACTGCATCGACAAGAGTAGCACTCTTAAATAAGATGACGATGAGTTGGGGATATTTGGCCATAAAACTTTAGGCTTTAGTTTCTGTTGTCCGAAATAAACGCTTTTTATTTTATTTTATTTATTTATCATTATTTTAGAGGATTATTTTACGTTTTTTTTCTAAGGTTTTATTTGAAGGCGGTTTTACTTTTTTGTTAAAAGATTTTTATGAATAATACCAATAGACGACCAAAATAGTAAAAGACCAGAATAATTTGACGCGCGTAGGTGTTTTGTCAAGTGTCAGTATGTGTATGCTAGCGTACCTGCGCAGGCCCAGCCGGCTCCTTCATGAGCACCGGCTCCATCTGCAACTCTTCCTCTTCCATGTTGGGGTTGAAGGTTAGCGGCGATATTTGACTGTACCTAAAACACATCCATAACCATAATTAGTGGAAATATTGGTGATCTGAAATCTAATAGTTCACAGAAAGAATGTGGGTACAGTGTCCAGAACTAAATATAAAGAAGCCAAACGTATCCCGACCCGGCAATACAGGGACACAACTCACTTCTTTTTAGGGTTATGTACCTCAAAAGGACAACACGGAACCCTTATAGGATCACTTTGTTGTCCACCTGTCTGTCTGTCTGTCAAGACCCTTTTACTCTAGAACGCGTGGAGGTAGCATGCTGAAATTAATATCAAATACTCAAGCCTGCGGTCCCTTGAAGCAGTGAAAAAAGCAACCTTCTAAGTCAACGCAATCAAAAGATCGATACAGTCATTTAAAAGAGTATTTCCATACAAATTGCCGAAATCCGAAAACGTAAAGGGTACCTCCAGTTGTCCTAGAAAGTTGAAATTTGGTATGAAGGTAGCTCTCATAGCACAACCACTCAAAAAGTCTCAAAATCTAAAATTTTTATGTCTGTAGATTCCGCAGACCAATATAAGTTGACCCCACACTGCGTACATTTTGCTTAGGAGCAAGGCTCTGCTAACACTGGACTTTTTAAAACACTGGGGAAAAGTGTTAAAATCTTTCTACGGAAGTCCGACTCGCACTTGGCCGGTTTTTTTAAACCACGTAGATGGCAATCAAGCATGCGGATCGCCTAAAAATACTACTACTTTCCTGCCAGTAGTTACTACGTGCTCTGCTTGCTACCTTGTATCTTGTTTGATACATGGTGTTCAATAAAGAGTAGTTGTATTGTGTATTGTGTGGTGTACTGACTGCGGGTGCAGATGGTCCGTGAGCGCCTGCCGCCAGGCGGGGTGCGCGGGCGCCACGGGCGGTGGCTGCAGGTTGCGCGCGAAGCCCAGCCGGCAGTACAGCGACACGGCTTGCTTCACTGCCTCGGGCTCCACCTGCACGAGACAGCTTGAACACTTTTTTTTTATACGACGAGGAGGGCAAACGAGCAAGTGGGTCACCTGATGGTAAGTGATCACCAGTGCCCATAGATACCCGCAACCCCGCAGATACGTTGCCAACATAGAGAGCCAAGATGAAATGCCTCTTGTGCCTGTAATTACACCGTCTGTCTTATGTTCAACAGGAGAACGAGAGGACTCGAGGAGAGATGCTGCGTGGGAGCACCGCTGGGGCAGTAACCGTCGGCTCCAAACCACACCACGGGGAACTGGGCTGAATGAACGCACGAGACGTTCGCCGGCCAGCCTGATCCAGCCGGGCGACCCCACACATCATCATCATCATGAACACTATAGTACAGGGTAGAAAGTTAAGATGCTCCAAATAGCCTTGTCTATTACAAACCTAATTCTAGGCCGTAGAAGACTATCTCTAACTTACTGACTTACATCGATCAACATTTTCTTTAAACCTATACGAAAAAGAGAGGTGTTATAAGTTTGAACTGTGTGTCTGTGTATCTGTCTGTGGCATCATAGCTCCCAAACGGATGGACCGATTTCGATGCGGTTTTTTTTTAAATCGAAAGCTAATTTAATCGAGATAGTTCTTAGCTAAAATTCATTAAAATCGGTTCATCCGTTTTTGAAATATTGAACTTTTTTAACTAAGACATGTGGCAAGAAAATAGTCTGTTTTGCAAACCTTGAATGGACGTAATCCTTCGGCTAATTGCAACCGCGGTCATATTTCTCAACCTCAATCTTTACCGAATCCTAAAGGTAAGCGTCCACATGTCGGTATCGTACGCAACGGACGCATCGCACGCATCGAACATTGCATATATTTTCGTTGCGTGCGATGCGTCCGTTGCTTACGATACCGACATGTGGACGCTTACCTTAAAAAGCTTTCTCTGTGAAAACTAAATTAAACAGCACCGTACGCACTTGTAAGACTGAAGCCAGCTCGGCAACAGTAGTGTGCTCGTCAATGGACACGAACACTTTGTACAGCAGAGTCTCGAAGTAGTCCCCCGCGACGCGGTTCATCACGAACCCCTTGAGCGGCGGCACCGAGACTTTGTCCGCTGCTGTTATGGGCACGTCCAGGTACACCAGCCCGCGCCTACGAGTGCAAAGGTTCAGAGTTCATTCAACTGAAGGACAGGAACGCCGTAAGCCGCCAGGAACGGGTAAATAATATTCGCCGTGTAATGTAAAACTGAACTAGGATTGGATTGACTTTTGTAGTCGCAACAAGTGAGTAATTTGAAAGGGGACCCTGTGTTTGTAGGCTAATCAAGTTTTCAACAATATTTCACATGATTGAGAAAGTTATAAGTTATAAATTAGTAATTTCTATATTTTCATTAGAGTACAATACCTACTAGTGTTTTCTTTCTTTAGTTAATTGGCCATTTATTAATGGTTTTTTTTTATCAGTTTTCGGTGATAAGTACTAACTAAAAGACATTTTATTTTCAAATCACTAAGAGAGGCGGATACGGTGCGCGCTCGGAGAGGGAAATAAACTCCGCCAGCATGCACAAGGTCATTGGGACCTTTTTCGCCTTAATAACTCAGCGAGCGACGGCTGTACCAGCTTAAACATTTCGGATTATGGCTGTAATAAAAGAGTATGTGATGCGACAATATCAACACCCCCTCACCTTCCTCACTTTGGCTCTAAATTAAGTTCTATGAATGTATTGTTTGTGTTCACCTGTATAGAGTCTTGACGACGTTGTAGTCGAGCGTGCCGGCGGTCTGCGAGCCGCGGTCGATGAGCAGATCGATCAGCGCCTTCTCCGCCTCGCTCAGCGGCTGCCGACAACACAATAAGGGCTATGGCGAATCAAAAATCCGCTAAGATGAACTAAAAACAATTACTAATAATTGTTTTTAGTTCATAAATATGGAGCTCCGCAAAGTAACGCCTGATTCAATAAATTATCCGCTAAGATCCTTAGTGTAGAGTAGGGTCTATCTGTCATTCTCTATCAATAAGAGACAAGATACTGACCAACTACTGGCCTTTGATTGGTGGAAATTGGCAGATAGACCTCACTCGTTACCAGCGATCCTAGCGTATTTTTAACTCGCGATAGCCCTCATTGAATACTATACAATTTACTTAGATACTTTATTATACCGTTAAATACACTCTGAAACAGTAATATTTAACGGGATAGCCGCAAAAATAAAAAAAACCGGCCAAGTGCGAGTCGGACTCGCGCACGAGGGTTCCGTAGAAAGACTTTAACGCTTTTCCCCAGTGTTTTAAGAAGTCCAGTGTTAGCAGAGCCCTGCTCCTAAGCAAAATGAACGCAGTGTTGGGTCAATTTATATTGGTCTGCGAAATCTACAGACAAACATACATTTTAAGATTTTGAGACTTTTCTGAGCTACCTTCATACCAAATTTCAAGTTTCTAGGACATCTGGAAGTACCCTTTAGGTTTTTTAAAATCGGCAATTTGTATGGAAATGGATTTTTTAATGACTGTATCTTTTGATTGCGTTGACTTAGAAGGTTCATTTTTTCACGGCTTTAAGGGAGCGCAGGATTGAGTATTTGATATTAATTTCAGCATGCTACCTCCACGCGTTCCAGAGAAAAAGGGTCTTGACAGACAGACAGACAGACAGACAGACAGACATACCGACAACAAAGTGATCCTATAAGGGTTCCGTTTTTTCCGTTTGAGGTACGGAACCCTAAAAAAACGGAGAAAAAATCCTAAAAGATACTCCATTGTGATCATGAATTTACTTACTTGCTACTGAACATAGTTTAAATTCGCAGCAGACAAAAAAACCCCTTCACAAGTCAAAAAGAGAGGCTTTTGCACAGCAATGGGACACTATGACAGCATAGTTTAAAAAACAGTATATACAATGATGAAGATTGAGTCACAAATAAAAAAGTCATAATAAGAAAAGTGTGTACTTGTGAAAATAAATTGAAAAGAAAACTGCAATTGAACGCCCTTCTCTCCCCTCGTCAAACTCCTCAAAATGTGCCACCCGGGGCGGTGCGCCCCCCTAGCCCCCCACACACAGCTGAAATTTCAGCTCTCGCTTTCGCCAAGCCATCCCTCACCTTGACATCCGCCTCCAACACATATCCCAGCTCGACGCGCCACCACGGCTGCATGGGGATGTTGAGCGGGACCCGCGGCAGCAACCCCCGGATGGCCTTCGCACGCCCGCGGCGCCCGAGCGACCGCGACTTCGCTACCAACTCGAGGTACTCGTTGCGGCCAATGCCTAGGAGGCGGAGACCTAAAAAGTTTTTTTTTTTATAGTAAATAGTGCTATAGTGGCATAGTAGCTGGCAGCTTGCCAAGCCAGGCAAATTGAGCAAACCTACGGTTTTTTTTATATGATAAGTTAGACACATAAGCAAGTGGGTCACCTGGTGTGCCGGCTTAGGATCGTAAAACACACTTTACTAATGTGTGCACTTTCACTAAAGGTGCACTTTTTAAAGGAATCTTGAAACAACCCTTTCTCGGAAGGTGCACATCTCAAAAAGTGCACTTCCCAATGGGTTCTCTAAGAACATGCACATTGCGTCAAAGTATGTCTAGCAATCCTAAGCCATTTTGTCTGCAATTTCTATTGGGATACAGATAAATTTCCTGTCTTTTTATTGAAAAAAAAAAAACCACCTGTTTGCTTTATGGTAGAAAAATTACTACAATTTCCTAAATAGAATCAAAGAACTCACAATCAGCAGCCGTGAAGTTGGGCATGGTGTCATAGCTCTTTTCTAACTCTATGAGAAGCGCTACCACCTCTACATAGTAGATAAAAGGGGTTATCCTCAAACCTGCAAGAGATGAAAAGAGTATTGCAATGAAACAAAAATCACAGGCCTTCAGTGGGATGCACATTATTATGCACTGGATTTTCATTGGGCAAAAACCCAAGCTGTTCCACATCTGCTGTGTCTAAACAGAGGAGATAAAGCTCTGCTAAAGTTTATAGAACTAAAAATGTTTTATGCAGAATAGTTAGTACAGTCAAGGTCACCAATATGTATACACAACAGAGTCCCAAAAATATGTATACAGACCTTATTACTACAACAGTAAGGTTGATGTATACATATTTTTGCAACTTTGCATGGGTCCATGTCTTTGACTTTGACTGTACCATTTAAATCAAAGAAGGTCTTTGTGCCTGTGCACCTTGTTTCTATCCTAAGGTTGATAAAATTGATCATGCATTTACCCTTAACAATCATGTCCGCCAGATGGTATGGGTAAAGCATAAGCCTCTGGATGCTGCTATGTACCAGGGTCTCATAATACTTCCTTTCATCCTTCTGGACTGTCCGGA
Source organism: Clepsis dumicolana (assembly GCA_963691665.1). NCBI lineage: Eukaryota > Metazoa > Arthropoda > Insecta > Lepidoptera > Tortricidae > Clepsis > Clepsis dumicolana. Next base: position 9,995,635 of record OY829522.1, on the reverse strand, counting down.
CTAGAAAAGAGTTTTAAAGTATTAAATACATAAGTAAGACAGGTTAATAACATAGTGGTTATTTCTCTAATATATTTTATAAGAAGATTGACACTGATTTTCTAGCCATTTTAGTTGATTCATGATAGAACTTTGGTAATAAAATGTTATGTAAATTACAATAGAAAAAAACAAAAATGGAATTTTCAATATTGCTGTAAACAGAATCTTTTATAAGAGAAAAAAATACCTTCTGTCATTCAATCGCCATGGAAGTACAGTTAAAAATATCATAATGAATACATAATTGAATAGCAATAAACAGTAACACCAATCTTTATTAAAAATACACTTACCAAGACTACCCCTGTAGCGCAGTTGATTTTTAATACTGAATTCAAAAATGTATCTCTTATACTCCTTATGGGAATCACCCAATAGCTGGAAACCGAAGAATTAAAATTTTTTACTGAGTAAATTCCAATTAGTATCAAATAAATCAGTAAATAATTGTATACAAAACATTTTCTAACTACTTTAAAATTTATGAGTTTCCGCTTGTCGTGTTGTCATGTTGATTAAATAGGCGCACAGTGTATATTATGTTTAATTACTCCAATAAGCTTAAATTACATAAAGTTATCAGTGCCTATCAGTTTACCTTTTTAACACTTTGTGGCAGCTTAGGCCATTGCATTTTCTTTCGAACACATTCCTCAACTTCGTCTTCCATAGTTGTGGAGTGGTATTGCACTTATCGCTACTACATTGAACCGTATTATTTTGCGAATATACTGTCCTTGACTAAAATCTACCAGATATTTTGATTTGCAGGAAAAAACTAAAATCACTATTCGTTTCGATTGCGCGATGGCGAATAACCACCGTTCATAAAGTTACATCCGCATGTGGATCACATATTACCAATATTACAATAATTATCTTTTCATCTAACTAAACAATGGTTCAAAAAACGATTTCAATAAAAAAAAACCGTCTAGCTTAACAATCGGTGACCAAAAATATTCAAGGCTTTTGGGCATAATTTTGTATGATAAAATTTAAAATTGGTTGTTGAATTTTGTTATCGAACGTGCCCTAAATAAGTCACTATGACGGGAGAAAAAGCAATTACCAGGGTTTAAAATAAAACAAACCGATTACCGATATTCATATCGATTTCTCAATGTCGATAAATAATCGATCGATTCGTTAGTTCTTTACTTCTCTAAAAAATATTTAAATCTAAATATACCTACTGTTAGTACTACCTGTTTTATTATTTCATCAAATTCTTACCTTCTTGAACTGCATTAATATTTTGATAGAAAAGTAAAGGTACGTTCATTATCTAGGATACGTATCGATTTAGGTACTTACTCATTTCATTTGCTTATGTTAGTAATTACAGCTAAGTACATTATAATGAGTAGAATTCATAACTCTGTATCAAAATAATAAATGTTTCTAGTTATACATAGGTATTATCATATTTTGTGACGGCGAGAAATGAAACTCGTACTTGATGGTCAAAGTCAAACATATTATTATGAAAACAAACTCAAATAATTAGGTATAGTACTTATACATACGTTTAATTTCTAAGAAGACATTAAAAACATTATACCGATTTTTAAATAAATACATCGTCAAAAGAGGAATGAATATGATTAAGCATATCAGAAGCTGTCATGCTGCGGCCGTATACAGCATACGCTTCCTGATTACACATTCTAGTGAATCTTGCAGCTGCATAAACTGCCACGCTCTGTGCCAGCTGAACAGACTTTTCATTATCACAAAGATCATATTTCAAGGCCCACGTATAGAAAGTTCCTAAAGCGCCCGAGAGTATATCCCCTTGCCCACCTGCCCGACGGCCAGATCCTCCTTTTGATAGTGTCCAGTCAAATGCAGCGATGCTCGAGTAATAATGGTCTTCACCACCTTTGTGAAGAACGCTTACATGATCCCCCCAGTAAGTGTACCAAGTACTACTGCTTGCAATCGCCGCAATAAACCTCTTAGCCTCTTGATTATTAGGAGTAAGGATTGCACCTGGTAAAGGATAGTTTTTTATAATAGTCAAGTTTTTGGAAACTGCATATAAACCATCAGCATCAATTATGAGGGGTTTCTTTAATAACTTGCAAGCTTCTATAATCTCGTAGACCAATTGCATAGCATCTTCTTCTCTCCCTAAACCTGGTCCAATTATAATTATATCCATTTTATGCAACAGAGAAGTCAATTTAGGTAAGTTTTTTAAGTTTAAATATGGATAAACGATAAGATCAGGACTGTATGATTTTATGACAGGAGCTGCGTTCTCCGTTGTAAAGACGTACACAAAATCAGCACCAATCTGAAATCAATAAAGCATGCAACTGTTGTCAAAAATTTCGGTAAATACATTTACTGAGAGCACTTTATCGTACACAAATAAACGAATAGAGACAAGTGAAAAACATTACGAAACTTGTGCAAAGGTGAACTTACCCGCTTTAGGGTTCTTTACCAGACAACCTTTGGGTGGATAAGAGGGAGGAGCTTTTAATTAAAACAAAAACATATATTTAGTTAAACCTACCTTCAATGACGATAAAGCTGCAAAATAAGGAGCTCCAGTATATTCAGTAGACCCACCAATAACACACACTTTACCAGCTTCTCCTTTACTTTTACCTTCTAATTCGGGTATAGTAAGTTTACCAAGATTCAATAGCTTTTCTTCGTTTAAATTATCAATTGTAGAACATTCATCTACAATTGAGCATTTCACATTCTGCACCGATATTGCCAAGTAGATTCCAACAATAAAAATGCTTGTCCAAATTAACTCCATTTTTACGAACTAGGCACTGGTGACAAAAATAGAGCTTTTGATTGTAGTTATTAGGAGCAAAACTTCCTAATATGTTTCTATTTCCTGCGATTGCGCACGCAAATAAATATGACCTCGTAGCTTGATTGTTGCCCTGTAACAAAGACAAGTTAGGAAGGCCATGTTATAAAAAATCTTTCTCTAAAATGACATCATAAAATTTTAAATATTTCAGTTCTATGAAAATGTCGATACAATCGATTCGCTCGAACGATATGGCAACTCCAAATCAATTTTCGTCAAAGCAATCTGCCAATAGCAGCGCAGGAAATCTGTATTTTTTGGTTTCCACCACTGAGGTGCGTGGACGGTGGAGAATACATACATATAAATAGTTTATACTCGAATGTTACTGTCAAGTGATAATAACAAAGTATATTTTAATACTTTTGATGAATAAATTGCATTAAAATGGTCGATAAATACGAAACCGTGAAGCTATGTTATACAATACACAAGTACTCAAGTTACTCCGCCAATTACATACCAGAGTAAGCGGGTTTTGGTGTTATAGTGCCAATTATTTCCTGAAGAATTTTCGGCCCTCCTATTAGACAGCTCCGCTCTTATAGTAAATTAAATTCTTGTGTAAACTTTTCAGAAATATCATGGTAAACAATCCCTCCGACCAGCTGTCACGATGGTTCACGGACAGCAACACACCTTCACAATTTATAATGTTGAAAATTAAAGCGCCTGCTATCGTGGAAACTGTAAAATTCGGCAAATATATCAAGGCTCATGTCAGTGACCTGAAGAAATTTCAAATATTAGGAGGGACAGATGAGCACAACTTGTCGTTGTTGTTGTCGGCGTAAGTATACTGCAAATTCACTACATCATATAATATTAACTTGTTGTGTGCTCCAATTGGTTTGTTTGAATATAATTTTATCACCATTTATTTATGTGTCCACAGAGGGTTGAAAAAAGACAGTGCTCCAGAAGTGTTCAGACTGAGACACAGAACTACAGAAGGTCTGTATCTGCCTGTGCAGTTTCTGAAGATAGTTCCGTTGCAGTCGTGGGGCCCGGCATACAATTATACCATGTGGTATGTGGAGCTCCAAGGCAAGACGCATGAAGACCTGATGGCCAGTGTACTGGATACTATTAACTTGGTAAGTTTTAATAATACAAAGTTTATATATATGTGAAGAAGTCACTATTTGATTAATTGCTAAGTGTGTGTTTAGTGTTATGCCTTGTCACCTCATGTGGGTTTGAAGTAAACTGACTCCTTTATGTAGTGCTAAACTGTTTTATAGTAAAGCAAGTTAACACTACAGCTAATTTACTGCACAGCTGTTGACTTTGTACCTGATGAAACTTATTGTTTCTTGCTGTATTTGGTTGTCTTGGGATTAAAAATTGTTCTGTTTTCGCATAAAAATATAACTTTCGGTATAACTACCGTCATGAACATCAGTTAGCTGTCAAATTAGTTAGTAGCATTCTCGATAAAATGTGTCGCAACTGTTGTGTCGATAACTCGCGCTGTTCAAATATTTCGTAAATGTAACGGTTTTATTATTAATTTGGAGCTTTGAAAAGCTATATGTCGTAGACTTTCGTATAAATCAGGTGCCTTGAGGATTCAAGAGATGCATATTGGTCAAGTAGCGGGTAACTCTTGACTGAAAAGGTAAGGCCGGTCAATCCTGGGAAGTCCTGTGGCCCTGTATTTGGCCGAGGTGTGCTACACCACAACACATCAAATGGTAAGTGTCTTTTTGACCCTCTCAAGGCTCCTGAAAACTTATTTACACAAGGATTACCTGAAAGCAAAGAATCCTATTACAAAGGAACCCTATTATTAGTTTATGTCTAACTTTTGTACTTTTATTTTCTTGTTTTTGAATTAAATAAATAAAAAAAAAGGAGCTTTGTAAAAACTGATTCTAATATCAACCCTCACTTAATTTTTGATTGCCTCATTAAAAAAAGCAAGTAATTGCTAGAACATGCATGACTTGAGAAATGTCTTGTGATAGGTGAATAATTATTTATAAGTCAAAAGTTGTATTTTGATATAGTTGTTTTTGTGGTTTCATTCATAGGTCAATGGCAGATTAAATAACAAGTCTGGTAGGGTAATTATTTCATTTGGTGTAAATCGGCTGTCCGCGACAATGTAACCATCTAAATGAAGTTAGATTTTACCCTGTCTAAAAGTAACTTGTAATAAAGAATAATATCTAACAACGACTTTTTTGATTTCATATTTATGAAGTAATGTAAAAGTTATTGCGTTCAAAAGGGTCAAAATGTCCTTACCAAGGGGTATCCGCTTTCCAGTTTTCGGTAAAACTTCTGCAAAATGTTCCATTTAACTAACGTTTACGGCTGAAACTACTATTTACCTAAAAGATTTAATAGTGATGACCCACGTTATTGATTTTACAAATTGAAAAGCATGGTAAAAAACTGAACAGCAGCATCGTATATCTTGGTTCCTATTAAACTCATCATCACCATGTCACAACGTGACGCGACATTTAACTCTGCACTAAATAGCTCTACATAAACCCCGCCACTCCCCACGCGTGCCTCTGCTCACCATTCAGAAGCCAGAGTGAACACATTTCGCGCCAGCGTAATGTTAAACATTTATTAAATTTTTACAAAGTCGTACCGTGGCTTTTGTCACGATAGTATTGCCATTCCCGTGGGTCTCATTCCTCGATAAGTACACGAATTATTTATATTATCCTTATTTCATCTTATAGCCTAACCGATTTGCTATAGCGTAATCAACAGACAATTTTGAAATATAAGGTAAACGCTAAAGCGGATATATCTGGATTTTGTAATTACCTAGGTGCTCATTACCATGGATTACAGTAGATTTTTTTCTAGCCACGGTAATGACGATGACTCCATGGACATGACTATATGCACTTGTCTTGTATTGAGCTTGCATTTTTATATGTTTAATCTTTATATCTGGGCACACTTTCCGATAGCAAAGTCTAAATAAGCAATCTTCTAGATGGAGAACACCCCAAAACTCGGAAAAGTTGTAATTCCGAAAGCATCATTAGTCCGAATTTTCATTATTTTCTGCTGAACGAAAACTTTGGTATACATGAAAATATAGGTAGGCTGGTTTAGGTCTGTTTTATTTTAATTAAAAAATAATTTACAACTACGGCGAAACCTAGCGGTTGGAATACTGAAATTTAGGGCTAGTGAAATTAGGTTGAAAATTCTTCGGGTTATCGGAGGAGGACACTGTAGATGGATTTTCCGGTTCATCTCGTGATTTTTTCCCCAAAAGGCCTTCAACTACATCCTTAAGGAACTCATCAGATGAGTTTTCTGGTTCATCACAGTCATGGTCACTCTTCTAAAAGGCATTCAGCAACGCTTAGTTATAAGCAATCCTTTAGATGGACTTCTTGGTCCATCTCATAAATCGTTTATCCAGAAGGCTTTCAACTTCATCTTAAAGCATCCCAATAGATTAGGCTTTCTCCAAGTAGGGTACGTGAACTCCCAGAGGTTTGCCATTGATCGTAAAGGGTTCGCAATAAAATTTAAACTTTGAATCAATATCAAGATTGAAATTGAGCAAAATTGGTCAGAAAAGTCAGAAATAAGACTCAATTTGTGATAAAAAAAACAAGCCCACATGTCACATAACAATTGTAGAATGAGTCATTTGTCATTACCATGTGCTTTGGTCGTTACCAAGCATGCCAAATATCATTACCACGTCGCTTAAAACTTTGCGGGTCCATACCATCACTAATATGGATCCTAAAAGGTGGCCTTTATTTTTTATATAGTCCTTCAATCTTTCAATTTAGATAAAGTTTGCTATTGAAATTTTTTTTGTTTATTTTTTTTAACAAACCGGCCAATTTGCACCAAATGAAATAAATACCCGGTACCTATGTTAAAAGTTTAAATATGGTTTACTGACTCTTTTCATGAATGATTGAATAAAGACACAGTTTTGTTAAATATCTGCTAAATATGGTGATTAGTTAATTGGTGTTCTTATTATTTTTTTATCAGTATTTATAATGCAGCTAATTACAGATTACCATAATTATAGATAGTTTACAAGTCAGAGGTATGGTCTCCTATTCATTATTTAGCTTTGAAGAAAGGAAGCTATTAAAAAAAAAGCTTGAATTAGAAATTACTTAACCATTTGTGAATTACGTGCACTGACAGTGATCTGAAATGTCGGAGATGAAGCAGATGCTGGTAATACTTTTGTCAATATTCTAAAAATAAACTTTATTTTGTACTTAAAAACAAAGAGATTTGTGGTGAGTAGTAAACTGAGCTAACAGTATTCACATTGCTTAGGAACAGGGCTCTTCTAATACTGGACAATTTTAGACACTGGGGAAAAGCAGGGAAGCAGTCCGACTCGCACTTGTCCGGTTTTTTTATGCTTAAGTGAATTTTTTAAGGTAAAGTAATCAAATAAATCGTTATATTTACATAATACATAAGAATTTTTTACCATAAACCATCCCATCCCGTATTCCTAGTCGTAGCCAGTGACCATTATCTTAAAATGTTATTGGGAAACAGCGCAAGGAAGAGGAAGCAGTGCGCATTCTGCTGAAGCACCTGCGCAGGCGCCGCTACAAGGACGCGTTCGAGGCGCTCTCCCGCGAGAGCGGGGTCAAGCTGGAGGGCGACCTGCAGGCGCGGCTGTGGCGCGCGCTTGTGGAGGCCGGCGACTACAGGCTGGCGGAGGACATACTGGACGAGGCCGTCGCTGGTGAGACGCGCACTTACACGCCTCTTGGGTAATACACGAGTGAAGAGAAAGATTGTAAAGGACACTCACCATTCACCCATTCATGTGCTTTTGGCAACTACGTTTGCCGAATATATGAACAATAGCTTATGCCTCGCGGCTTTGCCCTCGTGAAATATTCCAAAATGGGATAGGTCTCTATCCCGTGGGAATTTCGAAAAATCCCTTGGTGCCCCTCTAGGATACTCAAAGTATGTTTGCCAAATTTGAAGTCTCTAGGTCCAGTGGTTTAGGCTGTGCGTTGCCTGTCGGTCAGTCACGGTACTGTTTTATAGGTATAGAAAATGAAAAAAAAAAAATACTAGCATGGGACTTTTATATGCTCATTAAAAAAAAAAACTTCACAAGGATGTCCATCTACATTTGTATTTTTGCAAAGTGAGCAGCTGAGTGGGTGTATGAGTGGTGTTAAGTTAGTGGGCAACTTGCAAGCTAAGCTGTGGCATGTGTTAGTGGAAATCGGAGATTAAAAGCTGCATTGGAATCGTGTTCCCTCCTCGTTCTTTGCAAGCGTGATTTTTTGCGAGCTCGAATACTTACCAATGCCATATTTTTGAAATGTTCAGAGGGCGAGTTCGACTGGTACATGTCGTGGCAGCCGTACCAGCCCGAGTGGCGCGAGATGTCGGGCTGCTCGCCGCAGGTGGAGGAGCGGCTGGGCTGCGGGGACGCCGCGCCCGCGCCGCGCAGCGCCGGCGACCTGTGCTGCGCCGACCGCGAGCCGCTCGCGCTGGACCCGGTCGGTGCTGGCTGCTGGCTGAGCTGTTTGCTCGGCCGTACCAACTACCTATTACAAAAGTTGAAAAACCCCCGACATTTTCATTCCAAAGTCCAAATATCTCAAAAATGTGTTAAATACTGCGTTAAAGTTATCATTTCATTGAGTCGAAGTTACAATTAACCTTGTTACAATTAACATGTCCTGCTGGTCATTAAAACGAATTCCTCCGGGTTCACAAGCAGAAAACGGCTGCGTCTGTGCGACCTATATATGTATATACATTTTCATGCAGTGCCCTCCTACCAAAGCGCTTCAACATTTTCAACACTCATAACTAAATGATGATGGTCGTTATGTTCGTCAGGAGGTGACCATGGACGGCGAGCCGGAACCGGACGCCGGCTGCTGCAACCGGCCCGGCCCGCGCGGCGGACACCAGCTGGTCGTTGACCCCACCACCGGTAAGCCGAGGGGGAGGGGGCGCCTCGTTCGAAGTAAGCTGATATTTCGATGACATAAGAGTCATAAATATTCAAAGGTGTCAGTAAAAGCGCATGCTGAATTCCATTGCCGGGTGGTAGGATATTGTGCACGGTCCGTTCGGATCGCTGTCTTGCACTGTTGTGTTCCGGCGTGGAGTGCATGAAATAACAGGCACAAAACGCATTTTATCTCACCCTTCTAGAATTAAAATTGTTACGCGAAAGTCTTTCTTCTTTACCGTATATGTATTGTCCGAGCCGCTTTTCTAGGTATACTCTTAGAGCGGTCAGGTTCATGGGCATTCTTTCTGTTGTTGATCCTAACTAATATTATAAATGCGAATGTAACTCTGTCTCTCTGTTTGTTACCTCTTCACGGAAAAAGCGGTTAACCAATCTAGATGAAAATTGGTAAGAAGATAGCTTGAATATTGAGGAATAACATAGGCTACTTTTTATTCGGGAAAATTGTATAGTTCCCGCGGGATATCGATAACCGAAATCTACGCGGACGAAATCGCGGGCAACAGCTATTAATACATAAGTGAACGCAGATAATCAAAGGTAGTATTATAATAGTACATTACTGCAGAGGCCGGGAAGAAAGGGGTTGCCGGTCGAAGGGGTTAGGTACACGGCCGAGTAACACGAGGCCGGCTATAGTATGAGTCCGGCAATCCCTGTTCCGGCCGAAGCTTGTATAGTGCTTTTTTTAAACATTGTAAAGGGCATGAAAAAAATATGTTTTATCAACTGTCTGCTAGTCTACAGCATCATTCAAGGAGGCTACTCCTTCAATGATGCTGTCCCCTAAGCCCTGCGGTCAGTAATGGATTTTTATACATATTTAGCTGGCGTTAGGCCGGCAAAGAACTGTGCTATTCATAAATGTACTACCTGGTGTCTTCTTTTTTTTTTAAGTAATGCGAATATTAACATCTATGTTTGAGAAAAGGTTCTTTCTGTACCAGGTACCCTGTACCTGTTCGGCGGCTGGGACGGGTCCTCGGACCTGGACGACCTGTGGGCGTACGACACGGTGGCGGAGCGCTGGGCGCTGCTCTGCCGGCACAGCGGCGCGGCCGGCGGGCCCTCGCCGCGCTCCTGCCACAAGATGGTGTTCGACCCCGCGCGGCGCCGGCTCTACACGCTCGGCCGGTACCTGGACAACGCGCAGCGCCTGCCCGCCAACATGAACGTGAGTCTAGTGCCGGCATACCCGCCTGCAGTTGGACCTTCGCGTCGCTTCGTTGCACAAGATGGTGTTCAACTTTTTTTTTCGATTACTAAAACCGTAGTTTATCTCGAAATAAATAAGATCAATTGGTAAAAAAAATCTTTAAACGCAGGTCAGCATAACTCATAAATTGAAGGTGTTCCACGTGGTAGCAACGCAGCAGCTGCCCCGGTCCATCTAAAATTTTACATGTCCATTTTGTATATGTAATATGTGATACGTTTTTCGTCTCCAGAGCGACCTGTATATGTACGACGTAGCCACCAACACGTGGTCTCTGATTTGCGCGGACACGGCGGCGGCGGGCGGGCCGCGCCTCGTGTTCGACCATCAGATGTGTATCGACGCTGACACGCGCACCGTCTACGTGTTCGGCGGACGCGTGCTGCCGCACAACACGTGAGACACGCTACACACACCGACTGACTGACACACGGCGGCGGTATTGCCATATTCCAGTTTACGTAAAAAATGTGGCAGTAACAAAGAAATTTTGGCCTGAAATAGCTTATTTAGATACTGGCGCGAAGAGCCACGGAAAGAGCGTGTGACCAAAAGGGGGGTCACATCGACGTGAGAAAATGAGATGGAGATGGATCAGGGAACTTACTTGATGAGCTGAGAGTATGCGTCGGAGATGTTTCCCTAGGGCTGATGATGATGTATGGGCGCTTTGAGATGAGCGGGTTTATCACGAGAGTCCAGAACTGGCCAGTCTGATTGTCACTATTTTCTCTTCGTCGGCGCGAGCGCGGGTGCGGATGCATGTACTATGACGCGTTATCACGCTGTGAGGTTGATCGAGTAACTGATTGATGAGCCGGCGCTAGTGTCATTCGATCGAAAAGACCGGTGAATGAATGTCACTGTCTGACTGTATAAGTGCGCTGTTGACTCGCCTCGTGCCTTCTGTTTTGGGCGTTTTTTTGGCTCGAGTCAAAAGACGCCGTCTGGTCAAGTTTGATGGCGTTTACAGTCGCGAGCTACAATCGTCGTTGCGATTTTTAACTCCCGACGAAAAAGGCGAAAGGTGTTATAAGTTTGACCTGTGTCTGTGGCATCATAGCTCCCAAACGGATGGACCGATTTCAATTTTTAATCGAAAGTTAGTTTAATCGGGATGGTTTTTAGCTAAGTTTCATTAAAATCGGTTCGCCCACTTTTGAAATATTGAACTTTGAAATGAGTATGTCGGGGGTTTTTCAACTTTTCTATGTTAGGTTATTTATTTATACCGTCGTGTTTCAGGGAGGAAGCGGCGTCCCCGCAATACTCGGGCCTGTACGCGTACTACCTGCACACGAACGCGTGGCAGCTTCTGTTGCCCGACAAGCACTCGCTGAACGCGCCGCAGCCGCGCGTCTCGCACTCCATGCTGTTCCATCCCGTGAGTACAAACGGCTTGTGGCTTGTGGCGTGCGTCGTGTGGCGTGTGGCGCGCCGCGTGCACGTAAATTAAAAAAGTTAATTAGAGAGTAGAGCTCTATTTACGAATACCTATAAAACAGTACCGTGACTGACTGACTGACTGACTGACTGACAGACAACGCACAGCCTAAACCACTGGACCTAGAGACTTGAAATTTGGCAAACATGTACCTTGAGTATCCTAGAGGTGCACTAAGAAGGGATTTTTAAAATTCCCACGGGATAGGGAACTAGCCCATTTTATTAGCCCAAAGTTTACGAATAGGCGTTTACCTCAAAATCAGACCATGGTAGACCATTTTATTACAGTACATTTTTAGTGTATTACAAAATTAATTAGAAATATTTGAGCAAGGACTTTTTAATACAGTTGCTCAAAAAGTGGTACTTTTTGTACCTACGAATCATGCGGAAATTTGTATTTTTCGTACTAGTGCTTTTTACTTTTCCAAGGCGCCGGCGGCTCTCCTCCGCCTTCCTCTACCTGGGCATCGGCGGGAGGCGGTGGGGTGACCTGCCCCTTCTTTGTCATGTTTTCGCAAATGTATTAAAAAACGTCGTTTGGTACACGTGCGGAAATGTCATTTTCGTTGGACCCCGAGTTTCGACCCTCGCCTAGCGGCTCGGGCCTAGACACCTCGGGTCTCGTATGAAATGACATACCTTCCGCACTTATATCAAAAAGTACTATTCTGTTAATTCATTGACACGTTTGTCACCCAGATAATACTAAAAGAGTCATGTGTTCTGTTCGCAGATGACGTATCGCTACTTACCTCTTGCACAAACAACCTAACATTACATCAAGATCTAAATACCCTTTTTAATAAGCTTGTAAATTGGATGAATGACCATAATTTAGAAATATTTTTTTCAAAAACAAAATTACTGCAGTTCAGACCATACCAAAGAACACCTCTAAATATAAACTTTTCGTACAACGGCACAAAAGTAGAATGCGTAGATACCTTACTCGGTTTTCGTATTGATTCTAATGTCAATTGGAAAGCGCACATCAAAAAGCTCAAAACCACATTATCAAGTTTCGCTTACGCCTTACGAGAATTAAAAAGGACTACAAATTTGAAATCTGCACTAGCCGCTTACTACGCTTATGCCTACTCGCGTCTCAAATATGGTATTATTCTTTGGGGAAACAGCACTGACGTTCAAGACATATTTGTTTTGCAAAAAAAATGTGTACGGATACTCGCCAACATCAAAAGTCCGGAAACCTGCCAACTACACTTTATAAAACTGGAAATTTTGACACTAACATCTATCTATATTTTTGAAATTTGCAAATTTGTCAGGAAATACCCACAGTTTTATACAAAGCAAAAAGACCAAACACGCCGCTTTGGGACAAAATTTGGGAATAATTTAGCCTCACTTCCTGGGTCGAAATTAAAACTGCAGAAATCGAGCCCCAATTCAATGGCAATTAGAATTTATAATAAATTGAGTGACCAATTGAAAAATGAAGAAAATGATAATAAATTTAATAAGCAACTTAAACAACTCTTGATAAGAACATGTTATTACTCGATTGAAGAATATTTTAATGATTGAACTACCTAGATTATTATTTGATTACGAATGACATTTATATTGGTTTATATTCTGACACAATTCGTTATTTTAATTTTCTTGACTCATTTTAGGCTAGTATGACATTGTAATATACATTTGGTTATTATTTATGATACTGAATTCCTTTCTATTGTAGTTTAATTGTAAGTTTAATTTTTAATTTATTGTATCTCTCATTCTCAAAAATGCTGCGCCCTTCCGGGTTTCAATGTATGTTTGTATTGTACCTCTACATGTGAATTGCATCGAGTAAATAAATAAATAAATAAATAGATCCAGCGGCGCCTGTACATCTTCGCGGGGCAGCGCAACAAGGAGCACCTGCTGGACCTTTGGTGGTGGGACGTCAACACGGGCGCGTGCGGCGCGCTGTGCGCCGGCGCCGCCGCCTGCCCGCCGCCCGCCGCCGGCTTCACGCAGCGCGCCACCATAGACCCCGACACCGACGAGCTGTTCGTGCTGTCGGTACGTCACCCCCCTGAGGGCGACGATGGCCAGTGATGGTGACTTTGTAGTGTGGCCAGTCTGTTTTAACATAAAACAAACTACCGTGAAATAGCCCGATATGGTTTGGACTAATTCGTAGTCCTTCCTTTGGGAGCTCACGACTCACGGCTCTGCTCGCGCAACTACTAGGCGCAGTTGACAGCTCGAAACATGTTGGTCTAAACTCGACTTATGTACGTGGGTGATCCGTTTACTTCACTATGTGGCCAGTCTGTTTATAACGTTAATTTTGTTGTTTAACTCCAGTCATTTTAAATGGCGTTGACAGGCATTGACATTGACCGCCAACCGTTTCGACAGGGCATGAGCAAGGAGAAGGACAAGCGCGTGTACAACACGCTGTGGGTGTTCTCGCTGCGGCGGCTGGCGTGGGCCTGCGTGTACCGCAACGCCAGCGTGGCGCCGCGCGCGCCGCGCCCGCGGTTCGCGCACCAGCTCGTGTACGACCCCGCCCGCAAGGTCAGTGCGGCCCGCCGCCACACCGCCAGCGTGGCGCCGCGCGCGCCGCGCCCGCGGTTCGCGCACCAGCTCGTGTACGACCCCGCCCGCAAGGTCAGTGCGGCCCGCCGCCACACCGCCAGCGTGGCGCCGCGCGCGCCGCGCCCGCGGTTCGCGCACCAGCTCGTGTACGACCCCGCCCGCAAGGTCAGTGCGGCCCGCCGCCACACCGCCAGCGTGGCGCCGCGCGCGCCGCGCCCGCGGTTCGCGCACCAGCTCGTGTACGACCCCGCCCGCAAGGTCAGTGCGGCCCGCCGCCACACCGCCAGCGTGGCGCCGCGCGCGCCGCGCCCGCGGTTCGCGCACCAGCTCGTGTACGACCCCGCCCGCAAGGTCAGTGCGGCCCGCCGCCACACCGCCAGCGTGGCGCCGCGCGCGCCGCGCTCGCGGTTCGCGCACCAGCTCGTGTACGACCCCGCCCGCAAGGTCAGTGCGGCCCGCCGCCACACCGCCAGCGTGGCGCCGCGCGCGCCGCGCTCGCGGTTCGCGCACCAGCTCGTGTACGACCCCGCCCGCAAGGTCAGTGCGGCCCGCCGCCACACCGCCAGCGTGGCGCCGCGCGCGCCGCGCTCGCGGTTCGCGCACCAGCTCGTGTACGACCCCGCCCGCAAGGTCAGTGCGGCCCGCCGCCACACCGCCAGCGTGGCGCCGCGCGCGCCGCGCTCGCGGTTCGCGCACCAGCTCGTGTACGACCCCGCCCGCAAGGTCAGTGCGGCCCGCCGCCACACCGCCAGCGTGGCGCCGCGCGCGCCGCGCTCGCGGTTCGCGCACCAGCTCGTGTACGACCCCGCCCGCAAGGTCAGTGTGGCCCGCCGCCACACCGCCAGCGTGGCGCCGCGCGCGCCGCGCTCGCGGTTCGCGCACCAGCTCGTGTACGACCCCGCCCGCAAGGTCAGTGCGGCCCGCCGCCACACCGCCGGCGTGGCGCGGTTCACGCACCAGCTCTTTAGACTTTAGACTTCCGTCTACGAAGCATAATATATTAGCTACTTTTTTTAGTATAGCGCACTCCAAGATACCAAGATACAGGCTCTGCCTAGTTTGGGGCCTGCTAGATATCCATTTTTGTATATTGCTGATGTCTGTATTATGAAATAAAATTATTCTTATTCTAAATGATTAATTATACTTATCCCTGGCCAATAGACCAAGTACCATACAAATGAGGCCACTCTGTTGTCCGTCCGCAGATCCACTACCTGTTCGGCGGCAACCCCGGCAACCAGAACAGCCTGCGCCTGCGCCTGGACGACCTGTGGGCGCTGCGGCTGCGGCGCGCGGCGCTGAGCGGCGTGGCGCGCGCGGCGCGGCTGGCCGTGCGCGAGGCGTGCTACCGCGAGCTGGCCGGCGCGCCCGGGCGGCGCTGCGCGGCGCTGCAGTACCTGCGCGCCGAGCTGCACGACGCGCTGGACCACGGGGACCCCGACGAGGTGAGGGCTGCTGACCCGCAGGAAATAGAGCTCGTTGGTCAAGCATAAAACGTGTCCGTGGTCAAAAACGTGCGAACATGCTGGTATGTCCTCGACGGTAGCCAAACTTTAAAGTACTTTGCCCGTACGTATCTACAACACATTCCATTTTTCTCTAAAAACTGTTGCTGAATCCGTTAGTTGTCTTTGGCCAACTTGCGCCGACCTCGGTTAGAAATTAACACATTTTTGAAAATCAGCAGTTTTTCGCTATCAGCTTTTATTGTGTAGTATAACAAAAGATCCTATGACACATCGTTTTCGAGATGTAACTAAAAAACTAACAAACAGAACCTTCTTGGGGCCCCTTACTTACTCAGTATATTTGTCTTCTAGCTAGTCCAAAGTCCTGAAGACAAACTTTCTGCTTTTTACTTCTCCATCCACACACCCCTTGTGAGCACTCATTTACCACGCTATAAAGGTTGCCTTGCTCATAATTGATGGTATTTGTCTTGTCGTGTCCAGGTGGAGAAGTTCCACAGCCTGGCGACAGTGCTATTCGCGGACGCGCCCAGTGAGCGCGGCAGCGTGGCGCTCACGCCGCGCCGCGTGCGCGCGCTGGCCCGCTGCCGCGCCGCCGCCGCCGCGCCGCCCGACCTCGCGCACGCGCTGCACGCGGTCAGTAACACACACACACACATACTCCCATCATACATATACCTGCCCCGACCGGCCATCGAACTCGACACCTCACGCTTCGTAGTCGTGGCGACAAATCATCGGTATGGGGGCAATCCACAACAAATGAAATGACTTCTGTTCAGGCGCGTGTCATGCATGAGGATGCTAGCCCGGACATAATAAAGGATGAGAGTTGGAAATTGTCTCTAAATCTTTAACTTTAGTTAGCGACGTGCAAATCAAAAGACAACAGAAGTAACGTCACGAGGCACTAATTCCTCGGTCGTCGTAGTAGTATGAATCTATTCGTTTACCACCACCATCATAGGCGGCCACTGACCCCTTCCACAGCCTTTGCTACAAATGTGTACGATTCAAACCGCGTGTCTATAGGTGCTAGGCGCAGACGACGTGATCCCCGAGCCGCCGCAGCCGTTCGAGGACGTGCCGCCCGTGGCGCCGGACACGTGGGACGTGGGCGAGGACGAGGGCGAGGCGGGCGCGAGCGCGGGCGCGGCGGGCGCCGAGTGGGCGGCGCGCGGCGCCCGGCTGCGGCTGTACGACCAGCTGTGCCGGTACTTCCGGCCCAGCGCCGTGCCGCCCGCCGGCGACATCACGGACCTCGTCGCGCTGTGAACCGGTCAACTGTTGTCATTTACTTTGTGTTGAAATACAATGAAAGGCGGAAGCTACTTCAATTTGTTGAAATTTGTATTCTATCAAATTAAGATCCATTGTAAAATGAACATTGCTTGTAATATAAAAATACAGGTGTAAAGTGTCATTTTATGGAACTTGCTAACTATGTAAACAAACCACCATACTGAAATTGTCTTTAAATGATGAATTTACTATGGCGGTTTGTTTACATAGGTTAGCAAGTTCCATAGAATGACACTTTAGCTATTTACTATGCTGAACACTGAATAACTGAATGTATATTTTACATCAAATTGCAATGAAGTTAAAAATCCGCTAATCAGAAGCGTTGCTTAGAGCTATGCGCTTCTCCGAATGCCAACACTTTTTGTTGAATATTTCATTAGCGCCGTATACTTCTAAATTATAACAGATCTGGTCTACCTGTCAAACGGTTCGCTGTAACAATTTGTCAAAATTCGAAAGCTGTGTTAAATAATTGTAAATTATATTGTATCAAGTTATAAGCCATCGTAACGTTAAAATCTAACTAATATTATAAATGCGAAAGTAACTCTGTCTCTCTGTCTCTCTGTCTGTTTGTAACCTCTTCACGGGAAAACCTCTACACCAATCTAGATGAAATTCGGTAAGAAGATAGTTTGAATACTGAGGAATAACATAGGATACTTTTTATCCGGGAAAATTACATAGTTTTTCATTAAATCTACGCGGACGAAGTCGCGGGCAACAGCTAGTTGCTTATAAAACTGTGTGATTGGGTGTCAAAATCTATAATACATAGATATTATCACTCTAAATTCAGTACATACAATACAATGATAATTTCAATGCAATTTACCTGCCGTTTTAAAATTGACGTGAACTAAATACGGTATCTACGCTATCTGCTTATCAGTGGATCGGCATCCAGATTGAGAACATCGGCATGTTCTCAATCTAGTAGAAAGCAACTCAGGATCTGTCCCTGTAGAGGCTAAAGCTAGCACCACACTTCGCTTTAGTGTTCAATCGTTTTTCTAATTGCGCTTATTACAATTACATATTAAATTATACTAGCTTCACTCGTTACTAAGTAACAAATAATGTAAACAAATCTTAATGTAGTCGGATTGAGCTGAAATTTGGGAAGTCTATGTAGACCCGACGACAATGCAATTATTCACTACTGTCAGCAAATAACTCTGTATTAGACATGATTTAAATAGAATACGATAGCTGAGCGGAGCCAGCATAAGACGTCATGATGAGACGCGATGTGACAGAAAATGTCAAATTGTCGATGTTTCTTTGATCGAAACCGTAATATATGTTATTTATAATAAACTTGACGACCGGATGGCCTAGTGGTTAGCGACCCTGACTATGAAGCTTGAGGTCACGGGTTCGAATCCCAGTCGGGGCAGATGTTTGTATGATGAATACGAATGTTTGTTCTCGGGTCTTGGATGTTTAATTATGTATATAAGTATGTATTTATCTATATAAGTATGTTTATCCGTTGTAAAGTACCCATAGTACAGGCTTTGCCTAGTTTGGGACTAGGTCAATTGGTGTCAATTTGTCCCATGATGATATGATATGAACTTTTTACTATTTGAGCATGAAAAACTCATGATTGTTATTTAGATTTTAAGAGCATATTTATGAAGTCAAAAATATGTAACCATAGTCATTTTATAATTCACTTTTCAAACATGAAATATGCAGACTATTCTGCTGTTTTACATATTACTACTATATTTTATTGCTGTTATACTCTTTAATTTTCAAAAAGTATTGTATCTAATCATAATCATGTCCTAACGGAGTAGTCAGACATTTTCAAATACCTAGAATAACATATACACCAGATCTACCAAGTCTGTATTAGAACATAAATAAAATTGACAAGTTTAACTTGTTATTCCACTGCCAATCGACAATTCATTTTTTCACCGTTACAAAACGACGCCAAAAAAAATTAAAATAATGAATCTAATTAAGAAGTAATAAGTATGTACTAGCAATGTCTTTTTATATATTTACATACGATCATAGTTAGGTATGTTTCATCGTGTGATGGATGACATTCAAATTTTATATTATAATGTACTCTATATATTGTAATGAATTAT
This sequence comes from Clepsis dumicolana, assembly GCA_963691665.1. NCBI lineage: Eukaryota > Metazoa > Arthropoda > Insecta > Lepidoptera > Tortricidae > Clepsis > Clepsis dumicolana. The sequence continues at coordinate 9,976,650 of OY829522.1, read as the reverse complement.
GTAGATATCGTATTACGTAAACGCTGTCCATTGATGGTCAAACTTGATTCGGACAATAGTTAGGAACTTAAAACAATTAATTTGCTCATCTGCGACCACACGTGTAGGACAGCTACGTCTATGCGACAAATGTATGTTTATATGCAACACCTTCCCATCTCCACTGCCACACGAACCAACACATGTCACATACGTACATTATACGCTGACTGCATGTTTCGGAACTCCCTACGAGCACATTTTCAAAGTACCGAAACTAGTTCAATGTATGTGCTACCCACTGACAAGTAAACCATAAACTCAATTCATAAAATGAAGTAATCATGAACTTTGGTATATGTATAGCATAGTAGTAATATTTGACATTTCAATCGGATTGTTATTTGATTTTGTAGTTAGTAGACAAGAGGATTGTTAAACTACAGGGTTACGTGTTGTAGTGTTACGACTACAGTAATAACTTGATTCCTGAAAATCAATTACTTATGAAGTTGCGTTAGATTTTTTTGAATACTGGGTTAGGAATCAAATTAACTAAGTACAATGACGTATTTGACATAGTAGTGTTTTGTTTTTAACATGTGTTGTTTTGTTTTCTCATTATCACTACTTACCTCAATTTGAGCATTTCTTGAAAGCCAATTATTTTACCATGACAGTATCTTTCCTGATGAAACACGGTTAAAAAAATTATTGTAACTATCTTCTATCAGTATATGTAACAAGTTGGCGTGCAGTGGACATCTACGAACGTGTATAGACGTCATGACGATAAAACTTTTATTTCTTTGTAAACTAGTGGTAAATAATAATCGTCCTTTTTAATATAGGGGTTTACTTTCGCGCATAACTTTGTACAAGCACCATTAAATATCTCGCCCGCGCTAGCTAAATTATTCATAAATTCTCGAAGACATCATATTAGACAGTTTCCTTCAAAGCACGACTAAAAACATAACTCTGCTGCGTGTTGGTTTATATATTTATGCAGCATAATTTAATGGTGACTGTACTTGGAATCAAGTAAGTTCAACTGTAATTATACGTGACGTAAGCCGCCTAAATTTTAGTCAAAGCAACCATTAAGTAGTCCCTATTTAACCTTAGGTTAGTACTTGTAAATATTATTTAACTTGTTCCTTGAAATTGATTTATTTTTGTATTCATAAACACTCTTTTACTTGTACTCAATTTCGACTCACTATACTGTAAATACATACATTATAAGATTTATAAGAATACGTATCTACCTTTTATTTCAAACCTCAACTTCTGTGTTGAAGCGCAGCCACCCAGCCAGTGTCTATTAACTTATCTCAGACCATGTTTGTGTGCTGCCAGAGATGCCAATATACACTACTGTATTGAAAAGAGCAAATTCTACTTTAAACACTAGTACTATAATGCTCAAAGCATCCAAGCATTAGGGTCAAAGTATCTTTTAGCTAAGTCGTTGGAAATAATTTATGTCAGGTAATGCTTCCATTATACAGGTTTGTTTTGCAAGATTAATAATAAAAGGCACTGTTTAAATATAATAATTTATTATTCTCATACATGATTGTTTTCAGTCATTGCGACAACACGGCGTGCCTTACAGTTTGAAAATATATTCCTTCTGTCATGATATGTTCCCGAAACTGGTGCGAACTATCTGTCCTCGATCCTGACCAACAGCCGCCGGACACCTAACTGAATATTCATGGTCCTTATGAACAAACGACTGCACGAACGGTCAGCCAAGTGTCGGCGGTTGTATACCAACAGCTGAACATATACAATCAAAAGCTCTTGGGTTACAATTCTGATAGAGATTCTATTATGCAAAGACTTGTAATCTGACTGATTACACAAACAAAGCAATCTGTGTCGACGGCCATCTTGCTAAGTACCACTACGAGGAAACAGCGAGGTGAACCATCAAACTGTGCAATATTCGTCGACTCTGCGGCTTGGACGCTACTCGCTGACGTATGGGAACATCCATGCTACCAGTTGTCCAATACTAAATCATGCAATGCAATAAACTAGCGGGCGTTTTAAATACTTTTTAATCTTTATAATAATAAAAACTCAATACTTTTCTATGATAGAAAATAATATCTATGCCTAAGCAAAATAAGTAATCTAAAGAGTTAAACGGTATAAATAATGAAATATTTGGTTAGTCGCCCTAAACCACCACCGCAGTGGCAGCAGACATCGAGCGACGGGCAACCAGCGATTCACAATACTCTGAATATGCGCCGGCGCGGACCGCGGGGCGCGCACAACCGATACTGAAACACAGAATCATGTGCTACAACTAGACGGTGTGAATAATAACGTCTTAAACTCACGCCCCAATACAACAACCGGTCCGCGCCAACCATATAGTCAAATCATCTTAACAAAATATAACAATCTGATATAAATTAATGTAAACGATTTCTCGATGTCAAAAAACTTGTGTACATACAATACTGATAAACATAACAACGTTGTAAGTGGACGAAAAAGGCTTACAGAAGTATAATATAAATAGTGCTCTGCCACCAGGGTACTGACGGCCGGACGCGCCTACGCGGCCAAGTACAGCCACATGTCGCGTTCCGGACTGATCCCCCATCAAATACTCAATGGGGGATTAGCCTTGAACATTAGGGCAGCCCCTGGCGACCTCGCGCCGGCGAGCCGAGCGCGGCCGCCATTAACATTGACTAGACATAACAATACAAAGACGATGTCTGCTGCTTAATTACAGAGAAAAATAATACTTAGAAAATAAATATACATACTAACGCTAATATTGGTAAGTCCATCGTTAAGTACATAAATAGTGCTTCTACGATAAAAGCTAGTTATTATGATAGTCTAAAACGATAAATGCAAGGCTATGGTCCTCGGGCGAAAGGCCGCCCGTTTTGAGCTATGCAAACGAATTATGCTAATAATGTTAATATTGCAAAACCGATTTCACTACGCATCTCAACAGAGATCTCATTTAATTGGATAACCTACGAAGTATACTTGAAGGTTAACGTATCAACTAGCTCTATAAATACCTAATTCAGTAAAAATAGCTACGAAGGGCGAGTGCCCACTACATGGAACGGTCGAACTAGCCTACCCCACACTACGGCACTACGCTGCCGCCGCGCCGGCAACCTAAACAATACTGTAACAATTCAATAATTTTTGTAAATTTCGTCTTAATAATAGAACGCCGATCGACCTTCGTGAGCAAGATTTGAGCAACCTAGAGACCGATTTGTTTTTAAAGATAAAAATATGTAGTTAAAAAGGGACAGGTCGTTAGAGCGGCATCGATGCGGTCGATCGGTCGCTGGACAAGAAGTGGACGCGTGTGGCGAGGCCACGGGACGGCAGAGTGCGCCGCGCCGGCCGGGCCGCCGTGGCGAGGCCACGGGACGGCAGAGCGCGCCGCGCCGGGAGACGGCACGGCGCCGGCCCGGCGGCGCGGCCACAACCAAACGTAGGGACACTACAAGTACAACTAGAACAAGATGGACGAAAGTATTCGGCAGAGGGCCACAACAACACAACAAACGTATCGACTATAGAACAGATTACATAGTCTTTTTGCGCACACAATGGATGGACACCGATGATTATTTTTAGAAATTTCATTTTGGACGTACTCAGACATGCGTATCGAGTAGAGGTTTCTATAATATGTATACGAGAACCGTACGATAATATTAAAAATATGTCATAAAAAATAACTTCGCACGGCTTTATCGATAATTCCTGTTTCCGACACAATAGTAAAAATCTGCTCACACGGGATATATCATCATTTACGAATCCATAACAACGGCGATAAATTCATTCGCGTAATAAAATACACCGATACTATTACAAAAATACTCGATCAACATTAATTTGACGGCGTGCAATACGAACGGGAGGATGTTCGGTATCGGAGCGGCCGGCGACCTCGCGAGCCGCGGCGGTCGCGCGGACGACAAGCTTACGGGACTGAGAACTTACGGCAACTACAGACTCCTACTCCCTCCTCACACATTAAAATCAGTCAACTTTAATTTAACATCAACCATTCATGGAGGGGCTCCGTCGACCGTAAGTTCAACTTGAGGGTCCGTCCGCGGCGCTATTGCACAGTTTGACGGTTCCGGGACGCGACGCGCCGCGGGACGGACCTCGGCCGTCGACACAGCCCCTCCGCCTAAAGTTATTGGTACGGTTAATATTATAAAACGTATAAATAATTTAGTTTCCTAAGAACGATTTATAAAAAGTTACGTCGTCGTCGACTACTGTTTTACTTAGTAGATTTAGTCGACGCTCCGGGGAATCACTATTCACTTCACGTCTTCCGACAAGTTTATGCCGCAGCGGTCGTCGCGAGCGATCCGGCGACGCGATAAATTCGTTTTTCGCTCGCTATACCCAATCACCAGACAGTCGAACAGAGACAGTATAATGACGGTAGTAATCTACACGCCTCGCAGTTTAGGCCTCGACCCATCCTAGTCTCGTTACTAACAGGCAAAGGTGTATACAGCACTCCAGCATACTCGAATCGCAGCAAAGAATCCCACTGTTATTTTATCCGTCACTATACTGCTTGTACGTGTCGCCGTCGCGTGCATCCGTCAACGTATGTGCGGCGCGGCGACGGGCGGCGGGCGGCGGGCGGCGGCGGGCGGCGCGGCGGGCTGCAGCAGCGCGCGCAGGGCGGCGGCCGCGGCCTTGAGCGCGACCACGAGCCGCTAGAAATCCCGCCCCCGCGTCCGCGTCGGGCCCGCCGCCTTCGGGACGCGCCGCGTGCGCATCTCGCGGTCAACCTGAAAGGGACACTTATGTTTTAAGGCAACACGACTCAAGTGTACGGATTAGTTTCCAGTGGACTTGTAGCGGCGTCCGCTAAACTTTACAATGTACGGCTATTCAAGCAAATTTGTCATGAAGTTTATTTTATCGCACATACATATCGACAGTACTCTGACTCAACCGCGTTATAAACTTTGACGAAATTGGAATAACCATTTTAAGTTCGCGGTCTAGAGTGGTTATTCTAATTTCGTCAAAGTTTATATAGGAGGTTGATTCAGAGTACCATCGATATAGCCTTTAGTTCGAATATCGAATATCATAATAACCAGTCGCATATTAAAACACAGATACAGCTGACTCATTAACTTTGTCATAACTGCGAATGCAAACTTTGACTGGACAGTTGGTAAATCTCCCGTCTGTGAACTCTTTCAGAATGGCTATCGGAAGTCAAAGATCCGCTAGGTTCACTTGTGTCTGTCATTCTCCACCAATCACTGCTGGCTACTGGCCTATGATTGGTGGAAATTGTCAGTTAGACCTTACTCCAAACTAGCTACCCTAGCCCTCATTGGAGGCCTACCGACCTCGAGCTCCTCGAGGCGCTGCGTGAGCGCCAGCTTCTGCTGCACGGCGAGGCGCAGCAGCTGGTTGAGCGTCTTCTTCTCGTCCTCGGCGCCCGCCAGCGCCTGCGTCAGCTCGTCCACCTGCGTCACGTACTCTTCGCAGCGCGCCGCGAACATCGCGCGCAGACCTGTCAACAAACACAATCGTATTACAAGGATTAACAGCTGGAGTGCATTAGTAGTCGATAGACTTGAGGAGACTATCCACGGTTGGTTGAAATGGCCACCGGTCGCAGCCACTAGTGACTAAACCGAAACGTAGCGACCACTTCGTGGCTCAGGCGTGGTTAGTATAACAACAACAATAATCTAATGAAGTCAGAAAGTTGAAAAACTCCCGACATGTTAATTTGTAAGTTCAATGTCTTATAAACGGCTGAACTGATTTTTATGAAACTTAGCTAAGATCCATCTGGATTAAACTAGCTTTCGATTTACAAAAGCGTCCCTTTAAGAGCTACGATACCACAGACAGATACACCTATACACAGATCAAACTTATAACACCCCTCTTTCTGCGTCGGGGGTTAAAAAAGTGATTCAACTCACTGGAGAACGTAGCGGCGTCCTCCTTCAGCAGCCTTAGCTCGTTCCTGAGCTTGAGCATGGTCTCCGTGACGATGGTCTTCTCGGTCTCGTACTTGGACTTGAGGTTGGCGAGCGCCACCTCGGCGGTGTTCTTGTTGGACTTGAGCACGGTGCGCAGCGTGGCGATCTGCTCGCGCTTCGTGGACAGCAGCGACTTGAGCTTGATGACCTGCTCCTGCAGCTCCAGCAGCTCGGCGGCGCGCTCCTCGGACGCCATGCCTGCGAGGGCACGTTACAGAGGTTTATTTGGTGCCATTTACGTGAGGTGCAAACCTTAAACGTTCATAAACCAGAAAGCGTTAATTGGATCCGAACCGAATACACGCTTTCTGGTTTATGACCGTCTTTCTGAAATTCTAAACGGCTTTGTCTTTAAATGCTAGAGTGAGTTATTGATATTCGCTTTATTAGTTGCTTGGTCTCTTTTGAACGACTAAGAATAAGAATAAGCTTTCAATCCCCAGAATAAGTTCTTATCCTACAGATTTTGTATGGGTATCTATGGAATAAGAACTTATCTGAGGATTGAAAAATCGGCCCTAAGACCCATTTTCAGGTTTAAACCTTGGACGGCCGTTTAGTGTATGACTAAACGACCGATCAAAACTTTAACGCTAGTTTAACGGTGTGTGAACACGGGTCTGATAATTATAATGATAAATTAATTTTGTTATTTACTATGAAAAATATACAAGCGTCTACCTAGCACTACTAAGTGCTCTCTATTTTACAAAACATAAGACATCTAAAACTATGTTACTAATGACAAGTTACAGTCGCGTCCCTGGAGAAATACACCGCCAAGGACTAGAAAAATTACAGTTAGGAATCACAAGGAAAGACAGCGTTCCCATTGAAATGGATTACTACTCTCCTACTTGTTAATCTATCGAAAAGGGAATAAAGGTTTCTTACTGTAGTGGGCATCACGGCAGACCTAATCACATTATATACTGCAATAACAACACACACGTCACTAAGCTCGTCCGCAGCGAGTCCCTTACATTACTAAACACGTTAGCGTTCTCAGTCCGCGCCCCGCTCCTGCAGTACGCACTCTGCCCTTGCAGCACAGCGCTCTTCCACACCGAGTGGAGATTCGCATTCTTAGAAGAGTTCTTATGTATCGATAGGGTAGGCTTCCTAATACTAGGTATTCTAGGCTTATTGAAAGTCGAGTTAAGACTGAACTTCTCGAATCCTCGATTAGAACTCCAAGTATCAGCTTTGTCATAATTAAAACTTAATTTGTCTGACTGTTGACCTTTCGAGATGTGCTCGAAATAGTCCGTGATTTCCTTCACCGACCGACCGGCGGACGCGTAGCTTTCGGATTCGTAATCGATTCTAGTCTGCAGCTTGGCGATTAGGTTGTTAAGCTTTCTCTTAGAGTCCGCCATTTTCAACTTGGTGTTGTTAAGGTCCTTCATTTTCTTTATAGGATTGTGGTAGGGACCTTTGAATTTCCAGGACGGGAGGTCGGGTTGGAGGGGGCCTGAGGAATGGGTGAATGTTAATATGGGATCAGAAAACTAGTAGTGACGAATATTAGCGAATATTAGCTCTCCTGTCTTTTCTTTTCTTGTTATATACAATAATAGGCTACCACTTACCAGGCGCGCGGTGGTGATCCCTGCAGGAGTCGAGCGCGTCTCCTAAAATAATGACGTTGCCCAGTGCTTCTAAAATGTTGGATATCCAAACAGAATGAAAGCCGATGCGACGCGCTAAAGCGCCATCCGAATGGAACGACCGTGAATGTCACAGTTCAACGAACTGGCAGCTATTTTGTTATCAGTGGCACGCTCGTAAATAATAGCCATACATTTGAATGCAGTCCATTTTTCGTTGAAAAATGGCTCGCTTTTGAATGATCAGCTTCAATCGACGAGATGCGGGGTAGTTACCGGGCGCGCGGGGGTGGTGCCGGCGCGAGTCGAGCGCGGCGTCGAGCGCGGCGCGCAGGTGCGTGAGCTGGTCCAGCAGCGTGTCGGCGGCGCGCAGCCAGCGCGTCCTGCCGAGGCGCGGGGTAGTTACCGGGCGCGCGGGGGTGGTGCCGGCGCGAGTCGAGCGCGGCGTCGAGCGCGGCGCGCAGGTGCGTGAGCTGGTCCAGCAGCGTGTCGGCGGCGCGCAGCCAGCGCGTCCTGCCGAGGCGCGGGGTAGTTACCGGGCGCGCGGGGGTGGTGCCGGCGCGAGTCGAGCGCGGCGTCGAGCGCGGCGCGCAGGTGCGTGAGCTGGTCCAGCAGCGTGTCGGCGGCGCGCAGCCAGCGCGTCCTGCCGAGGCGCGGGGTAGTTACCGGGCGCGCGGGGGTGGTGCCGGCGCGAGTCGAGCGCGGCGTCGAGCGCGGCGCGCAGGTGCGTGAGCTGGTCCAGCAGCGTGTCGGCGGCGCGCAGCCAGCGCGTCCTGCCGAGGCGCGGGGTAGTTACCGGGCGCGCGGGGGTGGTGCCGGCGCGAGTCGAGCGCGGCGTCGAGCGCGGCGCGCAGGTGCGTGAGCTGGTCCAGCAGCGTGTCGGCGGCGCGCAGCCAGCGCGTCCTGCCGAGGCGCGGGGTAGTTACCGGGCGCGCGGGGGTGGTGCCGGCGCGAGTCGAGCGCGGCGTCGAGCGCGGCGCGCAGGTGCGTGAGCTGGTCCAGCAGCGTGTCGGCGGCGCGCAGCCAGCGCGTCCTGCCGAGGCGCGGGGTAGTTACCGGGCGCGCGGGGGTGGTGCCGGCGCGAGTCGAGCGCGGCGTCGAGCGCGGCGCGCAGGTGCGTGAGCTGGTCCAGCAGCGTGTCGGCGGCGCGCAGCCAGCGCGTCCTGCCGAGGCGCGGGGTAGTTACCGGGCGCGCGGGGGTGGTGCCGGCGCGAGTCGAGCGCGGCGTCGAGCGCGGCGCGCAGGTGCGTGAGCTGGTCCAGCAGCGTGTCGGCGGCGCGCAGCCAGCGCGTCCTGCCGAGGCGCGGGGTAGTTACCGGGCGCGCGGGGGTGGTGCCGGCGCGAGTCGAGCGCGGCGTCGAGCGCGGCGCGCAGGTGCGTGAGCTGGTCCAGCAGCGTGTCGGCGGCGCGCAGCCAGCGCGTCCTGCCGAGGCGCGGGGTAGTTACCGGGCGCGCGGGGGTGGTGCCGGCGCGAGTCGAGCGCGGCGTCGAGCGCGGCGCGCAGGTGCGTGAGCTGGTCCAGCAGCGTGTCGGCGGCGCGCAGCCAGCGCGTCCTGCCGAGGCGCGGGGTAGTTACCGGGCGCGCGGGGGTGGTGCCGGCGCGAGTCGAGCGCGGCGTCGAGCGCGGCGCGCAGGTGCGTGAGCTGGTCCAGCAGCGTGTCGGCGGCGCGCGCCACGGCGCCGGCCGCGCGGAGCCCCTCCAGCTCGCCCGCCGCCAGCGCCAAGGCTTCCTCTTCAACGTCCACGGAGCGCCCGTCCGCACCACGCGCTGGGGAAACAATAACTCATTGTAAAATATTCCATACACCATTCGTTTCTTTTTTGTCAACATGCAAACTGGGTACTACATAATATAGCAGCCGTCGGCTAGTTACTGCAGGGTGGACCTACCGTCGGAGCCGGCGGCGTGCTCCAGCAGCAGCCGCTCGGGCTGCGTGCCGTTGACGGCGCACACGTGATGGTACATCTGCGCCAGCGCCTCCGCCGCCGACGATAGCGCCGGCGCCGCCGACGACAGCGCGCGGCCCGCGCCTGAAACACAGCAATACTCAATCAGAACGGATATTCGCTTTACTGCTGTTAATGTTATACCAATGAACAAGAAATGCGACGTAATACTGCGAAAAAAAAATAAACATCGCAGTTATCGTCTCTCCAACCCTCAGGGATTTCTGTACGTATTTTTCATTTACCGGTGGCTGGTGACCTTACATTAATCGACATACAGTGTTACAGGGAGCTGACATACAGGAGGTTACAAGAGTTATTAGCTGTTGCAAATCATAATATGGGGCATAGGCGACGGAAAGAGTCGATCGAATTATGAAACTGGCTCCGTAACAAAAGACTACAGTTAAATAACCACTAGGCCATCCGGTCGTCAACAACTAGTACATATTGACTAGAGCGTGGCTCTACCACTACGCCTGCAGCTCGGCCAGCGCCGCCGCCAGCGCGCCCAGCTCGCCACCCGACACGCGCCACACGTCACCATACCTCCGGCCAGCGCCCGCAGCAGCTCGCAGTCGGCCTGCAGCGCGGCGGCGCGCACCTCGGCCTCGGCCACGCGGTCGCTGAGGTCAGCCAGCGCGGCGCGGGCCAGCGCGGCGGGCGAGGCGTCGGCGGGCGCGGCGCCGGCCTGCAGCTCGCCCAGCGCCGCCGCCAGCGCGCCCAGCTCGCCGCCCGACACGCGCCACCACGTCAGCCACGCCGCCGCGCGGGACGGCACGCCGCCTTCCGCTTTCTCGTCCTGCAAGCAAACATATTCAGCTAATGCCGTCTAAGTCGATCCTAAAGGTACTGAGAGGCTCAAACATTCGAAATCTGAAATTCGAAGGTCACATCCGACCGTCCCGTTCACGCCAACATAGGTCACACGAAAGCGAGCGGGACGATCGTATACGAACTTCGCAGTAGGAGCTCTGTTTGTGCCCTCTTTAGCCAGCCTAAAAAATATATCATACTTTCACAAAACTCATACCTGTTTCCCATAAGCCCCCAAATAAAGGTGCAATAGAAGAATTTTAAAGTTTTTTTTTTAAGATCAGCGCTAGGCTTCGTCAATAGAATTGATGACAAAAATGAGTGATAGAAATAACATAAAAAATGGTATCCGCAATATGGTTCGTCAATAATTAATACTAACTATAAATCCCCTCCCTGTATCGTGCCCGGCTCAAAGGTCCCCATTATACTGGCTGCATTGCCTCGCTGGACTAAAACTTTTAAAGTTAATGGGAAAAATCGACTTTCTGTTTTGTTTCCCAGACTGGCGCGATCAGCGGTGGCGGCTTACCGCTAAGTACCGCGTTCTGGCTGCGTCGAAGCCGCGTCAGTATGAATCATGCCGAGGACTACCGTCGTATACATCGCTACCGCTGATCGAGCTAGTCTAGGAAATTTTACACCTGCTTCCTATAATATGCCTCAATGTGGTAACTAGGGAGGGCTTTTCATCGATACGTTTTACCAACTCAAAAAGAGTAGATAGTGTAGTAGACTACTTACCAGCGGCGCGGGCGCACAGTCGCTGTGCAGGGCGGTGAGGGCGGTGACGCGGGAAGCGGCGCGCTGCAAGCCGGTCCGCAGCACGGCCGCGCATGCGCTCTCGGTTTCTGCTGTCACTTGAGCCGCGCGCACCGACGCTGTCAGTTGGCTCTGGAGATGAAATGTTACAAACCAAATCAAACTATACTCAGAGGCAAAACGAATCGCCCACCATTTTTTCCTTGATTAATGTAAAAACTGTTGTTTAAATAAACAATACTTTTGCAATAAATAGTAAAAATAGGGTAGGCGATTAATTTTGCTTCCGAGTATTTGACATATTAACTACGGAATATTAACCGCGATTACTTTACTAGGTTTATATGAGCTCCCGATATTTCGACACAGTTACATGCATCATGAATATCATGATCACGGGCAAACTGACGAAACACGCGTGGATGCGGTCAATATCTCGCAATTAATGTGTGTAATGTAATTAACCGCGATTTATTTAAAATAGTTAATCATTCGATTTGGTCAATCTAAGACTCGTATCGCTCAAGGCGTCCTTTTCCTTCTGATTCAGGCGAAAGAGAATTCCGCTAGAGTCATTCAGCGTAAGCTCAGAATACAGAACAAACCAGACCCTGCGTTCAGACATAACCGCACGCCGCGCACTGTGCACATTTTTTATTGATTCCGCTACCCGTTTCCACTTGAAATATAATGACATTCTGTTTTATATAAACTCCACGGCATTACTGCATGTAAGAACGACACGAGAAGGGATTAACTAGTAGTGTCATTCGTATAACACGTCACGATACGCTGCGTGCACGGAGATGACTTTGCGATAAGAGTAGTTTTAATTGTCTTAGTTTCAGGCTCTGGTTTGTCCTGTCTTCTGAGCTAGTAAGCGTGTTGTCTAGCTGGGCTTAGGTGTACAAGCTGGTCCCTATCTCACCAACTCTACAAATGTCAGTTTTCAATGACTACATTTCTTGGTCATTATGAAGCACGCTAAAATAAAAGCTCTTCAAGTCAGCAATTGACACCGAATTGTCATTCTAGACTGATAATTGTAAAGTTGGTGTAATAGGGGCTGGGGCGGCTCACGTTCTCGCTGTGCGCCTGCTCGAGCTGCTTCTCGAGGCGCGCCACCTCGTGCAGGTGCACCTCGGAGAACAGGTCGGCGTGGTGCTCGCCCATGGCGGCCGCCAGCTCCGAGCTGGACGCGCCCGGGGAGCCCCCCTCCGAGCCGCCGTCCTCCGGCATGCCTGCGCCGCGCACGCTCACGTTACCCAGGGATCCTCACACATTACTACTTCTGCACTCACAACACTCGAATTTCACAACTACTTAGTTTACAAAAGCTGGAAAATTTCACAGTCAAATATTTCAAAAACGGATGCACCAACTTTAAGGGCATTTAACTTAAAACCATCACGATTAAAACAGCTTTCTGTTTAGAACAAAACGCAATCAAATTAGTCTATCCGTTGGCGATCTCCCCAACATGTTACCACAGACAGACGAATAGATACAGAGATACTCATGTCAAACTTACAACACTGTTTTCTGTTGCGAGTTAAAAGGGGAATAGGTGAAACATACATACGCAGTTGACCGCTGCAATCAAAACAGATTGTTGGCTGTCGAAACAAACGCTTTAAAGTGCCCAGAATTAGAGGTCTGCGAAACATTTGTCTATAAAATTTTACTACTAAAAATGCGGACTTATTACTTGGTGGTATCCCTGTTGCTGTTAGGGGCAGATGACTTTTACAGCTTCAAAGGCCAAGGAGACTGCGTTACGTTGGCTGCGTTGACCAAAAGGCGAAACGGTTGTTCGTAGTGATTCGACATAGAATATACTACAACTATAACTCTGGTTAAGTGTCCCATTGCTGGGAAACGGCCTTCTAATCCCATGTCTTTTGGTTGGCCCGATTTTGAACTCAGGGTGAAACAATAGTGAGTGATCGCTACGGGTGATGGCACTGACCGCGTATGGAGTAGGCGAGGTTGGTGATGTTGTAGGCGGCCTCGCGGCTGAGGTGCGCGTCGAGCTCCTTCTTGGCGGCGAACTTGGCCTCGCGCTCGGCCTGCAGCGCCTCCAGCGCCTCGCCCAGCTGCCGCTCGGCGATGCGGCGCAGCGCGGCCGTCTCGTCCGCCGCCGCGCGCAGGTTCTCCGCCTCCTCGCGGAGCTGGCGCACCTCATGCTTGAGACCTTCGAACTCGACCTGGAAGGAAATTATTACATTCGAATTACACAACTCTTTGGATTACTTGAACAGCAAAAACTAAACCACTTTATCAACGAAAGTGGTCTTAATAATAGGTAACTCTTGAACATGCTATGCGTTACTTAGCTTGGCCAGCCACACAATGAAGAAGAGTACCGGCCGTCACAGGTTTAATAAATAGGATAGTAAGTATGTAGCATTATAGTGAGTGAGAGCTCTCCACTTTCTGCCAACAGACTGCTATGCAGTTTGGCGGAAATTTATATCTAAGTAAGTAAGTAAACGCTTTATTGTATAGAAAGTACAGAAATAAATACAAGTTATAAACATTAGACATAACGAAAACGGGATATTGACCGCGATTACCTTATAGGTTTGATGAGCTCCCGATATTATGTCTAATGCAATTAACCGCGAATCATTTAAAACTGTTAAGTTATAAACAGTTAGCAGTTAGTTAAGTTTTTTGCGCTTTTATTTTCTTAATTTGAGAGTCTCTGTTTCCGCTCCCGCAACTCGTCGTGTCATGTTAGAGCACTTTCTACAGCTACAACATTACCTGTGAAGACCGTAGCGCAGAGACTTGCTTTTGCAGCGATATATTTTCGTCCTCCAAGTCTCCGATATCAAGTAGCAGCCTCTGCTCCCGCTGGCGCGCCTCCCGCAGCTCGGCGCGCAGAGCCACGCGGTCGGCCTCGCGCGACGCCTTATCTACGCCAAGTTCGGAGCTCTCTGTCAGGAGGCGGTCTCGCTCGTTCACCACGCGATCCAGTTCGTGTCGGAGCTGGAGACAATAAGGTACGGTAAGTATGGATATAATAGGATTGTATAGATCAAGGAAGATTAGCATATCATTGATTGCTGGGGTAAGTATGGTTATTTTACGGAACGGTCAAATAACACATGGATTCCATTGATGGTCAAAAATAAAGAAGGTTCTTGGTTTTTAACCGACTTCAAAAAAAGAAGGAGGTTCTACGTTCCACTGTATGTATGTACATCGATTACTCCGTCAATTGTAGGCCGATTTTCAAATACATTTTTTTATTTGAAAGGGTATACTCCTGAGGTGGTCCCATTGTCACCAAGTCATGGTCTGATGATGGGATCCCAGGGAAATCGAGGGCAACCCTCAAATTTTACAGGCACGTATTATGTGTTTCATATATTTGTAAAGAAATGGTTATAACATTTCTTTATTTTGAATTCGGCCGTGCCTCGCTCTGTCGGTAAAACAGACGACCCCGTCGGTATAGCAGGACTGTCATGTCAATGTCATGCGGAATAGTTTTTAGAGGTTATAAAACGATTGTAAGAAGATGATATGGCGTATATGACCAAATCTTATTTAATTTGTTTAGATTAGTAAAAAGAGATCTTTAAAGGAATTGACACTGTGAATAATAAACGTTAAATGTCGTTTCTTTGTTTACAGGTGAGTTTTCTTAAGTTCAGAGTGTAATAGGTACCTACTTAATGTGTAAAGTTTCATCTTAGAATATAATTCATTCAAATAAAACTTTGTTTACAGAGCAACACATCGTTTATTTCCTTGTCAAGCAAATGAGAAAAATACCATTATAAAACGACATTTTGTTTATTGATGTCAGTCAAAAATGGAGAAGTTGCGTTTCGAGTTTACGGTGTTGCCGGGAAATGATGGGAAGTCTAATATACTGGCCATAACCTCAATAACAACGAGCGATGAGAAGGTGTATGCTATACCAGAAACACTACAGTCTGCTGGTCACCACAAAGAGATAATAAAAACATCAGCTTACAATAAAGTTAAAAACAGTTTAACAAAAAGATATCAAACTCGAAGGGTTTGGATTACACTGACAGAAGAATTGAAAAAAATCTATGTGGATGAAGATGGTAATTTGCAATTTGGGGATCAGTATTTAGAAGAAATGAACCCAGAACAACCTACTGCTGTGAGTGCAAAAGGAATGGATTCAATGGAAAAGTTGTTTGAGAAATTATTGGAAAACACACAGGAACCGAAACAGCAAAACTTGAAATATATTGCAGAAAAATTTGTAATTGAAAAGTTTACAAGTAAGAACCAAAACGCAAAACAATGGATTGATATTTTTGAAAAGGAGTGTGTCCGCTTTGATGTTACAACAGATGAGAAAAAAATTGAGTTACTTCGACTGTTTATGGACAAGAGTTGTGTAGATTGGTACAGTTCCATGATTATTAAATTGACTATTAACTCGGAGTGGTCAATATGGAAGAACAAATTTTGTGACTCATTTGCGAACAAAGGATGGAACCCAGTAACATGCACTGTTGTTTAAATATAAAGATGGTTTACTGTTGGATTATGCCATACGAAAAGAAAAACTGCTGTTGGATATGAGAAGATCGATCGATACAGGTACTTTGGTAGATCTCATTGCGGCTGGTTTGCCAGAATTCATTCTAAATAGAATTGATCGAGAAGCACTCAAAGATACAGTGGATTTGTTTAACTAGGTAAGCAAGTATGAACATATGGTCAATAAGAAAAATCTGCTATTTAAAAAGAAATTTGGAGATACAAATTTGATAAGGACAAATGATAAAAATGAAGAAAAAAGTCCATGTAAAATTTGTGAGAGATTAAATAAATTCGGTCGTTATCACCCAGAAGGTACATGCTGGTATAGAACAAAAGAAGGGGATAAGACAAAGAAAAATTACATCAAACATGTGAACAACTCGGTGATCGAAACAGAATTGAATGATTCTGATCAAAAAAACGAGCAGTCACACCATTAATTAATGTCAAACTACTGGTAAATGATATATTACAAATAAATGGAGTTTATGATTCAGGCTCCAATGTTTCCCTGATTAATTCAAAATTATTGAAAATAAAAGGAAAAGGAAACAATTTGAATGAAGCAGACTTAGTAACAATTAATGGTGTTAAGAAGACTAGTGGTTTGACTAATTTGAAAATAAAAATTTTGGACTTGGAGGAACATGTGGATGTGTATATTATAGAGGAACAAAACTTTAAGTATGAATTTTTAATAGGACTTGACTTAATACAAACATTCAGGTTAATACAGAATGAAAACTTGAAAATAACCCAGAAACTATATATAAAATATGAGAAAACAAACAAAATGGAAAAAATTGGTGTCGAAGATAGGACGGAGTCTAAAAGAGAAATTATTGATGAACACAATAATAAAACTCCGGATGACTACACAATTAATTTCAACGAACATGTAAAAGAAAACGAGTTTGAAATGAATATAGATCATTTAGATGAAGGCCAAAAATCTGAAATTAACAATTTAGTAGGCACATACGAATCAGTTTTTGCGAAAAACAAATACGATGTAGGCACTGTTAACGGATATGAAGCAAGAATAGACCTGTTAGTAGATAAGTACTGCAGTAAGAGACCTTACAGATGCACTTTAGAGGATAAAAAAGAGATAGAAGAGCAAATTGGAAAATTATTGGATAATAAGCTAATAGAGGAATCATACAGTCCATTTGCTGCACCGGTTACTCTAGCATTTAAAAAAGAAGAAAACAGAAAAACCAGATTATGTATAGACTTCAGAGACTTAAATAAAATAATAATACCTCAAGCTCAACCGTTTCCCTTAATTGAAGACTTAATGATGAAGACCAGAAATTGTAATTATTTTACAACATTAGACATCAACTCTGCATTTTGGTCCATACCTCTGCGAATCGAAGATAGAAAAAAAACTGGATTTGTAACACAGGAGGGACATTTCCAGTGGACTTGTCTACCTTTTGGACTTAAGACTTCGCCTGCAATCTTCCAAAGAATTTTAAGTAATATACTCAGAAAATACAAGCTTACTGATTTCGCCGTCAACTACATAGATGACATTCTCATATTTTCAAAAACTTTTTCTGAACATATGAATCATCTCACGCAACTACTTGAAGCCATCAAGACTGAAGGTTTCAGATTGAAATTTACGAAATGTTCATTTGCCTCAGACTCCGTAAAATATCTAGGTCATATCATACAGAATAATTCAGTCAGACCAATAAAGGACAACTTGATATCAATAAAGAATTTTCCAGTACCAAAAACGCAAAAGAATATAAGGCAATTCTTAGGGAAAATAAATTTTTATCACGAATATATACCCAAGAGTGCGATAATACTAGACCCATTGCATAACTTACTGCGAAAAAATCAAGAATTCATTTGGTCAGAAGAATGTCAAAAAGCATTCGACACCGTAAAGAACCTACTATGTACTCAACCAATACTGGAGATATTTGACCAAGAATTAGCAATTAATATTTACACTGATGCTTCATTGGAAGGTGTCGGAGCAATCTTAAAACAAGTACAGCCTGATGGAAAGGAAAAACCGGTAGCGTACTTTTCAAAAAAACTTAATGAAGCACAAAAGAAAAAAAAGGCAATATATTTGGAATGCCTAGCTATTAAAGAAGCGGTCAAGTACTGGCAATACTGGTTAATAGGAAAATCATTCACGGTTTATTCAGACCATAAACCGCTAGAAAACATGAATTTAAAATCAAGAACGGACGAAGAACTAGGTGATTTGACATACTATCTATCACAATATGAGTTTAAAATAAAATATGCACCAGGAAGACAAAATGTAGAAGCAGACTGCCTTAGCAGAAATCCCGTATTAGAACCAAATGAAAACACAGATGAGCAACTCAAAGTTGTGAACTTTATAAAACTGGACGATATTCTAACGGATCAGTATAAAAATGAAGAGATAAAAAAAAACAAAAGCAAGTTAATAGAAAAAGACAAGATCTACTTCAAAAAGGGTAAGAAAAAAGATAGAATAGTTATATCAGAAGAATTTAGCATAAAACTGTTAAAAACCATACATAAAGACCTAGGTCATATCGGAATTGGACAGATGCAGAAGACAATGAGCCCGCTCTTTACAACCAAAAATTTGGCAAAAAACATAAGAACAGTTTGCAGGTCCTGTGAAATATGCATTAAGAATAAATCAAGGGGACAAGAAAAATTTGGTTTTATGTCACATCTAGGTCCGGCCACGAAGCCATTTGAAATGATGTCTATAGACACAATTGGAGGTTTCGGAGGTTCACGATCTACGAAGAAATATCTACATCTCATGGTAGATCACTTTACTCGGTATGCATTCATCTTAACATCGAAAACTCAGAGTGCCAATGATTTCGTAAAACTGGTTATAGGCATAGAAGACATAGAGGACATTGGTATGATTCTAACTGACCAATACCCAGGAATAAATTCAAAAGAATTTAAAACATTCTTAAAGAACAAACAGATACCCATGGTCTTTACAGCAGTGAATGCTCCATTCTCAAATGGAATAAATGAAAGGTTGAACCAAACATTAGTCAATAAAATTAGATGCAGAATAAATGAAAAAGTAAACAAAAAATCTTGGACAACCATAGCTCATGAATGTGTTAAGAAATATAATGAAACTTGTCACTCAGTTACCGGGTTTACACCTACCTATCTCTTACATGGTACAGATGTCACAATTTTACCAACGGAATTAAGACTAAAGAAGTCACACAATGATTGGATTAGAGATAGGGAAATTGCCCTTGAAAATACCATAAAATCTCATAATTACAACAAAACAATGTTTGATAAAAACCGGAAAAACTATGAATTTAATGTGGGAGACATGGTATATGTAGAAAACGGCAATAAGTTAAACATGAAGAAATTGGACGAATTAAGAATTGGACCATATAGGATAGTAGACAAAATTTCTAATACAATATACAAGGTAGATACAGGCCACAAAAAAATGGAATCGAATCTTTTCCATATCACAAAATTGATACCAGTCTCTACAATAGAATAACAAGAAGACGAAAAATAAAGTTGTGGTACTTACTCACGGAAATTTTCATGAAAGTTGAATTTTTTTTTCTTTGCGGGGGAGATGTAAAGAAATGGTTATAACATTTCTTTATTTTGAATTCGGCCGTGCCTCGCTCTGTCGGTAAAACAGACGACCCCGTCGGTATAGCAGGACTGTCATGTCAATGTCATGCGGAATAGTTTTTAGAGGTTATAAAACGATTGTAAGAAGATGATATGGCGTATATGACCAAATCTTATTTAATTTGTTTAGATTAGTAAAAAGAGATCTTTAAAGGAATTGACACTGTGAATAATAAACGTTAAATGTCGTTTCTTTGTTTACAGGTGAGTTTTCTTAAGTTCAGAGTGTAATAGGTACCTACTTAATGTGTAAAGTTTCATCTTAGAATATAATTCATTCAAATAAAACTTTGTTTACAGAGCAACACATCGTTTATTTCCTTGTCAAGCAAATGAGAAAAATACCATTATATATTTTCTAAGGTTATTCAAGTATTTGCGTCTGGTAGTCATCATCTCATGATGATGAGCTGATGATGGAAGGTACAACTCCTTAGCGGTTAGGAGTTGGAGGATAATTCTGAAAATGTTAAATCAACGTAAAATTGTTAAATAAAAATCTTTTAACAAAAGAGTAAAACCGCCTTCAAAAAAAAACCTTAGAAAAAAAACGTAAAATAATCCTCTAAAAAAAAAAACATTAGAAAAAAAACGTAATATAATCCTCTAAAATAATGATAAATAAATAAAATAAAATGCGTTTATTTCGGACAACCTCCTCCTTTTTTTGAAGTCTGTTAAAAAACACTACAAATAAAAAATATATCTCCAATAGGGCTCGTCATAGCATAATTAATTACGTTAGGAACAAAATCAATAGTATAATATAAAACAATGTTACCTCTTATTTAACCGTCTGACCTAAACCAAACCAAAGAAGCCAAAATTGGGCACTAACTCAACGAAAAAACGGAAAAGAGTCATTTAATAGGTTTGCGTGACGTCAAAGGGGAGTGGAAACCACTAGTCTAAATAAACAGAAACATCATAGATTGAACTCTGATATATACTTAGATCGACATATCCAATTCATAGGCCAGTATTCGTTGTTTCAACAACTAATAGTTATTATGAATACTTCATCAAGTAGCAATAATGAAAATATTGATAACAACACTTCAGCCTACAGATGTTTTTAAAATGAAACCAGTCTTAGAACTTGCGCATTTTTCGGTTTATTACAGTGTCCACAAATATTCGTAAATAACCCACTAGTGTCATATTTTTAGCATAATTAGAGTAAATATAATAAAAAATCAGGTTAGAACATTCTAGACTTCCGTAGCTCGGAGCGCGCTAATGAAGTCCCCGCTAACAGGTCATCGTCCACCAATCAGCACGCCTCGCTTTTTACACTAGACATTAACTTACACGCAACTGAATAAATTACTAGATATTTACAAGTTCTAGAATGGCAGTGGTAAAGGTTCTATGTGATAACCTAACCAACCTAGAAAAGTTGAAAATCCAAGACATTTTTATTTCAAAATTCAATATCTCAAAACAGGCTCAAAACTAGCTTTCGATTAAAAAAAGCCGTGTCCAAATTCCTCCATCGGTTTAGGAGCTACGATGCCACATACCAATACACAGATACACAGGCCAAACTTATAACACCCCCCTTTTTGCGTCGGGGGTTAAAAAGAGAATTACATCAACAGAGCGTCAGCTCTGCGCTGGACTAGTTCCTATTTATTTAGCGTAAGTATCAACGTACGCTAAATAAAAAAGAACTAGGCCTTTTAAAGCAAGATACGAGTATGTGTATCTAAACGGCACCTTTCGGCAATATATGTCACAATGCAATATGAGGCAATGCTTGATCAGGATGTTTTGAGCAGGACATGCGCCGTCGCTTAGGTCGTTTAAACATAAACTCAAATGCTGGCTCGCCGAGCGCACGTTCTACACATTTAAAGAGTTCCTAGAATATACACCATAGCACAGTCAATGTGCAGGTTAATTCAATGTTACCTGATTTAATTTTTAATGAATTGTACTGTAATTAGACTATGTTTAAATTTCATATTATTCTTGACACGACTAGCAACAATAGCAAATTAATTTTACATTGATGTAAGATACTCTAAGTATTTTAATAGAAAATAGTACACTTATTTTATTTTAGTTACCTACTCTGTATATTTATCTAGTGATATAATGTATAAAAACTATGAGATCCGACATGTAATATGAATTATTATGAATAAATAACTATGATAATGAACTATGTCATGAAATTTATGACCCATACAAAAAAAATATTCTCATTTTGCTGGTCAGTTTTACGCATCAGCAGTAGAAAACGCTTATAATCCTTTCACACATGCAACCTCTTAAATAAGTAACGCGTAGGTCAACGTCTAGACTCTAGACTGTATGTTATAATGGAATTAATTTCACCCCGACGTATTGTTGCTAAGTCATGCCGCGACCTGGGCGTGTCGCGGCCAATCCGTGGAATTAGTGGGTCGAGGTGTGCCTGCCCGTAATTTTTTTTTTACGACGAGGAAGGCAAACAAACAAGTTGGGCACCTAATGGTAAGTGATCACCACTGCCCATAGACACCCGCAACCCCGCAAATTAGCTCGATTTCCCTCTGTATGAACAATGCCAAATAAAGTACCTGCATATATGTATACGTCAAAATTAAAACTACGGGTGGTATAGATTTTTATCCAGTCACCATCTCTAGCCTGTCTGGGATAAAACGTAGCCTAAGTGGTCAGAATACAGAACAAACCAGCCATAACCGCACACTGCGCACAGTGTGTCCATTTTTAGGGTTCCGTACCTCAAAAGGAAAAAACGGAACCCTTATAGGATCACTTTGTTGTCCGTCTGTCTGTCTGTCAAGACCCTTTTTCTCTGGAACGCGGAGAGGTAGCATGCTGAAATTAATATCAAATACTCAAGCCTGCGGTCCCTTGAAGCTGTGAAAAAATCAAACTTCTAAGTCAACGCAATCAAAAGATACAGTCATTAAAAATGCTATTTCCATACAACCAGTTGTCCTAGAAACTTGAAATTTGGTATGAAGGTAGCTCTTAGAGCACAACCACTCAAAAAGTCTCAAAATCTTACATTTTTATGTCTGTCTGTAGATTTCGCAGACCAATATAAGTTGACCCCACACTGCGTACATTTTGCTTAGGAGCGGGGCTCTGATAAAACTGGACTTTTAAAACACTAAGGAAAAGCGTTAAAATCTTTCTACGGAACCCTCGTGTGCGAGTCCGACTCGCACTTGTCCGGTTTTTTAGTTGATTTCGCTACCCGTTTACACTTAAAATATAATCTTAGTCGTAACCTAACAAGCCCAACAGCATTTCTGCATGTAAGAACGACACGAGAAGGGATTAATTAGTGTTGTCATTCTTACAACACGTCACGATACACTGAGTACACGGAGAAGACTATGCGATGTTCTGAGTTATAATTATAAGCTATATTATGTGAAGTTTCATCAAAATTCGTTCAATAGCTACTGAGTGAAAGAGTAACATACATCCATCTTCACAAACTGTGAAAGTGCGTGCCCTTTGTACTAGTTACGCACAGTTGTAGGTGTAAAATGTTTAGACACGCTCGGTTCCCATACTAATCAATAAACTCTTTGCTTCTATCTCGATTTAGTTATGTGGTCAATATAAATTAGTATATGATCAACTTGACTCCGAGAACTTACAAATTGGCGCCTGGTTTGAGGATTCATTGTTGATGTAATAGCTGAACTTATTTTGTTGAAATTATGCACTTTACTTTGCTCGGTGCTGGGCAGCTAACGGAAAATAACAAGAAAATGCAGTGTCTACCCGCAGATATTTTGTTGTATTACCTAACGTTCGAAAACCTTTTCCCGACACTCTCTACTGCTTCACGACAATTTCAAATCATATTTTGGTATAAATCAGATTATGGCATACAGAAGAACAACAAAGGTTAAGCACAGACATATAGGATTAAAGAGGAACTAGTTTTTTTTTCCGCAAAAAGACATGATTTTTCTCAAACTAAGGAATTGGAAAATCTTATTTAAAACAATAAAGAAAAAAACAGGCTAAAAGAAGCTTGATTATTTTTTTAAAACATCAAAATTTTCATATTTTTAATTACGCATTACCTATTAAAACAGTTAAAAATCTCACGTCCTCCGTATCAGCACGCGTGTCCAACGGAGTTAGTCACAGCGGTGATAACAGAAATGACCTACCGCATGCCTGTTGCCTGTTCGCTGCACGTTATTGCATAGCAAGGTTTATAGGCATAAACTTTGTGATGTATAAATTTTTACTCTTGCTAACAGTGATAATAGAGTTTTACTGATTTTTCATGCCCAATAAAAATTAAACAGAAGACAGAGGACTAAATCTGAACGGCTTGCGCGTATGCTATATTCTCACTTGTCGCTTTGTTCGTCTCTATCCTAATAAACTACTAAGAAACGGATGCACAAAAAAGCGAGTCACGGTTTCTAGTGCTACATATATCCAGGAAGACCAAACAATCAAACAAAGCTGGAAGGATAGGCTTCAATTCCTTATTTGTCTACTTGCCTCTTTCACCTCGTATGTACTTACTTTTACTCCATGTCTTTAATCATAATCAACCACCAGTTTTTACTGTCTGTCCTAATAGGATGACATTAAGCAAGCACGAAAGGTCATCTCATCCAAAATAATTCATGAGATACATAAAACTTAATGAGCAATAACGGGCGCCGGTCTTAAATTAAACGAGCGTCATCCTAAGCTTCTTTATTGTTAGCCTTTCCTGCGAAACGCATATGGACGCCGCTGTGGCGGAAACTTGGCTAAAATAGAAAATGGATGGCATGGCGGACTCAGTCACGGGCGAGTTTGTCAGCCTCCCTTTGACGTAGAAGTTCGAGATTTGGTCTTTACTAAATCTCAAACTACGTCAAGTCAGTATATAAGCCATGTGACCAATTTAAGCATTAAAATCTAAGAAGGTGGATATTTTATGACAATCATTATTATTATGGCATATTAACTACAAGCACTATAGCCACTTAGTTTTATGTTTATTTAGTGACTGATACTTTAACAAAGTTCAAAGTGAAAATCTACTAGCAAGACTCCACGAACAGAGCAGATAAAGTTAAATATCCGGAGCGCTAACTCAGCCAAAATTGAATCTCACAAAACTCGACGTAAAGTTGGTTTTCGACATGGCGTCAAACTTAAGCAAGGCAGAGGGCGTTTAACGTTTATAGGTCCCGCGTGTAAACCTACAAACGGCGTTCACCCTAAACGTGCTGGCAGCCCGCCAGCCGCGAACGTGTCAACAATGATCCATTATGTGAGTAAACACCGCGTGAAATACGACACAACTTTGACAGGCGTCTCCTTGCGAACTTGAAGCAAACGTACGCTAAATGTACAAAAGAAAGGCTGGGTAAGAAGGATTTTATTGGAGAAGTTCGTAATGATGGGTAAGTAAAGAATGGATGAGTTGGAAATTATGCTTTGGTTATGTGGCCTTAGCGAAATTAATCGCTTTCGACTCTACTATTATCATCTTTTTTACTGGAGACTTGTCCATAGCGTTATAAGATGTTGATAAAGCATACGAAATTAAACTGCCCGGACTAATATTCCCAGAGGGTAAGTGTTGAGTTTCTGTTGGTGTGTGAGGTCCCAAGACCTCGTGGAAAGTTTATAAAAGCGAAAGGATGTTATCTGTTTTACTGCCTGGCAGGGTTTTCCACGCGTATGTTATAATTATAATAGTAAGGCCAGTGTAATTAGCTACCATCGGACGAGCTTCATGCTTGTTTTCCACGGACATAGTAAAAAATACTAAAAGAAAAAGCAATTATTCAATAGCACCAGTTGGCACTGGTTCAGACAAAGTGAAAAGTTACAGACTCGGCTTTTACAATAAATAGCTAGACTTGAATTTAGGTACATAATACATGACTCTCTAGTGTTCCTATCAAAGCATCGCATTTATCCGTGTTTGCTTTTATAAACAAGGAGCAAAAGACTTCAAAATGTTTTATCATAAATATTAACATTCATATCCAACAGGTCAATCCTGCCGTAACTCTCAGGTTTATCTCAGACGCTTATTTTTAAACTCTACTTTCAAAGGTACACTTAGAGTAGGGAAGTGACGACAAAAGTCTTTGGCTCATATCCTGGCATCCTTTAATGTTTCCCGAGTCTGAGAAAACCAGTAGTTAACCAGTAACCAGTAGTAACCAGTAGTTTTTCTTGTATCACAAAAATGGTAAGTAGTCTTTGAATTTCACAAAAGAGACGAAAATAATGTTAAAACAATAAAGCCATACCTCGCCGTTGTCACCCATTTTCGCACAAAAATCAGTGTGGCATTCCGTTGGTACACAAACTTAAAACACAATCCCAACACACTTGGCACACCACACGCACGACATTATTCAAAAGCTAGCACTGCACAACCGTGCATTGCTTGAGAGCTGGACCATTGAGTAACTCGCGAATCAAGGACAGCCAAATAAAAATGTATTTCTGGATCAATGTTATGGATTCCCGCCTAGCGCTTACGCCATTCGCGGCATTACATCACGGCCGATAGCGCTGTATTTGCATCGTTCGCGCTTTAGAGAACACTGATTAACTCTGTGATTAATCACGCTGTTAGAATACACGAGGGAGATATTTATTTTTCGTGTGTAAAACGGCTTCTTTATACAAAAAAAACAGGTTAAAGTGTGGTGGAGGGAGGCGGGCCGAGTACTGGCGGTGCGCGAGCGCCGGCCGAGGGTCCTATGATCGTGAATCATCGCCACCAATTGCTCCCATTTCATTAAGTACGCGTAGGCACTGTCCGTCAGACCAGTCAGGATAACGAGGTAATCGCGAGATCTGGACAACTTGCTGTCGCGATTTTAATTGGATGAGTTAATATTTTGACTGGTAAAGATACTAAGGTAGAAGGAATTTTTAGACTAAAGGATTTTACGAAGTAGACGTTGAAAGTAATCAGGCCTAAGACCCTTCCGATAAAATTCTACATTGCCAAGAACAGACAAACAAGCAAAGGCATCTTCATAGTACCTACAATAATACAGTTGAAGGGAAAGAAAAGCTACATGTAGAACATGTTCCAAAAACATATGACGACAATTCAATGGTCAAGAAATTTAAAGTTTCGTATTTTTGAAACTGTAGACTTTGAACTACTAGTTTCAAAAATATGAAACTATAGACTCTTCCCTAGTCTGTTAGACAAAAAGTCTGCGAAGCTCGAAAGCTTTCATATAGTGACAAATTCTAAACTAAGTGATCTTGGTAGGGAGTCGCGCGACTAATAAGCTTAAATTGTTCATAAATGAACATAAGTAGGAACACTCAATTAACTGGAGCACGGCTTGCTTCCTCAATTTGCTGACAACGTTGTTACAAGGGGCTTTAAGGATTAACTCGTTCGCTTTACTTAATGGGATTGACATAAATTGACGATCTTAGCAAAAAATATTAATTTGCAGAACATTTTTGTTCGTGTATTGCTAGCAAAACAATTTTAATGCATGCCACATTGACGCATAATTTAACTAATACAAAAAGTTTCATGTTACTGATTTTATTACATAGTAGATAATATTTCACACATTCTACTAATATTGACGTTTCCTGTTGATTTTTACACGACTGCCCAAAGAAAAAGAGTGTATTGTTTTCATTAACAGATTCCCTGTCCGGGGGCCTCCAAAGATCCGTCACGGAACTGCTTACCAGGGTCGTGTTTTATAACGCTACAAGTTGTAATTTACAAGCGGAAGTCTCTTTCTAACAAAAGGTGATAGAATGAGACTTCCGCTTGTAAATTGTAACTTGTAGCTTTATAAAATGTAAAAAATATATTTACGATGTTCCCAACGCTAATCAATACACAGTACACTGTATAGCATAACTTCCAGTTGACTAGTGCCAAATTTCAGCTTGTTTCCTCGCTGCATTAATGAGAATCTACCTTGAGTACCGAGATAGTGTAGGGGATCCCTGCCCACGAATTAATTATCACAGCTCTTTTCATACTAAAGAGCGGGGGCGAAATTTGTTCGCGTATTCATCGCTCGTTGCTGAATTTTCATCGCGGAGTAGTAGTTAAGCCACATTGTTTTAAGTAAGTTGAAAAGAAATGGAAATTTTAATGTAATTAAGAGAAAAGGTGCTGTTATAGCGGATATGTTTTTTTTTTGCGAGAATTTTTGTTAATAGCTTGTGAGGTTTTGGTAACGCTTTTTATCATGATGTTAAATTGGAAGTTTTTTCATGCAGTCATTATCATTTCCTCATAATATGGAGAGAATAATGTAGAGATAGAGATATGATCACCATGCACAAGCACTATAGGAGAACAATTAATTCACTTTTAGACAGTTTCAGTGTTGTCAGTTTTTGGTGAAAATAAAATAGTGATGACTCATTGAACGAATAAAATAATGAATGACATAACGAAGGATAACGTAAAAAAGGATTAATAATTTATTTTAGAACTGCCTTATCTTATTATTTAATGCCCCGCGGCTTTGCACCCGTTAAACATTTCAAAATGGGCTAGTTCCCTATCCCGTGGGAATTTCGAAAAATCCCTTCTTAGTGCACCTCTAGGATACTCAAGGTATATGTTTGCCAAATTTCAAGTCTCTAGGTCCAGTGGTTTAGGCTGTACGTTGTCTGTCAGTCAGTCAGTCATTCAGTCAGTCACGGTACTGTTTTATAGGTATAGACTATAAACGTGGAAGCAAGTTTGTTTGTTTAGTACACTTTCACTCCTGAAACACTGATTCAACTTTAATCAATTTTCGTAGAGGGATAAATATTCCATTTGAATATTTCTAACATTTTAATGCAACAAAATGATCAGCTAAAATATAATACAGAGTATACTGAGCTAATAAATGAGACCTTCTTAAAATATTTAGTTCATTCATTGATCAAATCATTCTTTACATGAACTGAGTCCAGGACTATTAAAATAAATGTGGTATCATTATCTCACAAAATGACATTCTGCTGCAGTAAATTAAGTGTTCGACTATAAGTGCATTGGAATAAATTAATTATTGAAGAATGGTCATTTATTTTAATGTTTTAATGAAAATAATTAACCATTCATTTCATTTCTAAAAAAGTATTCTCTCACTCAGTATTGAAAAAATTGGCCATGGCAAGTTTCAGAAATAATGGTAATGCTTGCTATGGCATACTAGTGTATAATATTACATTGTATTTTTATTTTTTATGGTTCTTTTCTAACCATTATACTGTTAACTTTCTGTTTAATACAATTTGCAGATACCTCTTACCTGGGAAAAATAAAAATGAATACATATAAAGAAAAATATTACAAGATTTCTCAGTAGTTTTAAAAATGCACCAACCTAATATACTGTTCCAAAATGTCTGAGAATCAAACAAAAAAATTACAACAGATCATTTTATACCTTATTATTCTCTCTGGTCCAGAGCTGGACCCCCTACACCCTCGAAAGTGATTAAGGCCTAATTGATTGGTCTCTAAAAACTTTAGATGTGTGTGATAATGATAAAAGGCTCTCTGATCTTACCTGTTTGGTTTCACCTTCCAGCTCCATGATCTGTAGTGTGAGAGAGCTCTCCATGGCCGCAGACTCGTTGAGGAGTGCATTTTCCTGTTCGATGCCACTCTGTGTTGTCACTTTCTGTGTTGAGTCTAGTTTCATCAAAGCCTGTTGACAACATTTTAATATGTGATTGATTAGAATAAAGTTTCTACATAATATCCCAATTTAATAAAAATTCTAAGCATAACATGTGTTTTAATTTTTCAGTAGTGTTATAAGACTGGGAAACAAAGAGCAGAATACCAAGTCCTCATTTTAGGTACTTTCCCAGAAAAATTAACATTCTATACCAATGAATTTATCACCATTTCATATTAACTGAATTTCGTGAATTTCTTTCCTCTCTCTTCTTCTTCCTAGAATTAATAAAAATAAAAGAGTCCTCTGCCAAGTATTTATTAATCCCTTGTATGCTTAGTCACGGATCTGTACCAAATTTAAGATTTCATCTTTTTAAATCTTTCATATAATCTGCAAAATTAGTAGGTATTAAAATAAAAAGAGACTTGAACACAGATTTTTTTACTTCCTGCATATGAGGGTTTAAAAGACTGGCAATATGAATATGTAAACAAATACAATTTGTTTCTCCAGTAAGTCTAACATTTAAATATGGATATTGCTTCTATACTCTTTACTAATCAACACTCATCATCATCTTATTTAAGAGTGCTACTCTTGTCGATGCAGTTGTCTCCAGTCCGTTCTTTCTAATGCAAATTCTTTCACCTTCTGATACAACACAACATCTATCTTCTTTTTTATTATCAACTTTTATTATCAACAATCAACACATTCAAGTGTAAATTTGTACATTCCTCATTCAGATGTATTAATTTGTACAAAGTAAGAAAGTTCATTGTTAAAAATACATTTCTGTCAGCACTGGTTTAATAAATTGCATTAATTAAACAGTTGGTGCATATTCTCAAACAAGGATAACTATGTTAAGGCCCAGGTAACTTTGAAAATAAAACCAAAAACATATAATAACAAACAATGTTTTAGGGAACTTATAAGAGTACAATGAGCTATTTTAAAACACGTATTGTAGCATGTAGCAAGTAGGTTACCACAGCCAAAAATGCGTTTTCACTTGTGATTTTTGAAAGTAGTACAACTTCCGAATGCGAAATTATAAAATATGCTTAGGAGTTAACGTTTCTGCACGCTTAATGTGCGGATTAATGCACGGAAAGTGAAAATGATGCGACAGAATGTAGGCCACTAACCTCTTGTGTGATCTCGAGCTCGTGCCGGGTGTTCTCGAAGAGCGCCTCGAGCTCGTCGCAGCGCTGCTGCAACGCCGACTTCTCCTCCAGCAGCACGAGCCCCAGTTGCGCCGATTGGATCTTCTCACTGCTGGCCTGGTCCAGCTCGCGGCCGAGCCTCTCGATCTCAGCCTTCAGCTCCACCACCGACATTTCACCTTGCGCCGTGGCTGCCATCTTGTGACAGTTAGACGGCCGACTCTTTTATCTTCATAAACAAAGTAAATAATCACGGAAAAACAACGATATAAAATGTTAAATCAAAAAAATGTTCCTACATTCTCCCAAAAGTATAACGTCTTGACAGTTCAATGCACTACTGACAGGCAATGCCAACTTGAAGAACTAAATTGCGATCGGATACACGCAACTTTTTTTTCTATCAATGACTCATTTACGACCATTTGAAAATATATTAGTCTTCAAGATCGCAAAGCTTTTGTTTTGGAATAATGGTTCGATAATAATTTACATGATTATTTATTTTAGTTTAAGGTTTAACAAATTCCCAAGAATAAAATGACTACTAGCCGCAGCAGTTCGCCACTTTGGCAATAGATGACAATGACAGGACACGTGCGATGATGATTGTGATGATTTGACAAAGTTGTAGCGTAGTAATATCACTACTGCTCACTAGATGGCAGACAATTTGTAAACTCTATAAAACAGTACCGTGACTGACTGACTGACAGACAACGCACAGCCTAAACCACTGGACGTGACTGGACCTAGACTTGAAAATTGGCAAACATACCTTGAATATCCTAGAGGTGCACTAAGATGGGATTTTTCGAAATTCCCACGGGAAAGGGAACTAGCCCATTTTAAAATATTTCACGGGGTCAAAGCCGCGGAGCAAAAGCTAAGTATATAATAAAAGTCCAACTTATTTATGTTAATTTATTCCTTGTACTTCTAATATACGTGGAAATATATACAATAAAATGATTTCTTACAAAACACCACATATAAAATTCTATTCCATAACTTTGTACCTAACTCTAGAAGCTGATGAAACGCTATTGCTTTTGAAAATAAACCATGGAAATTATTTCATTTATGTTCTTAAAAATATTTATAAATGAACACCTGTTTGTATTGAGATAAAACGTGGGTAACGCTCTGAACCCATGAGGTGGGGATTGTCTAAAGAAAAAAACTAAAAAAAAAACATGAATTAAAATCATTGGTACGAACATATGAACAAATTTCCATGATTCTTGGTTACTTTTAACATGACTCAACTTATATACGTGAGTGATCCGTTTTGTTTCACTATGATTCTTGGTTATCCTAAACTTTGATGATGATAATTTGATAACCTGGTACCAATCATGCAATTACATCGAATGGACGTCTCATTCAGTGTCTTTCATAAGAAAAGCGCGTCGTAATACAATTTGAACTAAATATCGACTTATTATAAAAATTGACAGGTATTAGTAGTAGAGGAGTGTTAGATGGCATTAAAATAAAATAATTGAGTAAATATTTTAGGCTCAAAACCGGGCCAAAATTATTGTTAATATTGTTTTAACAAAGTGTTTATTATTTTTAATATCGCATGGTTTTCTATGAACCTCAATATTAAGGCTTGATTTAGCACTTTTCAACACCGTCAGACTGTTTAAAAAAATATTTTGGTGAAGTTACTAAAATCGTGACCTCTGATGATAAATAACGGTCGTAGCAGCCGCGGCCCCAGTTTAGAGTCCTAAAAACTATTACATTTTCATTACAAAAATGCTTACGTTTAGTAGCACCTTACATGTCAACTGTTACATGGAGTATGATTAAGTTTTTCTGGTTAATTGACAATAATATTATTGTTAATCGCTACCAAGTACGGAATGTGATCTAATTTTACTACTTATATGCATAGGAATAGTAAGGAGTAGATGTAATCATAAGTTCAATAGAATAACTATTTTTCTGTACAAAATCTGAACGCTAGATTACGAAATCTAACAGCCTTATCATATCACACTGGCGATTTGCTAGCGAGTTTTGTATTGATGCGATCACGCAACGTCTTCGCCGCGAGCGTTAGGTATTAGTATGAAGCACTCGCTCGCAAATCTCTAGCGTGATAAGACTCGTAAGAGCAAACACCGCAAAACATTTCCTGAATAGTTCGCATGATATCATTTCTATTCAATACATTAGGACATCATCTTTCAGACTTACTCAGTGGCAAGCGAGAATATATCTTGCGTGGTTTGAAGCGATATAAAATTTCTTAAAAAATGCTTGTGCTGTATACATAGCAAGTGAACTGTCAAGGCCTATTTTATTAAATGTCACCTTATGAAGCACCTACTTCCTCAATACTCTTATGGCTATACATACTAATAATTTAATAATAATATCAATCCCGTAAAATTACAAAATAATTTAAACTTTTGAACATATCAATGACTATTTCCAATCTTCAGACTATCAAATAAAATTGTTAAACAATTTCAATAATTATCATTGCGGTCGTAAAATAAATAATAATTTGTACTAAAATATTGACAAATGTTCAATTGAAAAGCCTATTAACAAACTGGCACCGCAATGGTGGGAAATTGTAATAATCAAATTAATAAATAACTGTGAGTAATCATTACTGAGATTTAATTTTATTGAGCAAAAAGAAAATATATCAATTATAAGTCAAGAATAATTAATTTAAATATATGAGCAAACATTTTAATGGACAATAAACCAGAATGTGCAATTAAACACTAATATTGCTCTAACGATATAAATTCAGAACGCAGGTACAAATATTGCCCAACAAAATATGTTTGAATTTCTATAAAATATGCGTAAAATTTTGAACTACTTTTTAAAACAGTATAACTCTGCGACTTGCTAAAAGTAAAATACCTACTTAATTACCCCCGTGTTGCCCCGAATAAATTTACCTACGCGCAAGTATTAATAACTGCCAATATAAATAAAATTATTATATCTACATATCTTATCACGCAACGAAATTTTAATGTCTACCAATACAAGTATTCAACATTCAGTATCGAGACGGAAGACAAATCTAATTTAATTCGTATTCCTTAACATTAATCTTTATGATTAATATTTTAAGTACCTACTTCACCATCAGCCTATTTACGTCCCACTGCTGGGCACAGGCCTCCTCTCGGAATGAGAGGGCTTGGGCTATAGTTCCCACGCGGGCCCAGTGCGGATTGGGAACTTCACACACACCATTGAATTGCTTCGCAGGAGTGTGCAGGATTCCTCACGATGTTTGTTTAGTACCTACTTAACATTATTAATTTCGAAATAAATTACATGAAAATTAATTTCAATAAATACATACAACGATTTTTTTACTAAGTTATTAGACAAGACTAGTAACATAATGAAATAATATAAATTTACTTTAATGAGATGGTTAATGTTAAAAATAAGTGACAATTCAGCACCACAGTGTTTATAAAAATAAACGATAAAAAAACATAGAACAAATTTCTCACGTAATTTTGATTGGTCGATATTTGGCATGATTCATTAATTAGTTCATTACTTTGAAGGTGACTATTTAGTGTATTTCATACTGGCTAAAATCAATCAGAATTTCCAATTCGTGCTAATAGTTCTTTATTCACGTGTGATGTGATAAAAGTTACAAAATGTCAAATCCATTTGGAAACCATATTACGTCACTTTTTAAATTTCAGGCAAACTTCAGCATTACAACATAACAACAAGTGTTACACTACTCTTACATAACAACGCAGCTCGACGAGGAGTCTTCTCTGGGGGGCGTGGGAGGGGGCACCGCCACCACCTTCGGAGCTATCTCTGGCACTGAACTGGGAGACTCTTTACGCACACTCTGCTTGATTTCCTAGAATTCGAGAACAAATTAGTCTTGTGACGGAAGGAAGGGATCATGCTGCCAAACATATAGTTTATAGAAGTACAACTTACTTGAGAGCCAGGATAGTATGATGCGCGGGAAGGGAGCAAGATGACGGAAAGCGTTACGTCTCTTCGCCAGGACTCTTAATTAATTTGTACTCCTACAGTTAGGTAATCAAAATTACTGCGCTGTGTCTGCGCGTACGTACTCTACACGTATTCGATCCAATTTTGTGTATGTTTCTGTGATGCCTGTATATTTGTATCCGTTCTACTAATGTGTGTTTACCTGTGCTACCTGTACACACCCGTGCTACCTGTGAACACACCAGTGCTACCAGTGAACACACCTGTGCTACCTGTGAACACACCAGTGCTACCTGTGTACACACCTGTGCTACCTGTGCCTTGATCGGCGGCGATATCTTGGGGTCGGGCGGCGGCTTCGGGTCCTGCAGCGAGCTGGTACTCAGCGTCCGGGTGCGCGGCGCCACCATGGACAGGCGGCGCTCGCGCGTGTTGATCACCGACGTCAGGAACGGGATCTGGTTACTGATCGCCATCATGAACGGACGGTAGCCGAGGCTGGGGAAGGGAGCGGCTTTAGTGTATTGTTTTTTAAGTGTTGCAACACTTTTTTTTTTCAGTTTTCGCTACGTGCGTGGTTATAAAAATTGCACATCAGCTATGACGCAAAATAAGAGATGGATAATGTAATGGATAAATTACTTAGGTAATTTCTGTATGCAGTCCCGTTAGCGACTCTGTGTTTGACCCCTGACGCAAGTCATGAATTTGAAGTCCTTCAATTTGTGGTAAGCTTAAATAGTAAATGATTAAATTTCAAAGGGTTCTTCATTTATTAAGCAACTAAAACACCCCAAGCAGCGCGACTTATAGGCCGCGCGATTGATTAAGATCGCTCGGCGAAACTGGTTAGGGCAATTTGGCGCATCTGTACAATTACGCACAAAATTGTTAAGTTCTGAGTGTATTTCTTTGAAACATATTTTTCTTATTTCGCATTTTTTTGTACCTTAATGCCCGTTTTCACCAACGACTCCTAAAATTTAAGGGATCCCTTAGCTCTTTTAGGTGACACCTAAGATCAATTTCCGTTTCACC
Source organism: Clepsis dumicolana (assembly GCA_963691665.1). Taxonomy (NCBI): domain Eukaryota; kingdom Metazoa; phylum Arthropoda; class Insecta; order Lepidoptera; family Tortricidae; genus Clepsis; species Clepsis dumicolana. The sequence continues at coordinate 9,941,440 of OY829522.1, read as the reverse complement.
AACGCTTAAGTAACACCTAACTGCTAAGGGGCCCCCTAAGTTTAGGGGCTCGAATATTGACCCCCTAGCGCTAAGTGACAGTTCGCGCAGTCGCAGATGCGTTTTAATTTTTATAGGTTATTGTGCATTTGTTATGCAATAATTAACTTGATTGATAAGATTTATATAAAATGGAAGGCTATTTAAATGATTTTGTAGAGTTTGGAAGCTGTTGAATAATTGGATTTAATATTCACATCAAACTTATTTAGATCAGACTGAAAATCAGATGATTTATATCAAAGTATGATAGGTACTAAAGTTTTGTCATAAGATATACCTACTCGTAGAATGTCGAAAGAATGCGTGCTTTTCATACTTTCGTTCCGTTCTGTATAAAGGAAGACCTCATCGCAGCCGGACTAATGCCTAATACTTATTCATCATCAGTCTATTAATGACCCTATACAAAACAAACCAGAAGCCGCGTTCAATCATAACAGAACGCCGCGCACTGTGTCAATTTATTATTGATTTCGCTATCCGTTTACACTTAAAATATAATCCTATTTTGTGTTTTTTATATACCCAACGGCATTTGTGCATGTAGGAAACACACGAGAAGCGATTAATTAACATGCGCGCTCGCGGGTTCTGGTCAGTTCTGTATTATACGGGTTTCAAAGAAATCGAATAACACAATACTTTGAAAATATGTACAGTTCATGAATAAATTAATCAGATAACTAATCATTCCAGTTTCAGTCAATGAATGTTAATAAATTTCAATCATCGCACCGAAAGTTCGGAAAAAATTTGATACTTAATTAAAAGCTGTCCCCGCAAATTCTTATTTTTCTGGATGGCAAAGATAATGCCATACAGCCTAGTTAACATTTAAAAATAAGAAATAAGACGTCAATTTAGAATTAACAATATATTTGTCTAGTTTTTCTATGTTTTTAAAATGTTGTTTTAATTTTTTATAGACGAATTTTGAAGTTATTTCTCTTAAAAAAAAATATCGATACAAAACCGGTTTTAGAAATCACTATACCTGAAACAAACCGTCACTTAGTTAGGTGACCCCTATTAAGGTGTTACCTAGTATGTTGAAAATGAAATTAGGTTAGGGAGAGATATAAGGGGCCACTTAGGATAGGGGTCCCCTGACTAGGTGATGACTTAGGTGTCGTTGGTGAAAACGGGCATTAGTCACCTAACATATAACACTCGTTTTTGGTTGTGACTTATTTTGCTAGTATGTTTATTCAGAATCTTGGTAGTATTTTTTACGTGCTTTTAATTAACCATGATTTAATTAGTTTCCTTTTTAACATAACAATTCACGTCGTAAACCATTTTTCTGGCTTGCCATGTTAAAAATTTATATTTGGGCATTTTTTTCACTAACTACGACATCATAACGTACTTACTACTAATACAGTAAAACAATCCGTGCGCAACAATACTCAATTGACTTGATCTACTACTAATAACGTGTCGGCGCCAGCGCGCACCCTCCCCTCACCCCTCTGCGCAACCAAATAGGCCTAAGAATTGACTTCTGCGCATCCCTCTTCCACTTTTGACAAGCGATCTTAATTCGCCGCGCGACCTATACCTTAGCATTTTTAGTGAAAATTTTGCGCAATAAAAATTCGGTATATTTATTCCTCTCCTTTGCTTAGAAAGTCGTTAAAGAAATTTGAGACAATCATCGTTGTAATGAGAGAATCGCGAGTCAAAAATCCGCTAGAATCGCTAGTGTCAAGTGAGGTCTATCTGTCAATTTCCACCAATCACAGGCCAGTGGCTTGTCTCTCATTGGTGGAGAATGAGATCCCAGCGGTTTTATGACTCACGATTGCCCTCATCAGCTGTTGGCTCACCACTCGGTGTCGCTCCAGGCGGCCACGTGCTGCAGCGCGGCGCGCAGGCGGCGCGCGGCGGCCACGCTGACGTCGGGCGCGCGCGCCGCGTTGCAGGTGCGCAGCACGGCCAGCGCGTCGCGCAGCGCCACCGCCACTACGAGCGCCCACTCCACGCAGCTCGCCTCCGTCATTAGTTGGAGGAAGTACCTGGAATACGAATCATATTAAGGGCATCGCGGTGTGCGAGCCGCGCTCGGCCTGGTGGTGGTGCAGCCGCTCCTCGCCGCCCCCGCTGCCCCCCCCCCCCCCCCCGCGGCAGTACCTCAGCTGCACGTGCGCGGTGTGCGAGCCGCGCTCGGCCTGGTGGTGGTGCAGCCGCTCCATCAGCGCGGCGTAGCGCCGCTCCTCGCCGCCCCCGCTGCCCCCCCCCGCGGCAGTACCTCAGCTGCACGTGCGCGGTGTGCGAGCCGCGCTCGGCCTGGTGGTGGTGCAGCCGCTCCATCAGCGCGGCGTAGCGCCGCTCCTCGCCGCCCCCGCTGCCCCCCCCCCGCGGCAGTACCTCAGCTGCACGTGCGCGGTGTGCGAGCCGCGCTCGGCCTGGTGGTGGTGCAGCCGCTCCATCAGCGCGGCGTAGCGCCGCTCCTCGCCGCCCCCGCTGCCCCCCCCCGCGGCAGTACCTCAGCTGCACGTGCGCGGTGTGCGAGCCGCGCTCGGCCTGGTGGTGGTGCAGCCGCTCCATCAGCGCGGCGTAGCGCCGCTCCTCGCCGCCCCCGCTGCCCCCCCCCCGCGGCAGTACCTCAGCTGCACGTGCGCGGTGTGCGAGCCGCGCTCGGCCTGGTGGTGGTGCAGCCGCTCCATCAGCGCGGCGTAGCGCCGCTCCTCGCCGCCCCCGCTGCCCCCCCCCGCGGCAGTACCTCAGCTGCACGTGCGCGGTGTGCGAGCCGCGCTCGGCCTGGTGGTGGTGCAGCCGCTCCATCAGCGCGGCGTAGCGCCGCTCCTCGCCGCCCCCGCTGCCCCCCCCCGCGGCAGTACCTCAGCTGCACGTGCGCGGTGTGCGAGCCGCGCTCGGCCTGGTGGTGGTGCAGCCGCTCCATCAGCGCGGCGTAGCGCCGCTCCTCGCCGCCCCCGCTGCCCCCCCCCGCGGCAGTACCTCAGCTGCACGTGCGCGGTGTGCGAGCCGCGCTCGGCCTGGTGGTGGTGCAGCCGCTCCATCAGCGCGGCGTAGCGCCGCTCCTCGCCGCCCCCGCTGCCCCCCCCCGCGGCAGTACCTCAGCTGCACGTGCGCGGTGTGCGAGCCGCGCTCGGCCTGGTGGTGGTGCAGCCGCTCCATCAGCGCGGCGTAGCGCCGCTCCTCGCCGCCGTCGCTGCCCCACGCCACGCCACCTTCCGCTACGCTGCCCTCGCCCACTGAACTACAAGACATATAAAAAATGCTACGTAACGTTTACGAGTATATTGACTATAATGCACTCCATATAAAATAGCGGAATTACCAGCGAACTATAGAGATATGGCACGAAAATATAACCCTATAAACACGCAAAACATTAAAACAAAGCAACTACGACGCACGTACACATGATTGATACTCGCGCATCGAAAATCGCAGCTCGCCAGTGAGCGGCGACACGCGTCGGCTGTGTTCGGCATGTCTCGACAATGTTCGGTCGTACCATCCAAATATCCCGCTCAGCGAGGACGGCGTGAGTCATCTAGTTTAGTACGGGATTTTAAAACGTATATTTACTTATGAAAGGTAATTTGTTTTTCATATTCGTACGGTTTTTACACCAGTTCACGACAAACGATAACCTATTTGTAAAATATTTAATTAAGCAAAACATAATAATATTCACAATTGAAACTCCCGCGACACAAGCCTGCACGTCAGAAATATCACGGCTGCCTGACCCGATGCGTTGTTTATTTTATTTTTTCCCCACCCTCCGCGGCACCTATTTGGTGGAGCCATTTTTGGGCTTAGTGACGCTTCCATAGATATGATTATTCGTAGGGTTACAAATATAGCAAGCAGGACTGACAGAGCAAACCAACCAAACCCAATCGTCGAACTCGTTGGGGTACCTACACATTTTTTCTAGCAGTATACCTGACGGGCCCGGGAGAAACGGGGACGCCGCCGGGCGGCGCGGCCCGCATGGGCAGGCTCATGTAGCCGCTGTCACCGCACAGGCTATCCGAGTCCGCTGACGGCGTGTAAGAACCTGAAATAGTAGTTTATACAACTGCTACATAATGAGGGTCCTTAAAAGGCCTAATTATGTGGAGTTGCATACATTACTTTATCTACACACCTATTATAAGTACTCTAAGATGGGTTCAGAAGCCGAAGGCATATATATGTATATCATACCCATACCTGTCACGAATTTGATTGTTTTTTTAAAACGTAGACAAACATACCGAGCTGACGTTTCGTAAACTGTTTTTTTTTTTGTAAAAAAAATATATATTATTCATTATAAATGTCGGACTGAGCTCGACTTACATACGTGAGTGATCCGTTTTATTTCACTATGATTGTAAATTACGTTGGTTGTCAAATTCGAAAATCTAATTCAATATCGAAAAGTCATTACGACATCGAATTCGAGGTCTTAATGACTATTACTTTACTGCTGGACCTGCTGGTCGTGGTGGTTGGCGGCGGAGGCGACGATGTACTGCAATGCTGGTCATTTTCTACGGTTTCTGAACGCATTATAGAGGACTTATGATATGTGTGTAGATAAATTTAATAATGTCACCACTGTGGTCAACAAAGGTGTTGAGTTATGAGAGTTATGTTTTAATCCGTATTACGAAGGCTCAGAAAATATTGGTCAACGGTCGCAGTCCTACAGTCTAATCACGATTGACGACGTAATATGTACATCTAGTCTAGTTGGTACTGTGCTGTCGCTAGGCCCGCGACCATCGTACCCGCAATGCTCATTGGTGGTGACTACCTACCCTCAGTGGTTGTGCTACGGTATGGCCACCTGAAGTCCACTACAACCACTAGCACGGCGCAGTCGCTGGGCCCACAGCGGCCTCAGCCGCGATACTCACTGGTCACAGTGCTGCCCTTGCGCTGCGGGTACTGCTGCGTGTCCTGCGGCGCGGGGTACGGCCACGCGAAGTCCTCGTGCAGCCGCCTCAAGCACAGCACGGCGCTGTCGACGCGCGCCGCGCGCTCGCGCTCCCCCGCGAGCCAGGCCACGAGGTGCAGGTCTAGCGCGGCGGCCATCTTGCCGAGGGCGTACAGGCGCGCCGTGGACAACAGCAGGCGCGCGTGCCGCTGGATCATCATGTCTATGAAGAATTCTTCGGCCGTGCCGCTGTAGCTGTCCCTGTTAAAGTGGTATCGTCAGATGGGTGTGGGTGTGAAGTGCGTCATTTTGTTAATATTGCAGAAATTGAGACGGTATTTTGATGTTAGAAAAGTGCACTACGAAAGTTTAAATTTTTTTTCGTTCATTGACGATTGAACACGCACTTTTTTTTAACAAGTGGTTTGACTATGTTTGACTCTTTGCCAATAACCGATACAGAAAGGCAGGTGACTTCCAGACTTCCTACTTTAGACGTTAAATCGGTGTTAACATTAATCCCGTTATAGTGGCAAACTCAGGTCAGCGCAAGTCGACCTCAGAAAACCAGAGACCAATTTGCCATGAGTTAAAAATGAGGCGTCACTTGGAAGTAGAAGTACAAGTATGCGGCGCAACTGACTTGTCCTGTCTGGCGGGCACGGACTTCTTGCGCTTGACGGCGGCGGTGGCGCGCGCGGGCGGCGGCGGCGCGGGCGCGGCGGGCGCGGGCGGCTCGGCCTCGGCGCGCGGCGACGCCGTCGTGCTGAAGCTGCGCCCGCGCCCGCCGGACAGCTGCGCAAGTGACATGCGGCGTTATTCACTTGTTACATATTAGCAAGCTTAGTACTATACTACACGAGATGTATACAGTGACTGACCAAACGTTCTAGAACAGAACACGAAATATTTATCGGTCTTCCAATATGTAATCGGTCTTTCCGTATCGCAGAAAAAAAACTTAATTTCCTTAGATTTGTCTATCCGTGAAATTCCGGGTCTTGATAATTTACATAAGAAATACGACCTTAAAATTTACTGCTAATAACTAAATTACCGGTACATGAAAGTCTGTTTATGTTTAATATCTGTTTAAAAAAGCTAATGGAGGGAAAACAGTTTTTGTCAATATAAATTCTGAACTCTATTTCTGAACTCTATATGCTCTCTATTTCGGCGGTCAATGAGAAGCAGTCGTCAAAATAACAAAACATTTCAAAAATAAGCAAAGTAAGCAGCAGAAGCCGATTATTACAGTTATTTCCGTTTCATTACCTGCATGTTTCCGAGTATAACAGACAAGTCTTCGGCGTTAGGGCTGACGGTCTGCGACTGCACGATCTGACCGTACTTCGCTTGCACATTCACGGAGTTGCGCGGAGAATCTACATCGTTCGGGTCTGCAGTAGAAAATAATTTTTGAACAGACAATTTTTTAACACCATTTGGTATACTTTTCCGGAGCAGACTAGTTATTTAAAAATAAGATACGACGCACCTGACCTTTACGGAGAATATCACCGATATTGTCGGAGTAAGTCCTAGGGCGTCCTTTACCGGTCCCATCATTCATTTCATATATGATGGAATGTATTCCGAAAAGCATGTCAATATTTCATTATTTTACTTACACCCTGATCAGGTAAGTTTCACAAGAGTTTAATATAACGATCATACATACCTATAGCTCTCAGGAACCGCACTAAGTCGCGTGCCAGGTCCCACCGCTCGTGCTGCAGCGCAGTGTCCAGCAGCTGCGTCGCCAAATGCCTGCTCACTGCCGAGCTCTCCAAGTTCTAGAACAATTTACCCTCGATGACTACAAATAGGTACTTCCTAATTACAATTAAAGAATACAACTGAGACAGCATGAACGCTTCGCCTTATTGTTGCTTAAAAATATAGAACTCAAATCTTCATGCAGTTTGCAAAGGATGCACGAAATTACGGTAACCTAGATAGTGCCAAGTGGTAATTGAGTTTTCAGTTTGCTTGTCGACACAATCTCTTCTTAGTACTTTATTTGCAAAGTCTCGGCTCGGTACATAGATCTGCTACATTGAAATGAGACTGCTCAGAAAACAAACTACAGTACGCGCGAGCTCCGAGGACTCGAGGGCTGGTTTTGTTTGATTTCATCACACATAACATCTTTATAGAATAATTTCACTAGCTCATTCAAATAATAACAACACTCGCTCATATTAATAATTAGGAAATTATTCTATAAGTATAGTATGGGCTTGCTAAAAATTAAAATAAACCTAGCCCCGATTCATCAGAGCTTGCGCGCGGACTGTACATAATTACAATACAATAATACAGAATATTAAAATGAATTATTCAAATAAATACCCATGAGATCTGCAACAAGAATTAAAACGCAGTGTACATTTTAAGGTAAAAACAAATTACAAACAAACCTAAAAGTGAGGTCCAATTACATCTCAAGCCCGACAAAACTACGCCATTAATATTACACCAGAACATACTATTGTGTAGTGAAAAGTTTATATTGTTTTTACGCAATAATTGTAGTAACGATACAGACGACGAACACATCAAAACAGTCGCATCCGTCCGTTACTTACTTGTAGTATAATGAGATACGAGGCGGCTGTATCAAGCATCTTTCGCTGCAAACATTCTTGGAATAACTCCTTGGGTTTCCCTGCCGCTGAGAACAGGTACGCCCATAGAGCTATCTCCGTCTTTCTCGCGCATTGTACCACCGTCTGAAAAGGCAAATGTATACCATGGATGTTACTTACAGAAGTTACAGTCGTCATCAGTAGTCGCGAGGACTTTGAACGTTTTATTGCAGACAGAAATTAACCTTTAGAATTTTTTAAATATTGTGTGTGCGAGATTACATTTTGTAATTTAATTTATCATTAACTTCGACTTCGACTTCGAGCTTTTCGGTTCGGACACCTGCAGAAGTGCACACTCCCGTCAAGAAATAGCCCAAGCTCCGTAATTCTGAGAGGAGGCCTGTTGGACCAGCCCAGCAGTGGAACGTGAATAGGCTGCTAAAAAATCTCACCTGCAAATACACAGGGAACTCATGCACGAACTCAATGATACTCGGCAGCTGGGCGTCCGGTATGGGCTCTTTGCTGGTCGCCTCTTCTTCTAGCACCTCGTGTAATAACAGTTCTAGCGAGTGCGGGAAGTAGGGCAGCTCGGCGCAGGAGCGAGCGATCTCCCACGCGTGGTAGCCGAGGTTGCGCCTCAGCAGCTGTCGGAGTATTTGGTGGAGGTACACTTGGCTCTGGAACAAAGTTGCTCGTTGGAAACCATAGCGGTAGAAAATAATACTGCTGTGAGTTCGACAATCATTGGCAAGTTACGTTGTTCCAACTGAAACGCATCTAACTGCGCAAACCTATCTGCAGATATTCTGCAACGATTTGACATACACATGCCCACGTTTGATTTAACTGCGCAGACCTGTCGTACACGTATATCGTAGCGATTGTCGTCACAGTGTGTAGTGGGCACAATTAAACACGAAATTAATTTCAGCTGAAGCATGTTAGGTTAGTTCATTTTGTATGAAGCCAGGCATCACGATTATACACCATTTAAAAATTGAAAAACGAATAAACAGCTTGTTTCCCACAAGAAAATAGCATAGAAAATGTGGCTGGATCCATCACATGCGATATTTTTTGGTCGACGGCGTATTCCTGCAAGCATGGGATGCCTTATATCTGACAGCGAGTAGTAGAATTTTCCTAATGTACTTTTTGTCTCGCATCATTGTTTTTACTAACACAGAATCTTCAGAAACAAGTAAGTTTGTACACATCATTCATTAAAAATACAAAATCAATAAAACACCTACTATATTGATTGTACTGACATAATTCACCTTATTAACGCAGTAATTAAAACTTATTAGGTGAATTCTGACATATAGTTTCCTGCACAAATTCTTGACTGAACAAACTGAATGCATGTAGTTTGTGTCGGTCGATTATAATACCAATTGATTTTAAGATACTATCGGTTTGTTAAGCGCCAGAATGCAGGGAACTAATAAGCAATTTCCCAAAGTAATCAATTTATTTATTTCATCGATGAGCCAAAGGTAACGTCGAAAATGGAGCATCGACTAAACTGCGGCTTTAAAGTACTGATAATTAAATATTATCATTAGTAATTGATCAATAAAATAACAACCCACTTAAAATTTAAACTTATTTCTTTCAATTTATTTTCGAGGCAGCAAGTACCTCGGGTCTCGGAGATACTCACAGTTCTGTTCACAACGCAGAAGGGTAGCGAGAAGACGGAGTTAGAGTCTGAAGTGTACAGAGTGGTGTCATTCTCAGCCCCGAGGAGGATCGCATCGTCGAATAAAATTGCTGTGGACAAAATAGCAACTTAAGCAAGTAGGCGATAGCTAGTTTTCAATCTGTACTAATACAATTTTATTCATTTTATTTTAATTTTTTTTGACCGCCTATTGTCTACCATACCTGTTTTTCTGTAATCTGCTTGTACTGTTTTGTGCTTTTCAATAAAGAATATTTGTATTGTTGTATTGTATTTTATTTTCGATCTAAGGAAACGATAAATGCTCCATACCAACCAGGCCCTTATTTATTTCCCTAATTCGAACAGTCGTTTTTTTTACAGTATTGAAAAAGCTAGTAGAGTTTTACTTACTTAGCGGATATATGTTCAGATGGAACGGAAGCATGATACGTTTGGCCATGAACGTGTGTCGCGACGAGTCAGGGTGTCTCGTTGCGTCTCTCGGTAGTAACGGAAGCCACACGCGAGCGCCGAGGGAGCCACACCACAGCCAGAGAGCGCGAGAGAGTTGTGTCTGTGCCTTGTTGCCGCCTCCGCATGACCAGACGCTCTCGACGCAAGACGCTAGCACTGTCGCTGGCAGGCAGCTGTAGGCCTGTTGAGGAATTGACGTAGATGTGTTAGTTGTACTGCCTCGCAGAATTGTACTTGCTTTGATGGACACCTAAATATATAATATTATGTAGGATTCCGTACGAATACGAACCCCACTGGACCATTTGCTAGGCATTCCATCAATTCGATATATCTGTGACAGTATTATTTTGGCTCACGATATATTAAAAAAATGTCTAATAAAACTGTTTATGCTAATACTTGAGTTATTATTCCGGTCACTAATATATAAATGCCTCTGTTATCATAATCGTGCCAAGGTAAGCAAAAGAATGCAGAACGGGGTGATTAGACTGTCTAATAACACGAATATGTTAAATCTTGCATCATGCATATATTTTCCAAAAACTAGATCCAAGGCTCTGTTACTGATCTGCCAAGTTTAATTAAAACGAAAGAAAACGTAACGCGAAGTTCATCGCGCAGAAGTCAAGAGCGCGATATCGATATAATAAGTGTTAGAGGAACATTGCATAACAGTTTTACGTAATGCACGGAGGAATACGTCGCCTTAACGTGTATGAGGCGGGTAGGTATGTGCCTGCGGCGCGTGCGCGGTCCGCGAGCCTTCTTCAGTACATTATGGCTGCGGCGCGCACTTGCAGGGTTCGAGTACAGCGCAATTGGAGCGAAACGTCACATTATTAGTCTGCTCGCATTGCATCAAAACCGACACGCACCGTGGAACTGTCTCAGTTTCGTATTACTATCATTATTGACAGAAAACATTTGTTAAATGCGCGTTAAGTACAGTTAACTACCACTTCGACGTATTAAGTACGGATGGGAGTTATTTTCTAATCGATATTCAGACTTGCAAATGGCCCAGCATCCTGCAGCCCGGCGCTCTACCTATTCTATGTATTCGCTCGTTTCACTAGTCGAAGGTTGTATGAAAATGAGGAAGCCTGATGCAACCCTTGGCGATTGTTGTTGAAGCAGCGCGCGCTAACACCCCGCATCCGGGCGCACAACACGAAGGTCTGTAGCAATCACTATAAATTGCCCAGATTGCTCTTTTGGAATCAGTACGTTTTTGACGCGGAGAGGCCAAGAGCGTCTCTGTGATAATGAATATCTACGTTGCGGTTGGTGAACTATATTTATGTTGTGCGTTTCAAATATTTGGACGTTTTAATGGAGTGGGATTTAAAGTAAAATGATATTTACAGATTGCGTGCTTACTGGCGTCAGCGAACGCTGACGGCTCTTTGGGACTAGGAGGCCTGGGAGGTCTAACAGGCCTAGGAGGCTTAGGCGGTCCGGGAGGATTATTGTACGCACCGGGACACGCGTCTGTGGATTACTATGTAAGTCTTAAAAAAACTACTAATATATTGCTTAATATCATAATATATACCTACCATTACCATAATATATAACAATATTATTCAATTTTAAGGCGTTTCCTCGTTATGCATTCGAATACGCGGTAAAAGATCCCCACACGGGCGACAATAAAGCACAATGGGAGAAACGGGAGGGAGACGTCGTCAAAGGTAATAGTTGGACATAAGTACATTTTAACGGTAACACAAGCAAGGCTTCGCAAAACCGCTAATGTTGTTTCAATTTCAGGAGCTTATTCCCTAGTCGAACCTGACGGCAGCTTACGCGTCGTCGAGTATTGGGCTGACGACAAGTCGGGATTCAACGCGGTGGTGAAGCGGTTGGGACCCAACGTGCACCCGACTACGGTTCACGCGCCGTCGATCTACAAGGCACCGATCCCAGTGCTCAGTCAAGGCTCGGTTGCATCCCCGATCTCCATAGGTCCGGTGTCGCAGTTAGCGCACCTCGCCAACGCTCCCCTCATCTCAGGACCAGCTTACGGAGCGGTCTCTACTCAATCGCTGGTCAAAGAACCGCTGCCTCTAGTCAAGAATGTGATCCCTTCGGCCCCGATTCCCGTGCCAGTTCTCTCTGCGCCAATCATCAAACCGGCTGTGTTATCAGAACCCATATACAGGGCAGGCCCGCTTTATTCCAAACCCTTAGGACCACTGCCAACTTACAGGGCACCTTTACCTGTATATAACGCACCCTTACCTGTATATAAAACGCCTATACCAGTTTACAAGGCACCTTTGCCTGTTTACAAAGAAGCGCCCCTGCCGATAAACCCAGGTCCCATAAGTTGGGAAGTTATTAATAAAGAACCAATTGCTCCCTGGAAAGGACCGGTCGAACTGCTAGGAGTAGGGGGTCCTGGTTTAATCAAAGGCCCAATCGGCCCCTGGGGAGGTTTAGTTAAGGAGCCCATCGGACCGCTGAGACCTTTGGACCTGGGCGGCTACGGCTTAGTTAAAGGGCCGATTGGGCCGCTGCCTCTTGGTCCCGCCTATGATGTGATAGAAAGAGGCTCCGGTTTTCAAGAGTGGGGAGGTCCACTAGACTATCCTGTCGAATACGAGCATTGATGTCGTGAAACGGATAACATGTGAAGAAATATTCAACGTCGATCTGCTTTTATGATCTAAATACTCGATCTGCCATGTCTTCTTTATAAAAATAACCATAGTCCTGTTTGATAATAATAATGCAATGACTTAAGTATATATATAAGATCAAGCTGTTAAATACTGTAGATATTTATTAATTTATATTGTTTTAATATAGGTAGTGAATTTTTAAACGAACACGAATATAGCATGCGCCACTGTGTGGCATATAATTGCCGTTTTTTTTACTCCTATAATCCAGCCCCTTGAAACGTAAAAAGTCCCAAATTATATTTATTTATACGAATCTCAGTATTATCTGATTTGGTGAACACATAAGCAAATAACTTCACGATCGTTGATGTTTTAATGCCGGTGTAATATCACAACAAAATATGGCTATATATTTAGTAATCTATTACATAAATACAGTATATAACGAGCCTAAAGTTATCGCGTGTCGCTACCACACAAGCCGCTAACTATTGTTATCGCTAAAGGCAAGCAAAACTTTTAACAAAAATCGAGAGCACAGTTCGGAACACCTTATGGCCAACAGAAGAGCTTATCAAAGGAGTATATTTTTTTATCGTTTCTAATTTTTTTACGGTTTTCCCGTTAAAATCTAATAGTACCAACTGTGGTGTACTGGTATAGACACGTGATGCGGAATGTCAAGGATCAGTAAGTATACATGTAAAACATAATAGAAGAGCTTTGTCTAGGCCAATGTACAAACACTGAAAATACATCTCATTCATTCATGTCATGTCATCACTATCTCATTAATTTTTATTCATACAATGTTGTACAAAGTGGTACTAATTGAATTGAAGCACGCATGCATGCATGGGTCGCATTCGCATAACACTAGCCGAAATTCCACCGGGGCAGCCAGACAACAGGTCGCGCTGGTTTTTTCAGGCCACGCACGCCCGTATAAAAGGAAAATGCACTTTAGAAATTAACATTGCATTTTGACAGCTCACAGACGACAGTGAACATGACGAGACTTATAATGGTAATTGACTTTCTTTCATGGTTAAATACCTCATTTGATTGACAAGCTGTAAAAAAACAATCGTTCCCAATATTTAATTATGCATCTTGTTTTGAGCTACTGACCATAAAAACATCTATTTTGTTGTCTCAATAAAGTTACTGTCGTTAACGTTACCATCCTTCCATCGACAGATAGCAAATCGTTGGATTTTGTATTTATTAAATTCGTCAGTAGATCAAAACAACAGATAGATTGAATATTGGGAACGGCTGTCATAAGTTATCATTACCATTAATGTTACAAATTTTGTTCATTTTCCAGACTACATTAACTGTGGCGCTACTAGCTGCCACAGTTTCGAGCGGCGCCGTTCCTGCGGCTGCTATTATCGGTACCGTGGTATGTATTATAAATAAAGCATCAACCCCTGTCAACTATACTATAATTATGTGACGTAACCGAAACGCATCGGAGTAATAAATTGTTTTGCCAGGATCATCATCCACGTTACGCCTTCGACTATGCAGTGAACGACATCGTCACGAAGGACAACAAAGCGCAGTGGGAGGCGAGAGACGGCGACTTAGTCAAGGGCTCATACTCGCTCGTCGAACCCGACGGGAGTCTGCGCGTCGTCGACTACAAGGCAGACGATCTGAACGGCTTCAACGCCGTCGTTAAACGATTAGGACCAAACGTCCACCCGAGCCCACTCCAACACAAAGTGCTAGCCCCGTTAACCAAAATCCCGCTGGGACCAACAGCGACGTTGCCATTGGTTCCTATTCAGCCGCTACCGTTGCTGCCTCCTTTAAATTACGGCTTCGGCCCGGCCCCGCTAGCCATTGGTTTACCTAAAGCGACGTCGCTTGGAAAATGGAGCCTGCCGTGGGACCCGTTGACACATTCGTACGGCGGCTGGGTGCCACTGAGCGGACCCCTATGGCCGCTCGGACCCGGCCCTTACGCGACAATCTACAGCAAGAAGTTAATAAACGGTAAACTCGTCAAGTGGACAACGGGACCGATCTCTCTGGCCGGTAGGAAACTAGTTTTGAAACAGAAACATTAGAATGCTATCGTAAGCTTTAATATTTAAAAACTTGAGGGGTGTGGTAGTCAAATTAATTATTATAAGCATAAAACGCTGCTGTACCTGAAGTCTGTGAGTGGAGGACTCTAGTCTTTACTATTGAAACGGGAAATATCGATATATTACATGTGTTTTACATGTGTAAATAAAGCATTTTAACGACATTATATTATTGTTTTTATTAAGTATTTTGCTTTAGATCACCTCGTACGTTTACTGCTAAGCATAATATGTAAGAAGAAATAATTCACCAAAATAGAAGTATTCGCTACCCCCTTATGCCACAGAAATACATAATAAAGCTAAAACTTTGGATGGGTACATTTTTTAAGAAAAACAGTATTATTTTTGGTACAGTTAAAGTTCACATGAAGAAGAAATTCAAAAAGCTAAAATTTTCTGAGGCTGGAAAGGAAGGAGATGCCGGACGAGTGGATTAGAAGGCCGAGTGTAAACGAAGCCGGCTGTGATGATCAGCCCCCCCGACTACGAAGTGCAAAATTCGAACTTCGTATCGTGCCGTCCCTCTCAAGGTAATATTATTTAACACGAGAGTGAGCGGGACAATACGATACGAACTTCGATTTTCGAATTTCGTATTATGGGGGCAGGCAAATCCTTGTTCCGGCCGAACTTGCTTCTCAAACAATGCTAGGAATAAGATTACAGTCTTAATGGGTTTTGCCCAAATTTTCGCCCAAATTAACGTTGGTTTGAGTCAAACACCATATTACAAGTCCATTACGGCTCTAAATAGCAGCTGGTAAAACTCTAATTAAAATTAAGTAACTAAAAACAACTGTTATTTGGTTTGAGCATAAATTTCATTCGCGCTTCTCAAACCAAAAATAAACGTCCCTCCTAAATTCTACAAAAATTCTCCCTGTTTTTTAGTCATCGAGCCACCTGTTCTGCTCTAGTGACTGAGTACAGCATGAAGTTTACAGTTTGACCGACAGATGGCGTTAGGTACTATACATATAACAACTTATTACGTACTGAACGCATATCTCGCGTTAAATAATAAGAGATGTATATTATATACGCTGGTTCTTTCAATTTTCTTTTAGTCCTTTGTCATTAAAATAAAAAGGTTATTTGACTGTTTAGGATTATTGTCAAAATAAAACTGATTTATTACACAACTGTCAAGTAATTAAATTTTCCCGGTCGCTCCCGCTATTTCCCTTCCGCCGCAGATGTCGAATTACTTGTATAGTTAAAGTGAGAAAAGCTTTCCCCTGTCAAAATTTTTATGACATTGTCATAAGAATGATTTTTGCCTTGCCCGTGGGAAAGGATTTCTACTACATATTTCTATACGCCAAGTAACGAATTATCTCATGGTATCTTTTACGACACTAAGATGCACATTTCCGAGCAAGTTAGAAAACATAATAAAATAAAAATACGCTATAAAACTTAGAAAGGAGTAATTAAGGATTTTTAAAAAGTGCTTCTGTGGAAACGCTGCTTACCCTTCGTCGAAAATTTCGATCTTAATACATAACACGACCTATGGAGCGCAGCATTCTAGACGTTCGAAGGACTAGAAACTATAGAACTAGAAAATTTTAGTGGGACTGGACGAGACATGCCTGCCGAATGCATCCGGCTAATAGCTGCGCCAAAATGACTACCGATTGGGTTCCATGCGGCGGGTACAGGAGCAAATGCAGACCAAGCAGGAGATGACGGGACAATTTGAAGTATTTTCGGAAGTACTGGAGAGATTTGGCCAAAACCAGAGACGACTGGAAGGAGGTAGGGGAAGCTTTTGACCAGCATGCAGAGGTTGTATTGGGAGTATTTACTGCCAAAACTTCTGAATGATCTACCCGATGACATGTATCGCAACGTTTGTGAAAATACCCTTAAATGTAAAAAAAATCTAAAAGCCTTTCTTTTGTCAGTAAAAAAATCGTATTGTATTGATATTTAGCTATGTTTGGCATAATTTATGATGCAGTTTAGTATTAAGCGACGCAGAAAAAAAACTTATCTAAATAGTAATAGTAACAGCGACAGATAAACCGTGCTCGGTTTTTGTTCGCTTCCTAGGCTACTCCTTTTGTGAACTTTTAATTTTTTTAATGAATAAATAATTAAAAAAGCACCCCCTTTTTTAATTATTTATTCATAAAAAAAAATATTTATTATTATATAAATATTATTTTTGATTGCATTACGCTTTTGCCATAAATTGACACGTTCAGAAAGTAGTGAGGGTCTAAAGGAGTTTTAGAGATACTTCAAGTTCGACACTAATATGTATGCGTGTGTTGAAACTATGCAGCTTTGATTTGATAGGTAGTTACAGACACACGCACACATCTGTACCTCGTGTTAAAGTATCTGTACCCCATCTCATTTATGAACCATAAATATTTAAGAATGTTATTAGATCTAGCATCTACCTCATAAAATAAAACAGGTGTCTTGACTAATACATTTAAAGTAGGTAGCAAACTTAAATGAGCCTCTAAAGTTGTTCAGGCTGTGGGAGGGGATTTCGCGGACCCGCTTCCACATTCCAGTTAGTCTGTCCGTCTCGCTTCCCCTTCAAGTGACGATATCGCTTGTATCTTATTTAAGTTGACACACGGTATAGATCGGTGCAAATAGTTAGCATGGTGGAAAAGTACAGTCAAGTGCAAAAATATGGGTGCATACAACTTACTCAAAAATATGTCCCATGGCTCTTATGTCGGCGAATTAAGGTTGCGGTTGTTGTTGTGGTGGATTAACTCGATACGTATTTTTGCACTTGACCGTACATTAAGTTAACTCTGTAAAGTCAAATTTTAAAATCTTTGTTGTGTTTCTTTTAATAAAAAAAAATATATATACACTCAAGCCCAAATTCAGAGGAACATTTTCTTCGTGTCTTCCCTTATACACGTTCCTCTAATTTTGGCACATAGACAGATAAATATTTTCGTTGCAAGTGTTGACCCGAACCTGTCTAATTACCAAAATAAATTACGTATGCCAATAAATACCAATTTTGCTCGCAATGTAAGTACTCATTTGTATAATTGCGTTACGTATAAACTAAGTGCAGGGAACAAAATTTGCAAGTAAAAAAGACGGCCGAGCCAAATCATCCGTGGCAAGATGTTTGACAAAACCGGAGCGTGGCCGGGTCGAATAATTAGTGTAGTATATAATGCCGGCGGGAAGAGACACAGGCATCAGTGCACTTCGTTCGCTCACTGGAAAACCTTGTCAGCAACATGAACACATATTTCACGGTAATTATTATATCCTACGATATTCTTGGAAGCTTGAGGGCTTTCTGTCACCCCAAGTCTTTCTGATTCGCAAAAGAGACAGCTTTCTTTTCCTGTATTTTTTAAAGCTGGGACTTTGGTCTGAAGCAGGGCATTAATTTTTTTTTTTTGTTATTTAAAATCTATCTAGCGATTGACCTCTTTCACACCTGATAGTAAGTGCAGATGAGGCCGAAGATGTAGTTCACCGGTTCAGTACTGGAATTCAGTAACCTATTCATCCTGGCCTCGAGTAGCCCCCAAATTATAAGGCTCTCGAAATATTTACTAGCATTTGTAAACCACACGTCATGCTCGTCGACATTATTGTTTTCCTTCTTCTTTTCAGGCAACCTGCCTTTTGGCATTCGCTGTTATCGCGGCAGCAAACCCACCGGCGACGCTATCCTACATACCGTACGCCACCGTCGAGAAAATAGTAAGTAGATAATTGAAAATTTACCCAAGCAAGTCGAGCATGCCTGGCCGAGAACGCACTTTTACAATGCTGTTTAATCCTGCAGCCAAACCCAAGCTACGGTTTCAACTACGCGGTCAACGACCCGTCGACGGGAGACAACAAAGGGCAGTGGGAGACGCGGGACGGGGACGTCGTCCGTGGCGCGTACTCCCTCGTCGAGCCCGACGGCAACGTGC
Source organism: Clepsis dumicolana (assembly GCA_963691665.1). Taxonomy (NCBI): domain Eukaryota; kingdom Metazoa; phylum Arthropoda; class Insecta; order Lepidoptera; family Tortricidae; genus Clepsis; species Clepsis dumicolana. The sequence goes on along the minus strand of OY829522.1, from coordinate 9,923,088 downwards.
GCCTGGTCGAGTACACTGCCGATTCGGTGCATGGCTTCAACGCCGTTGTCAAGCGGACCGGCCCTAACGTGCACTCGGTTGGCTTCCCGATCGCCGCGCCCGTTGTCGCCCCGCTTGTGCACGCTCCGATCGCGCACGCCCCCCTTGCACCGATCGCCCCCATCGGACCCATCGCAGCCATCGACCCCGAGCCGATCGTCCATAGCCCGATTATCACCCCTATTATCGACACCGCCCCTATCATCGCTCCGTACGACGTGTACCCAATCCTGCCCGCCTCGCCCAACCCTTGGATCCATCTCTCTGGAACCACCTACGGCCACAAAGGCAACATCGTCCGCCGATGGACCGCCGGACCCATCTCTCTGGATGGCCAGAAGCTGACCATCAGAACCAAGCACTGATCAGTGCTTCTCATTATCGATAGCTTCTACGTGTATAGGTAACCCTAGTTACTCACGGCGCTTGTGTGTTTTTGCATACGTTGTATGTAAAAATATACATAGGCCTTGATAGAAGTTAAGTTATGGTTATAGCCAAAGCGACGAAGTGTACCTGAACGAATATGTATTCCATGTCTGTGAATAAACGTAAATTATTATATGCGAACTTTTTTTTAACTCCTACATAAAAACATATTACCTTACTGTTTTCCGAATAGTACTCATGCCTTTGGCATTCACGAGAGAGAATCTTTGAATAACGAAGTCTATAAACCAGTTAGTCTTGCAGTTACGGCATACTATTATAATTCACAAATCGATTTAGACTACTGTGCTAAATGCGGAAATCTGATTTAAAATTCAAATCATATGCAACACTTTGTTCCTAAATCACTCGACCGCGTTAGAACGTGAAAGAGAGTAACAACTACATATGTCAACTGGTTTCTGTTTCCACGTACTACCTGCCATCGGCCTATGATTATAACAAATACGTTATTATTAGATTTTGTAATAAATGCAGCCATTTTTTTTTCTCGTACTTTTATACATTTGGTTACATAATAAACCAAGGGTGGGAATAAAAAGCGTCCACATTGGTAGAAGCTGCGATAGTGCGTGACGGCAACTGAATCGTTCATTTATAAGTCCTACTATTACATATTGCTCACCGGCGCTGAAAGTAATTAGCCAAGTTGTAAACGTCTAATATTACAATAACTAATTAGGTAATGTTATGTAGCAGGGTTATATCGGGTTAAATAAAATAACTGCGCACTATAATTATTAAAGAATGTGAAAGTGTTTAAAATACTGATCAAAAACGAAAAATGATAACTACACCACATTTTGGTAGGCTATATTGCGAGCGTACTTTTCTAAGTTTCAAGACGGCCTCGTGCGAAACCATACGGTTGCCTCCTCTAGTTATACCATGTTTAACATTGACATGGATGTGCAATATTCCCAGGGTAGTTGGTTATTTTTTGTGTTTAGTTTTTTCGGAAAATTCGAAATCCACCAAATGTTGCGTTGCGATACATCATATTTTTCAAACATAAGACCTAAAAAGTAATAATTAAAAATAACTTACTGGATTATTGTCCTCGTCGACGTCATATTCCTCTCTTTGCACCATCATGAGACGGCCGCTGGCGTTCAGCACCTAGAAAAATGGGTTTTGCGATAAATAACATTCGTAGTAATTGACGTAGCGAACGAAGACCGAAACGTACCCGTTTTAGCTCGAACAAATTTTTTTTCGTATGCCCGACTGTTCTTTACAGTTCTCGACCAATTCTCATGAAATTTTCAAATAAAATTCGAGTACAAAGGCGGACTTGTCCCTTTAAGGGATCTCTACCAGCCAACCTTAATAATACCTTACCTTAATTATAATTTATAACAATTACCAGCGAGTCGGGCTGCGGCACGGCGGGCTGGCGGTGCTGCCAGTCCTGCAGGCGGCACAGCGACGCCGACACCACGCACGCCGGGTGCGACAGCGCCGACACGTCCACCGCCTGCACGCAGCGCATCTCGATGTTGCCCGCTGAAAACAACACCCAATTAGACAAACAACAAAAACCGCCCAGTGGGTTACACCGTACACGTACAAATTTGTAGGCATAGTTAAAGTGAGAAAAGATTTCCGCTGTCAAAATGTGTATGACATAAGCTCATAAGATGGATTTTTGCCTGGCTAACTCTTCCACTATGTCTACATGTAAATAGTTCGTCTATCACGTTCATATATCAGCGCATCCAGCACGAACACCTGCGAGTGCGCGCGCGCGAGCCTCGCCCTCACCGCTGTCGACGCAGTCCAGCTCGTAGATGGTGACGAGCGCGTCGGCCCCGAACACGACCAGCTGGTCGGCCAGCGCGTCCAGCACGAACACCTGCGAGTGCGCGCGCGCGAGCCTCGCCCTCACCGCTGTCAACGCAGTCCAGCTCGTAGATGGTGACGAGCGCGTCGGCCCCGAACACGACCAGCTGGTCGGCCAGCGCGTCCAGCACGAACACCTGCGAGTGCGCGCGCGCGAGCCTCGCCCTCACCGCTGTCGACGCAGTCCAGCTCGTAGATGGTGACGAGCGCGTCGGCCCCGAACACGACCAGCTGGTCGGCCAGCGCGTCCAGCACGAACACCTGCGAGTGCGCGCGCGCGAGCCTCGCCCTCACCGCTGTCAACGCAGTCCAGCTCGTAGATGGTGACGAGCGCGTCGGCCCCGAACACGACCAGCTGGTCGGCCAGCGCGTCCAGCACGAACACCTGCGAGTGCGCGCGCGCGAGCCTCGCCCTCACCGCTGTCAACGCAGTCCAGCTCGTAGATGGTGACGAGCGCGTCGGCCCCGAACACGACCAGCTGGTCGGCCAGCGCGTCCAGCACGAACACCTGCGAGTGCGCGCGCGCGAGCCTCGCCCTCACCGCTGTCAACGCAGTCCAGCTCGTAGATGGTGACGAGCGCGTCGGCCCCGAACACGACCAGCTGGTCGGCCAGCGCGTCCAGCACGAACACCTGCGAGTGCGCGCGCGCGAGCCTCGCCCTCACCGCTGTCAACGCAGTCCAGCTCGTAGATGGTGACGAGCGCGTCGGCCCCGAACACGACCAGCTGGTCGGCCAGCGCGTCCAGCACGAACACCTGCGAGTGCGCGCGCGCGAGCCTCGCCCTCACCGCTGTCAACGCAGTCCAGCTCGTAGATGGTGACGAGCGCGTCGGCCCCGAACACGACCAGCTGGTCGGCCAGCGCGTCCAGCACGAACACCTGCGAGTGCACGCGCACGATCTTCGCGAACCGGTTGTCCAGCTTGCAGTCCCGCGGGTAGAAGCGGACCTCGTCGTGCCCGTCGAGGATGCTGTAGCAGCCTGTAACAAAGTAACGCCCTCTCAATATTTACATGAAGTGCGAAGACGTTAGTTGAAATAGCTACCCTTATAATGTGATAATGGAATGTGATAATAAACTCAATTGATTCACGTCTTTGCTCCGCTCCTATGGAGCACACCTTAGTCATTCAAAAGCGACGTTACAAAAGAACTCCACCGGTGTGACCCATATTCACATATTAGATCTCGACAGTTGTCTGTACAGTCAAGATCATAAATATACGTACGTTACCAAGTCGTGAAAAATATCTGCATAATTATACAACTGTATGTCATTTGTCAATAAGGTCGCAATAAGGGCGGTCGGTAGTTGAATTACGAAATGTTTTTACATATCAAAGTGTTTATGACCCTGACGTGAGTTTGATTTTTGTCTGATCTGTGGAAAAACTTTTTCCAAAATAGATAAATTTGACCTACAGTCAACCCTCCCCTCACCTATGACGATATAGTCGCGCCACCACAGCATGCCGCCGGTGACCACGAAGTCCTTCTCCTGTGTCTCGTTGCCGAACAGCTTCCACCGCCGCGATGCGCAGCTGTAGTGCGCGAGCCCCGCGCGCCCCGCCACGCACACATTCACGCCGCTCTCGTCTATCGCGCTGTACTGAAATATAAAGTCAAGGCTGGGGTGTCAAAGAAGAAGTAACAGAGTAGCGATGTTACGAGTCGACCCTTTTCCAATTCGGGTAACTCGAGTTGATTCAGAACGTCGAATCAGAATACGAGTTGACTCGACTCGGATCAACCGGATGGCGTTCGCCCAGTCCGCGAATCGGCAAGTCGAGTCGAGTTCGGCGTAATTTCGACGTCGCTGACTCGACACAAGCGTGTGCCGACAAAGGAGGAATGAAACCGTCGCGTTCGGTTTCCGCCGCTTATAGACACTAATTCTGTCTCTATCCGTCCCGCCGGTTTTTATTGATGAATACGATACGAGTCGCCGAGTTGGCAACTCGCATAACTCGCTATCGTTATCCCCTTAGCCGATTTGTATCAACCCGAATGGAGCCGGCGGGTTGATTCGAGTTGCGAAGGAACTTGATTCGAATCAACTAGCATAGTGTTTATAGCGCTATAGCAGAGCAGGGAAAATTTTAACTTTTCGCAACAAATGAAACCTCTATAATATACGAAAATATGAAATCTAACCTCTACTGTAGATTCCATGAAATTGATTATTTCTTGGTGGTACGCCAGTCAGTTTACTCGAACGAATTTTTATTTCCGAATATTTAAAAAGGATTCAATTATGGCAAATACGGTTTTAGATTTTTACTTGATGATAGGGTAAGCGAAGAAGGAATATAAGTTCACAACACAGAAGTTTCCTTGACAGCACTTCACCTACAAAGACGCAAATATCAATATACTTTAACTAAAACACTCACCCTTAGAGGCCAATTGGTCGCTATGTAGGTAGCTGGCAGCGGCAACACTATCCACTGTTTCCTGCACTCGTTGTCATCAACAAACTCTCTATACTTTGCACTGCTGTCATATTCCAAGTTAGACTGGTCGTTTTGTCCGTTTTCCGCTTGATATGTGTCTGCCGATGAGTCTATGATTGAGACCTTTGTTCGCTTGGTTAAATTGTCTTCTAAATTCACATATAGTTTGTCGTCTGCTTGAAGGTAGAGGTGCCTTTGGTTGCTCTGGAAAAGGTCAAGTGGTCAAATTAAAGTGCACGAATGTACATCTATATCAGTATAGCAAAATAATGTCTCTTAATCTATACCTATGAAACAGTACCGTGACTGACAGACAACGCACAGTCTAAACCACTGGACCTAGAGACTTGAAATTTGGCAAACATAAACCGTGAGTGTCCTAGAGGTGCACTAAAAAGGGATTTTTCGAAATTCCCACGGGATAGGGAACTAGCCCATTTTGAAATATTTCACGGGGGCAAAGCCGCGGGGCATAAGCTATCGTAGATATTTGAGACGATACGCAAGAGGCTTCCTGTAACTGGCATTTATGGTTATAATAATAAATCAAAATCAATAGCTGTAGCTTAACTGTTAATAGATTTTCTTAATTAAAATAATCAAAAGTTTCCTTACCATACAAGGATTAACACTGAGCGGGCTTTTGATGAAGTCTAACTGTATGAGATTAGTGTTACCATCCTCTTCAACCTTCACCATCCACAGCTGATAGCCTTCTGTGGCCCATTCCTAGAAGGAAACATACATACCATAATGACTACAATCAAGGATAGTTGAGAAACTCCCGACATCGTTATCTTATAAAGTGCTAAAAACAAAACAAAAGAAAAACTAAATAACAATTGGTTCATTCGTTTGAGATCTACGAAGCAACAGACAGACACATGTCAAACGTATATCTGCATTACTGATTTATGATATTCCAGCGCAAAAACTAATCCGCAAATCAAAAATGGTCGATGCGCTCAATTTCAATCCGAATACTGTATGCATGGTGTTCATAATGGTGTTGGCGACCGGATGGCCTAGTGGTTAGCGACCCTGACTATGAAGCTTGAGGTCCCGAGTTCGAATCCCGTTCGGGGCAGATGTTTGTATGATGATTACGAATGTTCGTTCTCGGGTCTTGGATGTAAATATGTATTTATCTATATAAGTATGTTTATCCGTTGTCTACCCATAATACAGGCTTTGCCTAGTTTGGGACTAGGTCATTTGGTGTCAATTTGTCCCAAGATATTTATTTATTTTATTTATTATTATTTATAAGTAGAACAAAGAGCGCACCATGCTGGAGACGACGAGCGGGTTGTGCTTGCCCAGGTCCTGGTGCAGCCCGTAGTCCCAGGCCAGCGAGCACGCCAGCAGCGCCCCGAACGTGCTCCACACTGAGATTCCGCCCCTCTCCCAGCTGACTGCCACGGCTCGCCCGTCTGCTGTCCATCTGAAAACAAAAAAAACACGCCATAACAATCAAAAGTTTGACATTATTATAGGTATGTATATGGCATATGGTATAAGTACATAATTATATGGTATAAAAAATTTAGTATTGAGTATCGTTTAGTATCGAGTGTCGTCTACTCGTGACAACCAATGAAAAGGCTCACACGCCAACGTCATCAATACATGACCAACATTCCACTCGAAATAAATCCATCTGCGACCTACGATAAGATCCCTATTTGTCTACTAGACGGTTTGTTCCGTCCGTGGCATACAGACCACGACAATTCATTCATAGTGTAGCGGTCAAGAGGTTAATAAGCCAATCCCAAAGTGACAGAAACGTCAATCGGACCTCTCAATTCCAATATTATGCCATCTAGCAATAGGTATTTGAGATATCCAGATGGTCTGTTCCAAAGTAACCCAGGCAAAAAGTTGCAAGCAAGTCGTCCCCATGTTTGTGTTGATTTAGCACACTTTTCATTGGATATGAAATTGACATTATCATCTGTTGCCTTTCACGTTCAAAATAGACATCGTTGTCACAGAAGCTTACCGCACCAAAATGCATGCCAGTGGTACTTCAGTGGTAGTTTATAGATTCGCCATTGAACCATGTCATTTTATGTTAGTGATTTTAATATATTTTCATTTGCATGCAGAATGAGAGGGCTTGGGCTATAGTTCCCACGCGGGCCCAGTACGATTGGGGAGCATACACATTAAAATGTTATGTCAACTGACCTTATACATTTGACCGGTCCAGGGTCACCGGGGAAGTCTTTGGAGCTAAGCACCATCGTGTGAGAAAGCTCCAAGCCTCCTGTCGCTTCGTCGATCGTGTACACGTCCACTTGTGAACTGCGAAATAAAATTACGATATCTTATCAATTTTAAGCACTCCTCGCCAAAACGTACTTCAAGTTTTCCAGAACCTCAAGCAAGAGAGGTGTAGCTGTATATCACTTATTGCGATTACGCTAACTTTCGATATTACTAGAAAAAATTAAACCATCCGATCAACGGTGACAGTTCATGATGACGTTTATGATTGGCGTAAGTATATTTTAATCAGTCAATCCCTAACATGACAGAAAAGTCAAACGGACCTCACGATATCTAGCGATTCGTCTGTCTTCTTTCCCGACTGCCGAAAGAGGGTTATAGCCAGATTGCTGAGAGGCTGAGAGGCCAGTTGAAATCAGGTTACTTACTTCTTTCTGCCGATGGCGATAAGTCTAAATTTGTGGTTAACCCTCGCGCAAGTCGCGTCGTCGATACCCGGTGCCCAGATACCCTGGACCGCCTGAAATAACAGTTCATAAGTTTTAATATGAACCATACAAAAATGTACATCCTAAGAACTTCACATTAACACTAGAGAAAGATTGTTTGGGGAAACCGTGGGAGCTTTTATACGATAAGTTGTGTCTAATAGCAAAGATATTATAGTACTAACTAATAGTCAGTAAAAATTGTTTTTCAGTTATTTCCTCACACAGATTTTTTTAAAGCCAGACCCGGCACTAGCCAGCCAATTATTTACTAACGAAACACACACAGGTTAGAGTTACAATAATAAATAGTTGGAAATTTAAATATTTTAAGAGTTTAATTATGCCTTCTCAGGCATCATACGCTACAAGTGCCCCTAGATACTAAATAAGTCGCCGGGCAGAAACAAATCGAGTACCTTTCACTACTTGTCTCCACTACGCGAGTGTAAACTTGCGGTGAGCAAGTGAGATGGCTAGTAATGGCTACATATTTATTTTACAGTGAGTTTTTGTACAATTTTGATTCCGCTGGTCGCCGCAGCCAAAAAGGCGTATCTTTATGGAAACAGAAGCGTTTATATTGGACTATATAGACAGTTCTAAAAGACAAGTCTGGCACAAAACCTGTGTTAAATGCTGGCCGTAGGTATTTTATTTTACAAACTATTTTACACTATCAGTGCATTGAGCAGGTTAATCTGATTAATTTAGGAATAGCTTAAAACTCTGCAAAAACTACAACCACGTCGAAGAGCGTCAGTATAGTAAAACAGATGAAGCGGGTCGTATGGAAGAGTTAAGAAATCTGCAATTGCCATTTGGGTTTAATTCACGCCGGTATGTTAAATTGAATCTGAAAAATTGCGTCCGATTGTGTACTATCACATCTACATATCATGATATACTGACTGACAGATGGAAGAATAGTTCCAAAGAACCTCCTTTCTTGAAGTCGGTTAATAAATCCGAACTTTGGGTGTTATACCACGCGATTGGGCGTTATTTTGATACTTAGATACGTATTTTCACTAATTTCTGTAACCGCCTCATCTGTATTCAAAAATAAGTTCTTATGAGTCACGAAATAGAAGTTAATCGGGACATCAGCATCAGGTGCTTAGCGTAGGATCAAACAAACATTATAGCACATCTACACTTCCAATCTTACCCTCAAATCGGTATCCAACATAATCTGAGATAGTAAAAACGTAGGTATTACAAAAACATCTTAAAAATGTTAAAACTAAACTAAAACTACAATAAATTAAAAACCCGATTGCTCACCGCGACCATTACCGCGTAATGTTACGCAAATTTGAACGTTACTTTATTAATCAAAAATAGGTCAAGAGGAGGAGAACTTTTATCAGGTTTGTGATCTTTGTCGTATGAGCCGATAGCTGCTATTTGGGGCTTTCGTTATCACCACCAGTGCTGTGTTGTATACAGAGAAGACGAGAGGTTTTCGGCAAACACAACGGATGGAACATGCTGCTAACGACTCGGCCGTGTAATGTATAAAAATGCTACATTACGCGCGGTGAGCTACCCGGCTTGCATCATTAAAATTTACCTATATTCTCATTTGTTTTCTACTAAGCATTAATTAAACTAAAGAGCAAAGTGTCAACTTACGTTAGGATCAAATTTAAGGTTAGGTGCAGTGAGGTAAGCCGCCCGACCGTCATTGAGAGTGATGCCAAACCCGCATACGAGTGGGGAGTACTCTATGTCATTGACGTGTGTGTTATCTTCTAGGATGGGCTCGGCTGAAAGCAAAGCAGAGGGATCTTGACTTCATGTCACAATCGACTGAATAAAAACTCTCATTCATATCCAAATGGCTAGCTAGTACAAGTGCTATTTTCTCGATAAGCAATCAGTGTGTCATCAGTGTCTCAGAGCTTGAAAAGGACACCCTTATGGTAGCTGTCATACAAGAGTAACGCGGACTGGGTCAACACAAGCGATAGCACAGTTCAGATTTGAGGAAAAAGGTCAAACGGCCAAAGCACATTACATTACGTGCGAATGCTGACAGTGAGTATTCACAATCATCTAGAATGTCTAGAAAATTTTATATAATAAAACGGAATTTAATCTCGCAAAATACACCCATATTGAACCATTTTTTTTTTCAATAATAACAGCTCATCTGCCGCATCATAACTTGATTACTATTGCAAGCTCGAACCCAACGCTGGTAGTCAGTAAGTACCTTCTAACTGCTCCTAACTTACATTACAATACATTTTGAAAATCAGAACAATCAAAATTTAGTGCTAGCAAAGCTGCAGGCAAAAGCTAGTGTAAATTTACTAAGCTCTACTAAACTAACGACATCACCTCAAAAAACCGACACTTGACGGTTCGTCCTAAAATGTGCGCACGCAGTGCGTGAAGCACGTACGGATTTGAGCAATTGGTCGCGCCGTGCATGGCTCACCCTGAGGCTGCCTCTGATCCGTACGCAGCTTTACATTAATGACAGTGTAGGATCACCTTTAGAAACTTGTTGGTTGATGGAGAATGGTATCCTTCCGAGGTCGAGACAGTAGTCCCGGTTCTGAGTACCGTCCCATCGGTACCGGAGTAAATGGGACCTGGTCGTGCACACCAGTATCTCGGTGCCGGATATACAGCACATACGGGTTATCTGGCCGTCCCATACTAGCACCTCCTTGAACTGATTAAAGAAAAAAGATTTATTATTGTCAAATAAAAACTGGTAACAGGTAAATATTGCGAGTGTATGAGCGAAGACTAGACACAATAGGTACCTAGTCCAAAAGCATCAATAATGTTTAAAAGACATGGCAGTTGCCAATCTCATGCCATTTATCAAGTGGACCACCAATAACTATACAATGTTCTTTAAAATTAAGAGGTCTCTCTACCATTGACTTCGTATGGCAATTAGATCTCCACTTAACGCAATATCACCATCTAGGAACTCAATGAAAAAGCTCCCATGGATGGTGCCTTAAATAAAAAAGAACTACCATAATGGTACCCTTTAAAACATCACATATGTTTTAAATTAAACAAAAGCATACCAAGGTTATCTTCAGAGAGGGTATGACTTCCTTGACAAAGAGTTCCGCAGAGTCCCTCCGCAAGCTTGCGGTGGGCGGGTCGTACTGCTGATACGCAGTCTGGTCACTCACCACCTCTACATGGTAGAGAATTAAATGCCCTTCTGATGTCTGTAATAAAAAGGTGTCGCTATTATTATATTATTTGCAATGGAAGTAATATTCTTAAGTAACAGACGGTAGGACAGGGGTCACCAATTAGTTTCAGGGTCCATTATTATGAAAATAATTAGGACGTGCTCTACTTCACTATACCTACATATCTTTTCTTGCAAGCAGTCATTCCACTTCCTATAAAAGGTTGATCAATGATCATAAAATAACTTCTTTTCTAATACATTCAAATAAATGAATCCATAATAGTAGAAAATATATTGTAGCAACAATGTTATCATCTATTTGATTATCACCAGTGAACGCATATAAGACATGGAAGCATTCCTGTCACTTTAAAATGACCCCACGAAAACTATACCGCGGTGGGTGGGGCTTGCAAACTGTACCGGCGCGCCGATCAGTTAGGTTGCGCGAGTCCACAATGGCGGACGCTGTTTTGACAGTTTATTTTAATCATCAAAAATAAGATTTATGTTTTAAAATGCCTTCATGTGAGGTGAAGTTGTGCAAAAATCACACGGATCATTGTCTCAAGGCATCCAAGGGTAGTGGAATCACTCTTCACATGTAAGTACACCATTAGCTGAAAATTCAAAAATCTTCTTTCTTACCACAGGGATGTCATTATGCATAATGTAGCAGCTCATTTTACTACTTAGTAATTGCCTGTTGGACTATTATATTTATTAAGATACAGATTTGGATTTCAGGCGAATTCAAGCGAGTGGAAATTCGGAACGTTGTCCAAACCCAGGCTCGCGGGAAACTAAGTAATTCAAATGCCCGGCAAGGCATTTGAATTTGCCCGCCAACGCGTTAATTAGCCAGCCAGCCAATAGCGCGACGCAGCGATGGTCGGCCACACTGTTTCCACCTCCAAAAAGTAGTGGACTAAAAAAATTTGGCTCAGCTAGAAAATATATTGCCAGCCTTGTTTTATAGCGTTGTGGGCCTGAGGCGAGGGTTGACTACCTATGTTATCATATTTAACCATATTCAAAATGTATACTGTTAGCTTTCTTAAAATTAATAGGATAATTGTATAATAGTTTATATTCAATTTAATGTAAGTACTCATTTGTCATTAATAAATAAATGCGACGTGTTGTCTTCGCTTCGTGCTGCCCGCCATATTTGAATGCAGAAAGAAACGGGGAGGCAGAGAGGGAGACTGTGGCGGTAAAACAAAGAGGAGCGAGAGAGAAGGAAGCCGGTACGGTTTTTTGGAGGGAAACGTTATATAGAAGCTTAAGGATTTTTCAGGGTGATAAAAACTTGTAATGCAATATTAGAAGGACGACAAATAAACAAATTATAATAGCAATACATGGTTTTATTGGATTTACGTAAGTAAAAGTAAAATCTTACAATGCTCTAAATTTGCTAAATACAATATATTATAATTATTAAGATAGTGCAAGAATATTTTATTATGACTAGTCCCCTCATGCATAACGTTGTCCACGCATCTGACCACATCTGACAGACATTCACATCGCAGCAGATGCGCGAACCAATAATTGCCGTAATCTGTCATGCCGAGAACCAATCACATTGGGCCAGTGCGCATTGCCGGACGCTGACAAACGCTACTGGCCTTCTGGTCAAATCTTTGAGTATTTATAAAATGGCGTAACTAGCAAAGCACATCCTAATAGCAACCTAGATTGGTACGTATTAACGTAATTTTTGAATGCATGGATAGTTTAGTGTATGGTTACTTTGCTGCTGTGTGTGTACTTCATCTTTGTGCGAGTTTTGGCTCTGCTAGTGAACGATACGTTGTATGGAAAGACTGCTTCCATGTTTTATATGCGTTCACTGATTATCACCATAACTCAATTTCATGACAGAGATTATAATATGAAACATAACAATATGCAGGATACAGAAACTGTAACTTTGTTACAATTCAGTATGCAATAAGAATTGAAAACAAGTTAGTTTAAGCCATTAAAACTAAATATGATCCAACAATGGTCGAAATAAAAATGTTTATTATTATTATTATTATTATAACATGGTAAATACTTTGAAAGAACCATCCTTGACTTAATTGTGTGTTGTGTGCTTACCAATATTAATAAATAATAATGCAAAAGTTTGTAATTGTAACAAATTAATTGACTGTATTGGTGGATCACACTTATCAGTAGCAGTATGATGACTCCAATTACAGCCATTTGCAACCATTTAAATTGCTATTAGTTACATGCAGAGATTGGATTCTGGGCATCATTACTCGCAATAATGTGGACATGACTCCAAATGTTAAAATTAATTATTTGTTGGGTGTATATCTTGGGTTAAATTTAGATGTTTCGCTATTTATCTTATCAAATATCTATTGAGGTCCATTTTACCCATCCGGCATTTGGTATGTTTTCAGATCATGGCGGAGCTAAAATCCATGGGAGATTTAGCAGCAACTCCACCAGATAAAGAAGAAGAAGCTTTTTACGCGGTTATAGCCGCAATCGACGCGCATTTCCCGACAAACTGGCGTGATTGGTTAATTCATGACTATTCTTTCGAAAGTTTATTTGGGGGAGAACATATTCCCACTGCTGTGGATGTAAAACTCAGGTTTGCTATTCCCACAACGGATTTAGCTCGAGCTTTTTACCCTTCGGCAACATCACTATCAGAGCGCGCGTACAGGGCTATAAGGCACACGGTATTAGAATGGCCTTTAGAAAGAACATTGCTCTACGCACCACACAATCTAATGGAAAAGATACACGCCCCGTCCTATGAGTTGTTCATGAACACCGTACGGGAGTTAAAACCAAAGCTCATTAAGCGGACGCAAACCTCCCTACAATTGGCAGAAGATAGTCCAAGAATAAGCTTGAAGCCTACAGGAAGGAAAAGATCCAGCGAGACTCCACCGACGTCGAGCAGGTCTCAAGTTAAGCGAGCCACCAGGCCGATCTCGCCGGATGGTCGGGAAGCACCAACACAGGGTAGCAGTGATCACCTACTAGCCACTGTCCTGAGCCAGCAGATGGAGTTTTTCAATTAAATGCTGTCATTACAAGCAGAACAAAGCGAAAACCAACAGAATTCGCAGTCTCCAGATGCTAGCAAGGCTACGACGGATCTCGACCAATCTTTCGAGTCTTTACCTGACAGCACTGAATCAGGAGACGAAGCAGAAGTTCTTAATAGTCCCGCATCAGCTCGCAACCGGGACACAAGACAAGAAGAGCTTCGAGCGAAGATTGCAGAAGCCCAAAGGGAGCTCGCCCCCACCACAACAGAAAAAGACCCAAAGATAGCGAAGGCGGACCCAGAAGCAGTAAAATTTGGGCTGGATTGCCAGAAGCTTGGCCAAAGCGACTGGAGCAACGTTCGCTATGCGGAGCTACAAAAACAATTCCAGGCTACCCCTGTATTTAGCGCGCTGAAAGTTAACAATGTGTTGGCGGGCGTCACGCCCAACTGGAAATCTGTAGAAATCTTAGAAAGATTCGACATGTCGTTAGGAGCCATCTCCCACGGGATCATCAAGCAAAGAATAATATTCCAAACCTTTTTGGACATTCTCCCAAAAGAGATGAAGGATAGGGTGGGCAAAGACTTTGTCCTAGCAGACTCAGATTTTCGACAAAGTTCGGATGCCCTGATCCAATATACATGCGGGCGACGAGCAGAAGTCCTCAAGAATAGAAGGGATGCTTATAGGCCTCGTAACGCTACATTCAGGGGAATTTTACGCGAAAATCCTCCGTCAGGAACTCAATTATTTGAAGAAAAGGCACTTTCGGAGGCCGTGAAAGAGCAGGGAGGTACAGACAAAATTTTCCCAAAGAGATTCAAGACTCCAAGGATGTCTTATGGTACCCGAGATATTAGGAAAAATCCCGGAGGACAATCAATGCCAATGCAACGCTATGGCACCGAGACTCGCGTTAAGAGAAGCAAGCCATTTCATTCCACGAAAGGCCAACAGAAGGATAGAAACGAGTGCCCCCGAAGATTCTATGACCCCAGTGGTCAAGCAGGGAAAAAGTGGGGAGAGGGACGAAAGTGACTCGTTCGTAGCGGGTCGCCTACGTCGGTATTCAGCCAACTGGCAAAAAGCGCCCAAAACTTTGCAGAAAATCATACGTGGCTACAGAATACCCTTCAAACGCGTGAATAAGATTTTCAAAAATAATCTCTCAGAAATTTCGGACAAGGCCTTCCCAGGCAATGTCGTTAGAAATAGGAAAGCTAATAAAATCCGGCGCTCTACAAAAACAGCAAAGAAAAATCAGGATTCCTGTCGACTTTATTTCTCAGGAAAAAGACAAACGGAGAAAATCGTCTTATTTTGAACCTAAAAGGATTGAACGAGTTTGTGGTTTCTCCAAGATTTCATCTAATAAACCACCACTGTATCCCATTCCATCTACAGCGGGGCGATTACATGATGAAACTCGATATCTCACAAGCTTATTTCCATGTTCCTGTGAGTCAAAGCCATCGACGCTACCTGTCCGTGGCATACCAAGGGGCTATTTACGAAATGACTTGTCTTCCATTTGGGCTAGCCAGCGCCCCATCGGCCTTCGCAAGACTTACCAATTGGATAGCACAACAACTGCGAGAGGAAGGCCTGCGCGTCCTAGTTTACCTAGACGATTTCTTATTCATTCACGAAGATCTATCGATCCTGGAGCATCAAATGAGGCTTGCCATAAAATTCTTGCAGAACTTGGGATGGCAGGTGAATCAAAAGAAATCATCGTCAACAGCTTCAACGGAGCTAGAGTACTTAGGTGTAACTCGGGTCACGAAAGAGAATTTAAAGCGCTTGTCAGAGACAAAGGTCATGCATGTAAAACAATGCATCTGGAAGATTCTGAAGAAAGGTCGATGCAGTTGGCACGACTCAAAGGTCATACTGGGCAGGCTAAGCTCCGCAGCTTTCACCGTTCCTATGGGACGACTCCACTGCAGACCTCTACAAAGGGCTTCCAGAGTGCTCCCCTGGAGAACCCCACACTGGCATTTACCTCTGCCGAAAATTGCGACGGTGGAACTGTCGTGGTGGTTGAACAACGTCCAGAGGATGTCCGATTCACTTGAACAACGCATCGATTTTTGTGACTACAGATGCAGCAGACCTAGGTGGGGTGCGACTGCCAACAGTCGGCACTTGCACGGCAGATGGACTCTCGATCAGAGGAAGTGGCACAGCCAAGTGAAGGAATTATGGACCGTATACGAAGTTCTTCAACGCCTAGGTTCAGAGTTGCGGGGAAAAACAATTATGTTGCAGTCGGACAACCAAACTACGGTGGCGTACCTCAACAAACAAGGAGGGACGAAATCAGCGAAGTTGCTCAAGGCAGCCGCCGAGAAACTTCAGTTTTACGATCACATGCAGGGTCACATAATTGCGAGGCATATACCGGGATTGTACAACGGAATTGCAGACGGGCTATCGAGAGAGAAAGCTCTACCGGAATGGCACCTCAGCAGTCAAGTGTTGAAATGGATTTTCAACAGATTTGGAATTCCGGAGATCGATTTATTCGCGTCACAGAGATCAGCTGTTGTACCGAAGTATGTAAGCGAGGATGCAACAGACATGAAGAGCCAATTCACCGACGCGTTCAGAAGGAAATGGTATTACAGACTCGGGTGGATCTTCCCGCCACCAGCACTAATTCCGAGAGTGCTGCGTCACTTACAGATGTCAAAGGGTCGATATATACTAGTGGCACCCATGTGGGACCGAGCATTTTGGATTCCAGATCTCCACAGGAGAATGGAGAGACCACCTCTCCAGATCCCAAATCTCCACAAAAACATGATGGACCTCCCACCTCCGGGAGTGGAAGGATTGAAATTGGGGGTTTGGCTGGTTCGGGCTGGGCCAACCAAGTAGAGAACTGGTCGGAAGACGATCTAAAACTGTTGGAGTCGTCATGGAGAAAGTCTACTTTAAAAACCTATGTCCCAGCCTGGAGAAGATGGCTTTCTTGGGCAAAGGAAAACGGCGTTCAGCCAGACAACCACACAGCGGAAGGTTTAGCAAGGTATCTATGTCACTTGTATAAAGACATAGGTTTGGCTCCTAAGACGATAGCCCTACATAAATCGGTTGTTGCAAAGTTTGGCAACCCCCTTAGGGCTCAAGAGCTTAGTTCACACATACTAGTAAAACAAGTACTTAAGGGCATACTTAACAGTGTCCCTCCAGTTAAACGATCCATATCCTGGAAAATCGAAGATCTTTTAGCATTTTTAAAGTCTTACCAGTTAGATGAAGACAATCTGTTCGCATTATCCAGACATACTGCTGTTTTACTACTCCTAGCTACGGACAGAAGAGTCCATGATCTAACACTTCTGTCCATACAGAACGGAGCTTTTGAGGACAATGGTAGCGAGATAATTTTCTGGCCTCTCTTTGGTTCCAAGACTGATTGACATTCATATAGGCAGTCAGGGTGGAAGCTTCAAAAGGGGTTGGATACAGAGCCGCGTTTGGATCTGATGCACTATATCTGGAAGCTAATCTCTATCTCAAAGGATCGTTGTAGTGCAAGAAATCCAAATGGTCTATTCATTACTACTAGGGGATTGGTAAAGAATGCATCACGAACAGTAATTGACTTTGCTGGGTGGATAAAAACGGTGTTTAAAGAGGCCGGTATCTCGGCATCAGCAGGAAGTTTTAGAGCAGCGGTTGCCACTCACAAATGGACCAGCAATCAATATGGGATAGATGACATCCTTAAAAGGGGAAACTGGAGATCAAAGGAAACCTTCTTTCGACACTATTTTAAAGAAATAAAGGCGTTACCAGGAAGTAATGTAAACATACTACGAAACAGTTTTTCGTCATTTTGACTTAAACTAAAAAGACTGATTTAAAAGCTGTAATTGAGTGTAGTAGTATGATTGATAGTCGATATCATGTGATGTTAAATCGTTTAATATAAACTCTAAACAGAATTACGAATGTTAGTTAAATAATTACTTGTTAACAAAATTAATATTCTATTATATTTTGGTTTTTTCATGAGAGTAAGTTAATTGTTAATGCAGTATTGTTCTTTTGGTTATCTAAAACATCATTCGAACTAGAACACAAATGTTATCTCACAGTACGCTTACTAGCCTTATTTAAGTTGCTAGCGGCACCGGCAGATAATAAACATGTCTCAATATGTGGTTCAAGCATAGGCTCGAACACCTAAATAGAACCGTTTTTCCCCTGAAGGGTATAAAACGGATATTTAGGTTTCAGCCGTAGCTTGAACCACACTTTAATTGCCTTGCCGGCTATATATGGTACTGAAACAAGGAACCACCGGGCGCCCCTCGTGAGACGCTAGACAGAGACACATATCAAAATGACATCGGTAGGTACTCCTCACACTTGGATATATATAGGTAGGTATAGCTGTGAATATAGAAAGGGTATACTCTCAATATGTGGTTCAAGCTATGGCTGAAACCTAAATATCCGTTTTATACCCTTCAGGGGAAAAACGGTTCTATTATTTTGAAAGAATATCTATAAAAATTAATCTACTTTCATTTAAAATTATTGCTACATTGTTACCATCTTTTTAAGAATTGAAATCTAATTTCAGGTATGAAATCAATTTATTAACCCTTTGTATGTTACAAGAAAAGAAACCTGCATTAAAAGCCTTGATGATCTTCTGAAGTATAAATTTAATTGATTAAAATAAAAATAGAAAAAGAATCAACAATTTTGGTGCAGATCAGTGCCAAGTAATGAACCAAGAATCTGAGATCTGGTTTTATGTAAATTCAAGTTAGTCATTGAATATAGTGTAGCATTGTTTGAATACAAATTGCTATTAAATTGAATCATACAATACCATGCAACTGCTATGTCTATAGGGGCTTCTAAACAGGCAACTTTTTCTGCAATATGTGGCCGGCAACTATTGCTGTCTGACTCTTATTATGAAAGCTAGACAAAGACTCCTGTAGTTGTCGGCCACATATTGCAGCAAAAATATAGCCCATTTAGAAGCCCCATATATGCAAATATCACCATTACACCAAAATAATGGCAGTCATACTTTCTTGTTTTAAAAATCAAATAATGTTTAGTCCTTACCGAAATACATATCATTGAAGAATCTGGTTTCCATTCAACTCCAATATTCACCCCAAGCCTCTGCAAAGAGTCTGGACTCCGTTTGTGATGCACCACCATCACACTCGGCTGGAAAAATTAATATATTAGATACAACCTGTGTTCATGCTGACAAGTGACCATTGTCAAATAGAATATAATCATTACTATTCGTCTTTAAGACTACTGTGGCAGGATATGTGGCATCTGTACTAGTTGCGATTTGCAGTACAGAACAAAACAATTGTAGAACAGAATGATGAATTAATCCAACCTACCTTACAAAACCACACCATAAGACTGTCATCGCTAAGTGAGGCGAACAGTATTTTATCTCTGTTCGACACAATCTGAATGATCTGATGATCTGCTCCCAGATTTTTTAGAACTTTGGGCCATCCTATTGGAAAGTACATTGTGCTTCATCAACATTTGATGCAACCGGAAATTGATAATTAAGATATACTTCACAAAAGTCTTGTTTGCTATAATATGTATTGTAGACCGGTATAATTATTATATGAGGTCCGTGATACACGCATAATTTTTCAAGTAAATACTTTTTCTTTACAACACAACACGTCTCGCCTACTCGCTCTCAAGTCTCAACCTTGTTTGACATTTTAATAAGTAATGTTGCCATTTACGACATTAATGAATATTTTATTGTTTTCTAAGCGTAAGCGCAGCACACTACCCTCGTTTTCATTCGCCTAGTACCGAGTCGAGTCGGCACTGTGTTCGATTCACTGCCGCCTAATGTGCGTTTCCCGTTTCACCGAATTAGCCAGAAACATATCGGGCTTTGAACTCTTTGTGACGTGAGTGATCCATTTATTTCATGACATTTTCTATGACTGAGTCTCACGGTAGTTTCATGTTAAAATGTATTTCAATCATCACTTCATAAAAATTAAAAATAAGGAAACAGTTGTAGAGTCTGTCTTAACTAAATTAAAGCTTTATTAACGGGATACTTTATTTACATAATAAAAGCAATTTAAAATGACATTAAATCTAAGCTTAAACTAAATAAACTACAACTTAAAACTAAATTAAATCTAAATAAGGCCCCCGTGGCATAGTGCCCGAAAGGCTGAATAACGATGCTGATTCTTTGAGAGAGAAAACTGCCAGCCCTTTGGTCACAAGTTGCATCAATTAAGCGCTTTTGTAACTCAGAAATAAGCTTGTAAGCGCTGGGACCCCATGCGCCCAGTTTCAAACCCGACAGTAACAAAATTATAATTCTGACTTTGAAAACTTGGCAACTTTATGTATTGTATACATGTGTATGGTGTATTGTGTTTATCTTAGAAGTATTTTATTTGTAACCAATCATCTTCATGGTAAGATTTCTTGAACCATTTTAGTAAGTATGGTTGCATTGTTACATAGTACATTTTTAGCTTTAAAATTTTGTCATTTTCTAATAATGTAAAATAATCCGTGTTATAAAGGTGGATTAAAATATTTTGACATATTTTTGATCATTCATGTTCTGACGTCATTAACATGAACCATACTGAATAAATGTTCCTTAGTATTAAGTTAAAAACGAAGAAAAAACGCTTCTTCTCCAGCGTACAATACAATGCAATGGCGATGGGAATTTAAGATTTTGCATTCAGAAGCTCAAAATAAATGTTTGTTTTGTTTTATTACGGTGTAATTTCATGCATTTATTATAAATTCAAAAGGTTAATATGTGAAAGTTCGAAGCAGTTAATTTGACGACGGCCATGGTAAACAATTTATGATATCATGTCGGAAGAAATTAACTTGAACGTAAACAACCTCTCGGCATCTGAGGAAGCATTTGAGATATTAGCAAAATCAGTGTATTCTGAAAATGAGTATGATACGATGACTACAAGTACATGTCCGCAGCCTGTTTGCGAGGCCACGAATAGTGTGGCAAATGAAATATCTATGGAAAACGAAGTTGTATCATCTTCATCTACCAACGTCGAGGAACTGACTTATTGTAACTTGGAAGTAGGTAGTGAAGTGAATATCGACGAAGAATGTACGGATGGAACGCAGTCCGCTTTAGAACTCGACAATGAAGCTAACACTGATCCAAGTTATACACATCAAATAAATTATATCTCTGAAGAGAGTAATGCGGCTAGCAGAGGTGTAGATTGTGAGCTTAATGTGGAGTACACAAATAATATGGAAATAGACGAACCTGCTGAATCTGAAGCGGTAAGTAGCTCAGAAATATATCAGTCCCTATCTTTATCTCCAAGTAAAAGAGGTCGTGGCAGGAGTAGAGGCAGAGGCAGGGGCAGAGGCAGAGGTAGAGGGCGAGGGAGAGGCAGGGGACGCGGTAGAGCCCAAAGCAGGCAAAATAATGATGGTGACATTACTACTACTCATTTAGATATGGATGCATTGGATATTACCAGGGAAGACAGTTTGAATGTGTCCACTGAACATGTGTCTGAATTTAATGAATATATTCCAAACATTAATGGAGAATCTGTCCCTCTTGATCTGCTTGAAGCCTCCAATAATTCTGTTGCAACCGAAGAAAATGGTGTTCTAATATCACCAACACCAAATGACAAACCTGCTGAAGCGTTGCCTCTAGCCCGAAGGAGAGGCAGAAGAAGAAAAGTAAGTACTTCCATTGATGTGCAAACCTCTGAGAGTACTACTCCTAAAACTGCTCGCAGGAGAGGCCGACCCAGAAAAGACCAATCCAATCTGAATGTAACAGTTAGACATTTGTCACCTACCAATGGAGACAATTCATCAACTGATCTGAAAAATACTGAAATCAATGATGATATTACCAAAATGCAAGATAGCTTGGCTCAAATGGAAGATGATTTAAGTAAACTAGAAGGCAAATTTGCTTCTCTTGAACATTCAGATGATGATTTAGATGAGGAAGACATTTGCTTAAGTAAATTAAAAACAACCACTGACACTGATAACAAAATATCTGAACCCAAAGATCCAATATTACAGGAATTGCAGGAAATTGCTTCATCACCTTTACCTGGGACTGATGACACAAAAGGTGATGGTACAAATGCTATTCCTTGTAGTTCTACTTCTGATGCAAATCCTCAAACAGAAGAAAATCAACAAAATGTTGAAGTGGAGCATCAATTGGAAGAAAATAAACAAAATGTTGAAATTGATGCCACTAAAGAAAATTTAGATGTTGAAATTTTTTTGGAAGCTAAGCAAATTGACCTAAGTGAGTCACTTCTTGTAGAGGATTTGACTAAGAGACCCATCCGGAGAAGGGCTACAAAAACAAAATATAAAAATGATGATGATTCTGATGAAGATCCATTTGCTAATGTAGAACTTTCTGATGATGATGAACCAAGGAGAGGAAAAAAAAGTGGCAGATACCAATCTGATGACGAGTATATACCAGGCTTGGCGCATGGCCATAGAAGTTCTATAGATTCTTCTGATAGTGCAGTTGGTGACACACTAGAGGAGTTAAAGAAACAAACAAAGAAAAAACTACGTAAGAGGAAATCTGATAACGACTCATTGAACTCAGGTCTTAGAAAAAGTCTCAAGATTAATGATGTTGAAAACAAGAAGGAACCTTGGAGATTTTCTCCAGATATTGCAGTAGAAAATACTGTTGAAGATGGTGTTGAAATACTAGACAAAATTAATGAAAACTCTGTTCAATCCACATCTGCAAATTCCTGGGGGTCTAGCAATGAATTCGAAAATTTTCTAGCAAGGAAAATACAGGGGACTAATTTGAAAATAAAAAAAGTGAAACCTACCAAATCATCACCAAATGCTCTAGCTCCTTTAGATATACCTGTATTAAATCAGGTTATTGTAAATAAAGTGGAAACAGCATCTCAAATATCTGTGCATACTGCAACTACCAGCTCACAAACTAGTGGACCCAGTACACTTTCAATGAAAACCAATGTCAATCTAACTACCCTACAATCTGAAAAAGCATGCGAGTTTCTTAAAAGTATTGTTAAAACAACATCCGAATTAGGACAGTTGATGACACAAAAGTCAGAAGATTTTATTCAAAAGAAAATAAACACAGATAGTGTTGTTGATACTTTTAAAATGGATTATTGTGTCAAGAAGTCATTTTTACTGCTGAAACTCGCCAAACATAATCTTATGCAAATGGAAGAGGATTTATCTAGCCAGTATGAAAAATTCCTTGAAGACAATGAATTGTTACAATATAGAGAACAGGAAAAGAAAGTCATTCCGAAACCAAAAGAAGCAGAAAGTGACAGTGATTGTGAAATTGTTGAGGTAACAGCTGCATCTAACTCAACTTCTGTTAAACAGAAAGAGAGCAAACCAAAATTTAATCCTAAAACTGTATTTCTCAATAAAGAATTATCAATTAAAATAGCAAAGAAGCCAAGCGAAGATGTCAAGAGTAATAAAAATCTGAACATAAAAGGCAGACATACAGTGTGGATTAATGACTCTGTAATGGTTAAAAAAGTCAAAAGTCAGCAGTCTTTTTTAGCCCAGGACAGCCGAAATAAAAAACCTCCTGATAGTAAAATTACAGCTAAAATGGTAAGTGATTTTTTTGAGGGTTATTATCGCCAGAAAGCAGTTCATGTCTGTGCACCATTTGTATCCCCTGAATGGCTGTCTATGCAGAAATCCTACATGTGCAATTATTTTTCCATTGAACCTGATGAACTCATAAGTGATAATATTTCTAGAACTGAAGAGATTTTCGCAAACTCTGACAATAGTGCAACTGTGAGTGATAGTGGCAATGGACTTAATGATAAAATTGGTGAAGTGAAAAATCCGACAACATTATTTACTATTTGCTTGGAAAATCTGCAAAAGCAACTCTTTGTGTTGGAGACCAGTGAAGCTAAAACATTTCCTAAATTTGGAGCACCAACTGCTTATCTTGGTGAGACATATCAACCGAACACTTTGTTTTCATTATGCATTGAGCGTCTGACAAAAATTATGCCAACTGACTTACCAAATAATTTGCAAGACTCAACATCTCAAATTGATGACCAACTGCAGGATGATAATCATGAATTTTCTACTGAATTTGAGATCTTATTGTCAAGTCATAAACTTAATGCAAGACCAACAGATCTAAAAGATTGCCTGTCACTAAATCTTATTGAACAGCCTATGTTATTAAAAGTTCCATCCTTGAACACATTGTGTTACAATAGAATTAGTGAACTTTGCTGTGTGAAAAACACAAGTGATTATAAAATGCCTTCTCAGGCTTGTGTTGAAAATATTGTTGACTGTGAGAATAATGTTGAAGAAGATTATAAAACATTATCTGCACCCTATTTATCACAAATTGGCTGTCAAGTAAAATCACTGTTTACTTTGTGTGTTGAATTGATTCAGCAATGCCAATATAATAATCAATTCGACGCAATAGGTGACTTTAGTACTGCAACAGAGGCTTCCACCTTGCCAATGTCCCTAAAAGAAATTGTTTTTGACCATGTCAAATGTTTGCTAAATGGTAACTGCTACATACAAAACAAAATTCAAGTAACAAAAAATGAAAAAATGGGTACATGTAATAAAGTAAAAAAACTGACTGATTTATGCCTTGACATTGTATCAAGATACATAGAAGCTGATGAGTCAAACATAATGGAAATGGAGCAAGAATTACCAGTTAGAGAATTAACTATTAATGCAGTTAACACATTATCTGAGGAAGCATTTCTTAACATTGCGGAAACATCTGCAGATGATCATGGAAACTCTGACTATTATGAAGATGATGAAGATACTTTTTATGGAGATGAGCTTTTAGAACACAATGTTAATGATGTTAATCCTGAAATGAGCATTGGAGACCACAACATTAATCATGTTAATCATGAAAATAATAATGTTGATCATGACACTAATCATCTTGATAGTAACACAGAAAACGAGAGCTGGGTTTCTCAAGTGCAGCTGAAAGAGTTGAAGTCTTGTTTTGTGTCAAATAAATTGCAGAAAAGTTCTAAACCAAATCCAGATTCTGATGCCCTCAATGCCACAGCTGACAGTTATCCCCTTATAGCTTTCGTCAAAACTGAACCAGGGTTAGAAGAGTCAACAGCAACTTGTGATAACTTTGATCCAATTGTTAAAACTGAACCAAACCTTGACCTAGATCTTAACCATATGACAATTATACCAGAAAGCATTATTACAAAAAGAGAAAGCTTAGAAAATATTGATTCATTACCAGCTGGTAAAAAAACAATACAAAGACAGGACAGTACAAGTTTTGATGAAGATAGTTTTGAGGCTTTTGTGAGTGCTAATACAATGATACGTGCTATAAGTGGTGTCGGAAATGATAATGACGAAACATTTAGTCAAAGCTTTTCAAGAATTCGTAGACAGCATGAGCCTGATTCTGATAATGAGAATGATTCAAGCATGAGCTTATTAGTGCCGCAAACATTTGCACCACTCACAATAGCATCAGCGAAAGATTGTCTGCTAGAAAATAGTTCCAGTGATAGTGAAAACGTTTTAAAGAAAAATGCTAAACGTAAACCTATCACTAGACGTAAAACAAAAAAACCTGAACCTGTAAAGCAAAATACAAAAGAGGTAACGGTAAAAGACAAGCCTGTTGCTGTTGCAACTAATGAAGTTGCAATACTTACTAGGAGAATGCGAGAAAAGATAAGACAGGAAGAGAAAAAAGGCGAATCTTCAGGTTCTGATAGTGAAATCGCTCCACAAGTTACGAAGCGAGATAAAGATAGTAAAAAAGGTACTAATAATTCTCGCACTCCTGTCAAAAAGAAAAAACCCATTGAAGATGAGATACAGTGTAATAACGTAGATTCAACTGAAAAAGTTGACACAGCCAGTAATAAGTCGACTAAACATAGTCCAGAAATTACGAAAGATAAATTTACTGGATTTAGTGCAGTTGATCAAAATGAAATATCGTCATATCATAAATATGTGAAATATGTGTATGATCAAATCATACCAAAAGTAAATGAAGAGAGCCAAGCAAAAGAACAGAGCCAAGCAAAAGAACAGAGGCAAGCAAAAGAACAGAGCCAAGCTAATGAACAGAGCCAAGCAAATGAACAGAGCCAAGCTAATGAACAGAGCCAAGCAAATGAACAGAGCCAAGCTAATGAACAGAGCCAAGCAAAAGAACAGAGGCAAGCAAAAGAACAGAGGCAAGCAAATGAACCGTCAAATAAAACAGAAGAAATATCACCTAAACACGACAAAGTTACTGAGAAAGGTGAAGAATCTAGTGAAATTATAGGTTCTAATGAACCAATAGAGCTTTTGGAATGTACACCTACTATGCCGATATTTGATGATGTAGAAGGAAAACGAAAACATGCAAAGGAAGAATTAAAAACACCAAGTCCAAAAAAGTATCCTGAAGTGACTCCACCAGAGACTGATAAAAAAGAAGAAGCTAAAGAAGTCTTTGTGGAAAAAGAACACGAAAAAGTAGATAATTTTATTGATCGCCATGGATGGAAATGTTACCCTATTGGCAGTGGCGATTCCAAGCTATACCAACAAGCAATAATCCCTTTGGAAAAGTTACCCAAATCGTTTGTTGAAACATATTTTCAATATCAAGAAATAACTGATCAAAGCAAAGAAGATGCAGAAATTGATAGGTAAGTAACAAACACTGTATCCATAATTACGTTTTATGTTTTTTAATTAGTTTTTAATGCTACAGGAAGCGCCAGTTGTACCTCCAAGCTACGTTTTCCTACCAAACAATACTGCGCGCATGCTGTTCGCAATCAGAAGTCAATTGTACATACACCATAACAATTAAAATTAAAATCTATTGATTAGTTAAGTGTATCTCATATTTGTGTTTGATTTTTAGATTAATAAATTTACAGTCCTTAAATAGGCTGAGTAGTGTAAATAAAAGTAGAAGTAAAAAAAGAGCAAAGGCTGCAACAGATGAGCATACAAAATCCTCAGAAAACGATACGGAACAACCATTGAGTCCCCCTGATGACGCAGATTACAATGAATTAACGCCATCCGAAGATGAGGGCGACTATGATGACGATGGTCCAAGGGTAACTAACTTTATTATTTTCATATGAATTTTTGATTGTGAACATTTAGTTTAGAGATTAAAAAATATATATTTTAGGGTCCTGTCGAGCTTTCAGAAAACCGCATGGCTAAAGATTCGCTTATGAATGACGACGAAGAGGATTCTGACACACCACTTGCAAATCGGAAATCTATCAAGCAAGAACCTGGCGATAAAACTAACGTTGAAAAAAAGAAACCGAAAATTGGACCTAAATCTAAAATGGTAGAAGTTAAACATGAAAATTCTGATTATTTAATGCTGACAGCAGACAAGATGATGAACAAAGAATTGAACTTGCTACATGCACCAGTAGTTTTAGAAAACGAAGGTGCGAAAACACCGACAAAAGGTCCTGTTACGAGGAACAAACAGGTATGTATGTAATATAAGATAAATGATTTAAAACTTGAGTTGATACATAGACGCTTAATGTGACATAACGATAATGTTAATTTTACAGAAAAGTGCCACAAAAACTTACAATAGAATAGATCGAACAAAGTCTGATGATTCTTCTTCTGAGGAAGAAAAGCAGTGGGTGAGGTCTAAAGAAAAGCTTCTTCGGAGATTGGGGAAGAAACAAGATACTGCATTGGAAGACGATGCAAAACGGGCTAAACTTGTCAGTGAGTTCATTGAAAAGCGAGAAGCCAAGCCCGAAATGCGGAAAGCCCGTGGTCCCACCAAACGCTCTCGACGGAAACTGTTAGAAAGACAAAAGCAAATGAGGTATGGAACAAAGACTAGTTTTCATGCTTTTCAAGACTACATCAATATAGATTTGCCCAAAAAAGAACTTGTTGTATTTGATGAGTTAATTTTCTTTTCAGAGTACTGTCACACGAGCTGTTAGGAGATGCCGGAACCCATATTGGCAAAGGCAATTCCCAAGCGTATTTCAGAGGACGCCGCAACATCAGAAAGGTACTGCGTTTTTCGAAACTTTCGTTTTCTCTTTCTCATTGAAGTCATTTAGAATTTTTTTTTTTATATATAGGTTATAGACAAGAAATCCCTGGCGAGAAGTACTGTGATAGCTAACATGGAGGAGTTTGAGAGGAAGAGGAGATTGAATATGAAGCAGGCTAAACTGGTGCGTACTCTTCACATAATTTATTATTAATTGCTTCTGTACTTCAAGTAATTTTATTCATTTTTCAACCGCCAAATTCCTATGATTGAGACTAGAGGTTCACATTCATGTTGCTTAAAATTTATTGCCCTAAGTTCGTATCGCATAGTATAGTTCTCGCCTTAACCTTGTGTTCTTCCGTAGTGTAGTTGTAGTATTCATTAATGCTTACACGCTACCTGCTCGTGTTAAAGCAGTCGCTATCTGCTTTGACGCGGCCAAAAGTAGGTCGCGTGTAAGCATTAATGTACGACAGTAAGTCCGTACTTCCTTACTTTATGATCATTACTCTATATGATAGTTATGGTCCTATCTTCTATCTATACCTATAAAACAGTACCGTGACTGACTGACTGACTGACTGACAGACAACGCATAGCCTAAACCACTGGACCTAGAGACTTGAAATTTGGCAAACATATACCTTGAGTTTCCTAGAAGTGCACTAAGAAGGGATTTTTCGAAATTCCTACGGGATAGGGATCTAGCCCATTTTGAAATATTGCACGGGAGCAAAGCCGGGGGGTATAAGCTTGTCGTATATAAAATTATGCCAAATTTAAGTCGGCGATACCAGGGATGATAAAATCAAGAGGACTTCCAATGTCTATACAATGTCGCGTTCCTTTAAGATAATAAGCCTGCTGTAGCTAGTTTCACTATAAAGATGTGCCATACGATTTGTATGGTGTGCCGAACTATTTGATCACTTTGGATGTCACCATATATATAACGCTGACTGTACCATTCATTTCGTATGGCACTTGGACCTCTGCTTAACATAATAGTCCCATCAATATTACTATTTTCTTTGAGGTCATAGATAGCGCTTATTCTGCTATTTGAGATTCTGCCAAATAAATATGGCAGGAACACCCGCGAAGCATTATGTCTTCATTTGTAAACGCGAAATGTCTTAAACGCAAAACGTCTCAAACGCGAAATGTCCTAAACTCAATAAGTCCCATAAAATGCTGTTAAGACCTTTGGCGAGCAGCATCCCTTTCTGGGTTGTTTTTATAGTATTAATACAGCTAATCGACCGTTTGCAGAGATCGGGATTCTGGATACCGGGAATACCAGATTAGATCATTCATTATTCGTCGAGTCGATTGGGATTATCAAGACCAACGTTTACTTTTCCTATAATCAACCTACGTCCACTACGAATTTATCGCGGGCGAAGCCGCGGGCAACAGTTAGTGTTGAAATTTCCACTTCAATAATCGAAACATTCAAACATGACAGTTTTATTTTATTAAGTACTGTTTGGTTTATATAGGTACTTTAAATAAGGTAATTTCGGTTTAAGTCATTTTGAGAGTATGTAATTATGTGTTTAAATAATTATTGGGTTTAGGACATTATGCGTCGCGGGGGTAGGTAGGAACCGATAGTTATACCAAGTACTTATATGATTTAAGTGTGCAAAATGATCATTCGACTAAAAATTATTCTGCTGTAAATGTTAAGTTATTTGCATGTTTTTTTATCATAGACAAAAATGCCGACCTGACCTTGACCTATCAACATTTATTTTTAAATTGAGGCCTGTATTATGCCTATATTGTATTGGTTTTGAAAGACGAAAACTGACTGTTGTAATGCTGGTCATTGCCTACGGTTTCTGAACGCATTATAGAGGACTTATGATATGTGTGTACCTAGATAAGACATTTTATCTTCTTGTATCCAGCAAGAGCTGCTGGGCTGCGACGAAGGGGTGAATGTACTAGTCATTAACGATGAAGTCTGTCTGGAATACGACTTCGAAGAGCTTCGCCCCGCCGTCACAGTGCATCCATTCTTCACCAAGGTCATGAAAGCTCATCAGGTAACTTTGGAAAAGTGCTGACTTTCAAGAAGTTTTAGCTCGTCCAAGAGCCTTATTAGCAACAACGCCAGAAGTGCCTGACGTGTTCTGCCGTCCATGGGCAAGTTACCAGAGGGTCGAGCACGACTTTACGAATGCCGCGTAACGTTACGGTTATCGTATCGAGATCGAGAAATTACATACAAATTTTTATTTCCAAATACGCTCACGGGCGGGCGCTGTTCCAAACGTCATACAAATTCAATAACGTTTACTATTCGATTTTACGTGACGCAGGTTTTGAAAAGTCGTGCTCGACCCTCTGTGCAAAAAAAAAAATTAGCAACTCATTGATACGGAGACCATTATTATTATTATCGCAACATTGCACATCAGCCCTTTTAGCACAGTAAGGTTTATCCACCCATTTTATCTACCAATGAACGATAAACTATTTCATGTAGCGGTGGATAGCACGCTAAATTATGTTGCGGTATTTTATCCACACTTGACGATTGAGTAGATATTTTATCGACTGTCCTAGCACGGAAATGCATATGTAGATAATCATAATTACTACTGTTTTGACAGTTCTTTGGGATACATTTAAAACTAATGTTAATTTTATGTTTTGTCAATAGCATGGTAGGGCCCGCGATAAAATATGTCATGTCATGACTAAACATGTTATCCATCCATAGACATGTATTTGTCCACATTTTAGCGTACTAGGGGGGGCTGGCATACATAATTTTTTCAAGCCACCTTTTAAGTAGTCAGCAGCAGAAGTAGCTAAGCAACCGAAGCTGTCAAAATGATTTGCACGAGCTCTTATGCCTATAATAATAGAATCGTCCTTAGATCATTGTGAGTTACCGCTTCGATTGCTTAGTTACTTCTGCTGACTGTAATACCTCCGTCTTCAGAGCTTATAATTTTAATACCATTCCCTTATGTTTTCAGTATGAAGGCGTCAAGTTTATGTGGGATGCGTGCTTTGAGAGCGTTCAGTTTGTGGAGTCGGGCCATCCCGGTGGCGGCTGCATCTTAGCGCACTGTATGGGTCTCGGCAAGACTTTGCAAGTTCTAGCTCTGTTGCACACTGTAAGTAGACAAGACCTTAGATATAGTTACCATCGCCGATAAAGATAAGGAGAGTGCCAATCAGGACATAAGACGGTTGTTCAGTTGACCCCCTCTCGCCCCCACCTATCGTTCGCCAGCTATTACACTAGAAAGGTATAGGTGAAAATCCTAAGTAAAGGAAGTATGTGTGAGTAGATTACCGTGTGAGTAATGTGTGCGAATAGACTTCCGTTTTTGAAATTTGTAATATAACGTATGGTTTGCAAACTCATTATTTTTTATCTTTCAATGATTATTCCTGTCCACTTATGATTCTATTGTCGTGATAAGATATAAATACCTAGTTGTCAATGTCAGGTATGTAATTGTCTTCGTATTTTTTGCCTCGTTCATTAATATACAATACAGTTTACCTCAGAAGTAAATTTAAAAACATCGAATTTGAATTCAGCTAGGCAAATTAATATACCTATCACCATTTCCTGAACTTGGTAGAGGACGACCACTGCATAGCCAAACGAAAAGAATGCTGGGTAGGTAATTTGTACAAATATTTCCGAGAGGTTTGCGATAAAGACTCAAATTGTTTATCAACACCAAAACAATTGGTCATTAAATTATCTGGTGTACTGAAACATCTGGTTCTCAACACATTAAATATTTATATAATTTATTATGCTTATGCGTTTTTTGGAAACTGTACACAACCATACGCAAGAGGTTCTTTAGTAAAGTTTTTTTTTACCTATAAGAGTGTGTAAGTTGCATATTACGGCGTTCGATATGAAGATAGATCTTAATAGTGTAAATTCGGGGTAGACTAACTGTGGTGAATTTCGTAGAGTTAAAATCGGAGATACGACAGCGGTGGTTATCATGTTGATAGCAAAACGGTGGTTAATGGTATTTTTTGCGTAGGTCCTCACGCACCCACGTGTTGGTATGCAGAGAGTGCTTGTGTGCTGCCCTCTATCGACAGTCTTGAACTGGGTCGACGAAATACATAAATGGATCGGGCCAGTGACGGATGAAATTAAGGTATGGAGTATAAGAGTTATTTCCATTATTCATTCAGTTTTCCGACTGTGCGAAGTGCCAATTGTTTTGTATCTTGGTACAGTTGCAGCACCTTTAATTGGCCATTCGTGCGCTTTGCCAAGTTGTGTTAAGGTATACGAATGACAAGCTGAGAGTTACTACCGTTTCCATTAAAGTTACAATTTTGTATAAAACGATTTTTCATTATCTTTCAAGCCACGTAAAATGAAGCGGAAGCTACAGGTAACATAAAAGTGATTGACAATAACGCACTTATTTTATTGCGCAAAATTTTCGCTGTAGGTAATTCAACTACGGTTTCTATACAGGTATTTGAGCTGTCGAAGCTCAAAAAAACTTACGAACGAGCGTATCAGTTGGAGGACTGGTACAATGGCGGTGGCATTTTCATCGTAGGCTACGAATTATTCCGAAGCCTGACCACACTCGACGCGGAGTTAGACGACGTAAGACAAACCATCATAGACAAGATCCGCACAGCCCTATTGGACCCTGGACCAGACATTATAGTCTGTGATGAAGGACACTTACTAAAGAACGACAGTTCAGTGTTAGCGGTTGCTATGAGCAGGGTTGCCACTCGAAGAAGGATTGTGTTGACAGGCACTCCTATGCAGAACAACCTGCGGGAGTATTACTGTATGGTGAACTTCGTGAAACCTAATCTTTTAGGGACGTACTCGGAGTATTCTAATCGGTAAGAAAACGCTCGTTAATTGTTTTTAAATATATTTCACTCGTTGCAGCAAATGGAGTCAGACTTTTCTTTAGTTAGAACCAGCTATTATTATGTACAGTCAGCAGCAGAAGTAGCTAAGCAACCGAAGTGGTCACAATTATTTACAGAAGCTTTTATGTCTATAACATTAGAGCCATGCTTAGATTATTGTTTAGTTTGCTTAGCTACTTCTGCTGCTGACTGTACTACGCTCGGTATGCGCA
The DNA here is from genome assembly GCA_963691665.1 of Clepsis dumicolana. Lineage (NCBI taxonomy): Eukaryota > Metazoa > Arthropoda > Insecta > Lepidoptera > Tortricidae > Clepsis > Clepsis dumicolana. The sequence continues at coordinate 9,890,125 of OY829522.1, read as the reverse complement.
TGTGTCATAAACAGAACTAACATTTTATAGAGTATGTTGTATCTTCCATTGACTCTCATTACTAAGTCAGTAAGTCATAACAGTTGCTTGTTAATTTCATCTTACAGATTTGAAAATCCAATAATGAACGGGCAGCACAGAGATTCCCAAGTAGAAGACATAAAACTCATGAAAGCTCGCACTCACATCCTGCACAAAGTATTAGAAGGTTGTCTTCAAAGGCAGGAGGTGTCCGTACTCTACCCGTACTTGCCGAAGAAACACGAATACACCGTCTTCATATCGCTCACGAAGTGTCAATGTGACCTGTACAAGTACTATCTCGCGCACTATGCTAAAGGCAACAAGCAGAGCATACTGAAGGACTTTCACACTCTGCAGAAGATTTGGTCGCATCCGCAGGTGCTTCATAATTTCCAGATGAAGTCGCACGATGAGAAGATTAAACTGAAAGGTATTTTTTTTTTATTTCAACTGAATGAGACTAGACATGGAACATCAGAAAAATAAAGATGGTGTTGGGAATTGAATCCAGTTTCTCGTCATGTAGTGACTTGTGCTACGTCAATACGCTTTCCAGATCGAGCGATTGACTAGTATAAACGTCAAATTCTCATATCTGCTTAATGTACTTATTCTAAAATCACTTACTCTTTAATGAACACCACATAAACAAGACAAATTTATGTCATGAATACTACGAATAATAATATCTATGGAAGCGTAACTAAGCCCAAAAAATGGCTCCACCACATAGGTACCATGATAGGTGTGGAAAAAATATATGAACTTCGCCTTGCGTCAGACAGGCGTGACATTCGTGACGTGCGGGCTTATGTCACGGGAGTTTCGATTGTGAATATTATTACGTTTTGCAAATATGCCATCGTGTTGTGTAAGAAATTATTTTAGATCAAAATAATCAATAGCAAACTAAACTAGAACGGTGCTATATTTTTACTACGTTTTTGTTCGTGACCGGTTATCTAGATAATTTATTGATCGAAGACTTTAATACTAATATTTATCTTATGTTGTTAGCTGAGAAGCTCGAGGATGACTTGGCGCGCGAAGACCTGACAGCTAGCGAGGACATGAAACCCCCAGACACCGAGGTGTGGTGGCTGCAATTCCTCGAGGGCGGGGATATGCTCGAGCGGCTCGAGAGCTCCAACAAGTTCGCGGCCGTCTTCAGAATATTGAACGAGTGCGTCGCCTTGGACGATAAAGTGTGAGTAGCTCGGCGGATGAGGCGGCGTCTGATTAGCGCTAGTGGCTGTTGTTGGCAGTATATGTGCCGCACTTAGCCTCCGATAGTACAGGTGGTCCACCAACATAAGTTACATCGGCAGTCTTCGTCCGCGCAGATGAGTGTTGGCAAATGCCGACCTAAACCGAATGTAAGCCAGTAATAAATACCTTATTGCGTTAAGCGCAAGGTAGAATTTGCAATGACCGGTAAACTCTTACTTTCTCGCTCTTAGTCTGTGACGTGTGGCACGGCGCTGAACAAAGTGGCGGTCATCACAATGATGCGTGAACGTTTGACCAATTGCTGCTCAAGATTGCCCGCGCAAATACACTGCCTTATTAAGTATTGGCTAAAATAGTTAAAAAATTGCTCACTACATCGTTATAACTTATATTTATTGTACAACTGTAACCACTAGTCGATGGCAATAGTGACTAAATGATGTTATATCACAAGGCTGGCCTAACCCAGGCCCGCGGGCCTCAAATTGGCCCGCCAAGGCATTTGAATTTGCCCGCCAACTCGTTAATCGGCCAGCCGGCCAATAGCGCGACGCGGCGATGGTTAGCCACACTGCTTACACCTCTTAAAGTGGTGGCCCGGCGCCGCCTGTGACTTGAAAAAATTTGCACAGCTAGAAAATCTATAGGCCAGCCTTGTTATAGAATATTCAATCGCAAAACTTAAAACTAAACATAGGTTTATGCAGGTACCTTAGTTGACAGACTGAATAGACTGTTATAACTGAGTGCAATTCTTTAATTATTTAATCTGCTCCTAACATATTATTATGTTCGGGTCCAACAGTCTGATATTCTCGACGTCGCTGATTACGATGGATGCTCTGGAGTACTTCCTGAAGAAGATCAACAAGTGGAGCCTCGGGCACGACTACTACCGGCTCGACGGGTCCGTGCCGCCCGAGGTGCGCCAGAAGTGGTGCCGCGAGTTCAACGCCGAACACAACTACAAGACCAAGTAACATACATCACTGAACATTTATATATTACTAAAACAAAAGGCAGAGGCAGCTTTAGAAGTTGATGGCGGGATCGTTATTTACAATCGCCTATGTGACGGAAAGGTGACAAAAACATTTCCATTGCAGATTTGTATTAAACTCGTATGGTCACCTGCCAGGTTCTAGATAGACTTGTACCCCCAGTAACTTAGTAGCGTAACATTAATTCCCATTTAGCCCAAATAGCCCATTCTTTTACTTTGTCAATAATGTGTTCCAGACTGTTCCTTATCTCGACGCGCGCCGGCTCGCTGGGTCTGAACATGACGGCTGCCAACCGCGTCATCATACTGGACACCTCGTGGAATCCCGCGCACGACATACAGAGCATATTCCGCGTCTACCGCTTCGGCCAGAAGAAGGACTGCTATATCTACCGGCTGGTCGCTCTGGTAATTGCCAAGGACGGCAACCCTCAAATCAATGTCTCTGACAAAAAAATTTGAATGGAACGTCAAGTCTAAGCGTACACCACAAACCTAGTACTTCAATCTTAAAAAAAAATTTGTTCGCATTTGTTTTAGCTTCAGTTTGAGCCAGTCTTACCAAGTTTTTCTGTCGTAGGGCACAATGGAGCAGAAGATCTACGAGCGAGCGGTCACGAAGCAAGCCGTGTCGTGCCGCGTCGTGGACGAGCAACAGATCGACAGGCATTACAACATGGCCGAACTCACCGAACTGTACAGGTATGCGTGGATATGACCAGCTTATTACCACACTAAACTATCTTAACTATTTTACGCTCACGTTTCCGCGCGTAAGCGTGGCATAACATGACACCTCGAACCAGAAAGGGTACCTACTGTATGTTTTGTCTACTTTTCAACGTGTTATTGAGGGCGGGTGCTTGAATAAAACAAGTGACCGGCGGCGCGTTTGTCTAAATGTCGCGGGTACCGCGCCGGCCGCCTGACTTTTACTTCAATGTGGTGAGAGTAAGTTTGATATGGTGATTCTAATTTTGCTTTTGGTGTCATGCTAAGTTCTCGGGCTTACGCAGGTTCGACGAGACCGGCGTGGGCGTGGCGGGCGGCGTGGCGGTGGGCGTGCAAGACGTCGTGCTGCTGCGGGTCGCGCGCGACGCCGCGCTGCACGCCGTGCACGAGCACGACTCGCTGCTGCGCGGCTCCGAGCCCGCGCTCCCCGAGCACGAGCGCGCCGCCGCCTGGCAGCAGTTCCAGCAGGAGACGCAGCGCGACCGTCAGTACCGCACACTACCCACAGCCCAGCCCGACGGGCTAATACTCAAACGGCGGTGAACAACTTTTGCTCTGGTCGTCATTGTAAATGACAAACTTACATGTTTATTTTTAGCTACAGCCTTGCCCAACTAGGTTATTCGCCATTTCTGACTTCTTATTCCATCTCTTTTTATCCCCAGAATTGAAAAGCGAGAACCAACTGAAGAAGGAGAAAAAAATAGCAAAGAGGAATATGTCTTTTGACAAAACTGCTACCGCGACCGCCACCGGGACCACTGCCCCAATGGACGTCAAAGACGAACCGATTGACGCAGTGAAAGTGGAGCCGGCGGAGCCCAAGCCGAGACGCGGCAAGAAAGTGATCAACTGCTGCATCCCCATCACGCCAACGCCGCAGGCCTCCACCAGCAAACAACCTGACTTCCTCATCGACAAAAACCAAGAAATGGACATGGTGTCACAGATAACCCAAATCTTACTAAGCCATGACTTTAAGAACAGAAAGGGATCGAAAGATATATCGAAGTTGATAGGCACCGTGCGTCAAATCGTCGCGACCGGTGATCTCAGCAAGCTGCCCCCCGGAGACGACATGGCCGCGAGCATCGCACAAGTCCTGCTACAGAATCACCAGGCTCCTCCGCCTCCGCCTCCGCTTATGCCTATGCCGGCTCTCACTGACGTACGCTCTTTATCTATACCAGAGGTCAGTCAGCCAAGAATTGTACTACCTCAATTAATCGAGGAACAACCGCAACCATCCGAGTCGTACACCGAAACGCCAGAACCGACCCGAATAGGTGCTGCTAAAAGGCGAAGGAAAGCCGCAGTGACCGCGGAACAGAAACTGGAATCCATATCTGCGGACATCGTCATAGACCTGAACGATGACGACTGGCGCGGCGACAGTGACAACGACTCGATACCGGAACCGACAAGTAAGCGGCACGCTCCGAAGGCTCCCGAGAAACCGAAGTACAAACCGGGACCTAAGAGCAGAAAGAAGACTGAAAAGCCCATAGAAAAACCAGTGGTAGAAAAACCCGTAGAAATGGCCATGGACGTAGAAGAAAGTATTTTGCTTAGTGACGACGAGATTGTACCCGAAGTGCGGCCGGCGGTGGCGATTAAACAAGAAAACACCGACACCAGCAAGAGCAGTTCCAATTCCAAAGATAATAGTCTTGGTACTCAAAGGTATCCATTGCACCCGTCGCTTTTAACTAACCAGAATTTCGTGAAGATAGTAGCACACACATACCTGGCTGGAAACCCAATGCTAGATGAAGATGCGGCGACGTTAGCTGCGCAGTATAGCACGGGCAAAGCGCTGAGAGAATTCGAAGCCACGGGCGTAAGCATTGACAGTGGGCCCATATACGATATTGCAGTAAAGGTGAGTTTAATTTTACAGCTATGTAGTGTTTTACTTGTCATGTAGAACTGGATGCTTTTACTTATTAAACACATTTCTTATTACCATCACATCGTATTTTCTTCAGGTCTTGGGCCCGGACATACTTAAAAAGCTACACACGAGCGGTGGCAATCCCAAGGACTCTCTATCAACGTCCAACTCCAAGGAACAGAAAGCAATCCGAGACTCGGAGAAAATGCTAAGCGCTGCAACGCCGGTCGACGAACGGCCGAAGTTGAAGCTCAAAATGGCGTCGGATCTGATGCCTAAGAAAAAACCGAAACCGACGATACCGAATTTGGGTTTCGTGAAATTGACACCTGTGACTCCCGTGGTCCCTGTCACGACACTGCCGGTCGCGCCGAATGTCGTTCCTGTTGGATTGTGAGTAAACTTCTTCAAGTAAATAAAATTAGTGACAAGTAATAAACTGAAAGTAAATAACCTGATGGTGAATACAGATAGATAGCTTCCGTTTTCGTTTCTAAATAGTAAATTGATAAAGGTGTAGATAACTGCAGTACTGTAGGCTGTAACTGTCTATTGCGTTTTCCATTCGGCGGGTCGCGACTCGGCACCGGGCCACGAAAATTAACTGCCGGGTTTTGTTATGAGAGTATGAAAACGGGCCTTAGCAGAAGAATGTTTGGGAAACGCTGGTCTTAATGTCGCATAAAATAAATATTGTCTTCTAGGATAAAACGCGCCCTTCCCGTGGAATCGCCGGCGCCGCAGTCCGGCGAAGAATGCATCTTACCCGACGACGATGACGTCCGCATCGTGAGCCCCCCCTCCGCGCCCCCCGCGCCCCCCGCGCCCCCCGCGCCCGCCGGCAGGAAGCCGCAGCCCCCCGCGCCCGCGCCACACATCACCCTCGACGGAAGGTTCACAGGCCTTAGCCTGACAACCTCCAAACCGACGCCGACCTACCTAAACGGACCGGTGATTACGATACACGAGCACGGAGCCGTGATTGCCGGCTCGACCGCCCAGCAGGCTCAGCAGAAACCAGCCGCCCCGACGATCAACGCGAACACAATCTGCCTCGACAGCGATGACGAAGACTTTGTCAATGAACCGCAGACCTCGAAAGCTTCCGAATCGGTCAAATCAAGACCGATCGCTCCTCGCTCTCAAGCCCCTCAAGTGGTTCCCGTGTCGCTCACCGCCGCCTCCACTGGGGCCCGGCTGCCGCTCGCGATGCCCGTGGAACCGATGGCACAGATTCCCCAACCGAGTTGCTCAAAACAGAATGTTTCCAAACCGACGGAACCCGTTAAACGTAACGATAATAACACGCCGCAAAAAACCGCACCGCCACGGACTCAAAGTATCAGTACAGAAACGGCCCAACCTCGGACAGCGCCGGAAACGCCCACGGCCGCCGCGGCTAAGGAGCCCGCGAGGACGGCCAAATTGTGCAAACCAGGCGACATAATTCGGATCAGCAAGACAGGCCAAGTCGAAGTGCTAAATAAAATCGAATCCGTGCCCGAAAGCCTTTTGCGAACTAGTGCAGTAAACACCGGAACCTCGAAAAAACCTGCAACTGCAGCTACCACTAGTGCTCCGGGGGCGAAAAAGACGAAGGCTTTAGGTACTTTCTCCAGCGGCACCAGTAGCGCCAGTTCACGCTCCCCCAGTCCTGACGATCCGCTCTCTATCCTGCGAGATGTCGTTCACATCCCCGCTGATCGCTACCAGAGTCCACAAGCTCACAAGAACAAGCCTCCTCCGCAAACGACCGAACACAAGAAGGCAGCCCCCACGCCCGGCCCGTCCAAGCCATTCTCTGTTAGCACTACTAAATCGACCCCAACTAAACCTAGCTCGGATTCTGTTAAATCGTACACACAGAAGAATCCGAAGATCGATCATATGGTTAACACTAACACGTCTCTGTACAGCTTTACTGAACTAGATAATGAATCCTCCAAGACCTCGTCGGCTAATAACTCAACTAGTCAAATTAACAAGTTGAATAAAACCGTCGCGGTTGGCATAAAGTCGAGGGTAGTTATGGATTCGGTCGATTTGACGGAACTGCCTGTGCCGCCGCCGCCTCCTGTGCAAAGTAAAGCGACAACGGGCTACTCAAATATCAGCAAGGCGACAAGTTCATCGACTACTAAGTCCAACAAAAAGCACGAAACATCGACGTCTAAAAACATAGTCGTGACCGGCTCGTCCAAGAACATAATCCTGACACCTTCTAACACGTAAGTATTCGACCTGTATTAGTGCAATACACATTTATTTCAATCAATGTTTTGGCTTTCTTGTGTGACTGGACAAGATATGCGCAAGTAATTTGTAAGGTGTGGCGATGGCGATGCGGGTCCGAGTGCCTGTTCACTGGCAGAGCCGGCGTGAACCGGTTTTAATCACAGGCGTATGATGTCACGCCTTGTAGTTCACTTACGGGCGGTTGCACGAACCTTTGTGTTGTGGTAGGACGCTGTGGGATTGTCATTTTCGTTCCTTCTCAGTTTTCTGGTACTAACTAGATATAACTTCCAGGTTAAAAGGCGGCGTGGTTCGCGTCACTAACGTGGAGTCGTTCCCGCCCGATACATACAAGCGCGAGACCAAGAAACGACCCGCTATCAAGATAGAGAATGAGACGCCCAAGAAGAAAAAGGGTGGCCGTGAGTACCTCTATTATTACACTAAAATTTTATAGTTCAAGCATAAAGTCGCAGTGTTCCCACAACTTGTTTCGAAGTTCCTATTATAAAGACGGGTATTCATTAGGCAACATTTATCCGAATCTCTGGTAGTGGGGAAGCCCTCAGTCCATACGCCCCGTATGTAACCTCTTTCGCTCACCGTTTAGGATCCTTGCCGAGTACTGTACTGGAGACAACGTAGGGTCCACTACATAAGCTTCTTTTAAAATTACTAAACTTAACTTCATCATTGTTTCAGTAATGACCCTCAAGGATTTCAATCTCGATGACATCGACGACATCATAGAGTTGGAGTAAGTGATGTTCTACCAACCAATGACAAAGGTTAGCCACCTGAAAACCAAAAGCTGCCCAGTTTCGAGTAAGACTTTGACATTATGACATGCGGCACGCCGTCATAAATAATTAAAACTAAACTAAATATTTAGTTATTGATCCAACACGTAACTTGTGTTTTGAAGAACATTGGTGTTTGTGATGCAGTTTTATTATAAGCTAATAAGAACTTTTTTTATATTAATCCTCTTTTATCTGTTAAAAAGGTAAGAAATATAATGTTTAAATTTCATATACTGAAATATGGATAAATTCAAATGGGTTTGAAACAGTCAGTAAAACTAATACACTCCAGATAAAAACGAAAAGCAAACATTACGGAAGCGGTTATTCTCACTTCATATTTCAGCAGAAACTTAAGAAACTTCAAAATAGCCACTTCTCTCTTAAAATCATTCTCGTTTTAGTCTGGTGAGCTGCATACAGTCAGCAGCAATAGTTGCTAAGCAACCGAAGCGCTCACAATGATCTGAGCATGGCTCTATTGTTATAGACACAAGAGTTTGTGCAGATCATTGTGAGCGCTTCGGTTGCTTAGCAACTATTGCTGCTGACTGTACTATAAATTATAACAAAAGACACGTACGAAGTAAAAAAAAATCTTTATACACTGACAGCTTGATACGCTGCCGAGTGTAGATAATTGTTTTATGTGGATTTACCGTTAATATTTATTTTCCTTTATCCCTCAAGGGAAACCACATTTTAGTATCCATTTGGATATCCCGGGTTAGGGTAGAACTGTTCAGCATAACTTGTCTTCAACTTCCAAACTGGAATGTTTACTTTTTGATACCAAAAACTGCGGTTCGTTGAAATAAAACAATAAAGGTATCATGATTTCGATTCGCAGCTGCACTGTCTTATTTCTGTGATTTTAATGACAAAAAATGACAACTGAGGATACAGGGGCCTGTTTCATAAGTCATAACGACTTGTAACTTCTATTTACAAGCGGGAACCGCTTTTAAACTCCTTTTATTAGAAAGAGACTTCCGCTTGTATTACATGTTACAACTCGTTATAAAACAGGCCCCAGATATCTGTATAAAAAAATGCATACTGTGTCATGTCATTTTTACTATTCAGACAGGGGGACGTTTTAGCTTCGAGATGATAAAATTTTTAATTTGATAATTCTTGAACAGATTAATAAGAAATATCGAATATTAAGGTAATGATGATGATTGATAGGTAGCGTAGACAAGGTATAATATTTTTATTTGAAAATTATTAAGTACACAAGTGGTGTCTCATTTATTTTAAGTTGTTATTTTATTTTACTAATTATGATAGTTATACTTTAATATTTTGTGTCTGTCTTATGCAAGAGTTCGTTTTGGTTATAAAAGTTTAAGAATTGTGAAAAAAATGTATTTTATATCAAAAAGTTCTAGGTGTTTTGTAAATACTATAACTAAGGCTAGGACTTGCTTGTCTGAACGTGATTATACTTTGTATTTCGTAAGCGTAGGTGAGAACAGTTTTTTGATGTAGCTAGGATGATACTTGGATTTTGTTCATGAAAGAGTGATTTAGTGTATTTTTTTCCTATTATTTGAGTAAACAAATACGCCCGTGTCCGAGTCCCTAATAATAAGGTTTAGCGTGATTATTCTCTCAAGTGCGTATCTGTAGCCTTTAAGGATTTAAGCGCTGTGTAATTTAATTGTACCGCCACATACATGATGATTGTTGGTAATAATACATAATTGAAATAAATAATGACTTATAATCAATGTTTTATTACAGTATATCCCTTATACTTACAACAAAATATATTAAACATTCATAATTTATCTTATTTATAAACGTTAAAGCTATTGCATAGATGAATTCCAAAAATAATTTCATAATCCAAAATAAAGACTGACCAGTCGCATATCACTTTCCAACTTACAAATAATACGTATTAATATAATTATATGTAATAATAAATTGATTTACAGTTATTAATTACAGCCGACGTAATGTCTACTTGAAAAGCGAATAATTATTTGTTCGAATCCTTCGAAATAATCAGGGTTCAGACTTAATCTTACGCTAAGTCGAAAGTCGTAGTCATTATTTTCATTCATTCCAAATTTTAAATAGTAACTAATACTATGGAATTCGTAATAAACAATATGTACATTAAAATAATTGAAAACGTAACCGGCAGTAATTTTATTTTTAATCACAATTTAATATTTCATTATCTTTTTAGTACATTACTTAGGGTGAAGCAGCGTTTCGCGATTAATCAAGTAAGAGTTGAATTTTAATGTTAATGTCGACTCCACAGCTCACTATCGTCGTAATGTGCAATGATAAGTCCGAACCCTGAAAATAATACATGCTCTAAATAAAAGATACTTAACAACAACTTATCTGAATATAAAATAATTAATAGTTTACTTAAACTAAATTTACCCAATACGCTTTAGTCTTCGTGTAATACCCTGGGTAAAGAGTTGCCGCATTTCTCGGGTTTACCAATGTTCCTGAGCCGTTAGGGAATTTAAGAAGAGCTGGGAACACCAAACTAAATTACGTTAAAATTTATCATCCGAGATCTGCCTAAAGCCTTTGGATCACTGAAAGTATAGTACCTAATACAAAACTTATTGTATCCGTCTGTATCCCCTATGCTGCTCAATACAGCTGTTATAAATAACTATACATTATAGTGAAATAAACTGAAAACTCACGAATGTCAGTCGAGTATAGTCCCGACATGTTCAGGACTAATCCGTGATAATGAATGAGATGAGTGATCCGTTTATTATTTATTAGTTATTGAGGTCGAAACAATGGAACACGTATTGTGTGAATGTGAGGCCCTCGCCAGATCAAGAATGAATCTCTTCGGCAACGGCTGCCCCGAACCAGGAGACTTTAAGGCACTACCGCTGCGCCATATCATCCACTACATGGAAGTAGTGGTTAAAGCGATAGAATAGTGCAAAGGAGGGGTAAATGCACAAAAGATCCCACTGGGTCGAAGTGTATCCGCAAGGACCCCTAGATTTAAGATAAGATAAGATAAGATCCGTTTATTTCGCCAAGATTAAATCTCACAGTAGTTTCATGTTAAAACTATTACATTTTTTCACATAGGATCCATTACGTATTTAATTGTTAAAATAACAACATCAGTTATAAAGTGAGATATAAACCAAACCCATGTTTTTAATTATCGAATAATCCTAGAATATTCTAACTAAAATGGGAGTTCAAAATGGTCATACATTCATTAGGTTAATCTCATGTTTTGCCTCATATCGGGGCCACAAGTTTACATTCTACTTGAAATAAAGACTAAATGGGTATGAAATCCAAGAGTTTAGACCAAATTGACTTCTAGACATCGATTAGGCCCAGATTGTAAAAACCACAATGAGACAAATGTGTGTAACACAGTCAAGTATTACCCTTCATACGCGTTTCATGTCCTGTAGGGCTCATCCGATATATAGAGCTAATGCACCCAAGAAGTGCACCTTTTCGTCACATGCATGTCGCGTGTTCACCGCGAGTTGACACGCGCGAGACGCGCCTTGTCGAAGCCGCAGATGGCACTGAGGAGCGCGCCGCGCGCGTCGTTCGATGTCGGGGGCACCGCGCGATTGCTGGCCGCGCTGCCTGCGCCGTTAGCAACGCCCGCTGTAAGAGACACTGATGAGTTATCTTACTTTCAGGTAAAACCATGGTACAAGAGAAGAAATGCAACATGACTAATATTCGGCTAAAATGGAAACAAGCAAAATGAATGAATGATTTTTTTTTGTATATTTTCAGCTTACACATGTGATGCGGCGGCGTCGGCGACGAAGCGGTGCTTGCACTCTGCGAGCGCACCGTCTCTGCCAGGGAGGACGTCGATTTCCACATACTGTCGCGCTTCCTCTGCGAACATGCCAATGTGAATACTGAATAGTAATCGCCGTATTGTAAAGAAACGAAGCAAACCCAAGGCAAGAAACTTACCGCTCTGCGTTTCTGCTTCTTTAGTTCCGTTTCAGAGTTTAGTATTTCCTGTATACGCGTTTCTCTCTTCGCGCTTCGCAACTAGAACAATACAGTGGTTATTTAGCTACAGAAACATTTCATTATTGTATTATCATCAGATCTGCACATTTTTACCAAATTTCAAGTCAATCTGGTTAGCTGGTCTACAGCTAGTGATAATAACCACATACCAGCTTCTGGTCCGCCTTGAGCCGCGCCTCGACCGTGGCCGCCGCGGCGCTGAGCTCTGCCTTGAGTGGCAAAGGGAACTTGAGGTGTTCGCGTTCGGCCCGCGCCCCGCTGAGCGTCGCGCGCGTGAAGAACGGGTGCCGCAGCAGCTGCTCGAAGTATTGAGTGCCGTGCTTGCATGATACGCTTGAGATACACGATCTTAGTACGAATTCTGAAATTGAGACAAAAAAAATCTCTAATCTAATGAATTTTCATACGCATTCGATTGAATTCAAGATTTCAGATTTGTATTTTGTACGAATGCAAAAGCATGGTCAGATTAAAAATATCAGAACGTGAAAATGATCTGTTCAGAAAATAAGATTCATTTGTTCGCACTCTAATTTGTTCAAAGTAAAACTGTCGCCTCACCTCGACAATCACTGAAAAGCATCGCGGTAGGTTTTTGATATTGAACCGGCGTTTGACTGCCTGCTCACCGAAGATATGTGCCGCCAAGTGTCAGTATAACCGTGGAAGATGAAGGAAGTGGGTACGGGCAGGCGACATTTTTAAAAGATTATCATTAGCCGACGGGGGAATTCCTGGGAGCGATTGCGTAATGGAATGCGGAGCGTTGGAAGTCCTCACAAAGTCGATGTCTATAAGGCTAGAGATAGGATCTTCAAACATCTAATACATTTTTGTGTTGCATCACACTACAGAAGTTAAAACCAACATTACGTTTTTACATACCCAGATCATCAGAGATTCGTTCAGAATAAAAGTCACAATAATAGTCTCCCAAAGGTTCAGCAAACGCCATTTCATACAGCGTGCGTCCAAAGCAGTACAAGTCCACAGCCTCCGCGCCCGACACCCGCTTCAGGTCCAGCAGATACGGCCGGTGGAGGCTCGACACTCCAACTATACTGTTCTCTATGTCCATTAGGAGAACTTTTTGGTTTTCTATTGCTATGTTGCCAGGGTGAATATGACCTGTAAATAAAATAGTTTGTAAATTCTTGAGATGTTCCTGTATTTAAAAATGTTCAGCATGCCAGATACAAAACTGACACATTCATTTGAACCCTGCACTAAGGAACCAAGGTTCTATCTGACACTGGGGTATAAATAGTGGAATGACAACATTGGTTAGTCTCAAAATTTTCATTGTTGCTTTATTATTGTGTTTTACTGTGATTCTTGATGAATGTATCACAAATCATAAGTTCATAACTGTGTCGGCCAAAATCAATACAAAACCACTAATAAGATTAGTTATAATATGCTTCTACTACAGTATTAGTCATATTGAGGTCATAGATATCGGGACTATAACTAAAACTAAGCCATTTTGATATTGTAATCCAAATTACCACTAAACATTAAACACCCGGATATAAACAGATAAGCATACATACCATGTGGTAGTCCCTTATCATGTAAAAACTTCAATGCTTGGAGTATTTGATATCCATAATGTGCTATCTGTCCCTCAGTCAACGGTTTTCGCACTTTAGGGTTACCATATTTAGCCAAGTGGTTCCTTGTGTACTCAGTACCATACAGTATGTCCCTGAGGCTGCCGTTTTCGTGTATCCTCCGAACTACATAAGCACCAGTTTCCAAACTATGGATTGCTAATACTTTATCTATGTGTGGGTGCTGCAAATTAAAATAGTTCATTATTTTAAATTATGTTTTTATACCTGTGGGTTATAATTATAAGCCATTGAAGTCACACTTAAAGTCAAAGCACAATCTGGCCCACTTAAATTAATTTTGTTATGTTGTTATAACTTCAATACTCACATTTATATTCTTTATACTCTTAAAAGCGGCCTGCAAATCTTTATCGCTTAAATACCTATCAGCTCCATAGTTCTGCCAGGCCAATAGACAATTTGTTCTACTCTCCGTGTCAGTCACCTAAAAATAAAACAAAGGTATTAATTTAGCACAATGAACTTGAGAGACAAGTAGTCAACAAAATTATCATGTACTGAAGTAGCTACATTGTTATTGATAAGTCTGTGAATTTGCAGTGATTCATAACAAAGATAACTTTTTAAAAATAACACTGTCCAAGTGCCCACCTTCTCACAACATAGCTTTGTTTATGAACACTCAAGTGATTCCAAGGGAGCTAAGCTAATTGATGTTATTTTATTTTCAAACTGTTAGCAATATCTATGTAGCAATGTAGGCACTTTAAGTATGAATCTTTGAAAATTATATGAATATTATGGTTTCAGCATGGTTTCAGAGAATTTTGGTAATATGAAAAAATGTGTGTGATGTTCTTCAGAATTTGAGAAATGATACCCCAAATTAGTTCTAGACTGTTCGGGCCCTGCAATGTCATGAACACACAAACTGAAAAAAAAAGGTTTCAATCCTCCCTTTTTTTGACCCCTATCTTACAATAAGAAGCATTTGTGACATTTTTATTTATTAATTTCATTATAACACTTGATAGTGTAAGCAGAGCCATCTTAGAGCATGCAAGAACTAAGGGAAAGATAGAATGTGGGTCCCTAAAAAAGCAAAAAAATAATGTTTGAAAACAATGGAATCTTTGGCATCTCAGGGTAGGGGCCTGTAGGAACAATATATATCCATATGGTAAGGATGGAACTGAGGGTAGCTTACCAGAAAATAGTGTTTTCGTATTCTCCACCCAATATCTGCCAGAGGTCCCTTCAACTCAAACTGTCCATCTCCCCGCAGTGCAATTGACACAGTTTGTAATGCTTGCTCTTAAAAAAAACAAATGCTCATGAATGCTTATTCATACAACATATACCCTTTGTATTTTTTTATACTATCCTAATTTCTGTAAATGGATTTTGTATTAAGCCATCCTGCTGACCCGATATGGGTCTAGAATTTTTTTTTCATGCATATAAAAAATTAATTTGATCTATGCATGGATTTCTATTTTATTCCGATCTCAAAAATAAACAGAATTAAATACATAATTTTAAAAATTTCCTCCTGTAAACGACCAGACCACATTAAAGGTTAAGATTGTTTTTTAAATATCAATTACTGATCAGTTAATCATGCATAATAATTCAATATTTATAAATTGAATAGGGGGTCACATGATAGTTACCTGCAATAGTTAACAAATAATTATTTGGGTCCAAAAAACTTCTCACTGGCAATGATAGAGCTAAAATTGGATGTCTCAGCACTTCATTCACATATACCTTAAAAATTAAAATAAATTAGTACATAAGAATTACATTTTGCAAGCTATTCACATCTAATGTTAAGAGCACCTGCAAGGCAGCTTGTCTCTCAGCAATAAAGGATGGTTGCATGTTCCCAATAAGTTTC
Source organism: Clepsis dumicolana (assembly GCA_963691665.1). Taxonomy (NCBI): domain Eukaryota; kingdom Metazoa; phylum Arthropoda; class Insecta; order Lepidoptera; family Tortricidae; genus Clepsis; species Clepsis dumicolana. The sequence goes on along the minus strand of OY829522.1, from coordinate 9,874,698 downwards.
TTTGGTGGTAGTGGTAGGTCGATGTTAGCTTGCTGTAGAACCGCGTGTAGGGCGGCGAAGTCCCGGTAGCGTCGAGAAACGCTCCATTCAATCTCCTTAGTAGGCCCTCTCTGCACTTGCAGGATGTATTCCTAAAAATTCGCTTGCACGGTAAAGTAATATAAAAGCGTATATACATTTTACACCACCCAGCAAACCTTTCATAAAATTATTTCACAACAATACTTACAGTGTGCTTGTTGATATTTTGTGCATTTTTTACGATACAAATAAGTTTTTCAGTGTCATCTAATATAACTTTGGTATAAGACTCTTTTTCAAATATAGCCATCACATCTATAAGAATATGAATGCATTGATTGGGATTTACATTATACTAGAACAACAAATCTATTGTTAACACTGGAAAAGTATTAAAAACTGACGAAAACTGGGTAATTTTTTGACATTTGTTAAAAACTAACGACAACGACATATGACATTTTGTTTTTTGCCTAATTCAACCTATAGATAAGACCAAGGCATCGACACCATGTGAATGTTTGATTTTAAATTATTTGTTTTTGTCTTTAAATTTCTTCATAGTTAAAACTTCAAGTGATCTTTTATTAAATTTCGTGACATAAAAGTATATTGATGTATTTTTCAATGCAAAATGATATTTTGTCAATAAATCTACTTCCGCTTTTTAGACTACGTTCTGAATCCATCTTCTTATATCAGTCTAAAATGAAGTAACTTTTGGTATACCTATTTCTCTTCTTATAGTGGAAATTAGTTATATTGGAAATGTATCATACTAACAAGGCAATCCATTTCAGGCCACAGAAAGAAGTTTTAGTCACGTTTTTTTCAACATATTATTTGAAACCACGCAAAAAGAAGGACAAACTGTTGGTTTTTCAACGACCTACATTTTCATGGACGGACCACAGACAAGGATCGATTATGTCATTTCCGGCTCAGCCGCAACGGAGATACGAGCGGAGCACCACACGGCTCTTCTGTCCACCAGTGTTATAAGAATTTGTGAAAAATGTCGCTGATCTCCGCTCGTTTGGCCTCTTCGGTGGCCAGGCGTATCCCAAATGCTGCGGCTCAGGTATGGGCTCTTTCATCGCTTAAAATTATACGTAGTGATCTTCTGTAATGTTCTATCCCGACCGGTGATATGATAGCCTGCTGTATAACTTGACGAACCACGTAAATCGCCACTTACTCCTGGCTAATGAAATGTAATCGTATATGAAGATGTTCGGTGTAGTGATTCTCTTTAAAACGACCCTCAATTCGTGTTAATCTTGATGTAAGTTTTCGCGTATGATTTGTGTTATGTAATAGAGGGCGATACTTCAGGACGTCGGTATTTGGTCGGAGTTGGTTAGGGACGGTGCTGATTTAATTGGCGGATTGCTTGAATGAGTGATCGTGATTTGTAATATAGTGGTAGGAAGTGTTTTAGTAGTGGTTTAGCAGTAAATTGTTTGGTTATGATGGCTGCAGGTTTCGAAGGTCGCGGTGCCCGCGGCCACCGTCGCCGCGCGCAAGCTTCATGTGTCCTGCTCGCAGCGGGCTGCCGAAATCTCTACCATCCTGGAGGAGAGAATCCTCGGTGCTGCACCTAAGGTAAGCGGTTACATAAATCTGTTAAGGTTATGTATGGTAAATAATATGTCACTGTCATTTTAGTGAGGAACAACCTGATTTCCAAATTGAATGATCTATTTGATGTTATTTCTGGAACAAGTTATCTGTGTTAATTTTCCATGAAATGATGGATAAGCAATAATGTGAAATAGCTTAGAATGAGCATGGAAATATCTGAACATACTTTATCATCTTTAACATTGAGTCTATGTACACAATTTTACAATATTTTTAAGCCTTATTGAGATCTGTGTCGATAATTTTCCATAAACCACCTGATTATCAGAGTATAAGTTATATTTTTTGATATTTAATGTTTGTGTCTTCAGGCTGACTTGGAGGAAACTGGCCGCGTGCTGAGCATCGGAGACGGTATCGCCCGTGTCTATGGTCTCAAGAACATCCAGGCTGAGGAGATGGTAGAATTCTCTTCGGGTCTTAAGGTTAGTATTAATTGACTTATTATGCAGATTTCATATCCATGTATACTTAAACACAAATTCAAAGTATGAAACTAAAAAGTTTACAAACACATAATATAGGGTTCCACATTGTTAATCATCAATATATCAGCAAGTTATTGTGCAAGTCTAGGTGGATACAGGGTCAGGGCGAAGAAATTATCATCTTCACTAGAATTGTCAATGCTTCTGATAGCAGTGAATGTGTGATATATGGGAGAATGTTTATTTATTTCTTAAATTACAAAATAATTTAACAGTGGTGGTTCACCTAGATTGGCTCAATGACTTGCTGAAATATTTGCAGTTCATTATCTGGAACCCTGTAAAAAGAAAGTACTTTTGAGTAGCCAAAGTTATGTGACACAATTCTACATTTAAGGGATTTTATTTTAATAAAAAACATAAAAATTAAACAGAAATGGTATTCTACCTCTTAACTTTAAAAGAAAATTGTGTTCACTTCCCTTATTAACTATTTTTTTTGTGTATCTTCTTTAATTTTTTTTGTCAACTTAATTAACTTATCATTTAGCTGAGATTATCTTGAGAAATGATTGTTACCTGAAATAAAATATTCCAGTTTTTTTGTATTTTATTTTGTACCTTATTTCATCAATTGTGCAAAAAAGTAGCCTCATCTACTAAAAAAAATCTGCTTAGCTGTTAATAAAAAATAGCCAATTAGATGAGACAGACTCTCATTGTCATGTAAAATTTGTGTACCTATCATGTGTTTTGCTCATCTGGTAAGAATTAATAAAAAAATATATTTTTAAATATTTTCTGCTACGAGCCACAATTTTACAGTATGTTACCAATATTGAGTGAGTTGGCACAATGCCAGATTCCAGCTACTCTGTTCCAGTTCAATTCACAATAAATAGAAGTTTCTTCTCTTACCTAATGGATAGGATACTAATTCACAAATTTCATGCCTTCTTAGGATACATTTGTCACTTAACAATCTATTACCATCAGGTGACATTTGCTTGTTTGACTTCCTATTCCTATAAAAAAGAGAGATCATTAGTAATGAAAGTCTACATTACGTCACTTAAAACTTTCCGTTTACCCAGGGTATGGCCCTCAACTTGGAGCCGGACAATGTTGGTGTGGTAGTGTTCGGTAACGACAAGCTGATCAAGGAGGGCGACATCGTCAAGCGTACCGGCGCCATCGTGGACGTGCCCGTAGGCGAGCAGCTGCTCGGCCGCGTGGTGGACGCTCTGGGCAACGCCATCGACGGCAAGGGCCCGCTCGGCACCAGCGCCCGCCAGCGAGTCGGCGTCAAGGCCCCGGGCATCATCCCCCGTGTGTCCGTGCGAGAGCCCATGCAGACTGGTGAGTGTCCTGTTCAAACTCAACGCAATATGTCAATAATTGATCATTGGAGACCGTCAACACACAAACTATGAGACTGAACAAGGTAAATAACTAATTGCTGTTTCTGAGAGTAACAGAAATTAATTCACAAAAATTATTTTGGGCTATAAACTGTTTGAACGCGAAATCTGTCGTCAAAGTCCTCTTCATTTCTAAGATTTACTTAAAATACTATTTTAAACCTCTGCACAAATCTGAATGGCTCACCTCATATGTTCAGACCTCATTTAGGGCACAGCCTCTCGCACTCTTTCCGATTTCTTACTCTTTTCAACAAGTAAAATGTCTTTCACAGGCATCAAGGCTGTAGACTCCCTGGTGCCCATTGGCCGTGGGCAGCGTGAGCTGATCATCGGCGACCGACAGACCGGCAAGACCGCGCTGGCCATCGACACCATCATCAACCAGCAGCGCTTCAACAAGGGCGACGACGAGAAGAAGAAGCTCTACTGCATCTACGTCGCCATCGGACAGAAGCGGTCCACCGTCGCGCAGATCGTCAAGCGGCTGACTGACGCTGGTGAGTCGCGTAGTCTGCTGATGGACTTAACTAAGTAAAACATGGTCATCATTTCTGTAATTATTAATTTGGCGCGTTTGGGTAGTCTAGCGCGTCTAGTGCTCTTATGCCTAGTGTACTTACCATCAGGTGACCCACTTGCTCGTTTGCCTTTCTTGTTGTATAAAAATAAATAAATATATAAATAAGCATTTAATCAGACATCACATCATTAACATGACATGACATGGTTTGCCTTAAAATTCGAATCCTTTGACTTTTCTTTCTTTGATGATCATGAAATGACACATTACCTTGGAAGGCTGTAGCTGTGTAGTAGGCTGTGTCTATGCTTGTAATACCAACCTCCTGTTCCCTTCAGACTAATAAGGCAGCTAATCTCTTGAGATATAATAACTTGTTAATAAGTGGGAATAGGTAGTCTGTTTTCCAGCAAAGTGTCCAGATACCACCTGGAACTATAAACAATTCTTACATATGTTTGTTGTGTCCAGGCGCCATCAACTACACGATCATCGTGTCGGCCACGGCGTCCGACGCGGCGCCGCTGCAATACTTGGCGCCGTACTCCGGCTGCGCCATGGGAGAGTTCTTCCGCGACAACGGCAAGCACGCCCTAATCATCTACGACGATCTGTCCAAGCAGGCTGTCGCCTACCGTCAGGTAAACCAATGAAGTAGAACAGTCAGCAGCAGAACTAGCTAAGCAACTGAAGCGGTCACAATGATTACAGAAGTTCTTATATTTATAACAATAGAGCCGTGCTTAGATCATTGTGACCACTTTGGTTGCTTAGCTAGTTCTGCTGCTAACTGTACCATACTATCTTGTTCGTAATTGAGGTTGCTACAGATAACTGCGGTCTCGTCTCAAGTAGGAAATCATGCCTTCATACTTGGCATACCAAGCTTGCAGTGCTGCATAGTCTTAGTATGGCTTGAAGCTGGATGCAGCTGTCTGATCTGTAATCATCTGTACATCCATGCGCGGTTTGTTAAAGGAAATATTATGAGGGTTAAAGCGTTACTGTAGCCTCTAGCCACGCTTGACCATTGTTTTTTATTGATGATTGTCGTTGCCAGATGTCGCTGCTGCTGCGTCGTCCCCCCGGTCGTGAGGCTTACCCCGGTGACGTGTTCTACCTCCACTCTCGTCTTCTCGAGCGTGCCGCTAAGATGTAAGTGCCAAAGTCTAACCGCGCCTTAATAACAAAAGGCTTTTCTCTGTCAAGTGTCACGGTAGTGACATTTTCACTAGCAGACGTCTTTAGTCGCGATGCTGCTTTTAGCAATTTCGAGCTTTACTACTCCATGGTTTAACAGTCTAATCTTAAAACCTTACCAATTTAACAGAAATTATAAGTGGAGAGGTCCTAATATCAGTTTTTTTTTTTCTATTTAGTAGAACATGGATACATGAAATAAGAAGCAGACCAATGATGGCTATTGTAAGTCAAAAATCCGCTAGGACACTAGGGATAGTGTCAAAGTGAGTTCTATCTGTCATTCTTCACCAATGGCAGACAAGCTACTGGTCCATAATTGGTGGAAATTGACAGATATACCTCAATCGACACTAGTGAACCTAGCGGATTTTTGACTCACGATAGCCCTCATTAGGACGCAGTAGCAGTCGCCATAGCCGAAATCGGCATAGATGCATCTGTATAATTTCTTAGAAGGTATCTGATGTACTTTTCGGTATTCCTCAGGTCCGACAAGATGGGCGGTGGCTCCCTGACCGCGCTGCCCGTGATCGAGACCCAGGCCGGTGACGTGTCCGCTTACATTCCCACCAACGTGATCTCCATCACTGACGGCCAGATCTTCTTGGAGACTGAGCTGTTCTACAAGGGTATCCGGCCCGCCATCAACGTCGGTCTGTCCGTGTCCCGTGTAGGCTCGGCTGCCCAGACTAAGGCCATGAAGCAGGTAACACTTGTTCCTTTGTGTCCTAATTTTTCTAAGTACCACAGACGGAAGAAACCCTTGCAACAAAGTGGATAAAACTTAATGCCCAGCTAAAAGCGACATATTTACCGCTCCGCTCCCAACTGTCGACCAGACACTCAGACTTTTTCTTGTAACTTTTTAAATCTAGGAAATCCGTCTCGCGATTGTGTATGTTGTCCTGTGAAGTGAACACATTTGCAAAGCATGCTGGTTGTTAGCTTTGTTTTTTTCGGTGACATAATCAAATAGTTCCTGCTTTATTATTTTGTAGAAATGACCCCAAAAACAATTAAATTGTACCTCCACAACCACAAAATTTACTCCTTGTTTCACGACTATTCAGGCTAAGTCAAAAAGCGTAATCTTGTAATAGATCATGGTCTCAGCCTCGACTTTCAGGGTACAGTAAGCTTCAGTACCTCACATAACACCGTTTCGCAGGTGGCCGGTTCCATGAAGCTGGAGTTGGCGCAGTACCGCGAGGTGGCTGCGTTCGCGCAGTTCGGCTCTGATCTGGACGCCGCCACGCAGCAGCTGCTCAACCGCGGCATGCGCCTCACCGAGCTGCTGAAGCAGGGCCAATACGTGCCCATGGCTATTGAGGAACAGGTAATGATCATCATTTTAGCCTGAACATGTCCACTATCGGACATAGGCCTCCTCCACCGATCTCCAGTGAGAGTTATCCTGAACTGCTTGCATCCAAACGTCCACCACTACCTTGCCCAAGTCCAAGACCATTCAGTAATAATAGAACTATGAAATAGTAGGTTGGCTCCCATATACAGGATAGGTATTTAAGGAAGCACACTCTGTTTGAGCTTGATTGTGAATTGATTGGCAATACATGATTCTTAGTTCTCTGTGCCCTTTATCCCTGGCAGAAGATTATTTTGATCCTAATAATATTTTTAGGTCGCCATCATTTACTGCGGCGTCCGCGGGCACTTGGACAAGCTGGATCCCACCAAGATCACGGCTTTCGAGAAGGAGTTCACCGCGCACATCAAGACCAGCCACCAGAGCCTGCTGTCCGCCATCGCCAAGGACGGCCAGATCACGCCCGAGTCCGACGCTGCCCTGAAGAAGCTCGTCACTGAGTTCGTCGCCACCTTCTCCGCGCAGTAAACTAAAGAGTACAACCACCTCCGCCCCGCGCCGCACGGCAATCAGTGGCGGCGTGCCGCGGAACCACGGCTGCCCGAAGCATTGTTGACCAATGCTTCCGACAGCCAACGTAGTTTAACATTCGTATGGACTGTATTGTATGTGTATACAATCATGGAATGTATTTATCTGTCGAAATGTCAGGAGTATTGGTTATATAAAAATATACGTCTTTAAAAATTAGTGTTTGGTTTTATATTTTTTAGTTGTTTGTTGTATTGTTTGGTCCCGTATTCAAAGAGAATATAATCACTACATTTTATATTTTAAGAATTGTCCTCCAACAGTAGTTAAGGAGTTATACCTTCCATCATCAGCTCATCAACATGACATGATAACTGAATAATACGTGTCTACGAATTTTGAGGGTTGCCCTCGGTTTCCCTCAGACCCTATGAAAATGGGACCAAATAGAAAGTAGTAGAGTAGAAAGCTATTTTAGAGTAATAGAGGAACATACATAAAGAAAAAACACACGCCCAGGATAGGGTTTCTAAGCCATTATGAAAACGCCCTGGCATAGATACCCCAATTTAAAGGTGTTTTTATCACCTATTTGAAACCAGTGTTAGCAGAGCTCTACTTCTAAGCAAACTACGCAGTGTGGTCAATTTATATCGGTTACCGATATAGACAAACAATAAGTTGGTTATCTATTACTCGCCAACCTGTAAAGCCTGCTTATCTCTGATAGTTTTCCTCTTTTAAATTCGGTATATGCACACTGCTCATTTTTTTAAATTTCCAAATGCAACAGTTTCTGTGGTAGAGGGGGGTAAACACGGGGTAAACTTGACTCCAACAAAAATCAGCACTTCGAAATATTTCGCAAACGAACAACTCTATCGAAAAATCTTAGAGCACCCCTAATATTTTTGAAAGCCCTATTCCCACAGTACGGGTTGGGCGAAAAATAAAAATCATCCCCACTTTACGTGTAGGGAAGGTACACCAAAAAAAATTTTTTTTCAAGATTTTATCCCAGCACTTTTTCGGCCTAATTAATAAGTATCCTCATCATCATCATGTCAGCCGAAAGACGTCTACTGCTGAACATAGGCCTCCCCCAAGGCTCTCCACTCTGACCGGTCTTGTGCCTTCCGCATCCACCGCCGTCCCGCGATCTTTACTAGGTCGTCGCTCCATCTTGTTGGAGGCCTATCGACAGCTCGTCTCCCGGTCCGTGGACGCCATTCGAGAATAATAATTAATAAGTATATCTATGTAAAATTACAGCTTTCTAGTACCAATAGTCTCTGAGCTATGCCGCGGACAGGCAGACAGACAGATAGACATGACGAAACTATAAGGGTTCCGTTTTTGCCATTTTGGCTTCGGAACTTGTTCGGAACCCTAAAAACAGACGAATAAAATTGAGAACCTCCTTTTGTGAAGTATTTTAGTTTCTCCTTGCACCAATAGATGGCTCTATAATATCTTTTTTTTTATTCATCCCATAAGGGATAGGCAAAGGAACTGAGTCCATACCACAAACATCACAAACCGCATGTAAGCAGGTGTCAAGCGTACCGATTTTTATTTGTGTACAACACAGCCTGTAGCCAGATGCCCATTGGTCCATTCTGTAGCCAATTTACCCAATAAAAAATAGAAGCATCAGTCGTCTCTAGGTAGTCATTCAAATAAAGTGTCACTGAATGAGGTCGGGTTATAGTTGTCATCAAAGGCGCTCCCTCACATTCAAATACTGACGCACACTACGGATCAAAAAAACGGTACGACTCTTGAAATCGGAGCATACAGTTGTCTCTTTTTAACGAAGGGCATTAGTTACATGAGCGAAAGGTATAACTATACGGCCATAAGTTTACCTTCCATCTATTGACTTCATTAATCTGAGGTCCATACAGCGACTGATGTGTTTTGTAAATTTCTGTATATTAAAGTCCTGTCACCGTCAGAGTTGTCAGTCTGTCAGCTGCTCATGCCTTCCGTAAAGGGATAGGGATAGTGTACTTTACGGCGAGTTACGGCGAGCAGCAGCCGGCGGATACTTGGGGGTCACAGAGGGAATACGCGTTTTCACTTGAATTTTTCATTTGCTGGGCACTGTCACGTTAATTTGTAGTATAACACACTATCTTTACTATCCACCAAACAACATTAAGCGCAGAAACTAAGATTCAATTAACGACACGGTCCACTCTCATCGGTTTCCCGCCAAATCTCCTCTATAATATCTGAAATGAACATTTAGTAAATTGACTACAACAGTTTTAAAGGTCCGAATTGTATTTGACATTTCATAACCACGAAGTTCGTATCGTATCGTCCCGCTCACTCTCGTGTCAAATAATATTAGCTTGAGAGGGACGGCACAATACGAAGTTCGAATTTTGCACTTCGTAGTCGGGGGGCAGTGAGTGTCTAAATAAAACATCAAGCGCACCATCAGTCCCCGTATATTATATTACTCTATGATTTTACACTTGCATTTTGCTTGCACTTGCATTGCATGTCAGAAAGTTATCTGTCACTGTCAAATAAAAGTCCTTGACCGACCGCAATAATTATAAGTTGGTAAAGGTAGTGTGTGTGCGTTTATTATTTATTAAATGCAAATCTGGATTTTGATCAAGTTACAGTAAAGGGAATACATTACATTTTTAAGACATAACTCATTGTTTAGTTTCAAGACAGCTCAGCTAAAGAGAGCAAATTATGGAGTTTTTCGAAAGAGCGCATGTGGTCAAAAATAACCACAACTCGGACGACAAAATGAAGAAACAACTGAAACAAATGTTATACGGATACAACCAGCATGATAACGAACTAATCAAAAACGCCGCGGACGTTCAAATTGAACAAGACGATTCAACATCCGTAAGTGGTTATTCCGATCTGAACTTGACTGTTTCCAGCACTGAAAGCAACAGTACACGACAAAGGGTTTCATTAATTGACCCGAATCGGACTCTAAACGATTCCCTTGGGAATGATGATCACAAACCCCAAGAACTAGATAGTATTCTTGCTGATGATGATGATCATATGTCCGAATCCAGCAACGCTTCACTTTCTGATTTAAAAGAGGACATCCAGTCTCTCTCAGCTGATACTTCACTAGATGTTGATGACAGTAGAGGCTCCAATGAGAGTGATGATCATTTTTCAGTGACCAGCACCTCCCTTGACCCATCATCAGACATAGAAGAATCCAGTGAAAGCGAGCCATTTGATCCTGATGGTAGGTTAGCATCAAAAATATTAGAGAAGTTGAAATTAAGTGACAAATCAAAAAAAGGTAGTAAGGAAAGGAAAAGGAAACTGGAAAAGGAAGGTGTAGTAGAGCCTCATCATGTAAGTGAAGAATCTAGTCTCATTGAAAGTGATTATTCAAGTGTTGCATTCCAATCTGAACCTGAAACGGATAGACATTCTGAAAGCAGTGTCAGCTACAGTAACATTCTATCACCTTCATTTGTGTCCATGACAGCCAAAGACATGCCAGATAGGAGTCTTAGTGAAATACTTGGTGACTACAAATATCCTACTATAAGAAACTTGCCAACTGAAACTCAGAATATATTTGCTAATAACCAAGCAGGTATATTCACAACTAGTGATTTGGATGGCAGTGAAGTTGGTCAAGAATTTAATAGTTTATTACCAGAAATAGGAAGTGGACTAAGTGTTGAGCCTGATGTAGGCTTAGACGATAGCAGTGATATGCCTGTTGATGAGAGTGGAAGTTGCTATGACAACACTTTGCTATCAAACCAGACATTCCAGAGAGAAACATCAACAGACTCTATTGACACCAAATTTGTAAGCCCAGCAAAGGTATACTATGGAAAAAATTGTGTTATAATAGTGTTGAAACATCCTACGGAAATATATATTCATGGTAAAGTGAGAGTAACAAGATTGGGAGGTGTTGTAGAAATTGGTGGGTACACACTTCAAGACGAGAAATATAATGTATATGCTCCTAATCACAATTGTGCTCAATATTTAAGGACTGTGGAGCATGACAATGGTTTTTATGGTTTATTTGGGAAGCTGACAGGGTCTGGGCTCTCTGTGCTGGCGGCTGAAGAAATCGTCACAACACTTGGGGCCCATGACAGCATAGTTCAGTTGCAACCTCTTCGAGACAGAGTGGCCCAGTATGTTGAAAACAATTGCATGGTGGACCTGTTTACTAAAACAAATAAAAATGTGGACATCTGTTTCCAAAAAGCATCAGAGTTGGTGGGATGCTCATTGTATCTCATGAAGCCTTGGAAGAGTTTTGAAGAAAATCCATGTTGGAAACAAGTTTTAACTTATGGCTACAGTAAGTTTTTTAATTTTGTGTTTCTTAAGGCAGGAGGAAATGTTCTATTATTTCCAAATGAATTCCCATCAATTTGTTATTATCTGCAATATCTACAATCATTGTCAGTTCTACCACAATGTGAACTGAACTATGATAAAAATGTCAGGACATAAGTATCCAAAACCCCATGGAATCTCTTAACATGATGATGACCAAACCTTGAGCATTGAGCTTTCCAAATAAAAACATTAATACTTATCAATTATCATCTTCTAATCATAAACCATAATTTGATTCCAACAGAAAACCAGAGCAGAGGCATAATATGTGGTGGCAAGAACTCGGGCAAGTCCTCCTTCCTCCGCTACTATGTCAACAAACTCCTGGCTGTGGGTCCAGTGCTGGTCATTGACCTTGACCCAGGCCAGTGTGAGTTCACCGTTGCTGGCAATGTGTCTGCGACCATTGTCACAGAAGCCCTGCTTGGGCCAAGCTTTACACATTTAAAGAAACCTGAAAGGTATTACAGTTGTTTTTCATCATCATCACCAGCCTTTTCTACGTCCCACTGCTGGGCTAAGGCCTCCTCTCAGAATGTCTCCTCTCTTGGGTTATAGTTCCCACGCGGGCCCAGTCCGAATTGGGAACTTTATACACATCATTTAATTGCTTCGCAAGAGTGTGCAGGTTTCCTCAGGATGTTTTCCTTCAGTTGTTTCTGCTAGCATGAAATTCTATCCTGCTTTTATGATGGCCTTTTGTGACTGCCACTATACTCACTACATGATGAGGCATCATGCTGGCTTATGTAGAGGAGGCATAAGATTGGAGTAAAATATCACTTGTATTGCCAAGTGTTAATGCTTTTAGGTTGCTTATGGGCTATGCAATGAAAGGAGACCTCAAATTCTTTAGTTTTCCTTGTAACTAAAAGTTTGAAGTTTGTATCAGACAGAAATGTAAAAGCTGTTTTGTACTTTGCAGTTGTTTGATAAAGCTGTAATGTGGGCACTTTACACAATATCCTACTTTATGCACTACATACCTATCTATTCTCACTCTCACTGACTGTGAAACAAATTAAGTCCACCATAAAATCACAGAGTTATAGGGATTGTTGATAGGAAAAAGTTTAGCTCTATGCTTTCATAGTCATAAACGTATCATACCCGTATCCAACAAATGGAAAGCACCAATTTTTTCGTTTTCAAGGTCACAACCGAAAATAGCCGTACAAAAAGCCGAGACAGCCTAGTGGTTTGACCTATCGCCTCTGAAGCAGAGGGTCGTGGGTTCAAACCCCGGCTCGCACCTCTGAGTTTTTCGGAATTCATGTGCGAAATTACATTTGTAATTTATCATGAGCGTTTCGGTGAAGGAAAACATCGTGAGGAAACCTGCACACTCCTGCGAAGCAATTCAATGGTGTGTGTGAAGTTTCCAATCCGCACTGGGCCCGCGTGGGAACTATAGCCCAAGCTCTCTCATTCTGAGAGGAGGCCTGTGCCCAGCAGTGGGACGTAAATAGGCTGATGATGATGATGATGAACCGAAAATAAATGCGAAACCGTTTCATTAACCTCGACCTTGCCGATGCTCAACGATGCCGGGATATCGTAAATCATGTTTGGTGCAATATCATTCTAAAAACAAAACAGTATTGTAATATATTAAGAAGCATCGTGGGTAAAGAAGTTAACAACTGGGAAAAAGTGTGTTTATGAAATAATTTCTTTCAGGATGTTGAACATTGGCCTCGTTAACACAATGGATAATACGAGACGATACGCGAATGCGATTAAGGAAATAATCGCGTATTGCCACAGCGAGGAGCGCTTAAGAGCCCTGCCTTGGATCGTAAACACAATGGGGATGTGTAACGCCTTAGGCCAGCAGTTCATGACTCTTACAGCCGTCCTTATACAACCTACATTCATACTTCAAATGGACTCCAAAAATCCAAAGAAAAGATTCGAGCATTACCTCGACTCTAGCACTATCAAAAAATTATACAAGTACCAGCACAGTCATTTATTTAGCTCGACCAGTTTTCCAGATGATCTGGACTACGCTTTTGTTGTGTCAAGCGCTGATTGCGCAATTAAGAACAACTTTTCTATGATGCCTAAGGATGAGAGATGTCTTAACTTCTTGGCTTACTTTGGTAGCCTGCTGGATACTTATACTTGCCCGACTGACTGCCTACTCGACGTCGTCCCTTACGAGTAAGTTCAAAACGTTTACCGTATTTAGTGCCCGATTCACTGAGTTGGGACCAATTCGTGCGACATTGCGGAGCCGCTGAGCGACCTATCAACCACCGCAATGCAACTTGCACGATTTTTCTTGCACCATTTAACTACTAACCTAACTAAATTGGTAAAGCTGGATTTTATTAAACAAGAATTTTACATCAAGGAAAAGGAGTCCAACATAATAACATGACACTTCCTTAACACTCTCAATAAATTATTAAGTTTGTAAATACATTGTACCTACTTAACAAGAATATACAGAAAAGCAGAAAAGCCCGAGAATCGAACCCGGTTCCTTGACACATTCTTCAAAAAAAATTACACAGCGATAATTCTGTTGTGACTCTTTAAAATCCAGCTAGTTAAAATGTTCCAGAAAAACTATCACGGTTCTTTGAAATGTACCTATTAAATAATTATTTCTGCATTGTTTCCTGTAATGAGTAACGAGATATAATTTCGCGTCTTGGAACAGCATGAGTCATGTCCGCACACGAACGATGATTTTAGTCAATCAACTCTTATCACCGCCGGCTAGCTCCCGCCGATGACATCACTAATTGTACACCAGATTTTCTTTCGTCTAATTTTAAATTTCAATAACATATTATTACGCTAGTGTTATTCCGTTCAATTCATTCATTTCTTTTGCGTGGTGTAAAACGTTATTGGTATCGTTCCGTGGATGTTGAGATGGGTTTGCCTGCAGCGCTAAATTTTTCGATCAAAACAATACACATAGTGTGGTTCTGTTTGGTTTTGTATACAAAATTTAAACCACACCATGTTTATTTTGATAGCTAAATTCGTATGGTAGCTTAGGACGTTTGAACTGCAGTCCCAAATCCCCTATTTAAACTTGTTTCACCACAAAAAACAAACACCGGACCTAAATTTAGGTTGTACCACCCTATTTATTTATCATTTGTATCACCAATGCATAAATCGTCAGTCGAATCACGAAGGGGCGTACTGTTAAATGATAAAACATCGAATTTAAGTTAAGTATGCCATCGTATCGCAAAGTGCATATTTTATATTATGTCACAAAAGGACGTAACTGAATTCCTATTAGAACCATAACGAATAGCCCTAACTACTCGATGTTCTTATTTAGATTTTTTTTAAAATCGCTCTAGTGAAAAGTTGAAAATATGCAGTTACGCCTCTTCGTGATTCGACCGACGAAATGTCTTTTCCGTCACTTAAGGTGACTTCCGCCGACCTGGGTTAGACGTTAACTCGATGTAAAAACTACGTCAGACGATGCAAATTCGTCAACCCCGAGGTAAGTAGGGTCTAACTCGAGTCAGCGCGGTCGGCCTTACAAGATTACCTGTGAGCATGACAACTAACCCATTAATTTTATTTGCAGAGTGGATCTCCGCAACTTGTACGTAGCGGTGAACGTAAGAATAAACAGAGCGAGTATCGCCAGGGTGATCAATGGCAAAATAGTGGCGCTCTGTAAACACCGCGGCGATAAAGCCGACAAGATGTTTACGCTGGCCGATAAACCGCTGCAGTGCTATGGACATGGTTCATTACATTATCTATATATTTTTTTTCTGCTTTGGCTTCGGGCATGGTTTTGTTCCGCATCTCATGGGAGTAAACTCTGGATAAATATTAAATTGTAATCTGTTATGTTTAGATGTCAAGGAAATTTTAGGTATTCATTGAAATCTAATCAGTCGTGACTCGTGAAATCTTCATTACTTTCTTGTTTATAGATACTGTCGAAAAATCATTCTTGGCGAATAGAATTAATTCGCTAGAAAAATATTAGCAGTAGCGCAACAAGTGTTATTTACTTTGAGATCCGCGTTTGACCTTACGGGCTACGACATTAGGTCAAGGTCACAAGTAAGTGTCCAAATGTAAAAACCAAAATATTAAATTCAATTAAATTAAAGTCGTGCGTGCAACTTTGTGAACTTTGATATTTCTTCTGTCATTGCAGTTTCAATTTCAGAGTAAATTTTAGTACAATACCTATCTAATTAGCAGAACAAAACACTAGCAGTAAATATGAATCAAAGAATTTATAGTAAGTCGGAAACCGTTCTTCCGGATAAGGTGATTCATCTAATGACATCTGACTAATACCTAATATCATACGCACAACTCACGTCATATATCAAATAAATTTGATGCAGCTAAAACAATTTTAAGCAGCACCAAAAGCAAAGTAGGTCATATGCTGTGGTTATAATCGGCGCCAGAGAAACCTGTGCCAAAAATATGTTCAAAATAATTGCATACCTTGCATTAGTTTGCGGATAAAGTTCATTTGAACCATGATTTTGTCCGAGATAATTTTGGATGAAAATTATGTGTTTACTTGAAAATGTTTCATGGCATTTTGATCAACATTAAACTTATATTAACCCTGCAGTCGTAATAATTGTGTTATCAAGTAGCTGTAATAAAGTGCTGATTAAAACTGATAACTGGTTAATTGGTACATGTAAGTAATCATATCACTTACAGGGCTGATCCGTGGTATTGACTTGGAACGAGGGTATATCTACGTGGTCACGGCAGAGGCGCCGGGCGGCGCGGACACGCTGGTGTACGCGGACTGGGCGCCGGAGCCCCCGGGCGCCGCGCGCCTGCCCGCCGGCACCGCCGTGCCCTACCGGGCGCCGCACGAGGCGCACCTGCGCCAGCTCATGACGGCGCCCCGCCGCCGATACAATCCCATACTACTACTAAAAACGTCAAGGATTCCTAAAGTGAAAGCTTCGAGTTAGTTAATAAAATTGTAATTGGAATAGTTCCAAAATATCATCTTAAATTATAAAAGGAAGTCTAATATTATGTTAATTCATGTATATTTGAAAGATAATTTTGTACTTACAATACTAATAAAACATAACATAGATGATTGATTTTAACTTAAATATTTCCCCATCCTAAACACCTTGGATTTATAAATGCTGTATTAAATTTTTATAAAAGTCAAAAAGAGTCTAGAAAAGAATTGTTAAAACATGGGGTTCGTTTATTACTAATAAATTATATTAGCATGCAAATGTAATCATACAGAAGTTAAAATTTCACACAAACAAATAGATTACAAAAGAACTGCCCTACACAAGAAGAATCAGAATGACGGGACATCTCGGAGACCATCAGCTGACAGGCACTTGGCTGAGTCGGGCCGCCATGTCAAATAAACATCCTACGCAATTATACATCACTATTTTATTGAAAAATTAAAATATAAAATACAAAACTAAACAATTGCGTCTCATCTCAGGAATAAATCTATAATCAGGAAGAAAATGCTACTCGATTATATAACTTGACAGTATAGCACGAAAAACTTCAGTGGGCCCATAGACAGGGGGGCCCACAATCGCCCCGAACTACATTTGTTAAGGCATTTATGCTTACTCTTTATAGATAATCTATAAAATATACAAGTACCAATTGTGAAAGTGTAGCCACACAAATACTGAGTGGATGTGCGAGCAGCGGCGGGACTCGGCGCCGCTGCGACGCGCCGCTGGCGTAACGTAAGTGTTCAGGCAGTATGCGAACCATTCATAAATCAGAGTCTCCCATCAACGTCACAATTACAGCAGAGAACACCTAGTCTTCTTCTTCTTCTTGACCTGTAGCGCGGCGCGGGTGGCCGTCTCGAACACCTCGCGCACGCCTTCCTTGCTCTTGGCAGAGCACTCGAGGTACGCGAAGGCATTAATCTTCTCGGCCATGGCGCGGCCTTCCTGCGGCTTGACGGGCTCCTGCTTCATCTTGCGGAGCTCGTTGATGGTGGCCGGGTCGTTGCGCAGGTCCTTTTTGTTGCCGACCAGGATGATCGGCACGTTGGGGCAGAAGTGCTTGACTTCGGGCGTCCACTTCTCGGGGATGTTCTCGAGCGAGTCGGGCGAGTCGACACTGAAGCACATTAGGATGACGTCGGTGTCGGGGTAGGACAGCGGGCGCAGGCGGTCGTAGTCCTCCTGCCCGGCCGTGTCCCATAGCGCTAGCTCCACTTGCTTGCCGTCCACCTCGATGTCGGCGACGTAGTTCTCAAACACAGTCGGCACGTACACTTCCGGGAACTGGTCCTTGCTGAACACGATCAATAGACATGTTTTACCGCAAGCACCATCACCGACGATCACTAACTTTTTGCGTATCGCAGCCATCGGTCCTGAAAAACAATGCAACGCAAATAATTACGAGTGAGCGTCAACGCCTTTCGTGACTTATAAATATGGCCGCCGTATAGGATTATATGGGTAGGGAGTAGTCAGACAAGCCCTCAATTGTGAATAAGCACCTGAACTAGCGGAAGAAGAACAGCACCACCACATAGTACCCTCACATGCGAGGGTGGTTATTAATTTTATTTTGTAGATACCTGAAGATTCTGGCTAATTTCTGAAGAATAATGGCTTATCGACACTACTAATCGTCTTTGCTCATCACAAGCACTTTCGTTCGTACAATGAGTGTTGCGATTGGAAAAAAATGAAAAGTTAACGAAAATTTAATATTGTTTGTAATTTTTGTAAAACACTACATAAAGGGTTAAAGAATATCGGAGTACCCACCTTTTTCTTATTATTGCGCTTGAAATTATAATTTTAGCTGTTTTAATACCGGTTTTTTTTCTTTAATGACATAAGCTCTCAGAGTTGCCATGTAAAGTTGATGACTGCACCATTTGACATTTCTTTTTTATTTTGAAATTCCGTTGTACGCAGCTTACATGAAAGTTTACTAAATTCTTGCTTGCACTATCCTTTTCGAAAATAAAGCACTCTATTTTATTAAAACAAGAATGAACTTAGTTAATTCTCACTATAATGGTTATTATTTGAACGTGTAATTCAAACAAATAAGGAATAAAATTATTCATGTAGGTAGTCGATCAACTTTGCAAATTAAAGTACGACTCATTATTACTAAGTTTGGTATCTAAAATTGACGAAAGTTACTTAAGTACACCAAAATCACTGTTAGTAATTTTTTACTGGTTAATCAAATCACATCATCACGGTCCCTGACCTTCTTGTGGAAAAACATATCCACGAACGTACTTAATAGGTATACATTGGTTAAAGTATGACCTATCATCTATCTATAGATCTATCATCGTTATAAATAGAATATGTATAATTTCACAACTCAAGTTAAATCCTTACACATAGGAAAAGGAATACATTTTGTTTTTTCTTTATACCACGTCGGTGGCAAACAAGCACGCGGATCGCCTGATGTTAATTAATTACCATCGCCTAATAGGAACGCTTGCAATCAATATGAGATTCTAGAGGTAGATCTAAAACTACGTAATGCTTTTAATTTAAAAACCACGATAGCTTCAGATCAGAGTGAAGTATTTGACTAAGTTACCATTCTAATGCATTCGTTATATCCTTTATTGTATGTAAATATTTATGACACATTACTCACATAATACGTAGGTACTTACAATGCAAACTTCACTTAGCCGACCTTTGAGATAAACCTTGTTTAGGTACTTTCATGGCTCAATGGGGGAGAGAAGCAAGTATAATAATTTGAAGCCGTATAACACCAAACATTATGTACAGTCGAACCAATGGAATCATTAATCATGACCCACCGTTAAACGTTCTAAAAATGACATAGGTAATGATTTTCCTTATTAGGCACGGCCCCTGCATTACAAGTATTACAACATTTATTGTGAAAAAGTTCCATGGACCATGATTCAACAGGCGCTCGATCGTACCAAAGGATTTCTGTTCTCGCTATTAACTTTAGGGCTGATTACAAAAAAAAAATGATCTCTTCTAAACGGTTAACGCACTCATTTCGTCTTTCAGGGCGGTTTTTTCTGACTGACTCAAAAATAAAAAGGCGCAATGATGGACGAGCAAAAGAGATTCTAATAATGCCCAAAAATTTTAAACAAATCAGGATAAATTAAATGAAAAGCGAAGATTTTTTTTTTATATTAGTTAACTAATAGCGCAATTAATTGTTAATTAAGTATAGGCTTCGAAAAACATATTTCGATTTACGTTATAAATTTCATTTGTATAGTAATGAAATAAAATAATAAACGGCGAATCCAGTTAATTCCAGAGGTGAAAACAAAGATTGCTAGTAAAACCAAATTTCGTCTTAAATATATGGTCGCCTTCGGAGTCTAGCATTCACGAGGGTCCCTCAAGACGGTTTTAAAACATAGGTAGGTATATGGGAAAAGCGGATTATTAAAAAAAGAAACTTTTAAGTTAAGGCACTTTATTCAGAGATATAATCTAGATCCCTAAACAAAAAATATACCATATACTTTTAAACAACCAATACTTATTTTATGTAAGTAATAAAAATAAAGTAAAAAATATAAAGCAACAAAACACAGCCTGGCCACCGATACACCTACTTAATGAAGCCAGAAAGCCCAAAATAGATGTATTAAATACTTCGTACTGAAATACAGTTAGCGCATGTCGGGAACATGCTATATGTATTTTGTACTTTCTGGTGTATTAAGATTTAAAACTCACACAAAACCTAATTTTATACCATTGTTGTATATATCACATTGATATCAAATCAAAATTGAAGTATTTTACAGCTTTAAACTTATGCAACATAATCATAATTGAATAGATGACATAATAATATACTTAATATAATTACGTCCAGAAATACCACATTTAAAAAAAAGAAACTTCAAATGACTATTTATTTCTGACAAATAATTACATGTATAGGTACATCGATATATGTACTTATTTCGATATTAGTCTGCTTCGAAAAAGTAACACGATAAAACTAGAAGTCAAGTTTAAATGCCTACTACATTACATATTTTATTGTTTATTTCTGATATTTCAGTATTGGAACCGGCCCAAAATTCCCTGATTGGTATCTTTAAAGTAAACTCGTTACGATATTTATTTTTTTAATTTTAAATGCCCGAACCAAAAATTAACAAACCATTAAATAAAAATTACAAACTCCCATAGTGTTAAGGTTTCTAGGAATATTTACTAATTCATATTAATATTTTTAAGTGACATTGCAACATACAGTCATATGATGTTTAATGAATAGTTTACATGTATGCGTCTTTTTAGCTACCTATTAACTATTTAAGGTTGTTACCAATTTTTTTTATTATTTTTTGATAAGACGTATGTAAACTGCAGGCTGTGCAAAATAAACAATTGAGTAAGAAATGGCAAGTATTTACGTAACAATATATATAAGTAATCATTTGAACTATGCAAAATTGCAGAATAGCAAAAACTTATAATGTATACTTTTTGTAAAACGATAAAAAAATAACATTAAAATAAATGCGTAGTATGAGAAATACATTTTGCGATTATCCTTAGCCCCGTTTTGAATATTTAGAGTAATAAATACGTTTACTATAAAACGTTATGTCGTTATCACAATATTTTCCAGGTCTCGACCAACTCGTCAGCTTTACGTAGCATCCTATAAGTCTTCTGAAGCCGCCTGAAAACAGATAAAACGCTGTTTAGTTTAAAAATTAGGTACTTTCATAAATTCTACAAAAAACTTGTTTTTTGAATATTATCATGTTCCATTTTTTTACTGTGTTTCGTTGCACAATGAACAATTCATAATATTATCACAATAGATAATAATACAAGTAAAGATAGGTCATATGCTCAAAAAACAATCTAAAAACATGTTTCGAATATTTGCGCAAGTTTGGACCTTATTCGAGACCGACTGAGGTCAAAGAGGCTTCATTTTCGGCGTGCTGATGATATAGCTATCTCTTTTTCATGTGTACTTGATATCATTGTATACCACTCTAATGGATGCGTGGTTGTATAAAAAAAACTGTACTACTCTTTCGTTATTGTCGTCGTCTATTTCTCTTGCCGTTAAGTGCGACCCTCGGTTCAGTAGGGCTGGCACGACTGGCCGCGACTTTGTTTGTCGCGCGAGATTATATTACCCGTCCCGTTGGATTCTGAGTGACAGAAAAGGAGGGGCAGTTGTTCTCGCGCGAGATAGAAGTCGCACTGAGTTGTGCTAGACCTACAGTCAGAAAAAGTAGCATTGAGCGACAAGTCGCGCGCGTGCTTAGCCCCATTGTTGTTACCTAGGTTTGCTATCTGGGGGCATTACATTTTTATGAACAAGAACTGCTTCAATAGTGATTATAGCAACAGCATCGATAGAGCTGCACACTCAAAAGTTAATTTAATTACTAGTAGAAACCTTAGTTGTAATTAGGATAAGTACGAATTACTTGATATATTTGATAAGTGATAACCCGATGTTATCGGCTATGGATTGATTAGACAATTAATAATTTAGTCAATTTAGTAAAAGGTTTCAGATAAATTACATTAATATTTTAAAGGAAGCATTATTTCAAATTTCACTATAACATTACTATAATTTGGGTGCTCGTGTTCTTTCGTGTTTCATTGTTTTTTTATTATTATTGTTGTAAAAAAATTACAAATTATATCAACTTAGTTTGATTGTAGAGTCAATGCTCTCGATCAGAGATCTCATAACTTTTCTAAAAGCATTGTAAATGAGAACTGATATATTTTTTTGTTTAATACATTACCATTGACAAATTGTTTTTCTTTTTGATTTGGCATTGTTTTCGTCAGTGTTGCAAGCTGTATTTTTTCATATGAAAGTAGTTAAAACCGTCAATACCATGCTTTTTATTTTCTGGTGCTGATAAAACATTCGGATCATTGGCTAACCTTAAAAGTACTATTTAAAAAAAAAATACGTATTGTACGCTTACCATTTATTGCTAAGTTTACCATATAAAGTGACCATAAATCATAGACTCGTAGATCAAAGAGGCCGTGAAACCGATTCGTGGGAGGGAAAACGGTTAATTGAAAACCGCCATTAAGTTTTCAACAGTTGGCTCAAACAGTGTTAATGTAGTTAAATAAATAGTATTACTTTGTAAAGTGGGGAATCGATTCTGACGAGTCTCATTTATTGGTAATAAAACAAGGGATTATTTTGAAAGTGTTTATTAACAAAATAACAGACAATGAGCCAAATTAAAGTAAGGAAGTTACATTGATACTTGCTAAGCTATCTATAGAAAATTTATATTAATTTCATAGATACCTAGTAATTTAATTTAACCTAAAATACTTCAAGGGAATAACTATAATTATATTTTCGCCTTTGAAACTACAATCAGTTTTACCGTGGTAATAATATGAGATATCTCTAAGAGATAAAGGATTGAGTATAATTCTTGTCATTTTATTTAAAAGTTTTATTTTTTAATCTCCAATATTATAATGATTATAAACATAATTTAATATTCTTATATTAAATTACTATGGATATTTCATGCAATACATTTACTTAAATGCGCGCGCACGCTTTTTATACACATTAAATTGTATGGGTATTAAATTCTAAACATACATATATGTAGTTAAGTACGTTGCATTTCTCCCAAAGATGGAACCTGGGATCTTAACACCTTAACCGTTAATAATACCAACTTAGTACCCAAATAGACAAAACAGCGCTGAGGGTAGTTTTACGCGGTTTACAATGTTTAAATCGTCTGTTCAGACGAAGACACGCTTGATGTGTAATATATTACACGGCTGTGTGTCGACCCAAGCTCGTGAAGAACAACTTAGAAAAGTTGAAAAACCCCCGACATTGTCATTTCAAACTTCAATATTTCAAAAACGGGTGAACCGATTTTAATGAAACTTAGCTAAGAACCATCTCGATTAAACTAGCTTTCGATTAAAAAAACCGCATCGAAATCGATCCATCCGTGTGGGAGCTATGATATCACAGACAGATACACAGACAGTTTTTTGTCGGGGGTTAAAAAGGGCGACACACGGCAGTGGGTAATATCATATTTCTCTCGACCACTGAACCACTGATCCCTCCACTACGACACCTAACGTCCATAAAGCAAGTGACCCGCGGCGGCAGACAAGGAACGAGCCGAGACAATCGTATTAATTAGGACACTAAAGGGCTATTTCTCAAACATTGTCGGAAATGTTGTCATTTTACTCGAAGTAACAGAACACGAAGTGCCTTGTTGACGGCCGCATTACATTGCAGGCGCGATTACCTGTCCATAAATCGGATTGCTGGACTGTTTTTCATTTGTTTTTAACTTTTTTAAAAGTAAAATAGACCATGGAAACCTCCAGTGACATGTCTCATTCAGCCTAACCGGTGGCTGTATGCAGGCGTTCTATTCGAAATTTAACATTTTTATCAATGTCTTAAATAGCTTGGCAGTATTAAAAAGAAAAACATACTTTTTTAACTAAAAAAAATATGGCGGGAATGAAATCATACGTAAACAAGTAACAATAACGCACAAAGTCTTGACTTATTTAAAGTTATGCAAGTTATATTAATTTAATAGTTTTTTAGTGACAAAATCGTGATCATTTGTTGTATAGAAGTCCACCATGATGAAAATCAGAGGATAACTATTAACTAAAGCAAACTGCTTAGTACCGCTTAAATTTCAATGGAAATATGTAGTTGTTGTGAAACCATAATTAAACAGGGGTAAGGAAATTACCTAATGAATTTAGTTAGTTATTAAGTATATAATTAAATAAAATATGTTAATAATGACTCAGATATTGTAATATTTTGCAATAAATAATATTTAAGACACTGCCACAACAACAATGGCAGTTTAGTTTGGTTTAGTTTTAGCTTGCTGTATTATGAGAGTTATTTAATAATTAAAAATTCCTTATTTCCTCTTAATGTTTGAGAAAAAATCTATATCTGCCGCGGCTGGAATAGCAATTGCTGGACTCGTACTTATTAAAAACACTCACCTGCGGTTCGTGTTTTTAAACTAAGTTCTCGCTCCAGCAATTGCTCACTTCCCACGCCTGGGCATTAATCTACTATTAAAACATTATTTTGAGAAAACAGGACGCGGGCCGCTTAGGTACTTCGAGATCCGAGGGAGGGGGGGGGGGGGGGGATTGATCAGAGTAAGCACAAAAGTGAGCCATTGGATAAACTGTGATTAGATTGATCTTTTGCAGTTTTCTATGAATTAACTCGACTCGTTGCGAAATGGAAATATCAAAGAGTGGCTTGTGCAGAGTAGCTTGTCACTTTCGTAACTTGTCGCAATAACACATTTGCCAATTATGCATGACGTTTTTTAGACTGGCTGTAGAGCGGCAAGGTACAAAAGTGCAGGTCCGAGGGGGTCAAATGACCCCCGAAATCAGAAATCGCCAGGGGTAGTTACCCCCAAAGGGGTAAAACTATGTGTCTTCAGGGGTGAAGCGCGAGATGACATCAGACATAGCTGGCACCAGTAGATCGAAAGAGCCACATGCTCCCGTTTTTAACGAGTAAACAACAGCTTTCCCCAGTTTTCGGGGTAAATTCCCAAAAAAAAGCTAGGAACACTGACCTAGTCAATGAAAATAATCGATTTATTGATTATTTTTGTTTTTATTTTTATGAAATATTCATAGTATGAAATTCAACATACAATGACAATGCCAAGAAAAATCTGTTGAGCAGCTGGAATGAATAGATGGCGCTGAGGAGAGATCTTCCAAATAAAAATATGACACAAGGCATTGAAAAATTCGTTAGGTGCACCAATGTTAAGTATGGCTTAATTGGTGGAGCGTGGTACGGATTACCGAGGTTGATGGTTCAAGTCCAGCTGCTTAACAGATTTTTCTTTGCATTGTCATTGTACGTTGAATTTCATACACTGACCTAGAACGAAGTAAGGGATACAAATACGGGAACCGCCAAGCCAAACTGCTTTATGGACGCAACCTAACCTCACCGCATCACTTCTTTACCTTGTTCCAAGCCACGATGCCGTAGGTGAGGCCGGCGCCGAGCGCGAACGCGAGCAAGTACGGCAGCGCGGCGAACGACGGCCCGTGGCGTTTGCGCATCATCCTCGTGATGAAGTTCAGCTTGCTGTCGGAGTAGGGCGGGTAGCGGCTCCTGGAATAGGGGGGAGGGGATCAGTGGCGGGGACACGACACTAGCGGCTCTGTGAGCTGTGAGCTCGCGACCACATCTTTGAACTTTTCCGTTTTTAGGGTTCCGTACCTCGATAGGAAAAAACGGAATCCTTATAAGATCACTTTGTTGTCCGTCTGTCTGTCTGTTTTTTTGTCTGTTAGTCTGTCTGTCTGTCTGTCTGTCAAGACCCTTTTTCTCTGGAACGCGTGGAGGTAGGATTCTGAAATTAATATCAAATACTCAAACCTGCGGACAAAAATAAGATGACCCCACACTGCGTTATTCTTTAGGAGCAGGGCTCTGCTAACACGGGACAACTTAAAACACTGGGAAAAAGCGTTAAAATCTTTCTACGGAACCCTCGAGCGCGAGACCGACTCGCACTTGGCCGGTTTCTTTTTCCTAATTTCTCTTAAACGATTCTAGAAAAAAAAACCGGACGTGCGAGTCGGACTCGCGCACGAGGATTCCGCACAAAGATTTTAACGCTTTTTCCCACTGTTTTAAGTTGTCCCGTGTTAGCAGAGCCCTGCTCCTAAAGAAAATGTACGCAGTGTGGGGTCATCTTATTTTTGTCTGTTGAAATCTACAGACAGACATAAAATTTTACGATTTTGAGAATTTTCTGAGTGGTTGTGCTATAAGAGCTACCTTCATGCCAAATTTCAAGTTTCTAGGACAACTGAAAGTACCCTTTAAGTTTTCAGGGTACGGCAATTTGTATGGAAATAACCTTTTTAATGACCATCTCTTCTGATTGCGTAGACTTAGAAGTTTGATTTTTTACAGCTTCAAGGGAATGCAGACTTGGCTTGAAAAAGGGTCTTGACAGACAGACAGACGGAGAAAAAAGTGATCCTATAAGGGTTCCTTTTTTTCCTTTTAAGGTACAGAACCCTAAAAATCATGGACGTACCAACACCATGGACTTCGGGCTAGCGCTTGAAAACGTCCGAACCAAAATACCACTAATCGAGCGTCAGTCAGTGTTAGTTTGGTCGAACGACAGCGCTATGACGTATGGCGGTCATCGAAAAATGCCGTGATGTACTGGGACACATTTTTCGTGAATTTTGTACTCGAGCCATGGTGTTAGCTAGTCAATGCATATAATTATTGAACCTGCTCACAAAAAAGATTGCTATCTTCTTTTCGACCCTTAATAACGCCCTTTTTTTTTTATACAACGAGGAAGGCAAGCGAGCAAGTGGGTCACCTGATGGTAAGTGATCACCACTGCCCATAGACACCCGCAACTCCGGAGGGTTAGCAGATGCGTTGCCAACCTAGAGGGCTAAGATGAAATGCCTCTTGTGCCCGTAATTACACCGGCTGTCTTACTCTCCACACCGGAACACAACAGCGCAAGCACTGCTGCTTAGCGGCAGGATTAACGAATAAGGTGGTGGTAGCGATCTGGACGGACCTCACACAAGGTCCTACCACCCGCAATTTATTGGAACATACTACCACCGAATGAATAGCAGCTATGGAAAATAGGTATATTCCAATTGTCAGGTGACAATGGATATTTTTGAAGCAAGTTGAATTTTAAATAAACTCAATTGACGTTGTACCGTATTATTCTTGGTCGTTAAATCGCCTCTGTCTTATTAAGGGTTAATGTTAAAATAAACGAATTATAGTAATATAGAATGTCAACTCACGAAGCCAGTTTCTCCCCGATAGGCGAGAAATTCTTGATGAGGCAACTCTTCTTGTGCGTGAACGTGTCAAACGTGGCCTTGCCGTGGTAGGCGCCCACGCCGCTGTAGCCCACGCCGCCGAACGGCAGCGTCTCAACTGGAAACATAGGTTTAAGCACGCACTGATGCATAAAGAGGAACCATTTTCGTTGTCTTTAGTAGCAAACACGATTCTGTCCTAAGCTGTCATAAAAAACCGCGATATTGACCGCGATTACCTTATAAGTTTGATGATGATGCATGTAACTGCGTCGAAATATCGGGAGCTCATCAAACCTATAAGGTAACCGCGGTCAATATCCCGCTTACATTATGTCTTATGTAATTAACCGCGAATCATTTAAAACTGTTATTGAATTGTCATTGTAAACTGACATTTAAAACATTAGTGAAATAGCGGCCAATTGTGGAATTATGGTTAGTAAATTATTTGGTGTTACGTTACAAATTGAGTTTTATTTTATTCAAGGCCGTAATAGCCTAGTGGTTTGACCTATGGCCTCTCAAGCAGTGGGTCGTGGGGTCAAACCCCGGCTCGCACCTCTGAGTTTTTCAGAATTTATGTGCGGTTTACACTTGAAATTTATCATGAGCTTTTCAGTGAAGGAAAACATGGTGAAAACCTGCACACTTCTGCGAAGCAATTCAATGATGTGTGTGAAGTTCCCAATCTGCACTGGGCCTGCGTGGGAACTATGGCCCAAGCCCTCTCATTCTGAGAGGAGGCCTGTGCCCAACAGTGAGACGTAAAATGGCTGGTGATGATGATGATGACGATTATATCCTGAAAAACTATATTTAATCCGTAATTTATATTATCAAATAATATTCATCATCATCATCTTACAACCCACTGCTGGGCACAGGCGTCCTCTCACAATGAGAGGGCTTGGGCTATAATTTCCAGTGCAAATTGAGTCTGCATTGAATTGCTTCGCAGGTGTGTGCAGGTTTCCTCACAATGGAAACCTTCAATCTTCAACGAAAAGCTCGTGATAAATTACAAATGTAATTTTGTACATATAATCCGAAAAACTCGGAGGTGCGAGCCTGGGCTTGAACCCACGACCCTCTGCTTGAGAGGTCATAGCCAAAGCACTAGGCTA
Source organism: Clepsis dumicolana (assembly GCA_963691665.1). NCBI lineage: Eukaryota > Metazoa > Arthropoda > Insecta > Lepidoptera > Tortricidae > Clepsis > Clepsis dumicolana. Next base: position 9,846,206 of record OY829522.1, on the reverse strand, counting down.
CCACGTCATAACACATTGGACACATTCTTTCTTTTGACAATTAAACAAAAAATGACGAAGTGCTTTGAAGTTTCGCGTGATGCCATGAGCCCGCTCTCCTGAACTTTGACGCGCTTTATCATTGTATTTTTGAATGATTTGATAAAGCAAACAATACGTTTCAAATATTTTTTGATAATGTTACTGAGCGAGTGATAAGTACTTTTTTACCTACGATAACAACCCTTTTGAAATAAAAAAATCTTAGGAAACAGCTTTATTTTATTTAAGTATTTAAGGCATAATATGTGATTTTAGTGACAGGTTGAATTTAAGGTTGAATCGATATGACTACTTCAGACAGTTAAGGAAGGGTCCTATTTTTTGCTTATGCCTTGGACGAGAATAACATGAGACACTACGGCAGCTAAATTACACTAAGATTGAACCTACTTTGCTAAAACATATTTTATCTACACACATATCATAAGTCATCTATAATACGTTCAGAAACCGTAGAAAACTACCAGCATTTCTACAGCCAATATTCGATGTCGTAATGACTTTTCGATATCGATTTCGATGTCTTTATGAGTTTCGAATTTGACTCATCTTCAAAAACCAACATAATTAAAAAAAAAAACATTCGATAGGTACGAAGCGTGCTCGGCATGTTAGTCTTTAATAAATAATAGAACAGTCAAATTCGTGATAGGTATTACGCCTTCGGCTTCTGAACCCATCATAGAGTACTTACAAATATGTGTGTAGATAAAGTAATGTATGCAACTCTACATAATTAGGCCTTAAAACACTCGTGTGATCTTATTATAAATGCAGTTGCATAAACTACTATTTAACTACTACATCACATTTCAACTTTAGACATTTTATTAAATGTTACATACTGCCTCGTGTTTTTCTCGCCAGTGACTCTGTTATTAAAAACTTATTTTTATGTGTTGCAAATTATAACGTGCAATCATGCAGAGAGTTGAATTAGTTAAAGTTTAAATACATGCTTAAAAAGTACTATTAAATACAATAATATAGCATGTTAACACCAACTTCGACATAGCACAGAAATACGGGTAAAGCACTACTTGTCGAACGGGTATTAGTGTGTCAATAATAAATATCTTGTGACAATTGACACCAATGAGGGCTACCGCGGCTTGAACATCTAGGATCGTTAGTGTTGAGTGGGTCTATCTGTCATCTGTCATTCCCCACCAATGACATGACAAGCTACTGGCCTATGATTGTCGGAAATTGACAGATACTTTTGACTCGAGATAACCCTCATTGACTTAGTCCCAAACTATACTATGGGTACTAGACAACGGATAAACAGACTTATATAGATAAATACATACTTATATATATATATATATATATATATATACATATTAAACATTCAAGACCCGAGAACAAACGCTCGTATTCATCATACAAACATCTGCCCGACCGGGGATCGAACCCAGGACCTCAAGCTTCATAGTCAGGGTCTTTAACAACTAGGCTATTCGGTCGTTAAAAAAAAAGATGATGATGCAGGTACGTCAAGTATGTTGTCTGTCGTGTGTCTGTCTCATAGAAAATGAGAGTAATTTTGCTGTAATTAACGTGCGACTTAACATAGCATTTCTTTATTACAGCATCTTGTGCGACATACATTTAAGCGTTAGTGGTTTTATAGCGATTAGTGAATGGGCATTGTTAATTTTTTTTAAAAGCTTTATTTCGAAAACCATTTCGAGATATATGTTTAACAGACATTTTCCACATTTTACTTTTATAAAATAGTCAACGATTACGGATATTTTAACAAAAATACGTATGACCTTTGTTTGACCTTAGTCCAAGTCTGTATACGTTGAAAGCTTTTGCATCTTTTCATTTAAAAAATACCAATAGAATCTATTCTGTGGTATTTAGGTAGTTTTGTCACTGTCAAATGTCACTTTCAGCATAAAATAAACAATGCTCGTTTTTGAACTTTCCTTTGATATTTAAAAGCTTTGGTGAAATCGGTCATATTTAATAACTCTAACTGTAATAACTTCTGCTTTCTGATTATTGAAATAATTAAACAACTATGTTCAACAACCGGAAAAATGTGCACCAGGGGGTCTATTTTTGAATCTTACTAGGTGACTAAATTCTCACTCAGCCATGACATTGATATCACTATTTGCTAAAAGCCTTATTTTTTAATGTCGTACCCGTCTACTAACATGCAGCTAGTTTGCGTTTATGTCATAGGCAAGCATGTTAACATAGTAGATTGAGGTTAGCCCGTGGTCAAGAAGTCATTCAGGTGATCTCGTTTACGACTGGGTGGGAGCATTCATATTTGATATCATAGGCATGAGAATTTTAGTCACCGGTGAGATTAAAAAATACGAACTTTTTTGAAATTACTGAATTTTGTCACCGGGCGAGATACAAAAATCGACCCCCTATATTGTGACTGACAGCAGTGACAGGGGTTGACAGTAACAGTGACAACCATTGACTTTTTTATCAAGTAAAAAGCTTGGCTCTTTCCTTGGATGCAGCCAGCATATGTAATTTACGAAAAGTCGTATCTGATATTTTTAATAAATCATTAAAATTTAACTACGCTATTATATACCAAGATATTCAAATTGGTTTCTTAAAATGTTCTATGTTTTAAGAAAAAAATATAAAAAGAAGTGTTTAAAAAATCTGAACAATGTCCATTGTTAGTGAATATATACAATAAACTCGGAACAACACCGAAACTATCAAAGAGATGACAAGGTGACTTATTATCGATACCTTCTTTGTCGCAAGTTGAACTTAGCCCAAATTCTTTAAAAAGACATTTTTGATACCAAAATGTAATTTTTTGAAACAGTATTGCGAACAAAAGCATACAAACAAATTGGGGATAGTTTTTTGACAACCTTCTTTTATTAAGCAAGTCATTCTGGTGGAAAAAACTTAAAATTTTAGGGTATGGTCCGTGAATATCATATTTTAAGAATGACAGTCGTTTTGACCTTTTACTTTCTTAGCCATTCAGTTATTTCTCATTTAAATTACAAAACATCAACAACTTACAAAAGCTGAAAAACATCAGTATCCCAAAAACGTTTCTACCGATTTTGATGAAACTTATATTTATATAGCAAAAAATAATATTTCGATTAAACGAGCTTTCTACTATAAAAAAAATGCGTCCAAATCCATCCAACCGTTTACGAGTAACGATGCCACAGACAGACACACAGATAAATACACATCAAGATGATAACAACCCTCTGTTCTCCGTCTGAGGTTAAAACAAAAGGTTATCAGTCCAAACCTCCGCTCTGCATCACAGTGTCGTTGACACACACGCCGCCGCTGCTAGTGCTGTTCACTATCGTCGATAGCACCTTCTTGTCGTTGGTAAAGGCGTACATCACTAGCGGCTTCTCTCTACACGAGCAAAATGCAAAGTTAGACCACCACCGATTACTATGTACATAATATACAGTGTCATAGCAGAGCTTACAAGACACTTTAGCATATTTTTAGTAGTTACATGCAAGTGTTTTATATACAGATATAGGTTCCTGGGGAAAACGGTGCTTATGTTTATTTGATATGGTAATTATAGTAAAAAAAAGAAGATCAAAAAAGCATTTAAATTTTAATATGGGACATGAGTGTATTATGTCTGATTTTATAAATAGAGATAAAAGTTTATATTTTTAGGTAATTATTATTCCCAGCGTAACATTTTTTTTTTCAAATATCTTCCATGTACAGACGCACCGAGTCTGCTATTTTATCATATGTGCATATGTATATTATATACGTATATTGAACTGGTCTCATCATGTTTACAAAGAAAATATACTAAGTACAAGTAGATGAAGTAGGTTTTTCAATTATAAATTCTAGCAATTAACAACTAATACTAGCTTAAAAATTAAAACAATTCCAGCAATAATTCATACAATTAGTCCACTACCCACTACCACCGCCGAACACGAAACATAAAGAGTCAATACCGTTGTCAAACCACCTAACCTAACCTAAAAGCACTAAAACTATATTATCCGAAAGCATTGTTGGAAGATGCATTGTTAAGGCGAACGCGTTTATTTGACCCACCACCATAGCAAGCGTATTTTGCTAGCCAGCACAAAACGAACGTTCCTAAAATCTTCACAGACAATTTTCGAACCCAACTTTTCAGATACTCATACAGGTATAAGATACAAGTGTCAAAAGTATCTAAACCCAATTATATCGTCAATGACCGTCAAGGCCTATTGGGATGACTTTGAGTGCTAAAAGTAAGTACTTAAGTCAATGTGAAATAGACAGCTCAAAATGTAGGTACAGTTGCATCTCTTGTCTAAAAGTAACTTATACCACTGAACCCTACGATAAAACAAGTCTATCGAAAACTTCGACCGACCGTAATTTTGTCCCCATTTTGTGCTGGCTTAGCATAACCCGTTGTATATTCTTACCGCCGTAAAACATGATAGTGTCGTTGATGCCTAGACTTCCCGAGCGGGTCTGTTCCCTGAACAAAGTTTGTATGTTGCTTTGCTGGCTGAACACGTAAAGCACTAATGGGTGTTCCCTGAAACCGGCACACATGAGCTTCATAACCGTGTGGTGGCACCTTTACTGATTAGCGTCATGTACCGCTATGAATAGGTTCTTGTAAATATCCATCGCCCCATCGTAATGGTAACCGTTGGAGATGAAACAGTGTAATGTGTATGTATGTTTAAAGACAAATCGCGGTACTAGTGCAAGAAAAGTCGAATGTTAAACAGTAATTTAAGACTTAACCGCCTTTGCATGAGAGTCCCTTCTAAATACGTACCTTGGAAGAACAAAACGAGACGAGATGATTTTGTAGAATGACACGATTTAGATCATAATTGTCATAAAACATTATTCTTAGTAAATACATTAAGCAATGATTGTCCCAGATGTACCTTTATGCAGTTCGGAGCACACAGTGAGAGGAGTTTTCATTTAAGAAAAAAACTTGACTTTAGGGTAAGCAACATTTGCATACAATATTCAAACGGTATTTTTAAAAACCAATAAGTCAAGTATTTTGGCGTAGGTAGGTACGTACATATTTTTTAAAATGATTGCAGCTGGTTGCTTAAATTTATTTGTCTCCATCTCTGAACTAAATTAATTATATAAGCATGTACGTCACTGACATTCGATGACAATGTTCTATGTATAATAAAATAATACTACTTCCCGTTACATATGTGTAATGTAATGAAAACCTAGGTACCTGTCTTGGTACCTATGTGTAATGGCAAATAAATATTAAAATCTTGGAGCTGTATCCATATGCTATGGTTTAGTCTGCCGAACACCAAATAGGCAATCAATGAATCCTAAAATAACGCCCTAGTTTTCCAATGGTAAATCACGGTCAACAATAAATCAGATTCGTGAGCCGGGAAACGGAACAAAAATAAGCTAAACTGCCATCAATGTATTGTTTCCAGTCTTTATCTAATGATTTTTATTTCAGTGATTGGTGGGGGGTTGCCGTAGTCACTGTTACAGCTCCCCATTAATTTAAAATGAGACACGAATTTCAAACTCCTGTCCTAGCCAATACTAGCGTACGCTAATGTGATAATTTGAACGCAAAAAGCGCGTAGGTGTCTATTGCGTACACGTCAGTAATTTAAAAACCTTGTATCACAGACTTTTGAGAAACTACTCAGTATTAAAAAACGCTGCTGTTTACAACAATGCCTGTAACAATAACAACCAACTTTGCAGTGAAACCTGTTAGTCAGGGCCAATTGGCGTCACGTAGAGCCCGCACTATAATTCCACATAATTACTAGGAAACAACCGCTTATATTATTCCATGTTATCAGTTCAAAATTGTCTAATATTACTCAGATGAGCAGTTGCGTGTTGAGGCATGTCGCGTGTTTTCAAACAATTGAATAGCTTTAGACATAATAATTACAACTTAACGTAATTGAATATACAGCAGAGTATGTTTATGTATCAATTACCTAATTAATTTAAGAACTGACAAATAAAACGTTTATTAAAAAAAACCTCTAAATTAATACGAAAAATAGAAGCGAACATGAAGAAAACAATGACCGTGGTTTCCATTGCCTGAAGTTAATAACTGACTAACAAAACGTTCACTCACACACACACAAAAAAAACACGTAACAAGAACGATTACTACACTCGGTTCTCATACTAACAAAAAACCGTTCCCCTTCTTTACCGAACCAAACTTAACAGTCCTTCAAAGAGATGCGTCGCCATACAACCATAGTTTCGGTACAATACAAAAGAAAAACTTAACATTGAATGTTGCTTTAAATTGCATTTACTGCATTGGTTTTACTTGTTACTAATACTAATGTCGACACTCGACACACCATTACTGTAGTACAAAAAGCAGCTGTAAGTAATTTTGTTTCAATACGAAATACGAACTACTTATGTACCGACACACAAGTTATGGCTAGACGGCAAGAGACTTATTTTGGCCGATTTGGCAAATTTAGAATAGCCAATCTGCTCCTTCCATAGAAATTCTGACTAAACTCAATTTTGACAAATCGGCAAAAAGGATTCTCGGGCCCTCTCGTTGCGCTCCTAAAATCCTTCCCTCAATACATATCGTACATATCAAACAAAATAGCATAACATTATCTCGGCATTCTTACCTTTCATTGATGAATTTGATGGCCTCAAATGCGTTCTCTATGGTCACAATGGGCAGGATGGGCCCAAATATCTCGTCCTCCATGATTTTGTCGGAGCCGACCACATTCGTGAGGATTGTGGGGGCAATGAACTTGTCCTGGGCGTCGTATTTGCCTCCGATGGCGATTTTGTCTTTACTTGCGTCGATTAATGCTTGGAGGCGGCTGAAATTTTACAAAGTTGGGAAACTTTAAACTTGCAATGGTATTCTGGAGTACAGAAACCAGTATACTCAGTAAATTTGCATTAAAAAATGTTCTGCCCAAGTTCGAATTTTACAGGCACCTCAGCATCGCTTGAAATATGAAAATCTCCATTTGAATCGTTTTACAAACCCACCTTACGGAACGATAACTGTAACTGTTACAGATTTTGTAATAAGTATTTTATTTGTATGACATTAAATTTGAAAACGAAACCATCCAACCATCAAACCATCTGTCAGTGGTAAACTTAGAGTAATCGTACTGTATATTTTAACTTTTGTTACATACTACTACCTAGCTAGTTAGTTTAGCAGTTCGATAAACTTCAACCAAAACAGAGGAAAATTTAAAGTTTTTTTTAAAGACATAAAAGAATCCTCACCTAAAATGCCTGCTGTTGACGATGCGGCATAGATCGGGCGACTTTTGCGGGTCCTCGCCGTACCATTCCTTGAGCACCCGCCTGGCGATCTCCACGAATTTGTCCTGCACCTCCTTGGTGCAGAGAACGTAATCCGGCGCGATACAAGTCTGCCCAGTGTTGATGAACTTGCCCCATAGCACACGTTTCACTGTGAACTCTATGTTCGCAGTGCTGTCGATGTATGTGGGACTATGGGAGTAGAAAAAGTTTAGATCAACAACCTGATTTTTTTATTAGGTCTTCTGAGAACCTGGTGTATCTGTGTAAAGACGAGATGAAAACCAGCCGTAAGACACTCATAAACTTTTCTTGCAGGCTTCTGGAGTGCTTGTCGTCAATAATTTTATCGCAGTAATGTAACTGTAATGCGTTAATGGAACGTCTCCAAGAGGATTAATTTCCTATAATTCGATTTCATGTTAAACTATTCACTTTTAGAAACAGTCATAACCTAACCTACCGTAAACTACGCAATAAGTATTTAACAACAATGTCAACATGTTTCAAAAAGTAAATGGTTTAGAAGGAAATTAAATTGCGGAAAACATAATATTACATGCATTCGGGGAATAATGCGATAAAATTATCGATCCAAATCTAGTAACAAGAAATAAAGGTCCAACTGTGACAACTCTGTAAAAAAAACAGTACTGTAAGGAGGTCGCTCTCTGTTGATGTGTAGTGTTAGTTCGTTATCTGAAAGACGAATGCAAGGTGTTTGGGAGACAGCAAACAAGTGCCACACTTTGCTAGTAGGCTCCGACAAAAAGTCGTATTCGCTCATTGGAAAAACATAATAAAAATCATTACAAACAAGTGTCGTTCCTTCTTCTCACGCCTCCCGCAGCTAGGAAGCAACTACTAGAGCTACATCCACCCAAACATCTGTGTCTAGTTAGGCACCGGCTCATAGTACCTAATTATAAAGGCATACCTCTTGCCTCCCAGCTCCAAAGTGACCGGGGTGAGGAACTTGGAGGCGGCGGCGTGCACGATCTTGCCGACGGCCGTGCCGCCGGTGTAGAAGATGTAGTCGAACCGCTGCTTCAGCAGCTCCGTCGTCTCCGCGGGCCCGCCTTCTGCCACCTGCACGGCGTCCTGCACGGGATGTTACAGCACGTCAGCAAGAGGAAAACGAACGTTATTAATGGTAGATTAATGCCCAGGCACAGGAAGTGAACAATTGCTGGAGCGAGAACTTAGTTTCATAAGTACCAGACCAGCCATTGCTATTCCAGCCGTGGCAGATATAGATTTTTTTCTCAAACATTAAGAGAAAATAAGGAATTTTTAATTATTAATTAAGTCTTATAATACAGCTAGCCAAAACTGCCATTGTTGTTACTATAAATTTGTGGCAGTGTCTTAAATATTATTTATTGCAAAATATTACAATATCTGAGTCATTATTAATATATTTTATTTAATTAAATACTCAATAACTAACTAAATTCATTAAGCACTAAATTGGCTTTAGATGTTGCTCTAGGTCAAATCAGAAACTTTTTTTGAAATGTCAAAACGATTTGATCGGATCCGTTAGTATGAAGTTTGTATTGAATTACAGAACTATGACGTCATCATTTTCAGTGATCAAACTGCCTCCTTTTATTACTTTTCGTTAAATTAAATATCGTTTTAAATGCAGTAATAAGTGAGGCATCGGGTTTTTATGAGTATTTTCGGAAGCTTGATAAGTGAAAATGTAAAATGATTTTATTTTGACATCAGTCAACTATACCCTATTGCCATGAATGAAAGCTAGGTCTAGGTTGTCTTAACTATTGATTGTAAGTTTAGAGACGAAGTTGACATTAAAACACTGTCATAAAGCGTTCGTTTTACCGCCCTTATATGCAAAATGCTCAATAATAGGTATTAAAACTTGTTCAGCTGATATCGTTTGACAATGTACGCCAAAATACGATTTATATGCCACCTGGCGCCTAGAGCAGCCACCAAAGAGTATATAATCACTACGTTTTCCACTACATTTTCTCTACCCTAGGACTCGCCCCGAATATATCTGTAAACATGCACGTAACTGGCACAAGTTACAAAGAACTACAAGTGAACCACAAATATAAGTTACATCGGCAATCTTCGTCCGCGCAGACGAGTGTTGACAAATGCCGAACTAAACTGAATGTAATGTAAGACCTTAGACTAAGCAATGACAGGTAAGAACTAACTGACGCGATGACACGTGGCGAGGCGCCGAACAAAATGGCGGTCATCGCAATAGAGCGCGAACATTTGACCAATAGCTAGCTGCTCGAGATTTTCCCAAAGAAATGCTCACACTCGTTAACTTACATTATCCAGGTACTTCGGCAGGTAATCAGCCACGAACTGAGCGCAGGCGACGGACAGCTCACTGGGCTTGACGATGACGGTGTTCCCGGCGGCGATGGCGCCCGCCATCGGCAGCAGTAGCAGCTGCAGCGGGTAGTTCCACGCGCCTATCACCAGCGCCACGCCGTAGGGGTCGTTGTAGATCACCACCTCGTCTAGCATGTTCACCATGCCTTTTGGTGGCTGCAGCAATTGGAACATCATTAATCATTATCATCATTTAACCATTGATCTCTTTAAGTACTACATATTATAAGTCCTAGCGTGCTCTATCTGTCTGCCTAAACGTGATAAACTAAAAAAGTACCGATAGGATTTTGATGGGGTTTTCATCATCATTATTTGTATGTAATATATGTATATGTATTCTAAGTAAATTTATAAGTAGTGGATAGAACCGTGCGAAACCGTATCGGAGTCGTTAGTATAATCATAATAGGCGGTTTTATATGTATTGCGCCGTGCAGCGTTACGAAATGATTCCCAGGGTCGTGTTTTATAAAGCTACAAGTTGTAATTTACAAGCAGAAGTCTCTTTCTAACAAAAGATGATAGAATGAGACTTCCGCTTGTAAATTGTAACTTGTAGCTTTATAAAACACGGTCCTGATCTCTTCGTGGCACACAGCTGACACAGCTGAGTGGCGGCCATTTTAGCTCCTTTAATTCTATGTAATCTGCATGTGTATAATGTCTGTGTTTTGTTAGCTAAATAAACGATTCCCATTCTTGAATGTAATTGCATACAAAAGTATTATTTCTCAAATTTCAAACTGAAACGTCAATATACAGAAAGACCAGAAAAATAAATTTTCGAACTGGCATCGAATTTTCGAACCCAGGACCGCCACCATACCGTGGCGTCGCGCTACCAACTGCGCCATCCGAGCAATCATTGGTAGCAGCGAAAAACTTCTATATATTCACGATTCAGTTTAACTCAAATTAACTAAAGCATTAGCAAGTCCTGCAAAAAGACAACAACAACTTAATAAAAAAGAGACTACCAAACTCTCAATGTCACCTTCCGTTCAGTGCAACCGAAACAAGAGGGTTTCGGGTGTTTACTTTATTTTTAGTTCGTAAAGGCCTTCTGTTTGACCTTAGTCTCATTTGAAAGTAAAAGATTACAGTGTCAAAGAGGGCACGGTTGCTCAGAAGAGACCTATTGATTATGATCTAAAATCGAGGAAATACATGTAGTCTATTGTAGTATATCTTTTTTATGTGTGTAGTATATATTATTTTATATCGATTTTATGTTATTTTCAGTTGAAATACTAATCAATTGTTATATTTTTCGTTTCCTGCTCTTAAGTCAGCGATCTAGTTGTTATTAGTATTTTTACAAGCTTTTAATTAGCTTCACATGGCGCGGGCTCTGTCAGTCTGTCTGTAATCAAATCTTGCAAGTTAAATTTAAATCACTTTTAGTGGACGGATTGGTTTAAAATTTGGCTGGATACATAAGTTGGATGACAATACAAGTACAGTTAACAAAAAGTACAGTAGACAAAACAGTTTAATTAAAATGGAAATTACATAAAAAACTTGTTTATTGATACAACACAACTCTAATAGTAAAATTATTGTATTGATTTAAACTTTCGCGATTTTCACACATTATCATGATACTCGGGACTTAATCGCGTAAAAAACTTTTATATTTAAATTTGAATTTAAATACCTCGACGTTTCGGACGCGACGTTGCGTCCATGGTCTCGAAAGGACTGAAGAGGCGGGTATCAACATCTCCTAGCTGCACGGGTTCCTCGAACTACCCGCACTTGGTATTTTTTATTAGTTTTTTCCCCAGGGTTGCCACCAGTCCGACACACAACACTCACAACATCCGGCGATTTATGAGACGATATATGATGACGCTTACACATACTGATTACCGGATTCCACGAAGATGAAAGCTTGAAACCATCCTCCCGGTTGAAATTACGATGTTTCCTGATTTCAACTGCTTCACGTACAATTCTACTATAAAAATGCCGCTCAGTAGAGAGGATCGTGGGGTTATGAAGCTCAATCCAGTGGTTTGGTCCTGATTCCAGTAAATGTTCGGCAATAGCGGACTTGTTCACCTGACGATTCTTGACAGCTGCGATGTGCTCCTTGACTCTTTCAGCTATGGTGCGCTAAGAGCTCCCACAACTGCAGTCGATCTTGTAAACGCCCGGTGATTGGAAAGGTACAACATCTTTTGGTGATTTGACGTGGCTCGTGATCTTGGATAGCGGCGTATACACAGTTTTTATAGAGTACTATAGTATAGTAGAGTTTTGTAGAGTACGAGTTTTTTACGCGATTAAGTCCCGAGTATCATGATAATGAGTAAAATTATTGGTCATTAAATTTTTTAAATGCAATAGGAACAATCATTTCTAGGCAATGATTATATTACGGTCGTATGGAAAAGCAATCCGAATTACAGGGCTCTTCGAGATATATTATAAGGGCATACAGTATCACGGCTTTCATTCTCTCATTTTAACCGCAGCTAGTACTAGTCTATTTCTGTCGTATAATCAACGTGATAAATATGAAAGAAGATAAGTTTGCTGATCATGGGATTATTAAAAAAGTACCACCGAATCAATTACATCATTATGATGGCCTAACCATGTCACTGAAAAGGGTTATCGTTATCATTACAAGATATCAATCTGTTAATAATAGTTAAAATTGCATGGAGCTAGAGCCGTAACCGAAATTGTAAATAGAAAGCAGATCCGCAAAAGTGTTTCATTTGCTCTGGATATGTTTTGAATGGTTTAGAAACGTTAATTCTTTCAAGTAAAGTGTAAATGCCGACATGGTAGTACGCAGGGGGGGTGCTTTCCGAGGGGGGGGGGGGGGGGAGGGGTAGAAAAAGCTGAAGAGCAAAGCCTGTTAAAATCTTACGTACAGTTTGTGATAATTTAGAATAGGATTCGGGTTTTAGAAATACTTCGGCTGTCAATGGCGCTTCTTGTGTCACATAAGCTCAAGGACGTACGACCTTGAAATACCAACGACGTTTAGTTGCTTTACTCTTAAGACTTTTGAATTTTTTCATAAACATATTTCCATTTCAATGCTAAACAAGAAACTAAATGATAACCTTCTTTTCTTTTTTCTACATAAGTATGTTTATCCATTGTCTAGTATCCATAGTACAGGCTTTGCCTAGTTTGGGACTAGGTCAATTGGTGTCAAATTGTCCCGTGATATTTACTTTTTTTTTTTAAGTCGGTTAATTAAAATCAGCGCAGGGATATCGAAGTGGATGCATTGAAATTCCACAGTCGTTGTTAATTTTTTGTAAGAAGCCAAATTGTATACAAGATAACACCATCACGTCGATTGCGTATCGCATGCAAACCGACTTTTGGACTTCGGATTATTACAATGCAAAAGTAAAAAGATCAAAAAGACAGATTTCCAGAACATGTCAGAGTTTTTTGTCTAACCACTATGATATACCTATTTACTTTGGCATATTGAAATATGTGCTAGTTTGCTCGTCAGAGCAAACCTCAATTTGAAAACGAGAGTGATGCGATTATCCTACGCGATTATCTTTTCTTTCAGTGCCATGTTTTGATTAAATAGTAAAAAACCGGCCAAGTGCGAGTCGGACGCGCGCACGAGGGTTCCGTAGAAAGATTTTAAAGCTATTCCCCAGTGTTTTAAGAAGTCCAGTGTTAGCAGAGCCCTGCTCCTAAGCAAAATGTACGCAGTGTGGGGTCAACTTATATTGGTCTGCGAAATCTACAGACATACATAAAAATTTAAGATTTTGAGAATTTTCTGAGTGTTTGTGCTATAAGAGATACCTTCATACCAAATTTCAAGTTTCTAGGACAACTGGAAGTACCCTTTAGGTTTCGGCAATCTGCATGGAAATAGCCTTTTTAATGACTATATCTTTTGAATGCGTTGACTTAGAAGGTTGATTTTTTCACAGCTTCAAGGGACCGTAGGCTTGAGTATTTGATATAAATTTCAGCATGCTACTTCCACGCGTTCCAGAGAAAAAGGGTCTTGACAGACAGCCAGACAGATGGACAACAAAGTGATCCTATAAGGGTTCCGTTTTTTCCTTTTGAGGTACGGAACCCTAAAAATACCTATTTAAGTAATGCAAACTAATGCAAAACAGTAATAAAATTAAAATTCATTAGCATGACCATGATGGCATTGGCTGACTAAGACGAGAATTATATGTTTACCAGTTAGGTACCAGACGAGCCTTGACTTGCGACCAAGTAACTTTTGTAAAAATATTCCATGTCTAAAAACAAATCCATTATTCTGATTTTTGATGTGGTATTTCTCTTTTCAAATGTTGTCTAGAAGAGACCACTGATTAGCGATAGGCCTGCCTGTGAAATACCTTGTAAGGATTTTTCTCCTGTCTGTAGTTTCTTTTATCTTGTTTTTTTCTGGTGTTCAATAAAGATTTTTTTTCCATTGTATTGCATTGCATCTTTTCAAGCATACTATAAAGCTATGCTCTGGTAGACAAGATTTTGAATCCAGAGACTTGTGCTCTAGGCAAAATGAAGTTTGATAGACACATTGTTGGTTTTCATTAGGCTGACATAGTCACATTTGGTAACTCAAGCCTCGTTAAAATATAAGATAAATAGCCTAACCAACTTAGAGACGTTGCAAAACTCCCGACATTGTCATTTCAAAGTTCAATAAGCCAAAAACGGGTGAACTGATTTTAATGAAACTTAGCTAAGAACCATCTCGATTAAACTAGCTTTCGATTAGAAAAAACCGCATCGAAATCAGCCACAGACAGATACACAGGTCAAACATATAACATCCCTCTTTTTCGTTGGGGTAAAAAAAAGGTCAGGTAAACAAGCACCTTGAAAGAAGGGACCAGGGTATCAACTTACATGCACGGGCTTGGCCCAGTCATCCAGATTATGCAGCGTGTTCTTCAGATCGTTGATGAGGTAGTCTACCTCCAGCAGTACAGCCTCCATCTTGCTTCTGCGCAGGTCTTTGTGCAGCGCATCAACCATTGCGTTGTAGTTTTCCTCGTACATGCGCAAGAGGTTCTTCAGCTGCTGTCGGCGCCATGCTAGGGGCCGGGTGACGCCGCGATTGTAGGTGTCCCTGGCATTTTGGACTACCTGTATAACAACAATATTTGCTCATTTATAGATAATTAGAAGGCTCTCAATTCATCATATTTTATTATTTTCATTGGTTACATTCTACATAGAACCTACCTTAAATGTCCACAATATTTTACATTCTAAAATGTCAATTTCTGTGTCAATGAAAGTGGAAAACATTGCAAAAATATGTTAAAATACCTAAATAATCGTTTTTATAATTATATACTTTGTGATCTTACGCGCCAAATGTCATATTCGGCAAGGAGGCTGAATTTTCTTTAAATTTACCATTTACTGTGAACAGTGTTTTGTCAATAATTTAAGTAAGTAGGTACACATTTTGTTAATTGTTCATGAAGAAATGTATGACTGTTTGTGTTCCAATAAATAAAAAAAGTAAACAAATGTTTTTTTTCTCAATGAAACAACAGTGGTTAGAGGTTAACTGTACCATGTCACCAGTAAATCAAATAGTGGTAGTAGACAAAACATTTAAAAACAGTTTTTTCATGTCTGCATATTGCTTAATATGGTAATATGCACACATACATAGATAGCTATCTGAAGAACTAACAAAAACTATACTTATATATGCAAGGTAGTTTCTTGGGTAAATGATGAGCTAATGGTACTAGTGAGTGAACTTTGACCACCTGATATTATTTACATAAATTATTTCCTGCTACTGAAGCGCTAACTGGGCATTGCAAGACTCAAATAAAGAAGACATCATTACCTAAAAAATAAAATTTTACAAGTTACATTTGTTTCCATTAATTAGCTTTCTGGCTAGATAAGTAACTAACACTAGAGTTGATTTTATTATACACATTCACTGACCCAACTGGCCACTTATTAGCTTTTAAATTAAGAAAAAATAACAATTTATTCAACTTCAAAACATTAAAACATTCCCAAAATTTTCATGAAGAAGTTTAATATTTCAAGAATGGGTAAAACAATTTTGATTAAACTTGGCTTAGAACCAGCAAAAGAAAGAAAAAGCCTGTGTCCAAATCAGTCTGTTCGTTTAGGAGTAATGATGCCACAGACAATGATACACACATCAAACTTATAACACCTCTCTTTTGGGGTTCGAGGTAACAAAATAAGCCTCCATTAAATTTTTTCACAATTTCACCTGCTTTAACTTATTTTATACCTGCAGTGCAGATGCAATCAAATAAATTATCAGCGACATGGGAATTCATGAAAATGAAAAAATATAAGAGCTTAAATTACACATACATACCTCCTCAATGTTAACCTGCTTGGGTTTTGAATTTGACAACGCTCCTGTAACAAAAGATAAGAAATTCAGTTGAAATAATATCATTTAGGTACAAAACTATAACAGCTCAATGATATAAGCAAAACAATACATCCAGTCACATGCAGTCTTTATGAACCCAGTTCCAGTACTGCAGTGTGATGCAGTTAAGCTTTTGATTATGAGAAGAGTAATGTGTATGATATAAAGCAAGCAGTGAAGTCGTTCAAACATTTGTGAGACTGCTTTCACAATCAGACTTGACTGCTTGCATATCTAAGACTGCTTTCACAATCAATCTTCCTGTTATAGGTTGTGTTAACATAATTTTATAATTGCAAAATCAAGGATTCACAAAAAAGATCATAATCACAGTCCTTAATTAATTAAAACAGTTACTCACTTAAAAGAAAAAACAAATAACCAAGTTGTACTTGACTGTTCACTTCACATGTTTTATTTCAAGGTTTAATAAATTAACAAGTTTCATGACATTGAAGAGACTACTTGGAATTATTTGAAACTTGAATGTAAGTTTAATCTACAGCTTTATTCTTACCCACTAATGAGTCCAGTAAAGTCATTTTTAATAAAACTTTCTCTTATTCTTAAGACAACACAGAACCTGTGGTAGTCAGTTTACATAACCAAAGTATTAGGTAAGGTCAATCACCATATTTATCAACTCGCATACTATGGTACATACAATATAATATGGCACCTATTTATTGTGCAAGGCCGCATAGAGTTGGCGAACGCTCTATGGCCTGTATCATTTAGAAGGTAATTTTTGTTTTTACCGGTGAAAGGCAACTGATTTAAAAAGTATAAATAATTAACTCAATACTTTAATACAGTAATCAATAAACTTCCTTGTAAATAAAATGGAATTGCGCAATTTTTTTTTACACAACTTACCAACAGTCATTGTAATGCGATTCAAGAAGCTTACACACTGAAACTGAACACCAAACACTTTGTTATAAAAATGATAATGATATCAAATCAAGATCAGTGCGCGGCACGGTTCGATATATAGGAATAATGATAATGATAAAGCAATTTCCGACTTTCCAGTAACAACAAAGTTGGCTTGACAGTGACAGTGACAGCATGTCTTGACACTAGTTGACACTGACAGCGGGATTACTACGAAATTCGAAAATCGAAGTTCGTATCGTATTGTCCCGCTCACTCTCGTATTAAATTATATTAGCGTGAGCGGGACGGCACGATACTAAGTTAGAATTTTCTACTTCGTAGTAGGGGGGCTGAGCGTAGTGTTGCCGGGTCGAATTTGAAAAAGTCAGAAGAAAAATTACACTAAAATTTTTGAGCGTAGATTATTAGATTGTGGAAAACAAATGGTAGACACTAAACTCAAACACTGATTAATTACTAAATTATTACACCTGTAATGTTTGCAGGTTTTACAATACACTATAAGAACTATTTCTTTACGGAGCCACTAGTACATATTTATACTAAAGTATATATTTATACTTATTTTATTACCTATGTTTTTATTGGCTCTTAAAAAACATTTTTTTAAACAGCGTTTATATAGACAAGAATGGATTTAAAAAGGCAAAATTATGAAAATAAAGCTGAAGTTTGAGGCAGTTTCAAAGCAACAGTACATTTTCCTCAAGTATCAGTAGAACAGTAGACATCAGCCAAAAACGATAGATCTCCTGT
The DNA here is from genome assembly GCA_963691665.1 of Clepsis dumicolana. Lineage (NCBI taxonomy): Eukaryota > Metazoa > Arthropoda > Insecta > Lepidoptera > Tortricidae > Clepsis > Clepsis dumicolana. The sequence continues at coordinate 9,828,385 of OY829522.1, read as the reverse complement.
AGAAACAAGAGACCTGGCAACACCGACAGAGTGTCAGGGGGAAATTGGAAGTTCGTATCGTATCCTCCCGCTCAATCTCGTAATAATTAATATTGGCGTGAGCGGGACGGCACGACTATACGAATTACTATACGAACTACACGAATTTTGCACTTCGTAGTATAAGGCCATATCGAGATTCACACACGTTCTTATGAAATGTTAAATGTATCTTGCTTATAACGAAACGTTTCGTTACTATGGAAGGGGCCGATGAAGAGACAGAAGTAAAGGACGAGAAATATTGCTCTATACTACCACCAGTCCTATATTTTGATTATGATATATTTCCACCGAAGTCTATTTACAATAGAGTCAGAAACTACCTAGTTCTTTTCTAACAGCAAGTTATGGATAGGATTTTCAACAGAGCGAGGCTGTAGCGAGCGTGAAGCGTCGTGGTATCAATAGTATTCGATAAATATGTAGGTAGATAAATAGTAGAGTCTGATCAGACAGTCGTGTCACAAAATACCAACTAACAAATTATAACTCACTTTCTTATGCTGAAAAGTCTTAAGCGTAAAAAAGAGATGGGTGTATTTCCCCAGCTACAAATGCTAGTGACACGACTGGCTGGTCAGACTCTAAAGCACTACATCAGAAGCAGATCACGACAGACGACGACGAATTCAGTCACGACTCACGACCCACCGAGAGATCCTTTTACAATAACTGTCGTAATTACACTATCATGATTCATTTTACATGCAATTTTAATCACATCATCTAGCCTTTATCGTTCCTACTCTACCGACTCTACCAGGTTATTTATTGTGGAGCAACTTCTCCTCCTCTGGTTTCTTCATTCATTTGATAAGAGCTGTTTAAATGTTTTTTTTCTAACGATTGATGAATAAAACATTCAGATTAAAATGAGATTGAACGACGCATAGATGATAGTATTACTTATTAATTAGGCCTTAAACACTCGTGTGATCTTATTATAAAACTCGGCTTTGCCTCGTTTTATAAACCCACACTCGTGTTTTAAGGACCCTCATTATGTAACAGTTGCATAAACTACTAGTCTGTAATTGAGTGGTAGCTTATAGTCTATTGAGTGCTCTATATTTAATTTTTGAGATTACTTAAAATCTCGTTTATAAAAAAGTGCCTAGACATTATAATGTTCTTTCCGTGTACCCTTCATTTTGTCAGCCACAAAACCCTCACGTACTACATTATGTCTTAGTAGTCTGTGCATTAAGAGTTTAACACTTAATATTTTTGGCATATAATTAACAACAATGACCCTTCCCAAAATGAAGGTCGAATGCGTGCGACACACGGACCGGTAGACGGACTGGTTTTTTTTGTTGGTGTTTGTATGTGGAAAATAACGTTAAGGCCGTTTTATATTCGCCGTGCTAATTGCCTGCCTGGGCGAGTTTTGGGACCAAAAAATAAAATATTTTGTTATTTTTTTAAACTTAGGTATAGCCTCAGAATACAGAACATGTGTTCTGTATTCTAAGGGTATAGCTTTGTCTGTATTGGTGCCTCTGCGACTCTGCGTGGTACCTACCTACTATTGGTAGATACGAGTAGTTGTTGCAAGTAGGTATAATTTATTTACCTTTACATTCAAATACAAATTCGTAAAGTTCCGGAAGTCAATGAAAATTACAATAATAATATTTCATATTCTCGTGTTACCGAACACTTATTTTCAGAACAGAAGGGCAAAGTTACGCAAAAAAAAAGAGCTAGTCTAATGATTAAAGTAAATATTTTAGAGCTAAGTGTATGAAGGTCCTAGCGTGAGCTTAAAGTGTTACTGTTAGCAATATTATAGGAGTCCCTATCTAACTGCGACGTGACTAATTGTAGGTAAGTCCCTGTTGCCTGCTAGATGCACATCACACCAGAAAGATGCACTGTATAATTATTCAAATTAGAAGTGCGTGGAAAGTAGTGTTGATAGGTTCATCTTCTTTAGACCGTCAAACTAATTAATAGAAGCGTGTTAAAAATTAACTACTTAGGTAGCGCCTGCAGAGGATTAGAACATCTTTTCGCTCACCGTTGTACCTCAACTCGAATACTATTATATCGTCGACGGAAACTGCGCGCAAGGCAGCAAAATCATGTCAAAACACGACACGTGTGAGTAAAATCTCCATTTGTTTTCCTTATCATGTCACAGTTGTATGAAAAGATTATATAATAACATAGATGGAATATACATACGGCAAGCAAGTTTAGAGGTACAAGGTGAGCCGGCGCAGCGCTCGAATTGCCTTGTTAAGGGCATCGAGGCTATTAGGTAATGGATTACGGGGACCGGCATCTTGATTAAAATTGGTATTACCCATGCCAGTGCACCTTTTAGAGGTGGACCCGATTAAAACTTTGAAGTTACTTAAGTTAAGAACAATTGTTCATAGGGCACGGCAAAGGAGTTTCAGGTTGGTCGGGTCGGACTACAGTTGCTCTAAATACTTCAATGGCACTGCTGCTGAATAATTATTGGGCCCCACCATAAAAAACCTTACTAACAGTAAAGATGTTAGATGATGTGATGTTGTGTGTGTTGTGATGTATGTGATTTAATTATGCAGGTAAGTACCTACTCCACATCAAAATTAGATTAAACATATAAATAAATGTCATAAAAGGTTATTAATACAATTATATTAGGGTTATTATTATACCCAAACAAGAACTCCTAATGAACTCTACCTAAATTGCGTACAATGAAAAGTGAATGAATTTCACCTTGTGAACTACTATTCATATTTGTTCTACAGTTTTGCGATTTTTGGAGGGACGTTACGCGATAAATTGCACGTAAGTTTGACTATTTTAAATTCCTACCCTATTTTATACCAGAACTTAATTAAGCTAATTTATAAACGAACAGTACGAATAATCAATGAATAAATTTTTTTAAAAGATTAAAATATAATAAAATGGAAGCGTTCTGGGCCCATAACCTGATGGAAATAAGTAATAGCAAGCTAAAATGGCAAACATAAATCCTAACTAATATTATAAATACGAAATTAATTCTGTCTCTCTGTCTGTCTGTTTGTTACCTCTTTACGGGAAATCGCTTCACCAACCTAGATGAAATTTGGTAAGAAGATAGTTTGAGCATTGAGTAATAACATAGGCTACTTTTTATTCGGGAAAAATGTATAGTTCCCGCGGGATAGCGGGCAACAGCTAGTATATTATATAAAAGGAACATGAGCTGAGCACATATACAAGCATAGGAAAAAACACAGTTGTTGACAGGAGTCAGCAAAAAAAAAAACATTCGTTTTTAAGAAGGAGTTCCAACAGTTGGCTCTCCACTACACTTTAAATTCAGCTGGATTAGCATTAAGCCGTGAGTCGCAAAAGATGAATGAAAAAATGCCAGGAGAGTCCTATAACCTGTATTTTAAGTGAAAAACCACGAAGAGTAAAAAGTTGATAGAAAAAAAATACACCCATTCAATTGAAAATGCGTGTGACGCGTAAGTGTAATGTACAAGCATTGTGTATGACAAGATATAGTTCACGTCACGCGTCCGGTGTGACCACTCGATTCAATTAACTTCCAGCTAACAGTATGGATTCCTTACATTGAATGTGTATAAATGTCGTATAAACAGAATGTCATTGTCAGCGTACAATAAACACCGGCACATTACAAAGCATTTCTCGAAATCTATTAGAACGATATGTCATTGCTATCGAATTCTTGTGGTAGATACAGTCAAACAATTTGTTTCTGACCCATCCGAACGTTTTCAGTCTTCCACACGTCATAACAATTTTCATTGTCAAGCAATGCGATGTTACATAAGAGGTGCACTGTGAAAAGGTTCCATCGTGAGCTAGGAAACAATTGATTCAATTGTACAATAAAATTTGAATTTGGGTCATTATTCGAGTGTTTTAACCGCCTCATTTTCGTGGACACATTTTTGATGAATTGGCATTTGTAGATTTTGGTGGCATTTCTGAGTTAATTGGTAGCGATCCCGTACTTCCACACAAAATCTTTATATACTTCGACAAAACAGTGACCACGAAAGTAATTCGGAACAAACGCCCACATAATGACCCAATTATGTTATGCCTTTTCTTATTCTGCGTTGTTTAAATTTTAACTTCCAAAAATAGCATAGGAGAAAGAAACTTTGTTTACCACAAAACACAGCTAGTTTACTCTTTTATATATGTTTCCTCCTCAGATATCAAACTTTAATTCTATCTAACACATGAATAAGGACATTAAAGAAACCTCTACCTTTAGGTAGGTATTGAGTTCACCAACTGGTCATGGCGATAACTTGGTGCATTTCCTGCTTCCGCTGTCTCCTTTCTCTTCAAGTTAAGTAACCACTACCTACTAATTGCAACTGGCTGTATACTTAACTAGACAACGAATGGACTAATTATCTCGGACCTTGTCATAGACACGAAACATTTCCATAACTCGCCTTGAACGGACGTGGTCGGAATCGAGATGAGCCCGAATATCGTGTGGTGCTGCCATTGCCCTCGTCGGTAAGTGCAATCGCGATTTAATAATCATCCATTAAATCAAGATGAAATTACTCACAATAGTCGCATTATGTTATCCGTGAGAGCGTACGGTGACTCAAAATTTAAGATTAGTTTTAAATTTGTCATTGCTGTGCTGCTTAGTTTGACAAAGGTTAAAACTAAATCTTCTTTATACCTACCATGTTAGTTTTAGATAAAATGTGTCTCCCTCTAGTCGCATAACAACTAATTGTCCTAATTTTGATTGTAAAATTTTATGCAACCCATTATAGACCCAAATAAAATTACTTTGTTTAACTTAGTGTAATTTTATTGGCTATTTTGTAGCGTGCCAATCAAAATGTCCATTATTAAGTAGATGTCATACGTCATACCCACTCATGCCACATCGAAGTTGTTGGTGTACATCTAGTTGTTGTGGATACTGTGTTTTCCATAACAACTAAAAATAATTATTTTGACCTCTATAATGTTTTAGTCACGATAAAAATGTTATTACGGCGCAGCGCATAACGCATAGCACTTACTTAATGTCTATTAATTCTACTCTACTTTTATATTGAAATAGAAAGTAGAAATAACACAAATCAAAGCCAAATCTCTCAAGGCAAAAGTTCCCTTTCGCTGTAAAGTATGCTATGGATAGGTCGAAATTAAAATTAAACACTTCAAAGGAAGCCTTTGAAAGTGTGTTATGATATGATATTGTTATCATGGGGGTAAGTGTTAAACTTGCTTGCGGTACATTGTGCAACAACCGTCTACTAGTTTCGACCGTGTTCACCTAAGTACTAGTGGCATAAGGTGCAAATTAAGAGTCTCGAACGCAGCGGTTCCTGGATCGATTCCGGTGTTCAATGCAGCATTTTGTTTGTTTGTTTCGGGTCGGATGACTCGGAGAAGTAGAATAGCTTTAAATATTAACGTCATGACAAGCAAAGAAAGGAATGTCTTCGAACGTGTCTGTGAACGTGTCGAAGTGAACTTAATTAATTTATCGACATTATGGAAATGTATTATTAGTTTCTTCGGCATCTGTAGCAATAGCAAGTGCATATTACTAGTGAGTGATTTGTAGCAGAGAAAGGGGTGAGTTTAGTAAATAAGCGTCAAGCGGGATAGGAACATAATTTCATTTGAATAATGACGGTTATCTTCATAGCTATTGACCTAATTTGCACCTATGTTTCCATTCTAGCTTGACGAAACGCCCTTTCTACTGAGGATAATACCTACTAAGTCGTTGAGGACGACTCATTATCTACTCCCAATATTTATAAGGCTCGACTGGAGCTAGCCGCAGTGCAGGGATTGGCAGGATCCCGGTTGTGTTACCGAACTCCTCCTGGCGCCTATGTTAGTTTTAAGTTTAGTTTTAAATAATATACGCTGAGTTTCTTAAGAATACTTTTATTTACTTATATAATTATTAACTTGCGCCCTTAACAAATGACGCCCAACGTTAAAACGAATAGTTAGGGTGGCAAAGTTTTTTTTAAAGGGCATAATTTCTTTTGTCTGTTGGAATTGTAGTTAATTAGCAGGAAATTAATAAAATAAAAAGAAGTGTATCATTGTGTATTTTGTGCAGTAAGTGTTTGTACTTAGTTCATTGTATTGTTTCATGGTATTGGGTTTATTCAAATACTTTCTTTTGTTATCTTTTAAGAGTGATACCTTTTGTTCAGGGTGCATTTAGGCAAATAGATAAGCTACTTATGAAGGTTAAAAGGTGGTATTGTTTTAGTATGTACATTTCATTATTATTTTTTGTTTTGTTATTATTGCGGCTTTAGGAAATAGTAGGTGAACACTCTGTTTTTTTTTTTCACTTAGATAATTTGGTTATCTGGCTGGGCCTCTTTAAGTGTATTAAAGTATATAATTATACGTACTTATAATCATCTAACATAAATATAAACATCTAGCGTCTAAATACTTGCCTGTTATTTTAAGAATAGTTTTTTAGGATTTGCGAGGTTATATTTTTCCTGCCAGGTTTTTAGGTTTTATTTATAAGATGGATCCGAACTATCTTTTAAAGGATGAACTAGAGTTTGAACTTTCGAGTCGTGGCGTTAATATTAAGAGCGGGGTACCGATTATGAAAAATGTTTTAAAAGAGATATTGATCCGGGAGGTATCTGGGGATACCGATCAAGTACGAGAATACCCTCAAAGCGGAAATACTGACATGTCAGCCGAATTCAAAATTTGCTCAACAAAACTCGATATGCTGGACACCTACATTTCTGAAATAACTGGTAGGCCAGATAGACATTTATTTAAACGCTTGGTATCTCGGCTTTATCATGTCATAAACCGATTAAATTTAGTTTCTCCAATATCGGAGTCCGAATGCAAAACAAGAGGTGCTTTGCTAGAGCAGACTCACGCGTTGCTAAAGACACTGGAGGGGCAAGACGATGTTCCAGACAGCGAAGTGCTGACGGTGGAAGATAGGAAGATTTTACAAGAGTCTTTAGGAGAGTTAGGTCTTAGGTTAATTAATGAGATGGATCAGGCTAAACAGGGCACCTCAGGTCAGAGTAGGGAAAACGTCGGGGAAAATAACTCTGTAAAATTTGGACATGATAGGGATAGCGGTGGCAAGCCAAGAATACAGCATTTATATCGGTCTTCAACGTTCGATGAGGACGTCCCCAGGCACAAGTTAGTACCCATCGCGAAATGGGGTATAAAGTTTTCAGGCGATGGTAGGATTAGTGTCAACGCTTTTATTGAACGGATATTGGAGCTCAAAGAGGCACGAAACGCTGTAGATGAGGATCTCTGGCGCTGTGCAATTGACTTCTTCGAAGGAGATGCGTTGGTATGGTATCGAGCTAACAGGGGGTATGTTACTAATTGGGCCGAATTGGTAACCTTATTAAAACGTACGTTTCAAAGCCCTTTTTATCAGGAAGAATTGTTAGAGGAGATTAAAGCCAGAACTCAAGGGAAGCAGGAATCTGTTACAATATATATTTCGGTTATGCAAAATATGTTTAACAGGTTACCTCATAAACTTCAGGAACAGGAAAAGATACTGATTATTTTAAGAAACGTTCAGCCATATTACCAACGAGCAGTTTGCAGAGATTATTTTTCTTCCATAGCGGAATTAATAAACGTACTCAGGATTGTAGAGAGGACTAGGGCTAATTGTGAGAAATTTGAGGAACCAAAACCACAGAAAAACTTGCTAGAACCAGATTTAGCTTACAAATATAACGAGGAAGTGGCTTCAATGGACGGTAAAGTAGAAGTGGCTGAAGTAAAAATGTTATTATCAGCCGCTGGTGCCGCCAAGCGATGTTGGAACTGCCGAGAGATGGGACACTTATTTAGAGAGTGTGCCCTGCCAAAACAACGCCTGTTTTGTTTTCGCTGTGGGAAATTTGGGACCACCTCTAAGGATTGCAACTGCGTTAAAACGGGAAACGCTCCAGGGGAAGCTTCAAACCATGCCTAGGAAGTCTTCCCCTAGACAGAAGCGGCATTGAATGGCAGGCATGGTTAAATACTATTAAAACTTATTTTTCTCATAACGATAATGAATTGTGCCCCGTGATAGTAACGAGAGAAAACGATAATCGGTCATATATTGTTTTAGACATATTAGACTATAAATGTGAAGGTCTTTTAGATAGCGGAGCTAATCGTACGGTAATTAACTCGAACTTCGCTAAGACGTTGCAGTCCTTGGGATTAGAACCATCCAGGACCTTACTCACTAATGTGTGCTCTGCTGATGGTACTAGCCATAACATCACGCAAACTTTCGATATACCAGTCAGGTTTGATAACCAATTTAAGGTCATTTCGGTAATGGTTATGCCTGGTTTAGCTCAGAATTTAGTACTAGGTAAAGATTTCTTTGATCAATTCGGCATTGCGTTACAGTTTAAAAGTGAGGTAGTGTTTAATAAGGCTCATATTAACATAATCAATTCAAAAGAGCAGTCAGTTGTGGCTAGGGATACTCTTAGTCCAGATGAGCAGGGACAGCTTTCACGCGCCGTAGAGGAAATGAAGCAAAGTATAGGACATGGTTTAGGTAGAACTGAGCTATTAAGTCATTTTATCGATACGGGTAATACTAAACCGATTCATCAGAAGCAGTATAATTTTTCACCAGTGATAAAAAAAGATATCGAAAAGGAGCTGGATGAGATGCTTGCCAAAGATGTAGTGGAGTCATCGTTTAGCCCTTGGTGCTCGCCAGTGTTGATTGTGAAAAAACCTAATGGTGAAAATAGGCTTTGCTTAGACAGCCGGCAACTGAACAAAGTTACTAAACGAGACACGTATCCTCTGCCGAGAGTGACAAATATAATTGATAGTTTGCGTAACGCAAAATTCTTGACCACCATTGACCTCAAATCGGCATTTTGGCAAATTCCGTTGGATGACGATAGTAGAGAAAAGACAGCGTTTGCCGTGCCTGGTAGAGGTTTATTCCACTTCAAAGTAATGCCATTTGGATTGGTCAATGCATCGCAGACACAGCAGAGACTTATGGATACACTATTCTGTTCAAACGAAGACAAAATTTGGGCTTATTTGGATGACATAGTCGTATGCTCGGGAAGTTTTAATGAACATTTACAATTGCTGAAGAAAGTAACGGATACACTAAAAAGGGCGAATTTAACTATTAACGTCGATAAATGTAAGTTTGCTCGGTCTAGCCTACGATTTTTGGGTTATGTGATAGACAAAGATGGTTTGAGAACGGACTCAGAAAAAGTGGCTGCGATACTGAACTTTCCACGACCGAAAACATTTACGGAACTAAAACGTTTTATTGGACTGGCCAGCTGGTACCGTCGATTCGTTCAAAATTTTTCGGTTGTGGCTGCTCCACTTCATAACCTAACTAAGGGTAAAAAGAGGAAACAATTGGATTGGAATGAAGATGCTGAGGCCGTCTTCATGAAACTGAAAACACTGTTGACGACAACTCCGGTGATGACTTGCCCAGATTATGAAAAACCTTTCATAGTGCAGTGTGATGCATCCAGCGAAGGCATTGGGGCAGTTTTGTGTCAGAGAAAGGATGGGTCAGAACAAGCGGTGGCTTATTTGAGTAGAAAACTCAGTGATCGAGAGAAGAAGTACACTACATCAGAAAGAGAGCTATTAAGTGTAGTGTATGCTATAGAGAAGTTTCGCCCCTACATAGATGGAATTCACTTTACGGTAATAACAGACCATAGTGCGTTGCAGTGGTTGCATAAAATGAAAGACCCACACGGCAGATTGGCAAGGTGGGCGATGAAGCTGCAGCAATTTCATTTTGACATTATCCACAGACCGGGGAAGTCGAATATTGTACCAGATGCTCTATCGAGGTCACTTCGTGATACGGAAATACAGACTTTGGAAATCACAGATCAGCACAAGGATGCCTGGTACAAAGGCAAGGTTGATCAAGTTATGTCTCAAGGGAAAGCTTCGGATTGGGTGGTGAGAAATGGCGTACTCTTCAAGAAGATTTGTCTTAAACAGTATCCTAATAAAGAAGACAATTGGAAGCTGGTGGTCCCGGCGGCGCTTAGAGAAGAGGTGTTTAAAGAATGTCACGACACCACCACCGCGGGCCACTTAGGAGTGCGGAAAACATGTTTTAAAGTAAAACAAAAATATTATTGGCCTCAAATGTTGCAAGACGTTAAGAGATACATTGCGAAATGTGAAAGCTGTGCAAGGTTTAAAGTGTCACAGGATTTTCCGTATGGTACAATGGGAGAGCACAGGGATGTATCACGTCCGTGGCAAATCATTTCGCTGGACTTAATGGGACCGTTCCCCAAAAGCAAGAAGGGTAACACCATGTTATTGGTAATCTCTTGCTGGTTCAGTAAATTCACTTTGATGTTTCCTTTAAGAACAGGCAAAGCAGACAAAATATGTGACATTGTAGAACAACAGTTTCTCTTATATGGGGTTCCAAATTCTATTATCTGCGATAACGGCAAACAATTCGAGTCACATCTTTTTAAACACTTGGCTGACCAGTATGGTGCAAAATTGTGGTACACGCCACACTATCATCCTCAAAGCAATCCCACGGAACGCGTGAATAGAGTCATAGGAACCATGATATCGACATTCATCAAATCAAAGAAACACAATGAGTGGGACACACACGTCGACGATTTTGGAAATGCAATTAGAACAGCCGTGCACGACGCAACAGGATATACGCCCTCGTATCTATTTCTCGGACGGGAAACGGCAGTCCCGAATCAGAGCCATATAGTAACGGAGCAAAATCACATTGGTAAGCTAGAAGTGAACCTGTCCGATTACATCGGCAATCAAACACGTAAGCAATACATCTTCAAAGAGGTGCAAGCAAAACTACAGAAAGTGCATGAACGCAGTAGGCAATACTATAATCGCAGGAGAAGACCAAGTTCTTTTCGAGAGGGAGATATCGTTTGGAAGAGAACAAAGTTTTTGTCTAATGCGTCCAGGAAGTTCATGGCTAAGCTGGCACCAAAATTTGAAAAAGCAATGATAACAAAAGTGGTTGCAGCCAACGTTTACAGATTGAATAATACACGGGGGAAGTATATTGGGGTTTGGCATGCGAAGGATCTAAAGCCATGTCACGTATAAAAAAAAAAAAAAGTTTTTTTTATTTTTTTACTACGGAGGAGGTGTATGTTATGATATGATATTGTTATCATGGGGGTAAGTGTTAAACTTGCTTGCGGTACATTGTGCAACAACCGTCTACTAGTTTCGACCGTGTTCACCTAAGTACTAGTGGCATAAGGTGCAAATTAAGAGTCTCGAACGCAGCGGTTCCTGGATCGATTCCGGTGTTCAATGCAGCATTTTGTTTGTTTGTTTCGGGTCGGATGACTCGGAGAAGTAGAATAGCTTTAAATATTAACGTCATGACAAGCAAAGAAAGGAATGTCTTCGAACGTGTCTGTGAACGTGTCGAAGTGAACTTAATTAATTTATCGACATTATGGAAATGTATTATTAGTTTCTTCGGCATCTGTAGCAATAGCAAGTGCATATTACTAGTGAGTGATTTGTAGCAGAGAAAGGGGTGAGTTTAGTAAATAAGCGTCAAGCGGGATAGGAACATAATTCCATTTGAATAATGACGGTTATCTTCATAGCTATTGACCTAATTTGCACCTATGTTTCCATTCTAGCTTGACGAAACGCCCTTTCTACTGAGGATAATACCTACTAAGTCGTTGAGGACGACTCATTATCTACTCCCAATATTTATAAGGCTCGACTGGAGCTAGCCGCAGTGCAGGGATTGGCAGGATCCCGGTTGTGTTACCGAACTCCTCCTGGCGCCTATGTTAGTTTTAAGTTTAGTTTTAAATAATATACGCTGAGTTTCTTAAGAATACTTTTATTTACTTATATAATTATTAACTTGCGTCCTTAACAAGTGTTTAGGATTTTAGGGTTCCGTGGTCAACGAAGAATCCTTAACGTTTCGCCATCTCCGTCTGTCTGTCGGCGGCATAGCTGCTCAGAGACTCTTGGTACTTACTACTTATAGAAAGCTGTAAATTGGCAAGCATAATAATAAGCATTATTAAGCCGACAAAGTGGTAAAATAAAATCGTGGAGGGCATTTTTTCCCTTTTCTATCTCGTGGCATGGATAGGCGTCGTTAGATAGGACTTTCAAAAATGTTTGAATGTGCAAAATAATTTTTCGATGTAGGGATCCGTTTGAAAAATATTTAGTTTTAAAGTGCTCATTTTCGTTGAAGTCGTGTCCTCTAGCGAAACTGTTTTATTTGGAAATGTGAAAAAAAACCGGACAGTTATGCATGATCTTGGGCGAGTTCAATAAGATTAATTTCTTAGTCTTAGGTAAGTTAAAAATCTAAGCGAGTCTGGTCTTGAAAATCATACCTACAGGTAAATGTCAAATGCTTACTTCCGGGAACGTCAACTGACTATTATATGATAATTACTCAAATAGTTAAGATACTTGTTCACAACGTTCGACCTTTTGCCGCTGCCATAAAACCTGGCTATTCAAACTAAGTACCTATTACGTATTTGTTTTGTTTACCAGTTCTTGTCGTTTGCGCGGAATTCACGGCCAATGCCACGGCGGAGCGCAGCCGCAGGTGACTATTAGATAACTGTAGGAAGTACTTTTATTTGTCAACGTTCAATCCGCTTCTGTTACGTTTCGTATTAGTTTGAGAACAATTATTGCACATCGGCTAATAGTGTGCTAACACTGATGGGATTTTTAGAATAAATTTAGCCGCTACTGCCCATTTTGGATATTATATCAATTAAGTATGTGTTGTAGGTACGTAGCAGAAACGATTCTCACTCATGAACTGCGGCTGCATGCAGCTGCGTCAATCTTACGCAAAATAAGTAAAATAAAAAATGACTTCTTCCGCACAGCGCGGTGGTAGTTTTTTTGACTGCGATCTTTGAATGGTCGTGCGAGTGTAATTTTAATAAAGATATTATCATTTTGACTTTGAATTTTATTACGAGGAAATATTTCTTGGATGAGAAAATATCAAAATAATCTTTAAGTTCTGGCTGTAGACATATTTGAATTCTATATAAAATATTAAGCGGAAACTTAAATAATCGGTCATCGAATAATTCTCTGGGTTAACACCCCAGAATTGATCCATACAAAAGCATGACCTGTTTTTTTGCTTGGCAGCAATCCTATAAAAGTTGGTATATTAAATACATGTATCCGTATACCTAATTAGAAAAAAACTGAACACACGACAGGGAATAGGATGAGAGTAGTAGGTAGGTATCATCATTATAGATTCATTATGGCTAGTTACGGCTCAACACTTTCACCGTTGCTGATGGCGCCGAAAAAAATGCTCCAGTTTTGAGGTATCAAAACAAATGACTGCCACTGTCGGGTGCGAAATTTTTGTAAATTACCTTTGCTCATTCTACAATCCTGGTCGATGGTTATAATTGTGTCACTACTGTCACAGTCAGGTAAGTTTATAGTTACTATCTCGGTCCGGTCCGCGCCGTGCATCGACGCCGGCGGGCTCATGGTAACTGGTGGACTGGTGGTTCGTTTGTTGGTGTAGGTGTAGACTTGACGCGAGTCGAGTCAGTGACTAGAACTGTTCCAGGATTTTCAATCAACATTTTGATGATCTTTTTTGATGACTATACATAGATTGAATGTTCAGATTACGATAAGTACTTACCTAATATTCGGTTCGAAATAAGGCCTGCGTTTTTTTATAGGCATACAGCACTGTTCTATTGATGAATAAAAGCTTCGTCTCCGGTCTTTCGCTCTTCTCTTCAGATGGCCTATGTATATAAATAAAATCAAGTCCTTGTCAGAACCGGGCTCGGAAAATAATTAGGTAGTAGGTGTAGGTACCTAATTCAAGTGTGACGTTTATATCAAGTACCTAAGTCCATAAATTTGATAGCGTACAAAAATCGAGATTGTAATAATTATCGTTTCCCGATAAAGTAGTGTTTCAATTAAAACCTTTGGCTTTAAAAACACTGTCAACCTTACTGAGGTAGTTTGCCTCGTCGACACCAAGGTCGGTAGGCCTGACAACTGACAAGTAAAAAGTTCAAGTTGTCGTCAGTAAAGTCAAAATTACATAAAATACCTAATCATGTAATTATCCATGATACAGTTTGTACTGTATCATGGATAATAATGGATGGGTAATCATGGATTGTATTGTTACAATACAATAACTCTTTATTGAACACCACATAACAGGCAAAACAAGAAATAAGGCGCAAAGAAAATACAAGGTAGCAATGGGCGGCCTTATCGCTACAGAGCGATCTCTACCAGGCAACCATGATGACGACTTCTTATGATTACCTACCTACTTATAGTAGGTACCTAAGTTACCACCAAATTTGGGGATGACGCTAACACAATGGCAAAATTTATTCACATTCTCAAAATAATAAAACAATTTGGATTTTGATTTAGGTCGCCAGTTTTAAAAATCACCTTCATCAGTATTAAAAACAAATTTGTATTGACACGCCTAAGGTATTATATAGTCTACTTTGGACACTTACTTATAATTTTTTGAGAATTTCATTGAAAATTCAAAGTACGTATTTGAGGTGTAGCTATATTAGAAGCAAACGTCACATAACGGTTTGTGTCTCTAAATAGTGTTCTACTTACTTGGAAATGTCAGTAGATCTACTTAAGTGCATAATTAGTTTAACGCGTCTTTGCCAAGATAAGATTAAACGAGGAAGATTTCGTACAATAGACTTGAATAATACGATGCGACATTCATAGAGCATTTGTAGGTTATATTATAATACATATAAATATATAGATCGACACGTTAAACAAGGCTACATCGTTATGTAGTCTGTTTATCCATCCCATGCCGCCCGTATTTATCTATGTGACATAATAATAATTATGTCAAATCGATTTTCTATCCAGCTCAACTAAATTGCTAACCTGGTTCCAGTTTTTGTTCAAATTCAGTCACTCAGCCAGTGGCTTTCTTTACCAGAACCTTTTAAATCTACCGGCCGTTTTACATTTTACATACAACCAAAATTTCGTTTTGCGAGGGATCACTAACAGCGTTGGAGATTAAAGACGCATCTAAGATGTTTTGTCACACGTGAAAGTGCATACCTACTATAAACTAAAACGAGTAGCAATCAATTCGCGGTCTAACTTCTTATAGTCCTTCTGATGAACTACTACCTAATAGTCCACAGACCAACGGCTATAAAAAATAAAAATGTAGCGTCAAATTAAACGAACGTCGTTTAACATTTAAATTAAAACTTTACTATACGAGGGCTGTTTGATAAGTACCCGTTTATGAAAAAAAAACACTTTTTTTTTGTATATATGTATTTATATTTCTACGTAGTCACCTTTTAACTCTATACATTTGTTCCACCTATACTCAAGCTTCAATAAACCATCCAAAAAGTATGGTTTTGGAAAGTTATTAAAATAGGCCTCTGTGGCGGCAATGACTTCGTCATTTGATCCAAATCGCTTGCCACCGAGCCATTTTTTTTAGGTTGGGAAACAAAAAAAAATCGCATGGGGCCAAATCTGAAGAATACGGGGGGGTGAGACGTAACTGTGCTAATTTAGCCGTCACAACTCTGGACGAATGAGCCGGGGCGTTGTCGTGATGAAACAGTACTTTTTTCTTTTTTAAATGGGGTCGTTTGTCCTTCAACACGGCGTCAAATTTATCCAATAAATTGGCGTAGTACTGCCCTGTTATTGTTTTTCCCTTTTCTAAATAGTCAATATGTATAATACCCTGCGAATCCCAAAAAACGGTCGCAATGACCTTTCCAGCCGATGGGACGGTTTTTGCTTTCTTTGGTTCACCCGGTAAAATCCACTGCTTCGACTGCTCTTTCATTTCCGGGGTGTAGTGGTGGACCCACGTTTCGTCCACGGTCACGAAACGACGCAGAAACTCCTTCGGGTTACGTTTGAACACGGCCAAACACTGCTCCGAAGTAGTCAGTCGGTTCCGTTTTTGCTCCTCCGTGAGTAAACGCGGCACCCACCTCGCCGATACTTTCTTCATACCCAATTTTTCTTCTAATATGTGTTGTACCCTCTCGATTGAAACGTTTACAGCATCAACGATTTCTCGAAGTTTAATTCGGCGGTCGGCTAAAACGATATTTTCAATTTTCTTAACCATATCGTCTGTAGTCACCTCAACTGGCCGGCCTGGGCGATCCTCATCAAAAACGGTTGTTCTCCCCCGCTTAAACTCGTTATACCAATATCTGAGGGTTGTCATAGAAGGAGCACATTCATGGTAAACCGCTTGCATTCTTACTTTTATTTCATCACATGTTTTTCCTTCCAAAAATAAGAATCTAATTACAGACAGGGCTGGCAGTTTTCTCTCTCAAAGAATCAGCATCGCTATTCAGCGAGGCAACGCTGCCAGCCTTTTGGGCACTATGCCACGGGGGCCTTATTTAGATTTAATTTAGTTTTAAGTTGTAGTTTATTTAGTTTAAGCTTAGATTTAATGTCATTGTAAATTGCTTTTATTATGTAAATAATGTATGGGAAAAAAATAATAATTACAGACCGATACTGTTCTTTCTCCATTACAAATTTAAGTTCACGCCTTCACTGAATCGTTGTCAAATGAGAAAAAAAACAAAAGAATGCCATTTTTTTTTATTTTTCCCGCCTCTGAAAAATGGCTTAAAAAGGTGGTATACTTATTTGCGGCCAGTGATATGAATATATTTAGAAAACGGGTACTTATCAAACAGCCCTCGTAGTTTGATTTGAACACAGTTATTATTTTTTTACCGGTAAAGTTGGTATGCAAATTAAGCCAAAAATACAGGTTGTTTCCTCATATTTATGAGGGACTTAACAATTAGAATCTGGTATGATTTGGTGAGGTTATAAAACTTAATTGAGTGGTACCGAAGTTTAAAAAAAAACTGTACTTAATTATTTTCGATCGTCAGACAGAACCATTCAGAACTAACTATAGCAATAAGTACAGCGCGGGAATGCTGCCTGCGTAATAGGTACCCTACCCAAGGGTCCAAATTTAGACAGTAATTTTTAGCTTTATTTTTCTTAAGTTAATTTTAGATACAAATTTACATAAAAAAAAAAACTATTCTTCATTGACATGACCGGCAACTATTGCTGTCAGACCCATATTATGAAAGGCAGACAAAGACTCGTATATAGTTGCCTGCCACATATTGCAGCAAAAATATAGCCCGTTTAAAAGCCCCATAATGAATGCAACAAATGACACATTAAGACAGGATAATTATTGTTTTATTATAAATTTACGATGATTAAGGAAAGTATTTACTAAATATAAAACCACACCTCTGTCTGTCACAAAGAAGATTGAATCAGTTTTTCAGAAGAACATTTGAAAAGATTTTTGTTGACGGTTCTTCACTACAGCATTGTTATCACCTACACGCACCATGTTAAATTTTAAACCCATTCTGGATAAAAAATCAACTTGCACTAACTTTTACTAATTAAAACTAATAGTAACAGAAACATGCAGTCAGACATAAAGCAAGTCATTTTGTTAGACCAGTAATAATGATATGTTGTAAAAGACGAACTAAAATGTCGGATATTTGAAACTGGCTTAAGCTCTGTGATTTAGTTAATTCGTTATGACACTTCGTCCAATGAATCGAAGCAATCAAGCTTCAAAACTGCTAAAATTGACTAAATTTCACGCATTACTTATTTCAAAAATTAATGAGTGCTTAATTTCAGTCCAGTACGCTTAGTAGGTACAATGACTGTTGTAGTCCTATAATTAAGATTTTAATGTCAGGTGTAGGGACTTACCGTTTCCATTCATGATTACGCTCACCACCTCCGGGTCTTCCTTCTCGATTTCAAACACAATGGGCTCGTCTTTGCCTTTGAGAGCTCCTGCGATGATTTGCTCGATGTCCGAATCGATATCAACAATATGTGTCTCACTGACTACGTTATCACCCACGTGTTGGTCGCGCGGCGATGTCATCTCAACTAACACTCGCCACTCAGGCGTATTGTTCACCGTATACCCCAAACAACTTGAAAAGGCACGCACGGATGGAGTCTTCAAAGTCAAGTTTAAACTTCAAATTATGCAAAATAGGCGTATAATTATTTAACAGATAAGTTTTATAAGTATCGTTGTTATCTAATGATACTGTGGATTATTCCGCTCTTCATTTATTTCGGCAGGTCTACAATTAATTTAATTACTTTTGACGTAGAGGTACATCAGGCTATGTCTAGCCAGTCTAGGTATTTAGAAACTAGACATTTCCACGGGATGAAGAGTTTATTTACCTAACATTGTCGTTTGTAACTGTGCACGAAGACGAAGAATTATGACGAATTATGTGTCGTTTTTATTTAAAGTTGTTTACTTGCTTAGGTATGAACTATACAGGTTGCCGCGACACATGTAGTGCGTTAGTGGACTGACACAAACCGACTGGTTGCTATCGTTGGGAAAATATGAGCGTCACCTCACTTTGTTTTTTTTTTGGGATTAAGTAATGGTCTACCGTTTTTGTAAAAGAATGAAGAAAATTAAAAAAATATATATTCAGCTGTTATTATATTTTAAATGTTCCAAACAGCACTTGAGCAAGAGTTGAGTGATCAGTTCAGTATAACATGGTACAAGTCCGCCAAATTTCAATATGAACAAAATCAAATTAAAGTCCGATCCTGGTCTAACGGCAGCTTGAGCATCTTATTTGCTTGCTTCATGAGACTCTAGTTGTCTCACTTTTATTATTTTTGAAAATTTATGACCAGTCGCATCTCGAAAAAGCCGCAAGACCCAGAACAGCTAATATATATTTTATTAAGTATATAGAATATTTAGCTCGCATGAAACGAGTCGCGTTCTAGGTCGTACCAGTTCAATTTGATGAACTAGTCGGTCATAAATGTGAGGCTATAGCGTTCGAATAGACATTTCAATGTGCGTTGTTGTATGTTGCTACGCGTTGTGGTTTCCGGTGACAATGTTCATTTAAACACTGACACATCTATACATTCCTGACCACAGCTGTTAAACTATTTAAAAATGTTATGCACATGTACCTAACGATCAGCCGTAATATTTTTTGTTGCCCTACTCGTTTCGTGGTCTTAAATAGACTAGAAATGAAGCTCTACGATGCATTGTTGGCCATCGGCGATACACCTAAGTGTATGTAACAAATTGCACATAATTGGTGCCCGACAGACCGGTAACAGGAAAACTACCGCCACCGTAACACGTTGGATCATTGCTGGTTATGACGCCGCGATAAGGTAAATCCACATTGCATTGAAAGTTGGGTGAAAGCGCGGCGATTTTCCTTAGAAAAGATCTAGATGAAGTTCTTGATTTCGAGTTCGATCTTGTTTATGGGGAATGACAATTATAAAAGTTTGTATCGCTACTTCTGATTGGTCCACTGTGGTTCCATAACATTTTCGATATGGACGTAGCTTTACGCCTTAAGCTCTACATGTTCAGGCTCAGGTTTATTTATTATTTATTTTTGGGGGTGGTAGGACCTTGTGCGAGGTCCGTCCGGATCGCTACCACCATCTTACTCGCTAATGCTGCCGCTAAGCAGCAGTGTATGCTCTGTTGTGTGTTGTGGTCAGCCGGTGTAGTAACGGGCACAAGAGGCATTTCATCTTAGCTCTCTAGGTTGGGAACACATCTACAAACCCCCCGAGGTTGCGGATGTCTATGGGCAGTGGTGATCGCTTACCATGAGGTGACCCACTTGCTCGTTTGCCTTCCTTGTCGTATAAAAAACCCAACAGCAATACATATTTAGGGAAATAGGGGTTCTTCTTTAGTACTATTAAGTAGCTCAGTTTAACAGAGGCGTGGCAGGTAGATCTCTGCGGGGGTTCCTGTAATCTTTGAGGAATTAGTTATAGTGCAAGAAATGCAACGTTATGTAAATAAACAAATAAAGAGTTTCTCGTGCGCGCCACCCCCTGTACTTTTGCATAACTCGATACAGTATTCCACTAGATACGAGGGGAGGTTCAAAAATTCGCGGAATGGAATAGATGTGAATTAAATAAAACAATTAACATATTTTTATTTTTCAATTTGAATGTCTTCAAGTTCAATATACTTATGATATTTGTGAATTAATTTATGTAAACCATCAAAAAAAAATTTTTTTTCTTTTCCCTCTAAATGAGCTGAAATTGCCTCCTTCACTTCAACATCGGCGTGATTTTTTTTTCTACGTAATTATTTTCTTAAATTTGGGAACAAATAATAAATAAATAATAAATAAATATCATGGGACAATTTGACACCAATTGACCTAGTCCCAAACTAGGCAAAGCCTGTACTATGGATACTAGACAACGGATAAACATACTTATATAGATAAATACATACTTATACACATATTATACATCTAAGACCCGAGATAAAACAATCATATTCATCATACAAACATCTGCCCCGACCGGGATTTGAACCCGGGACCTCAAGCTTCATAGTCAGGGTCCCTAACCACTAGGCTATCCGGTCGTCAAATAATAATCACTGGGGGCTAGGTCTCGGCTGTAGGGTGGGTGGACCTGCGATTTGAAGCCACAGCTGTGAAGAGCATAAGTTGCAACATGGCTCTTATGAACCGGCGCATTGTCATGCAAGAGCAACACACCCTTTAGCAACTTTCCCCTCTTTTTTTCTTTAATGGCTTCTCGTAGCTTTTCTAATAACGTTGCATAATATTTCCCAGTAATGTTGACACCCTTGTCTTTGTAGTCGATCAACAGAATCCCTTTCGAATCCCAGAAAATCGTAGCCATCAGCTTTCCGGCCGATTCTGATACTTTGAACTTCTTTGGAGGTGGTGCACCCTTCTTATGCCATTGCAGCGACTCCTGTTTGGACTCGGGTTCAAAGTGATGAACCCAAGTCTCATCTCCAGTTACAATTCGTTCCAATATGCGGGTAGGGTGGTCGCCATACAGCTCTAAAAAGTGCTTTGATGCTTCAACTCGTTGCTGCTTCTGTAGCGGTTTGAGCATTCTCGGTACCCAGCTTACACTCCCTTTCGTTATGTCAAGATGTTCGTGGAGGATCCTCAAAATAGTAGTATCTGATGCGCCAACTAATGCAGATAATTGTTTCTATCTAAGACGAGCATCTTCCAGTACGAGTTTTTCCACTTTTTGCACAATATCTGACTATATAGCTTCAATCGGTCTTCCTGGGCGAGGGTCATCTTGAATCGACTCTCTACCATGTTTGAAGAGATTATGCCACTTGTAAACCACGGTTTTACTAGGGCATTAGTCCGCGTAGACATCTACCATTCCATTAATTACATGTCGCGGGGTTTTCCTTGCCTGGTTAAGAACTTTATTACGGCACGATACTCGATTTGGTCCATAGTCGCAGGGATTTTCCGAAATAATTTGTTTCACAGGCCAAATCTCAAAAACAAATTATGGTTTTGGCTTGGCATTTCATATACGTTATCTAAAGAGTTGCCGTTATAACTGTGCAACGGAGTTTTATAAAAAAAAACTCCTTATGCTTTATTCCGCGTACTATTGGACCTCCCCTCGTAGCGTTTGCCAAGTGGCAGTGTTAACGTAAATCATCTACGATATTAGTATTTTAGACAACTACTTATAATGAAAGTCTAGGTAATTTTGTGTGTAGACTGCATTGGCCAAATTTTATGCCGCCAATTTTATGTTCAATGGGAAACATCACGTTTCATTAAAGGTACCTTTTATACCTATGCAACAAGACAACAATAACTAGGTATTTAACACAGGTCTAGAGAATCCTTACGTACCTACGAGATCTTTGGATAGTGGAATCTATTAGCTAGTTAAGAACCCTACGAAGTCTATTAATAATGTGAAATTAATTGCCTGATATAATTTAGGTAAGTACTTAATTGATTTACATTTAACTTCCGCGAACAGTTACAGTAATACTCCTATATTTAATTGCGCGTGACATTAGACGTGCGTTAATTTAAATTGTTCTGACATTGATTATGATTGATTACTCTTTCCGTCCAATTACGATTACGATTAAAATAAAATTAGTCTTTTGAAGTATGTTGTACATTGTTAGGTATGTACTAGTTGTTTGTTGGAAACTTTTAATTGTCTTATCCCGTATGCCCGTAAGACTAGGCACCCAAAATTTGTATATTTATTATTATTACCACATAAAACACTTGATGGTAATGCAAAATATGAAATAGAGGAGCGTGATACGAAGCGCTGAGTTGAATCACCGTGTCATGAGTTTAACCGTAATAGTTATGTTCGGACAAACCGAAAGTGGTAGTTATTTTAAAAACAAAAGAACCACTAAGCTAACGAGGTCACGCGATCGCAAAGGAAGATTGGAGAAAGTTTTTTTACTGCAAATTTTATGAAACGGACACGGCGAATGCGATAACTTCAGTTGGTGCTGTTAGTACCGTTATTAAATCACTTTTACTACATTATACTTGTCGTAAATGTAAACATGTACACTCGTGAGCACGGTGGCTGCAATGCCGTCGAAACATCAGGGTAATGTTACGAACATTTATGCCGTGATAAAGTCCCAAAATATTATAAGTAAATAGCGGAAGGTTATATCTGTCTTCGAGCTTTAAACCTTTTAAGTAGTAATATTTATATTGAATATGCATCTGCATAATAAACGTCTGGATTACGAGTATCTAAGTATAAAATTTTGAAACTTAACTAAGAATTATAATCGAGATGTAGTACTTACCGGTTTATAATTTAATATTGTGCTGGCTTTATCCAGCTATGTACCTATACCTATATATTTTACTAATATTATAAACGCGAAAATGTGTTAGGTTGGATCGTTATTACTATTTCAAGCATAATAAAAACTTGTTACTGAACGGATATTATGTATTTTTTTAATTTAATTATTTACTATAGCTTATCTCAGAATAACACATAGACTACCTACTTTTTATCCCGGAAACTTGCTTAGTTCCCGCGAGATAATTATAAACGAAATATACTAGAATCTATTATGTAAATATATTCTTGTTGAGTGAACGATGTACATAATCTTCTTTAGGCAGACTTGCTCTGACCCAGGTTAAACATAAACATCGGGTTAACGCTTAGAGCAGGAAAGGAAGGGAGATGCGATTTCCCCTCGGCCAAAACTCTAACATTAAGCCTGACCAAAATGATCAGGGTCTGTTGATTGTGTGCGTGTTTTCGGCACTTGTGTGACAGTTTTGTTTTAATGTGAGTTTGTAGGAACTTAACAAATTTTGCAATTTTTTTTATACGACGAGAAAGGCAAACAAGCAAGTGGATCACCTGATGGTAAGTGATCTTGTGCCCGTAATTATACTGGTCTTACTCTCCATATCGGAACACAACAGTGCAAGCACTGCTGCTTAGCGGCAGGATTAGTGAGTAAGATGGTGGTAGCGATCCGGACGGACCTCGCTCAAGCTCCTACCACCCGCGCATAAGTGCAGATGTGTGCTGTACGTGTGTGTTCCTAGTCCCCCTTAAAAAGTGGCAGAAAAATTGTAGTGCATAGATAAGCCAAAGGCTCCTCCCGTATATCTGCTTTACGGGTTAACGTAACGTCAGACGAACAAATACGTCAAGTTAACCCTGGGGTAGTGTCTAGCCTAGGCCAGTGCGAGTCAGCCTTAGGTAGTATTAGATATTAGTATGCATTGTAGGTAGGTACTTAAATTTTAAAAAGTTTACATAGAAATATTTTTCGTTAACTGAGTTTTTCGAATCAAGATTTTAATTATAGAACTATTCACGGAAAAATATTTAACAGGCACTTACTACCCGGTAAACAAACTTTTACTGACTTCTAAAACGTTCGACTGCAGTATTAAAACTTAAAAGCAACGCCATTCGGAATAAACTCTAGCCGACGTGCTAGTTGTTAGTATTAATTATTAATAACGTTGGTAATTGGATCTTTAGAGACCGTTGTGGCATATTATGTATTTTCTTCCAAGACTTAGAGTACAGAACAGAGTAACTTCAAACGTTCTTGCAAAGAAAACTTGCAGCGACCAGGCCCCCGTTTAATAAACGTGACAACGACAATTCGATCTACACTTCGAAGTTAATATGATGTCTGGTAATACAAAAACTTTTCAATCAGTAACCTACACCAAACTGTCGTTGTCACTTGTCACCTGTCACGTTTATTCAACGGGGGCCAGGACTCTTCTAACACTGGACATAGGTATTTACCCTGTTATTCATTCGGGTTTACCCGTATTAACTAAAATTAAACTAAAAACTAAAAAAAAAAACTAAAGTTTGTTTGTCCTTTTTTGTCACATTGGCATTTCCTTTAGTAAGAAGAAGACAAAACCTATATTAGCTAATGGAGGTTTGAGTGACGTTTATGAATAAGGCCATTAATCATTAGGGAAAAGCGGGAAAAATCTTCGAGACTTGATTCCCGTGATAGAAGAACTATTTACATACCTACAAATTTGTATGAGCTCTCGGTGTGCCAGTTCAACTCGCACTTGGCCGGTTTTTAAGCACTGATAAATATTATTTTCCCCTCACTACCTCGGAAAGCCGTCCTTTATCCTTTAAAACGCATTTTATCCACTAGTGGGGAAAGTAACAGATAACAAAACGTAAAACGCTCATAGTAATTCGTTCGGTATTAATTATCATCAAATAAATAGCTTTCTTTAATGATTTTTTAAGCCATAAACCTTAAAATTCTATAAGAAACATTTGGTTTTATAATGATGTTGAATATAAATCTGAACCCACAAGTTGAGTCGATGCAATTTCAAAATGTATCGTCAGAAATGACAACATTGTCAACTAAAATTTTCTCAGCGACTCCGACTCACGTAAAAATATACAACTTCCAAAGTTTTTTGTTACAATATCGTAAAAAAATTAGTGATTTCAGTGATGAAGATTTATTTTATATGAGCTGTTTTTTTTGCATGATGCGCTTTCCTCGCTACAGTGAGGTGAAAAGTTTTGTGTTACACACGGGCGCAAACTATTATTTTACTTCTCCTGTGTACTCGCTACTCTCAGGATTCTATTTTATAACCACACCACTCGCTTCGCTCGTGGTTCAACTATAGATTCCTTTCGCTTGCTCGTGTTTCAATTCCACACTCCCGGGTAAAATACAACTTTGCACCCTTGCATGTATAACAAATAACTATTGAATGAAAACTTAAAAAAAGTGAATATAAATCGAAATGAAATATTAAATATACCGTACCGTTTAGAACCGCAATTGTACTAATCTGAATAATTGGGTAATTCTAGTATTTTGCACTAAGAGGCCCTTTTGATCAAATAGAGTTCCCAATGCAGATTTTTTATTAACGTTACTCGTATGTAGATACGAGTATATGTGTTTTCACATGGATTGCCCCTTGCCCCTATCAAATAATTTTACCTATTGGATGTTTATTACAGAGAAAATAGAAATGTAAGAAGACGCAGAGTAATTAATCAATTTGAGAATATAACAGTTATAAATGATTTGCGGTTGCATTGGACATAATGAACAATATCCCGAACTAACTTTTTGCATTTTTTTTTAGGTTTGGGTTCGAACCCCAATTCGAGAACAAATTTTTCTGGTTTTTCTGTATATTTACGCATCAAATTTGAAATTTGTGTAAAATTAACAATATCCCGCTTTCATTATTCAAATTTGAGAATGTGTTTGAAACAGATATTGGTACGAGTAGCTACGTAGAATTTGTTACTTGTCTTTATTGTTTTGACTTCTATGTTAAGTATGATATGACTGTATAATTTCAGTGTGCCACTTTTAACACTTTCTTTTCACAATGATTTTCACTGTGCACTGTGGTTTATCTTATTTTTTTAATATTTGCTCGTCTAGCCTGAGACACAGAGTTCACTAATAACCCTACTTTAGGCGCACCTGTTACACAGATTTTGTGTAAAACATTGTATCCTTTATATCCTGTACTGCAATTTTTAAGCAAATTATTTTATCTTATCCTATTGATGATGGATGTTTTTATCTTACAGAATGATTTAAAATTTTATTTTGATTAGGTATGTTATTGAATGACTTTGAATTTTATTTTTATTAGATTTAATAGAGTTTCTACGTATATCTAGATTTATCTTTACTGTTATTGAGAAACCCAAGTCACTCAGATCCCAATTCGTACTTACCTTAATGCCTATTGAATCTTAATTGACGCACTTAAGTAGGTACATGATTTAGTGAAATTATTCACTAAAATACCTTTATATTAGCTATCTCGGAAACGGTTCTAACGATTTTGATGAAATAAGCTTGGGTTTTTGGGTGACTAAAAATCGATTTAGTTATGACTGAATCCTTGGGAAAACGCGTTCTCTTGAGTTTTAATACTTACGTAGGTATCGTCCTTAGCGCTTTATTATATTTAAAGGATATAAAACCACACGACAAAAACAGATGTACAAAAGAGAAACTATCCCTAAGCAGGATCTCTGCTAGATTTCGTTATTAAGTACTTACTTCAATGAAATATATATACGTATACCTGTACCTATCTGAATCTTGGTGGCGTAAAGGAAACTGTTTGCAAAGTATGGAACTGTTTCTAAGAGCGGCCAGGGATCATTTTAATATCTTTAAAATCGTTAAAACGTATAGTCCTAAGTACTTTGTGAAACTTTTATGTATTACCGTGACTTAAAAAAAGTAAGGCTTAATATGTGAGGGATTTAAAGTGACACTAATTTTATCAGTGGGCGCCGATAGGATATTTTAACCATTCTCCTTTAGACATATAAGAATTATGTAAATTAAAGCATAGCTATTTTATGCATCATAGGTATTTTTAACTTCAAATTTCAGTCAAACTTACAGCAAGAATTCAGTAGTTCTACACATACTTAATGAAATGGTATATTATGCCTAATACAATTATGCTCGAATTTTAATATTTTGTGCATTCACAACCAGACACTTTTATACCAATCAAATAAAAAAGTGCACCGTCGCTTAGTGTGCACTATAATTATGGAATAAGTTATTTAAAATGTGAGCATGTTGAGGAGTTCTCAGGGAAATCAATAGAGTAGTTTTACAAACAAGTTTTTTTTATGAAGATACGGAATATAAATAAGTTATAAATATGCATAAGTAGGTAGTACCGTTTGTACACATTATGTAGAGTCAATGCAAAAAAACCCGGTTAAGTGCGAGTCGGACTCGTGCACCGAGGGTTCCGTACAGAGATTTTCCCGCTTTTCCCCAGTGTTTTAAGTAGTCCAGTGTTAGCAGAGCCCTGCTCCTAAGCAAAATGTAAGCAGCGTGGGGTCATTTTATATTGGTCTACGCCATATACAGACAGACATAAAAAAATAACATTTTGAGATTTTTCTGAGTGGTTGTGCTATAAGAGCTACTTTCATACTAAATTTCAAGTTTCTAGGACAACTGGAAGTACCCTTTAGGTTTTCACAGTACAGCAATTTAGTATGGAAACAACCTTTTTAACCGACTTCAAAAAAAGGAGGAGGTTCTCAATTCATCGGAATAGTTTCATTTTAATTTTTTAATTTTTTTAATGTATGTTCCCCGATTACTCGAAGACGGCGGGACCGATTTCAAAAACTCTTTTTTTGTTTGAAAGGGTATACTTTCTAGTTGGTCCCATCGTCACCAAGTCAGGATCTGATGATGGTATCCCAGGGAAATCGAGGGCAACCCTCAAATTTTATAGGGACGTATCATGTGTTTATATATTTTCGAAAAATTATTCAAGTACTTGCGTCTGATGACTACCAGATCTCGTGTTGATGAGGTGATGATGGAAGGTACAACTCCTTAACGGTTAGGAGTTGGAGGATAATATTTTTAATATTAACGTAACTAAAAGTTGTGAAATAAAAAATCTTTTAACAAAAAGTAAAACCGCCTTCAAAAAAATGAGGCGCTCGCGCTGCCCTAGCGAGCGGTCGTGTTGTGAGCGCTCCGCGTCAGCATTTCGATCGCATAAATATTGTTTTTCTGCATTTACCGCGCTTCATCTCGACCACTTATTCTAATAATAAGTGACTGTACGAGATGATTTCTGTGTGAACTGCTTGTTCTTAAGGGCAATCAGTAGACACCCGACACTTACAAGATGTCAAATTATAAAAGTGACGTGTTATCGAACTACCCGCACGATCCAAATACAAATTGTGACATAGTGAAATGTTATCACTGTGACTCGGATAATAAAATAAAAAACTTTTACGACTGGTTGGACGATCAGACAAAAATTAAAGTGCTTTCGTGTGAGAAGTGCGACAAAAAGTCATGCGTGAAAGTATTCGCGCACACAGCAGTCTCCCGCAATAAGAAGACACAACAAATAGACACAATTACAAAATATTACACCTTCTGCGTCGCAGAAAATAAAACAAGGCAAGGGCGAGGTCCTCTTTGCACGGGCAAAGCATGTCAACAACCTACCTATACCAGAGTAATAGACCAGGAGAGGTTTATAAATAAAGAAATAACGTCGTGTAAATTTTGTGGCACAGTAAACGAAATCACAGCTACGAGCCCTTCACTGAGGGATTCAGCCCAGGTCCGCCGCGTAGGAGAATGGATCACTATGAATCGCCACCAACAAATGCGTCGTGATAAAGAAAAAGAAAACATAGAAAAGTTTAATAAAACTCACAACCCGAAACCAAAAAGCAACCCGGTAATAACACAAAACAGATTCGACGAACTAACCAATTTTGAAAACACAGATATGGTGGTGGACTCATTGGACGATGACAAAGCATCATTCAGTCGTGACACAATTGGAGACTCCAGCGCAGCCAGCGTAATTAGTCTACGGAAACGCGCGATACCACGTCAGCGGGACCAAAAAGTCAAACGAGGCAAAACTGAAGCAGGCCACGTAATCATGCAAGAAAACAACAACAACGACAATAAGCTAAATTCTAATGAGCCACCTACCCAACCACAAGAGACACAACGAAATAGAGCACCACAGCCAAAGAAAACCTCACATCATAAGGAGCTACCGCCTATTGTGTGTACACACGACGGCTGGGTAGAATCAACAAATTCGTTCAAAAAAATTACAGAAATTGCAAAAACTCATAACTGTGACTTAAAAACAGACAAACGTTCTGGAAAACTGCTGTTCACACCGAGGCAGTTAGAAAACAGAATATCTCTGCAAGAAGATCTAGCGAAAAGAGCAGATTTTGAATTCCACACCTTTGGTACAAAATTAGAAAGACGACCATCTAAAAAAGTGATAGCTAAAGGAGTTATAACCAGTGGACACACTGAAGATGAAATCAAACAAGATATAAAAGAACGATATGGCATGATACCAGAACGAGCAGTGCCGTTACGGAACTCTGCTCTGGTGCTAATATTTTGCGGTGAAACTGATATGAGAGATATTAAAAACATAACAACTATTCTGTATCAGAAAGTAAAGATCGAAAAATACAGAGTGAAATTGACAGCTGTTACTCAATGTAAACGCTGCTTAAACTTTGGCCACGTTCAGGCACACTGCGGACGACGTCAAGTAAACGATGTTGAAACTGAAACGGATATGGAAGGAAAAGAAATAGAAACATGCTCCAAATGTCACCAGCCAGGCCATACAGCGCGGCAGGCAAAATGCCCACTATTTCAGGAGGAAATTAAAAGACAGCGAGAAAGAAGACTTCGTTTCCAGAAAGCAAACGAGGAAAAAGAAAATTCAAATAAGAAACAACAAAAAGAGCGGAATGCTACATCAGGAAGAACCGAACCGGGAAAAACATACGCTCACGCAACTTCTAACAAACCTATATCAGGACAAGAAGACATAATCGAAAAAATGTTTGCAATGTTTCAGACAATGCAACAACAACTGATGAATCAGATGCAACAACAAATGCAACAGCTTATACAACTTATACGTAATGGATAGACACGCTTTAAGACATAAAACCAGAAATCTACGGATCCTTCACTGTAACGTGCAAGGACTTACAAACAAATTTACTGAAGTAAAACATATCACAACAAAAAACGACCCACACGTTATAGTCCTTAATGAATGTAAAGTAGATTTTGAAAAACAAAAATTTAACATTAAAGGATACGACAAAGTTTTCGATGCAAGGAAAAAACATCTAGGAACGGCAGTGTACATAAAAAAAGGATTAAGATGGAGCCAAGTTGAATTAATACCAGGACATGACAACAGCGATAGAAGAATTGAAGGAGTAGCAGTAAAACTTATCACCAACTTCGAAAGTGGGGAATCCATCATGGTTAGAGGCTTGTATATTCCCATAACACAATATAGGAACATTCGTAGCGAGTTGGAAGATATCCTCGGAACTGGCGAGGCAATTAATATAGGAGACTTAAATCTACAGATGACTCAACTTAACCATAGCCGAACGCAAGGAGCAGGACTAGAAGTACAAAAACGTGTCGACGACGGACTATGCTCGCTGAAACATACAGGGCTGCCATCAAGACCTTGTCATGCTGGCAACGGTATACTGGATGTAGCCCTAATTACAGGGGAGGCACAATTTACAAATACACGCTGTAAACAGCTAGATTCGATATCTTCTGACCATCTTCCTTGGATCTTTGATTATAACATGACCGTGGAGGAAGAAAAATACGAGACCAGGAACATGCGACCACTATATGAAAATAAAGAATTAGCTAAGCGATATATAAGTATAATAGAAAATAATCTAGATCCAAATGAACAAATTGAGACAAACGAAGACTGCGAACGGTATATTGGAAAACTGGAAAACATTATTAATTCTGCTCTTGACGAAGTAGCTCCAAAAAAGATACAAGACAGGAAAGAACTGTTACCACCCGAAATACAACAAATGATAAAAGATCGTAACTCTGCAAAATTAAACGTGAAACGAACCGGTGGACATATAACAGCCAGACAAAACTACAACAACCTAAAAAAACAACTACAAGAAGCACTACAAGAGTATAGAGAAACTACTTGGACAAAAATAATAGACAACACAAAAGATAACAGAGCAAAAATGTGGAGAATACAAAGATCAATGAAAAAACCACCACAAAGGCTGCCACACTTAGACGATTGCAGCACTGAAAAAGAGACAATAGAAAAATTAATGAATGCTGCAATAGTACAAGAAGCCTCAGTTGCAGAAAAGTACGAAGGCTTTGAACAAATGACACCATTTCATCCACTGGAGGAAGCAAATATGTCAGAGGTCAAAAAAGCAATATATAGCTTTAAAAACAAAAAAGCACCGGGTCCGGATCATGTCAAAGCAGATGCCATTAAACTAGCGGGCCCCGCGTTTTTTTGCGCCTTAACCAAAGCCATAAATTATGTTCTTAAAACCGGATACTTCCCGAGAAGGTGGAAGCTAGGAGAATGTATTTTCCTCCACAAAGCCGGGAAAAACTACAAAGAGGCGAAGTCATATAGACCCATCACGTTACTCAGCATAATGGGCAAAGTATGCGAACGTATAATGCATTGCCGTATCATAAAAGCATGCAAAGACCTAATTCCAGACCATCAACATGGCTTCATGCGGAACAGAGGCACCGGAACGCAGATACTCCGAACATGCAAATTCATTTCAGATGCTCTTGAAGAAGGCCACAGCGTCTCTATGGTCTCCACAGACCTCATCAAAGCATTTGATTCAATAAACCACAAAGGCCTCGTATATAAACTAACACAAAAGAATATTGACAATAACATCATCAAAATTATCGAAAACTACCTAACATCCCGAAAGATTCGAGGAAAGTTTCGAACAACAATTGGTGACGAGATGGAGATACCGCATGGCGTACCACAAGGGTCCATTCTAGGCCCGCTCATATTTAATCTTTACGTACATGATATCTCAAAGGCAAGGATAGCCGGACTAACGCTATCTCAGTACGCTGATGACTTGTGTATTCTGAACGCGGCACACAGACCTGACCAAGCTACGCGACGAACGACCTGGGCCGCTGAAGAAATAATTAACTATTACGAACGTTGGGGATTACAGTGTAACGTCGACAAAACAGAGTGTATTATGTTTACCAGAAAAAGAGTACAAAGCCTACGCAATCCTCGCGGATATAAACCGACAGTGAAAATAAAAGGTGTAAATCTTGAATATAAAAACTGCGTTCGGTACTTAGGCGTACAACTTGATAAGAGATTAAGCATGAACGAACACGTCAAAAGCGTAATAAAAAAAGCTAAAATGGTCAGAGGAATGCTCGCCCCAATAATAGGCTATTACTCAAAGTCAAGCATAGAAACCAAACTTAACGTGATACAAGCATGCTTACTCCCAATACTGGACTACGGGATAGTGCAGCTACTCCCTAGAATAAGTAGGACTAATATCTTGACACTTGAAAGACAATATCGGATGGCTCTTAAGTCGGCAGGCGGGTTCCCACGCTCAACCCCTACAGAAATGCTGTGGGACTTACTAGACGAAGACCCATGGCATATTCGGATTCACGACCTACACCGAGATATGCTAGACAAGCTAAAGGACATGTGTATACCGGGGCTCGATGCGTCAGGACCACAGTATACAAGATACGGTCAATACAATCCAATGATGTATAGTAAAAGAATAGGTGACATAGATTACGTGAATAAACAAGATAGAGACAAACGTGTCAGTAAAAGACACGTCCCCACGAGGGAACCCATTTTAAAATAAAAAGAAAACATGACTTCACATAAAACCTTTTGCTGCTAACGGGTCATACGACATAATATATGCGCATGTGTATTCGTGTATATACATGTATGTATATATATGTGTGTGCGTGTGTGTGTGTGTGTCGCGTAGCCTGCTAAGCATAGTAAATGTATTTATGTATTACGTATAATGTATATAGTAAATGTATAGATCTATAAGACATATTGCATTAAGGACAAAACCTTTCGAGGACATGATATTGTTACAACAAAGAAATGATACATAATAAATAATTTTCTATTCTATTCTATTCTTCAAAAAAAACCTCAGAAAAAAAACATAAAATAATCCCCAAAAAGCCATGAGTTTTATGGCCTAGCAGAAATATGAAGTCGGTGCGGTGCTTAGGGAATATTCTTGGAATGAAGCACCGACTTTTTGAAGGCGGTTTTACTTTTTGTTAATTAGAGTCAACCCACAATAACTCTGTAATGATTTATAGTCGAACAACACGTTTTGAACTTTTGATTAGATTAAATAGGTCATCGTTCATCCACCATTAAAATACCTCTCATATTTCGTTTTCTAGATTTTTTTTTCCTACAATGGCAAAACCAACTAAACACTGGCAAAATTGTCCTCCAATGGACAGAGCCATATTAAAAAAAAAAACAAGTTTTTAAATTATTACCATCATTATTATTTATAATTAAAGAAATGTCTGAGTGACATGAAAAAAGTATTACCACAGCGTAACTTTTCTGGGTTACCAATTAATGTAGAGTTATCGTGGGACGATTCTAATTACAGTATCTTTTGATTGCGTTGACTTAGAAGTTTGATTTTTTCACAGCTTCAAGGGACTGCAAGCTTGAGTATTTGATTATTATAATTTCAGCATGCTACCTCCACGCGTTGCAGAGAAAAAGGGTCTTGACAGACAGATAGACAGACAGACTGACGGACAGACGGACAACAAAGTGACCCTGTAAAGGTTCCGTTTTTCCTTTTGGGGTGCGGAACCCTGACAACACTACATATTTGCAAAACCCCATTGTCTGCACGCAGTTTTTCTCCAATTCGGCTTTTTTTTGTATTTTTAGTGGCAGTGAGTGGTAGGGTAGCAGCTATTTTGTCGCACTGGCCGCTTTACTCAATGTTCGATTTTTAAGTTTTATGATAAACGCACGGAATGTCATCAATGCTATTTTAAAATTCACAATCATAAGTAGTGAGGTCAGTTTATTAACAAGCCTAAGACATTCAAAACATGGATATAAATAAAATAAAATACAAATTAAAAAGCACTGTAAAGTGTATACTCCGTGAAAAATAATTAGTAACACCACCTATTATCTTAATAGTGAACTACCGGGCTTGCTGTCATCCATGTGACGTTGAGTTGCTACTGTTGTAACGTAGAAGAGATAGATGTCACTACTTGACACAACTTTGTTTTAAACTGAATAGGTACTGGATAGAATCGGATGATTATTAGAGAATTTGATTTCTATTTTGATATCATTAAAATTAAAATTAAATTGTTGACTATGGAATCGTACAAAATGTTAACCAGCGTAATTTATGATTATGAATAAAGTTTAGTCGTTCAGCTATTGTCACAGTCAGTTGATCTAGGACTTCGCGTAGAAGCAGCATCGCTATTACCATCTTCACCCTAAAGGTGTCTTTTACGTGTGAACTACGGTACTGTGAAGTACGGTCATGGTTTGCTACGGTGTAGTGGGTAGGCTCCTTAATCCTGCAGCCATCAGCAGTAGTGCCAAGCAGTTCCGGTGCGGAATGTCGGAGAATTACGGGCACAATCTTTGCTCTCTAGGTTGGCGACGTGTCGGCAATTCCTTTTATATTACGGGAGTCTATGTAAAATTATCTCTTACCACCAGGCGACTTACCTTGTTCTATTTAGTTAATTCAAAAATAACCTAACCAACTTAGAAAAGTTGGAAAAACCACCGACATTGTTATTTCAAAGTACAATATTTCAAAAACGGGTGAACCGATTTTAATGAAGCTTAACCATGAACCATCTCGATTAAACTAACTTTCGATTTAAAAAAACCCGCTTCGAAATCGGTCAATCCGCTTGTCTGCTGTGATGCCACAGACAGATACACAGACACACAGATACACAGGTGATACTTATAACACCCCTCTTTATCGTCGGGGGTTGAAAAACAGCGTTTGAAACGTTCGACAAGAGTGACCAACTAAGTTGGGCCACTTAATTATACGCCGACCTAACTGCTAATACCTGTTGAATTGCTCAACTTTCCTCCGTTAGTTTAGTTCTGTCTACGCCAGAGTTTCTCAAATTTCTAGCTCCACGTACCTACTTCGAATTTTAAAGGCGAATGCTAACTTCTAACTTAAACAAAATATCCAGAGAGAGTGTAGCCTACGGATGAAATGCTCAAAAACTTTTATTTATTTAAACGTCCCGAATATCAATATGTTAATTACTTGTTAATATTTGTAATAATTGCGCTTATTTCTGGGAGGAGTAAGCTAACTTTTAAAGCAATGTTAGTATAAAATATACCTATATGCACTTGAGGACATAATACAATACAATAGTTTTGCTAACGAGATCGGGACACCTTAAAAAAATCATACCATAATCTTAACCTATTTATTCCTAGTACCCATTAGTTTTTTGCCGCAACTTGATATGTCTACATACTCGTATAGCGCCTAAACGTTAAGCCGTCAAATATAAACGAAATGGGTCTATATTAATGCGCATAATATTTTTACGCATAACGTAACGATTATGCATAATCTTAATCTCGCATAGTTTTTCGAAAACGATGTTCTATCAAGTTTTTAAAACACTTATCAATTAAGATATTGTATGTTCTAACCTAACCTAACCAACGTATGTTATAGTTATCCTGAAAAATTTACGGCTTCAGCAAAAAATTTATAATGCGAAATTAAGATTATGCGTATTTATACATTACGCGTAAAAAGATTATGCGATATGAAAGATTCCTTAACGAAACAGTTTGTTGTGGCTATAAGTATGGGTATGATTCTGTCGCGACGTCTCTGTCACTTACTTCGAAAGTCCACATTATATATAGATATGACTGGGGCGCGGTGCGCTACGAGAGTTGACTGTTAGGTATAGACTCTACATTTGAGAATATTTGCTCTACGCAATGTGATGTAGATACAGCTCTTTGTCTTAGCTTTGTAGAGTTCGTAGTTTGTTCATTAGCAGGAGCGGCCACTTTGGGAATGTTTGCAGCTATGACTGTGATACTTGCATTTGCTCTAGCTTGTAGTGAATCAACTTTACTTTATCCACACATAAGTCACGTATAAGTCCTCTATAATGCATTCAGAAACCGTAGAAAATGACCAGCTATTCGTTACTGCTGTCGCCAGCATTCGTCTGCTGCCTATATACATGTGCTTGTAAAGGGGTGTCTTAGTGGGACTGTTCGGAGTAAGTACTCGTAGTTGCCAGTTACTTAATTGACAACATTTCATATTTTTCACACCTGGAAATTAATATAGGTATCGAAAAGGCTTTGCCTCCTGAACACACCACTACATTTATAAAATTTTTATATTTCTTATTTTTTTAAATACAAGAGAATAAAATAAAATTACCAATTCTACCAAAACTACGCAAGAATGGGTGTAATACTTTTGCCTTTTTCACGAAAAAAAAAATAAGCAACAATCACACGTAGGTTTGACAATGTCAGATAAATTTAACATCTTGGTTTTGTTTTTTGATCGTGACAAGGACAATTGATCCATCCTGGCGTCGTTTCGGAGTTACGTCCTTTTTGAAAAAGTACCTTTTAATAAATTAATAAAAAAATAATTACAAATCCTAATGAAAATTTATAATCTTAGGTTTGCTCCTCTTTCAAAGTAGAATACAGACAATTAATCAAATTACAGTCTCATAAATATGAAATGTTGTAAATTAGTCATATAAACGCCCAACTTTATAAAATTATTACAAGGAGTACACTTTTTTCTGTTTTTTTTTATGGTTTTCCCCAGCCTGCACTTCTTTATACCTAATATTAGCTAGTTTTTATATTACTAGGTATTTGTTTTTGCAGTAGGTTTTGTTATTTTAAATAATTTAGTTTTATTTATGCTTTTTAGCAAAATAAACAAAAAAAGTGAGAATGTTTGCCAACCAACTTTAAATCGATATACCTAAGTAGATCCTAAATGGTCACTCGAAATAAAAAATAACAAATGAAACCTAAACATTATTTTAAAATCCCTATTCATTATTCAATGGTTTAGAGAGCCACAAAGAAAAAAACACATACCTACATACGTACACATACATAGGCTGATCAACACATGTCACCCTTCTTACCCTCCTTTGGGTGGCGCAGTCGGGTAAAAAAAGAGTAGGTACCTACTAATTTTACTTTGATATAAAAATATTTTTGTTCTTCCATTGAATTTTATTCAATATTTTGGTAGTTACTTTCCATAAACCCTGACGAAGCG
Organism: Clepsis dumicolana; assembly: GCA_963691665.1. Classification (NCBI taxonomy): domain Eukaryota; kingdom Metazoa; phylum Arthropoda; class Insecta; order Lepidoptera; family Tortricidae; genus Clepsis; species Clepsis dumicolana. Next base: position 9,791,053 of record OY829522.1, on the reverse strand, counting down.
AAAAGGCGACAAAAGTAAGAAGGTGGATTAGGAATTCTATTATCCCTAAAATAAAGGAAAAGACACATTTTAATATACTTACTTAGAGAAAAATTACTACTTTTGGAGGAAAATAAAACTATACCAGGAAGGTAAGTACGAACCACAGAAATAAACCAGGTACAAGGACAAACGTACAGATACCATAATATTATTACAACCCTCCTATGAACGTTGGTCGTGATTTTAAGTTTTCTTTGCTGCCTGTTCTAGCAATAGCAGAAAAGACAAAGAAAGAAGAAATAAACATAATATAAGTACACTGACCAAAGGGCTGGCAGTTTTCTCTCTCAAAGAATCAGCATCGCTATAATATTCAGCGAGGCAACGCTGCCAGCCTTTTGTCGCCGAGTTATCGTCAACATTACGTAAAGGCGTCTGCTTCGCGTTAGTTTGCGACAAAGTATCTTAGAGTAAATGAATATGACATGATATCTACGAGACCATGGAATCTCGGTGCAAGATGACGGTGTCGTTCTGTTTAATATAAGACTTTAATTACTGTGTGATCGGAAATCGGTGCTGGTGAGACATGCCGCTTTAGACTCGCGGTGTAGACGCTCCGTCTGGATGACCTCCGGCTACCAGACACGCCAGGCCCTACGCGTCTCCAGGGTACTCCACTTACGGTGGTGCTTGTCCCGCTTATCAAGCTCGTCAGACACAGCAAGCCCCTATCCAGTCTTTCGATGGGGTGTTATGGGGGACACCCCCCGGATGGACCTCCAACCTCCCCTTATAGTCCTCCCAAGCCTCGCATCTGTGCTTCAACACACTCGAGCTCCCCGAGCGAGTTCCTCGGGGTTCGTAACAAAGAAACATAACGACAGACACATCGTTCAAGCACCAAGACCACACCGTCTTGTTATTTTCGTGAATAACGTCGGGAATCAGGTTATGTTACAATAGGACTCACCCGAATCGCCTTCCATCACGCACTTCTCAGTCTCATCGCATAGGCACACACTCTTCCGGTCTACCTCACATTCCACCCTCTCTTTTCATACTAAAATTCAAAATTGTCAGCTGATATTCGGATAAAAAGCTCAGTCTTTCAAACAGGTAGTGTTGCCACTCTATAAAATCATAAAGAGCAGTGTCCATTAACTCACCACATACATTAGAATCGCGGTTCTCCGCGACACCTTTTGGGCACCATGCCACGGGGGCCTTATTTAGATTTAATTTAGTTTTAAGTTTTAGTTTACATAGTTTCAGCTTAGATTTAATGTCATCGTAAATCGCTTTTATTACGTAAACAAAAAAAAAAATCATATACATTTAAATGTAGTTTTATAATTCTCCATGGATTATCTCGGGATCTTTGACAACACCATCTATGGCCATTTCAGAGTATTTCTTCAAGAATTGTTCCCAGAAAGTACGTCTTTCTCCAAGGGGGTTCACCTTCATTTGCGGCTTATTTGTAATATGCAGATACTGGGCGTTTTCACTGTCTTTATTGATTGGCTCCCAGTTTATGTTTTTCAGCACAACATCTTCTTTGTCTGGTGTTGGGTTTCTAAAAACATTAGAACGAAATAAAAATTTCGGGTGAATTTTGAACATTTAGCGGGCATGTACAATGTTTGGGTAATTTTGTTTTTGCAAATAGCGTCACGGAATTCATCGAGAACCAGTAAACACAGAGACGCGACGATGTCGGAAAACTACGCGTTGCTTCATGCATTTTTTATCACTATGGAACACTATCTTAACGGGGTCCTTTGTGTTTAAACCATTTTAGGACACTTATTTAGAGTTGAAGCAACCTACCCAAAGTTTGTTTGATGTTCGTTATAGAATCTGGTTTTGAGCAAATTAACACTTGACATTCATTTACGCAACGTATTTCGTATTTAGTTTTAAACAAACGTCGTACATCAGTAATGTAGAAAACTGTTTAACACAATAAAACTATATATGCCTTTGTCTCATGAAGTGTTCCATAGTGATAAAAATTGTATACGTAAGCAACGCGTTATTTTTATCCACCCGTGCGCTACTCTCGCTCTCTCTATTGGTTTTCGAGAAATCCGGTGTTGCTATTTAGGATTTTATTGGCCCACCCTAAATCAAGTCAGGTTGATTTTGGAAATTCCAATGCTTGAAGTTAAGCAATCAAATCACAAAGTTTTCGGATAATACTGTGCAAAACTTTACGATATGTAAAAAAATAGCCGCCTAACTATTTAATGCGTGTGAGAAAAGTGGAATCGGCATAAATATATCGCAATGCAGTACAATATGATTACTACTGGGAATTTAATATAAAGTGACATACCTACTGTTGTTTCTCTTTCCACTTACCCAGTCTTAATAAAGTTCGTCCACATTCGCACCATTTTCTTCAAAACCTTTATTTCTGTCTGCTCGCTCACCAAGTTCATCAGTTCTTCGTAGTTTTTCTTAATTCTCTTGCATAAGTGCAGATAGCATATCTCGTCTCCAATAGTGGCACCCCAGTTCCCCATCGAGCTCCTTGCTCTTCGAGCCAAAAATTCACTATTTTCGTTCAGCATCCCCCTGTAGTCGAACATATAGTAAAATAACGGAGATGATAGGTCTTTTGCGAGAGTCCTTACGGTGTAGTCTAGAGCGTAGTTCTGTAATAAGTCACCGACGTACACAGCGTAATCTAAAATATTCCCGTAGTACAGAAGCCCATCTTTTAAATAAAAATCTATTATTTCTTTTTCAACATCTTTGTATACGGAACTGTTGCGGTCAAATCTAAAGTCCGCTCGTATTGGGAAATGAACTAAGAAGTCCCTTTCGGTTTCTTGCAAAAGACGTGGCTCAAATATATAATGTGAGACCAAATCCAGCCCTTCTCTAGAGTTCAGTCCAATTAAGATTGGAATATCATTTGTGATTTTTTGTTTTTCTGGTAAAGCTGTAAGTACAGCGCTTGGACTATCAGTTTCTATAATAGGCGAAAATGGGAAAATGCTCATTTGATAGTCAAGCATATCATCGTTGTCAATTACATCGATTTGTTTCATAAACACGGTTTCTGCGTCTAATTTTTGCAGTTCCTCCAACACATGCCTACTGTCATCAGTATTTATTTCTAATACGTCTGCAAGTTGTAAAGCCTTCTTTCTAGCACGTTTCGAAAAGTAAACGGCTTCAAAAGCTGTACCACTTTGTATGATGAGTCCTGAAAATAAGTCTTTGGCTTTTTCGGAATACAGTAATATGTGAGCTAATGCGGCACCTCCGCGACTTCCCATCAACGTCATACGGTTTGGGTCTCCACCGAATTGCTTTATGTTTTCTTTGATCCATTCCAGAGCTAGGATAAAATCTTTTATTCCAGCATTAGGGGGAATCACGTCATCTTCGGTAGTAAGATACCCAAGTATATCGACTCTGTAATTGACTGTGACAACAAGAACTTCTTCTTCAAGGAAAAAGTCGGGAGAGTAGGTGTCGCTGCTGTTAAATCCAGTTCTGAAGTTGTCGTTGTAATCGAAGACTACAACGGGGAAAGAGCCTTGAAGGGATGGCGTGAAGATGTTGAGGTAGAGGCAGTCCTCAGACCCTGACATGCCTCTGGGCTCGCCGTTCCGTCCTCGCGAGTTGTATTGCAGACATGTTTGCTTGTTTTTGTGTGCTTTGTAAATACCTTCCCATCCCTGATGAGATTTTGGAGGCTGAAAATAAAGACGTATACTATTTTAATTTAAATGTCTCAAACTCGCAGGATTCACGGGAAAACACGCGTAAAAAAATAAATAAAGATAGGTAGGTTTATTATTGTGGAAATGCTCACCAAGAATCTTAAGGCTCCAACTGGTGGTTCAGCGTAAGGAATACCCTTAAATGCATGATATTCTTGTTGTTTTAAAAACGTTTTCTCAGCAATACCTGACAACACTCCTTGCTTCAAAGTAACTTTTCCATTTCCACTACTAATACATGAATCTAATGTACATAAGATCACTAGACAACATAATAATTTACTTGACATTTTCACTAATCCTATTTTACAGTTTTTAACACTTAGTCAGATTGACAATACATCGTCGGCAGTGTGATATACTACACCGATAAGAACGACGTGTACCTAATTTATCTAATTGATAACAAATTACAAATCGCGGTTAGCAACGATTGGTTGTTTAAGAATTAAAATATCTGATTATAAACTTCAGTTTTTCACAAAATTCGCGCTGTCAGAAATTAAGTTTGACATTGTTATTCTTATTATTATAAGTTCTAACAGATTTTATTTTATGCACTAATTTAAATACTGAAGATTCTACGAATACTCCAGGAATAGATGCGTATTCAATGAAAAATTAATTCAGTCTAGGCATGTATCTATAGTTTTTTATTAAAAGTTGGGAAAGCATAAATACCTATAGTTAAAATAAAATACTCCAAAACTTTAAATCGTATAATTAAATCCTACACTATAGTTCGTCTTTAATATCATACACCACTCCATCGACAGCCATTGCCTCGTACTTGGCCATCCAGTCGTCCCAGAACTGCACTTTATCATCGTACAGCCGTTCTTTCATCTCAAGCTCATCGTTGATCACTAGACATTCCTTCTTGTCTTTCGTAGCTGGCTTCCATGTGAACTCTTCACCAGGGGGCGTGGGGTTACTGTGAAGAATAGAATACGTTTCGTTATTATCCCCACTTACATTTTATATACTTAGTTATGCACATATATTTTATATGATAAGGAAGGTAAATGAGCTAGTGGCTCACCTGATGGTAAGTGATTACCACTGCTCATAGACACCAGCAACCCCGGAGATGTGTTGCCAACCTAGAGGGCTAAGATGAAATGCCCCCTGTACCCGTGACTTCCTTGACTGTTGGTAATCCGGACGGACCTCACACAAGGTCGTAGGACTTAAGAGTTTTCGGAAAGTGATTCAACAAATAAACCCAAACTGTAGCAATAACGGCAGGATCTAACTTATTCAATGATATTCTTCAGCTAACTAAATTGCTTACCCAGTTTTTGCGAAGTTCGTCCACAACTTCACCATTTTCCATAAAACTTTAATTTCCTCTGACTCTTCATCTTGTAGCGCTTTCTTGTACGTTTTTCTAATTCCATTACACACAAACAAGTAACAGAGTTCATCACCAAGGGAGGCGCCCCAGGTACCGTCAATAGACATGGCATTTTCAAGACTCAGCTTCTTTCTCCAATTTAATTCTCCGCTGTAGTCAAACATGTAGTAAAACACTTGACTACTGGACGAATTTGTGTATTTTCTAACGGTATAATCTACGGGATAAAAGGACATTATGTCTCCTATGTACGTGATGTATTCTCCAGGTTTACTTATTTTAATGTAGCCCTTATCAAAGTAAAAATCTTTGATGTCTTCAACAGCCTGCCCATAAACTTGATCGTGTATTTTAAAATGATAGTTCTTTCTTATAGGGAATAATACGAGGAAGTCTCTGTCAGCAAATGTAAGATACTGAGGCTTGTTCAGGTATCTATCTGATACTTCTATGCCTTCTCTGGAGTTGAACCCTATCATGACCGGTACGTCTATATCAAGGGCCTTATTTTCTGGGTAATCAGTAATGATGGCGTCCGGATGATCGTGCTCAATGACAAGTCCAAACGGAGGGACACCTCTTTGGATGGCTCTTGCTTCATCTGCATGGACAGCTAAATGTTCGGCCTCCGCCAGCTTTGCAGCAGAAATTTTGGCAAAACGTTTAAGTAAAAAAGAGCTCGTGGCAGCTTCTTCCTCCAGCACTTTCGACAACTCAATAGCTTTTGCGCGAGGATTCTTATTAAAGTACATTGAGTTCCAAGACGTACCACTTTGCATTATAACTCCGCTGAATAACCCTTTGGCTTTTGGTGCATGTAACAAAATGTCAACTAGAGCACCACCACTTTGACTTCCCATTAAAGTCACTCTTTTTGGGTCTCCTCCAAAGAATTGAATATTTTCTTTAATCCATTTAAGGGCCAAGATAGCGTCTCTAAGTCCATTGTTGCCTGGCAGTAAGTCGTCTTCAAATGATAAGAAGCCAAGAGCGCCAAGTCTATGGTGAACATTTACCAAAACTACATCTTCGTGCATAAAGAAATCCGGTCCATAGTCTTTAGATCCATTGAACGACACTCTGAAGTGTTCATTGTAGAAAAACACTATGACAGGTAGCTGAAGCTTCTGCGACGGCGGGTTTGGAGTATAGACATTGAGATTGAGGCAGTCCTCATCCCCGCAATAGCCATTATTTTTGATCCGTCTGACGGGAATATTATTTTGAGCGCAAGGTTTCTTTTCTTTCTTGGCGTTTAAAATATCCTCCCAGCCGGGATGAGGTTCCGGAGGCTGAAAATTCAACGTATTCAGTGAGCGTACCAATAAGATGTTTCCAAACTCAGATAAACAAATGAATGGTGAGATAAAATTCCTGGTGACTCTCAGGCATCTCAAGAATAAAGCACTTGCACGAACGAATCTGATAGGGGTTGTTTTTTTAGGGGAGTATGTTTAGGTAAATGCCTTTTTTCACTTACCATAAATCTGAGGGCGCCGACAGGTGGTTTTGCATACGGAATGCCCGCGAAAGAATAGTACTTTTCATTCTGCAGTATGGACGTTACTTCCTTTCCCTCTAACTTTCCCGACTTTGTATTTACTATTAAACTGCCGCTAATTTTATTTGCAAAACACAAAATTACTAGGCTAAACACTAAATGTGTTTTAGGTGTCATGTTAGAGCCGGCTGTCAATTTTATAAGTATTAAATATTGTTAACATTATAGTTGTTTGACTACTGACGTGGCCCGTAGATATGTACGTGTGTGTTAATCTTTTGCGTTACGCTTACTACTTTATCTGTAACTAATGATAACGGCTTTAATCGATTTTGTATAAGAATAGTTGGATACGTACCTAATTCAATGAAAATCATTAAACAACTTAGTCAAATCATAAGATAGATATTATTTGTTTGAGTTTGTAACAAGCGATAAACTTAGTTTGGACAGCACTCGTTCAATTCATATTATGTAATATTAGTATAAAAAAATATTTTTCGTTTGGGATTTCTCTTGGAAAACCAGAATTTTCATTGACGTAATGAAACAATCGAGTCAGAGTTCGTCTTTATTTGCCGCTTCGGAAATGATTCCGTCCACAGCTCTCCGCTCCCATTTCTGAAGGAATTGGTCCCAGAATCGGAATCGGGTATTGATTGGGTTACGTTTCACTTCAAATTGTTTGCCGATGCGGAGATATTCTTTTGTTTCAGAGCTGTAGCGCGGCCAGTCGAGATCTAGAGTCGAGTCGAGACCCTTTGGTGTTGGATGTCTGCAATGGAGCAAAATTTCAATAACTTATATCGGTAATAACTTGCTGGATAAAAATATGGCATTAATGAGACGGAAACTTTTGGTTCTCCCATTGTAAGTTATTATTAAATTTAATAATATAATAATTTTAATAATAATAATAATAATAATAATAATAAAAAATTTAATAAAATAATAATTACGTTTTGGGGGTACTTATAGATATGATATGTAAAACATGTTTTTTATTGGATTAAGGTTTGGACGTAGGTAATACATATTAAATACCTTGACTATTAAAGACACGAAATTCTTAAACAGACAGAAGATAATTACCCGTATTTGGCAAAATTACTCCACAATCTCACTAACTTTCTTGAGACTTCGCTTTCTTCCGATTGCTGGCGATAATATTTCTTATATTTAGCCTTTAAGCTAGGGCACAGGAACAGGTAGCATAACTCGTCCCCGGCGGCCGCGCCCCACGTGCCCTCCTGCACAGTCGACAGCCTCAATAAATTATTTTTATTCTCACTCAATTCGCTGTAATAGTCAAATTGGTAATAAAACACCGAACTCGAAGATATATTCGCGTATTTTTCCGCCATGGTGTCGACAGCGTACATGGTGAGCACGTCGCCGATGTAAGTCACGTACTCTGGCACACTACTAATCTTAACTTTACCGCCGGGGAAGTAAAATTTCTTTACATCTTTCACCGCATCGTAGTAGCGATTGCCCAGAGGATCGAATTTATAACTGAGTCGCAGCGGCATTAGCAAAGGGAAGTCTTTCTCGAGAAAACTCAAATACCGGGGCTCTACGAGATACTGCAGAGATGCTTCCAAACCCTCGCGGGAGTTGAATCCAATCATAACAGGCATGCTTGTTTTATTGACGCGCTCGGGGTACTCGGTCACTAGACCATTCGGATGCGCTTCCACAACAGGTCCGAACGTAAGCGAACTTCTCTGATTTTCTTTGGTATAATCTTTAGGATTGGCAGCGGTTTCCTCACCCAGTAAATTCGCAGGGGAAATTTCATTGAGCGCTTCTAAAACTTGCTTGGCGCTACTAGAGCTCCTTTCTAACAGCTCCGCTAGTCTAAAGGCCCTACCTCGCGAATTTTCTTGTAGGTACATAGTGCTTAACGCCGTACCACTTTGCAAGATGGCCGAATTAAATAACACTCTTGCTCGTGTGTGTACGAGGAGGTCGACCGCCGCCGCGCCACCCTGCGACCCCATCAAAGTAATTCGTTTAGGATCACCTCCGAAGTATATCGCATTATTTTTTACCCATTCTAAGGCCTCGACGATGTCTTTTAATCCCGCGTTTCCAGGAACAATCTCATCTTCCAGTGAAAGGAATCCGAACAAAGACAACCGATGATTTATTGTCACAATCGCGACGTCTTCTTCGATGAAAAAATCGGGCCGGTAATCTCTGTTATTGTATGAATACCTGAATTGCGTATTGTGTAGGAATATAATAATAGCGTGCTTGTTCTGATGTAATGACGGCGTGAAAATGTCGAGGTAGAGGCAATCTTCTACTCCGTAATGACTGAAGGGTTGGCCTTTTTTGACATCGTTGCTAAATTGAAAGCAGGGCTGCTTTTCTTTTGTGGCATTTAAGACCTTGTTCCACGGGTCGATGGGCTGCGGGGCCTGAAATTCAACAAAATAGTGTAATTAATATATCTATACATGAATATGCACATAGTGGTACTCAACAACACTTAAAGCTGATGTTGATGCTAATACATTTTCGTAGACGGTATAGCCTAGCTAGAGTCCATATTTTTATAAAATAATAACAAACATCGTACCGTAAATCTTAAACTCTTGACTGGCGGAGCCGCATAGGGTATCCCCACAAAGCCGTAATATTCAACATCTTTCAATAAAGTTCTTAAAACTTTTCCCACTACCTCGCCATGAGTAGTTTCCACTAAAGGCTTTACAGCGTAAACACCAACAACAAGAAAAAAGAACACGTTAAATTGAAGCATGAAACACAACATCGTCAATATAAAGTGAAAAATTTTTGGACAAGCTAAACTGTAGATAAATGTCAGTTGTTATCGAAATTAATCTTTATGGCTGCCGTAAAGCTTGGCTAAATAATCACTTTGTCAATTTTATATCCGCGCCTCATGTAAATAATAACAAGCCATCAATTTGATAATTATTGGAAAATACTATTTGAATAATTTATTGAATCAGGCGTTACTTTGCGGAGGTCCATATTTATGAACTAAAAAACAATTACTTTGCTCACCCGCGACCACTAATGACAAATAGTTATATCTGTGCGGCAAATGTATGTTTCCATGCAACACCTCCACCTCCACTGCTACACGAATCAACACATGCCACACACCACACCACTGTGGAAGTGGTGGCATGTTGAGCGGTTGTTGTTGTGCTTCGTAAATGGCCTCGTGGAGAGTGCCGAAACGCGTCAGCGTTTAGTATAGTGGTGGTGGTGATAGTTGGGTCTGTGTGGCATGTGTTGATTCGTGTAGCAGTGGAGGTGGAGGTGTTGCATGGAAACATACATTTGCCGCACAGATATAACTATTTGTCATTAGTGGTCGCGGGTGAGCAAAGTAATTGTTTTTTAGTTCATAAATACTATTTGATTTAAAGTTATTTAACATACAATGACAATGCAAAGAAAAATTCGTTAAGCAGCTGGACATGAACCAGCAACCTCGGTAATCCGTACCACGCTCCACCAATTAAGCTATACTTAACGTTGGTGTACCTAACGAATTTTTCAATGCTTTGTGTCATATTTTATTTGGAAGATCTCTCCTCAGCGCCATCTATGAGTAGCTTAATCAAGCAGCTCACCCACTACGGAACTTCTACAGTTACGCATTAGTGGCAAGAGATGGAGCTATTTTCTGAATCAATGAAAATAATCGATTTATTGATTATTTTTGTTTTTATTTTTATGAAACATTCATAGAATGAAATTCAACATACAATGACAATGCAAAGAAAAAGCTGCTTAACGAATTTTTCTTTGCATTGTCATTGTATGTTGAATTTCATTCTATGAATGTTTCATAAAAATAAAAACAAAAATAATCAATAAATCGATTATTTTCGTTGATTTTAAAGTTATTTGTTTTTATTTATTTGTTCATCTGCTTATTGGGTAAATATGACTAAATACATCTAAATGCATACTACCCTTTGCATTCTTCTTGTAATTCCATTGCAAAAAATTATAATTTGCTGGTATAAAAATTGTTATGAACACCTTAGCTCAATGTTGCTGAAACGTTGTCACGGTTTTAAGTATAGTTTAGAATGACGTGTCTTTTCTCTGAAGTACAGAGTATTCGAAGTTCATTCAGTATAATCTATCCTGCAGAGGCGTAATTACGTAATTTTATTGAAATAATGCTACGTAATATTACAAGTTCTTTACAAATAATTTTGTACTTAAATTGGCTCTCAATGTTTGTTAGAAGTTATTGTGAGGACGTTGTGAATTTAAATTCAGACGGGGTCGTGATCGTCGGAAGAAAATTGTTAACTTTGTTTGACAACACTCCGTTTGCCGCCTTTTGGAATATCCCTTACGCTCAGCCTCCCACAGGGGTTTTTAGATTTAAGGTATGTTGAACAGTTTTGTATTTTAAAAATATATGCTCTGCAGTAATAAAATATAATTATGAAGACTACTTATATATATAAGAAATTCTAACCATATTGCCACGCTTGCTGCCGTCTTTTTTTGGTAGAGATCACAGATTACTAATGCATCATCTTTGATCGTTGATGATAATAGTTTTAGCCTTATCTTGCGCGAACTATACTCAAGAGCAATAAAAACGGGTCACTTTGTATGAACAATTCCTGGAAAGTGACCCGTTTTTTTTGCTCTTGAGTGTATATAATATTCCGGGATATAAAGTGGACGTGGTGAAGTGGGCCGTTGCGTGTTAACCTGACAGTGAAAGCTATAAGTATTACAGTTTTATTTATCAAAATCCGTTTAGTAGTTTTTGCTTGAAAGAGTAACAAAGCATCCACACATCCTAATATCTATTTATTCTGACGACTTTCACCTTTATTATTTAATAGGAATATGTTATATAAACTATCTGTCAATTTCAGCCACCAAAGATGCAAATCGCATTCAACTGTAACAGATGCGACTTTAGCACACCTATCGATGACACATGTTCGTCCACGTCTGAAGCGGATTGCCTTCGCCTCAGCGTGTATACACCGCTTACACAAAACAAGTCCACTAACTACCCTGTAATGGTGTGGCTCCACGAATCTCACACCTCACAAAGACCAGACTTTTTTATCGATGAAGATGTTATAGTAGTTACTGTTTCTTATCGCACCGATATTTCCGGATTTTTAAACACTGAAGATGAATTTGCTCTAGGCAATATGGGCGCTAAGGATATTTTAACGGCTCTTAAATGGGTACGAGATAATGTCTATAGGTTTAATGGAGATCCAGCTGCAGTAACAGTATTCGGCTCAGGAAAAGCGGCCACATTAGTAGCGTCGTTTCTAATATCAAGTGCAGCTGATGATCTGTATAAGGGGGTGATTATTCAAAGTGGCAGTGCGCTTTCTCCAGCTGATTATAGAAGCTATAGTTTTGAAATTGCCAATAAACTGTATTGGAATTTAAACGGGCCTTTTGAAAAGCTAAATCGTACAAAACTTTATGAACTTCTAACTAAGGCATCGAGAGAAGAGTTGATATCAGCTTCTAATAACCTTTTTGATAGCACCGAAGTCAGAGACAATCAGCGCCTGATCAATTGCTTTGGACCCACTGTAGAGAGAATAAAAAAGAATTCATTCGTACATAAATTGCCCCTTGATGTATACAAAAGCCATATGTCGAATAAAAATGCCGACGTAATGATAGGTTACACGAACTTAGAATCCCTTTACAAATTGAGAGGCTTAGTTGAGAACAGAAAGCTTCTGAAGTATTTAAATTACAATTTCCAATATTTGGTGCCCTTCGAAGGAGCGGTGGACGAATACGGCTCGAAGAGATACAGAATAATCCTAAGGAAAATAATGGAGTTTTATTTTGTGAACGGGACGATCAAGGAGCAAAGTTTGCGGCGGTACGCGAAATACGTGTCAGACCAAGTTATTTATCCGTTGATTCGGCAAGCGCGATTACACGCCGAAGTGTCGTGTAGCAAAGTTTATCTGTACAGGTTCGCATACAGGGGCGCGCTGAGCGTGGGCTGGCATTCTTCTGTGGGGGGTCTGAATTTGTCGGGCGCGACGCTCGGGGATGAAATCTGCTACCTATTCAGATGTAAATCGGCAAATGACGTCTACAATAGCACTGCGGTTTCTAATGAAAGGCACTTCATTAAGAAAATGGCGAGGTTATGGACAAATTTTGCCAAATACGGGTAAGGAATCAATTAAGTGGATGTGATAATTATAGTTTGTTTTAGGATGTTTGTAGAATTCTATATTTTGCTAATGAAGTAGACAATTACTGATTTATTAATTAACTTACAGAAGCTCGTAAATCAATTTAATAGATAGATAGATTACAAGCTTATTTCAGAGTTGCAAAAACGCTTAGTTGATGCAACTTGTGACCAAAGGGCTGGCAGTTTTCTCTCTCAAAGAATCAGCATCGCTATTCAGCGGGGCAACGCTGCCAGCCTTTAGGGCACCATGCCACGGGGGCCTTACCTATTTAGATTGAATTTAGTTTTAAGTTTTAGTTTATTTAGTTTCGGCTTAGATTTAATGTCACTGTAAATTGATTTTATTATGTAAATAAAGTTATTATTATAGATACCTACTTGGAATTCATTCAGGAGTTACAAGTTCCTCCTTATTTTTCAGTAATCCGACACCAGAAGACAATGATCCTCACCTAGGTAATCTTCGTTGGGATCCATTGATAAATCAATTTCCTCTTAAAGCTCTGAACATAGACAAAAAGTTCACATTGGTTAAAATACCAGAAGAGAAGAGAGTAAAGTTTTGGGATGAACTGCAACAGGAGTTTTACCCGGAAAAAGGCTGGAAAACCGAATTATAAAGCAGAGAACCTGAAAATGTTGCAAGAATGTGTAATGTATTAGAAAGTAATAGAAACCTATGGATGTAATGATGATCCTTAACAAGTCAAAAATTGAACTAACGCAGTAGTTAATGGACACGTTAATTTTAATAATTGACACCTTACTTGAAGCCGTGATAGACTAGTGGTTTTGACCTATGGCCTCTCAAGCAGAGTGTCGTGGGTTCAAACCCCGGCTCGCACCTCTGAGTTTTTCGGAATTTATGTGCGAAATTACATTTGTAATTTATCATGAGCATTTCGGTGAAGGAAAACATCATGAGGAAACCTGCACACTCCTGCGAAGCAATTCAATGGTGTGTGTGAAGTTCCCAATCCACACTGGGCCCGCGTGGGAACTATAGCCCTTAAGCCCTATCATTCTGAGAGGAGGCCTGTGCCCAGCAGTGGGACGTAAAGAGGCTGATGATAATGACACCTTACTTATTACATTTATGGCTACGTATTAAGATTAAAGGTGCGTGTCAACTAATGAGACATATATGTACCTTATACTCATTCATAGGTGTGTTTTGTAAAACCAGTGCCCTGGTCGTCAATACATCGAAATTAACTCCCGCAACATTCCTAATGATAGGAAGTAATTAATGGCTTGATGGTAATTGGCTAAAAGCCCTTTTATGACGCATTTGGTGAAAGGTTCTTTTACAACAATAACCGCACGTGATTTGCTGATTGCAAGCAGCGGTAAGTGCGATATTCTGGAATGGTATTATTTAAGAAAATAGGGTAATTAAATGAGAACTTATAAGTAACTGAATATACGGTGACCCTGACTTGTAAGCAACTGAATATGTTGTACTGTTGGTCACCAAAGCAAACGTGTTGCGGGCTCTTTAGTGACGTTACCTTTTTTAGTGATTTATTTCTTTTTTGAGGTTTTGGTTTTAAACTTTGGTCAGTAGCGTGAATAGCGGGATTGGTGTTTTGCTCTCGTATTTAAATAATTAAAGAGCTTCATCTCATTTGCATATTTCATTCATTACTTTCCACAGTCTAATCTCCACCGCATAATATATGTACGTTTAACTTTCAAAACTATTTTATTTTACCCTGAATTAATTAAGAATGTCCCAAAATATCAGCTATTCGTTATATTTGCAAAGCAATGTTTCAAAAAACGTGGAAATTGTAAATTACCTAGAACAAAACCTATTTTGTAAGACAACTCAGGGTCAAAACTTACTTAGGTGTTACACATATGTATAGAGAGGCAATATGATCATTATAAGTGTACTTCTGAAAGACCCGTTTGATGTACTTATTTAGTAAAATGTTTTTAAGTCACCCTAAGGTCTCTTTAAGTAATTAAAGTAAATTATCCGAGTTTTAAACCTGGCTGTCTGGTCGCGGTTGAAAGCGTTAGGTACTAGGTACCTAACGCAAAGAAATTGATTTCGCTAGTCACAAGAGTTAGCTCGCTATTCCAATAGCCAGCAAGAATATTGTTTAAGTTGCATTGCATTGAGGCGCCCTATCGACTATTTCTAACTCGCTCGCTTCACGGACTCGCAATGTATATAAAATAGGGTTTTATTTTGGGGTAGATAAGAGATAGCTTTGGTAGAATTAATTCTGTCCTGTAGAAACATGAATATCTAAAGCTTCAATATTTCGAATATTGGAGTGCAAAATTAGTACCTTAAAATGAAACGAAAGTAATTGTGCGGGTAGGTCGTGATGTCGTCGTTATGTATGTTTCTCTTCAGCAGCCCACTGTAACAGGGTGTCAAATAATTAATCTAGTCAGTGTTTATTATGGCACGTGACACGAAATGTCAAGGATTCGGGTTCGAATCCCGGGCGAGTCATATTTTTCTTGTTTCAGTGAGTATTTAAAGTATAATTAAATGAGCTAGTACCAACAAGATGTTGAACAATCATCGTATTGTGCACATTTTTGCCTGGCATCATCAGAAAGATCGACCGATTATAACTTGAACGAAACGTCTTACTATTCCATAAATCTTATTTCCTTACTTCATATTATGAATCTTCATTTTACGCCGTCATGCAAGTCAGCGAACTTGCAACTTTGTATGATTCAGCGAAAACTGGATTGCATTAAATTCTTTTATACTCAAGCGGTCTGAACGTAACAAGCTTAAATTTTATTTCGGCAATAAAATGTCAGGACAGTGAAACATTGTCAATTTAAATAAATCATAATTTGTTTTGTAAAAGTGGTTTTAATTTATGGAGTATAAGTATTAATTGTGAAAGCTCGAACTGGGAATGAAGGGCCTTTGATTTTTACGAGTAATTGGTACTACTTGTAAGTATGTACAGTATTGTACAATTGTTTGAATAAGGCGTTACTTTGCGGAGGTCCATATCCTACGAACTAAAAACAATTAATTTGAGCGTTTGAGCACCCGCGCGTCAGATAGCTCTAGGTACATCTATGCGACAAATGTATAATGCAACCCCCTCTACTGCCACACGGATCAACACAGTATGTCACAACAGACCCAGCTTACGATTCAAAAATAATCAGTTAAGATTGCCGGCGACTCTACTTACAACATTGACAAGAAGCTAAACTTCCCACACTGGTCGTTACGGGAATCATACCAGCAATACCAGCATACTTACAGAACCAAAGAGTAAAACTTAAGAGGGGGTCTCCCGGTCCCGTTCCCACATTACCGTTAGTCTCTGTGCGTCTCACTTCCCCTACATGTGACCGACTTCATTCCAGGAGCATTTAATTTTGACACAAATCGTACTCATATTATTATTGTCCGAACGCATACGTCAAGTAGGAATTTTAGGATCCATAACATTTCTATAGACCCAGGAAAATTGAGTGAGATGTAAAATTTAACGGCCCATAACCTGACAGAGATTCAAAATGGCGGTTTATGACGTCACCGTATTTATGGCACGGCAGCGCGAATTGATTTCCGTAAACGTTTATTACTGATAGTAAACTTGCGGTAAATAGATACTTGAAGATGGGCTATAATAATGTAATTATCCAGAACAAGAGTGTCATGGAGCACCCTGTATGAGTTGATACTCGTCAGATCCACGCCTTCAATGGGAAAAGGCATAAACCAGGCGGGCGACTTTACTGATCTTACTTGTAAAAAAAACAGTAATTTGAATTACGAATAGAGTCGTAGAAACATGGACCCAGTGTTAGGTATCCTTAACTAGTTAAAACTTTGGTAGCAATACACAGATTTGCACTAATGTCAAATTCAAATTCAAATTCAAGAGAGAGAGAGTAGAGAGTGTAGAGTTGTATTTTCACATGTGTGTTTTGTAAAATCAGCCTCCAGAAACCCTTTCAAACGAATGTTTTCTTTTCTTTACCTATGACGACCGAATAGCCTAGTGGTTAGAGACCCTGACTATGAAGCTTGAGGTCCTGGGTTCAAATATCGGTCGGGGCAGATGTTTGTATGATGAATACCAATGTTGGTTCTCGGGTCTTGGATGTTTAATATGTACGTATATAAGTATGTATTTATCTATTTAAGTATGTTTATCCGTTGTCTAGTACCCATAGTACAGGCTTTGCCTAGTTTGGGACTAGGTCAATTGGTGTCAAATTGTCCCATGTTATTTATTTATTTTATTTATTTAAATTTGAAAACAGATCAGGTGAGAACGTTTATTTTCTGCTCTATGTAAAGGTCACAGGGTCATAAAAATAAATACGATCCCTGGTAAGTTTCAAACATCTGTCTGAAACTGATTATCGATTAAGTAGGTTGATCATCGGGAGAAATATTGTCCACAATATGTTTGTCAATATAAAACCAGTAAGGTCCAGAACTTATACATCGAATAACAATAAGAAGACAATTAAAATAATTTTATCGAAACTACTCATTGTTTTTATGTTTTTTGTATATATAGTCAGCAGCAACAGTTGCTAAGCAACCAAAGCTCTCGCAATGATCTAAGCACGGCTTTATTGTTATAGACATAAGAGCTTGTGCAGATCATTGTGAGCGCTTCGGTTGCTTAGCAACCGACGCGTTCACAATGTTCTAAGCACGGCTCTATTGTTATAGACATAAGAGCTTGTGCAGATCATTGTGAGCGCTTCGGTTGCTTAGCAACCGACGCGTTCACAATGTTCTAAGCACGGCTCTATTGTTATAAACATAAAAGCTTGTGCAGATCATTGTGAGCGCTTCAGTTGCTTAGCAACCGACGCGTTCACAATGTTCTAAGCACGGCTCTATTGTTATAAACATAAGAGCTTGTGCAGATCATTGTGAGCGCTTCGGTTGCTTAGCAACCGACGCGTTCACAATGTTCTAAGCACGGCTCTTATAGACAAAAGAACTTGTGCAGAGCAATGTGGCTATTGCTGCTGACTGTGCCTCTAAACTCGTATCCTGTTGGTCTTTGCCATGACCCAGTAGATAATATAAATGGCATTAATTTCGCCTTTCGTTGATTGTATCAATATTTGTATAATGTAACTACTGTGTTATACAACTTAAATAAATAGTGTATTTAGTATGTATGCTGTATGCAGAGCTTAAATTGACGACCATATTACTGCTCCAATTTTACAGGCCTTTTGAATATCTGATTTTATGACCAACCCAATCCATTGCCTGAAAAATATATGAAACACTTACGATACATTTGTATGTACGTGCTTGTGGGTTGTGGGTTAATAGTGTTAGAAGCAAACTCAGTCTATTTGATAAAACGGCATTTGGTAAAAAATGCGTGTCTATTTGTCTCCCATACCTACATAATGATTGTCCTAATATCAATGATAAGTATTACATGTAAAAAAAGAGGTAGATATGTCATCAGCACGCCTAGTAGTTTGACCTGTCGCCTCTGAAGCAGATTGTCGAGGGTTCAAACCCCGGCTCGCACCTCTGAGTTTTTCGGAATTTATGTGCGAAATTACATTTGTAATTTATCATTTTTTGGTGAAGGAAAACATCGTGAGGAAACCTACACACTCTTGCGAAGCAATTCAATGGTGTGTGTGAAGTTCCCAATCCGCACTGGGCCCGCGTGGGAACCATAGCCCAAGCCCTCTCATTCTGAGAGGAGGCCTGTGCCCAGCAATGGGACGTAAATAGGCTGATGATGATGTTTTTCGATTGTCTTAATATCATTGCCTAATGTAATGTTATGTGGAATGATTGTGTTGGTCCTCACTGAAATTATAATGAAAACATCCACATACCTATCACGTATTACGCCTTTTACACGATGGGAGTAAGTATTAATGATGACAAAAGTAATGATAATGAACTTTGATTCGATCTTAGCGTTTAATATGATATTAATATACGAGGTGGCTATCGCAATTGTGACATACCGACAGTAATAATGATTAAAATAAATTATAAATCCTTCTAACGCATCCTGTAAAATAAAATTATGCAATGAAATATAATTGGTACAATACATCTGGATTAGGATAAAATAAATCCAATCTGTCGTACAAATCTGAACGACACGGAGCGGAGAAAATATGAAAAGAAATAAGATTTTTGTACAAAAGCAATCACTTATTAGCTTAGTGGTGCCCGCCCAAAATGGCCCAAATATTACATTGACGGTATCCGAATTATGTTTCTTTGTCAGCAGATTTCTGTATTTTGTCAGAAAGCAGTAAATCATTGTTATCATTGGGAGATAGTAATGATAACAGGAAAAAAGGGATATAGGTATAAACATTTTGCCTTCAGTAGTTTGGACAATCTAAGGCAGCTAGGTTTAAAAATATTGACAGAATTGCTCCACATTTTTCAACCATGTTGTAGGTAAGTAATTAGCGTGTTTATCAATATATTTAGCTAAGCTAAATGAAGCTAATCGAAATCTTTGGATAACTCTTTATTTTTTTATGTATGGATTCCCGAATTCGACAAGTTTAAGATGTGGAATAGTAAAACTTTACGCGGAGAAGAAGTGCAAAAAGCTAAAATTAATATTTAATTGTGGTCTAATTTCGACTTCTGGTTGATTAGTTACAATTAAATCGTTGAAAATCACTTGAATGTCTGCGAAATCAGTGGTTATAGCAAAAGTAAAGTTAAAACCCATTATTATTATATTCATCAACAGCCTAATTGTAGTCTACTGCTCAAACACGGGCCTCTCCTTTGAGAAGTAGGTTGGCTTATGAAATAGATCTCAGGCTTTCCACATTATGGAAGTACCTAAAGGCATAGCTATAAGTACTATCTACTAACTCTACTTACTATCTGCAATTAAAATTATATGTGTTTATATTTTTTACCAAAAACTTATTTGCACAATACAAACTACTTATAACAAACTTCCGAAGCAGTTCTTTGTTTGAAATACCAAACTTAAATCTCCGAGTGGGGCAAATATTATTTTAGTTAAAGTACCCTGCTATTGTCAAACCCGTTTCACTGTCAAGAGTGCCAATTACCTGCCTATTTCTATTAGCGAAAGTACCGGTATTCAGGAGCGAAATTGTTTTAATTTGTGTATGTAGATGATATATCTTCGCTAAGCACTTTACTTCTTTCCACTGTTTATCGTGTAATTATCGGTTATTCATAACATTGAGGGCTAAGCACATTAATTTTGTGTACAAAAATAAAGGCAAAATGTCAAAATGACTATAACCTGATGGTACATTTTCCATTTGAGAAAAGAATAATAGAATCCTTAATGTAGAAGATAAATGCTAGTGAGCTATAGTTCGTTTCGTAGACTAGTATATTTTAGCACGAACGTTTTTAATTTGTTTTCCCCAAAACTAAAGCTCGAATAAATAATTCAGTACTAAGCATTCAATTCAATATCAATTCAACTCATTTTTCATCGTCCTCTGGAGGCCAACGAACTTCTGTTGTCTCCAAGGTCGTTACACTCGTGTAGCATTCGATCGCTTTTAAATCTTGTTTTCTCCAGTAGGTACAACAACAAACCACATCTGGAATGAGTCTTTGGACGATTTAACTTCTACATAATAATATACGAGAATTTTCCCTGGAACGCTTAAGGGGAACCTGGAAACTTCCCCTTAAGCGTTGCCGTGGAAATGGAGGATACGTACATTTAAAAAACTACTTAGCTTCATTTAAGCTAAAGATGTCCCAATTTTTGACGCCTTGATTCCAAAAATGTTTACCGTACTTTATTGCGTTACCTTTATTGCCTCCTGCCACCGCGAACCGAACTGAACCGCGAGGTGGGTCAGCTAACACTGTGGACTATTTAAAACATTTCGGGAAAAGTAGGAAAAAATGTTTGGGACTCGATTTCCATGATCAGGGATCGTAAAATGCCAGCAAAATTCTTTGAAGTGCTGGTGAAGTGGTTCAAACGATCATTTCAATCGATTTTGCTCGCATTTTACGATCCCTACCCTTGATAGACGAACAATTTTTACATAACGTACACATTTGCACGGAGTATATATTCTTTGACGGAGTCTAAGTCACAGTCCGGTTTTTTTTTAACAGCTATCATTTTCAACTTTAAAAACCGGAGTACTTAGTTCTGGTAGGTAACTAAGAAGGTAGGTAAATGAGTCTCTTAATACTGTCTAACCAATTCTACCCCTATTTAGTCCTCGGCTTTATAAGGGGCTTAGGCCGAGGTCTGAGGCACGCCGCGCGGGCACCGGCGCGTATCTCTCCCCGGATTACGCCGCGCCGGTAAAAATTACCATTATTGGCGGAAAACCGGCCGAAAGATTACCTTATCGGTTTTTGCGATACAATGTCTGGGCTAAATGGCGGCCGCTTAAAAAGTCGGACTTGCTCGCCGAGGTTTCCGAGCCAAGATGTAATAATATTTTCAACACACTTGCTCTTAAATTGAATCTTATTGCATAGTATTAAAGTTCATAATACAACTTATAACATACGCGTGTTTTTTACTTTATAATTACCGCACTCGTGTTTTTTACATTATACATTTTTTTAAATCTCAGCAAAGTCTTTTCCCGCCTAAAAGCAATGAACAAATTATTGTGAATAAATAAAATATTTTAGATTAAGTTGACACAATATTATTTAAGTAAATTATCTTTTTTTATCTACGAATTAACATTTATTTGCGTATTTAAAACATTATTTTGTAGTTTATCATACATATTTTTAATATTAGGTTGTATGGCGGTTTGGTCTGTGCCTTGATTTGAACCTGCGCGCGCATTACATAACATATCGCGCGGAACAAGCGCGAAAAAATTAAAAAGAATCTGCTGTGCTGTCGTCTTTTTTGCATTTGTTTGTAGTACCTAGTAAGTAGAGAGCTGCAATGTTTATAACTTTGAAAACTGTAGAGTTTTAATTATTGAAAAATATCTAAATGTAGAATCAAGAAATACGAGTGAATACAAAATGCAATTGATGTTTTTAAAGTTAAAGTGGATTATTGTGCCATCTAAATCAAAAGAGAAATACATGTTAACCGATGAACTAAAACTAAAAGTTTTATACAATGAAAGAATAGTAAAAATGACCAATCAAGTAAGTATTAAACGTTTTCTGAAAATGTGTTTATAGCCAGGTTATTGAACCAACTATCGTAATCACGTAATATTTATAATTAGTTACTTAATTGTATTTATTTTCTGAACTTGTCCTCCTAAAGAATGTATTGTGGCCAAGTAACACCGCGGAGTCCCCACAAAATCAATGCGGAGCCCCAGGGCTCCACGGAGCATACTTTGAGTAAAGCTACTAGGTAATTAAACTGGCTAACACGTACAATTCGTTCGTTGTGGGGAATAATACTTATAGATATATTTACTCGATTTTGCAAATCACTGTACGGACGAAAACTGGAACCGACATCAAAACCTATTCACGTTTAACTGTGATCTTAAAGAAATACTCGGACGTTTATCACAGCAAAAAATCCAAGGTGCCATCACCAAAGACATTCAGACATTGGAAAGTTCTCAAAGGAAGCTCCGAATAACCAATATAAACAATATAGCGACATAGGTCAGTTGAATACTTAGTTAAGTTTTACTTTTTTTTTTCCTCGCAAGTGTGTTGAAAAACGTGGTATGAAACGCGCGAGCATTAGTCACTACACTCCTCGGCTATATTAAAGCCTTCGCTTCGCTCAGGCTTCAAACCCGCCTCGAGTGTAATGACCAACTTAGCACACTTGTATCATAATGTACTATTATCTACACACATATCATAAGTCCTCTATAAAGCGTTCAGAAACCGTAGAAAATGACCAGCATTGCAGCACGTCGACGACTTCGCCGCCAGCCCCAGCACCACCACCACCCCAGCAGTAAAGTAATAGCCATTACGACATCGAATTCGATGACTTTTCGAGTGTCAAGCCATAGTTTCTGCCTACCCCCGTGAAAAAGAGGCGTGATTATGTCTATGTATGTTTAATAGACTTATTGCTTTAGAAGTAAAATTTGTGCTACAATAATTAAAACACCGAAAACTATAGTCTATAAATATTTTGGATATATAATATTGACTTGACGGCCCTTGTCCACAGGGAAGACGGTTTGGTGACCCCTTTATAGGTTCTGATGCAGAATTTTATAAACTTTCTCTATTCGTATTTGCAATATTTCCTAGCAAGTGGCAAGCTATCAACCATCCAACCTATTCCACCTGTATCACCACCTCTAGTACAATTAAACATAAAAAATAACGACGCAATACGATCAGCAAGAATGTGCCACCAAACCTTGGCATAACAATCGGGCATCAGTGTAAGTTATCCTTAATGTCGGAACTGTGGTATTGCTGGATAATTTGTGTTCGCGATTTAAGAATCACAGATTTTTTTACCACTTTAGTGGTACCCTCAGGTCCGGGACCAATACTCTGTTTAAACCTGGTTTAAACTTATGCACGTCGCACTCCCATTCATTCATGGCTGTACACAGCGAAATATAAAACGTATTCATTGTTTTGCAATTCTAACATTCTTGCAATGCAAACAAAACATCTGAATTTTATAGTTATAGAGGCACACAAGAGGAGTAAGTTCTGAGGAATGCGAACCTCTATTCTTGCTAATTTCCACAAGACCGTGGCAGCATCTTGGTAGAAAGTATAAGTAGTTCTTTGTTCAGAAATTAATAATTACAAGAAATAAAAACTGAGAATTCTCAGAAACAAAAGCGGATGCCTTGTTTAACGTTTGTCTCTGTAACGAGAACAAATGAAGAAAGGAACTGATTCTTCGTTGTTTTGCATTTATTTGTTTTGCACAAAGAAGTAATAAAGCGCCTATTCGATATAGCTGAGATGCATACTTGACTAGTAAGAAACTTAAATTGCTTCGGTATGAACTCGATGTTGGAACAATGGGAGTTGTAAGAAAACAAAACAATGACCCACTTAAGAGCTGTTTAATTTTCTGATAGTATTTCGGGACTAGTCTTTACTGCTGTCACAGTAAGAGTTCAGTAATTAACAGAAAACGTGCAGAGGGGCTACTCTGAAGTTTGAAATTCGAAATTCGTATAATATCCCCGCTCACGCCAACATAGGTTAAAACGAAAGCGAGAGATACGAGCTTCGAATTGCGGACTTCAATAGGCCGAGCACGAGTTTTCGAATCCTGCGTAACGTTACGTTATCGTATTGACATCGAGAAACCTCATCCTAAATTCATATTCAAATTCATTCACGTCATACAAAATTCTCGATAACGTTACTACTCGATTACGTCAAGCAGGATTCGAAAACTCGTGCTCGACCCTCAGTGCGTCCTTGTTTTCAGGCCTCCTGTTTTTTTCTAAGGAACTTTCGCAATTTCTTGCAGGTTGTGAGACTTCGTACGGTTTTTTAGCGTCGTAACTTAGAAAAGTAATTTCAAGATCCTGAAGGCTGCTCTTAAAATGATGACGATATTAAGTAGGTACTTATAGAAGTTGGTAGAATCGTATTAAATTAAAGATCGATGAGTTAGCACATTTGCTTATTAAAAAAACAGGGGATGTGGCGTCAGGCACTTCTAGGTACCTACTGTAAGTATTACAACAAAAACACTAAATAGGAATTACATAAGTACCTAAAACTAAAAATACAAGTAAAATAAAAGTAAATTTTTCGCATTCCCATGGTTTACTTTATTTATACATGTAAGTATAAATAATAAAAGCAATTTACAATGACATTAAATCTAAACTTAAACTAAATAAAGTACAACTTAAAACTAAATTAAATCTAAATAAGGCCCCCGTGGCATAGTGCCCAAAAGGCTGGCAGCGTTGCCTCGCTGAATAGCGATGCTGATTCTTTGAGAGAGAAAACTGCCAGCCCTTTGGTCACAAGTTGAATTGAACATTCCATCTTTATCGAGATTTTCCCCTTGATCATACGTCTTCGTTTTTCTCGTGTACCTATATCTTCATAACATAAAGCTTTTGGAACGCCCCGATGGGGTATGTGTTTCCTATAATCATGTATATTAAAAATACTGTATCTACCTATATTCTATGAACATATATGCTGTACTAGGCACTGCCAAACTTCAGCTGTGCCGGTGTCGGAGTTAGGGTGTCATAAATTATCGCCGCAATCATAAAAAGCTAAGATACTTACTTAATTAACATTTAGTTATTATTTGGGTGCACTTAATTCTATGATACCCAGCATGTTCGTTATATTTAAATCCCATTTTTGTCACATAGGCACGCAAGTTCAGTAAATTTAATTTTTTTTTTACAACAAAACCATTGAGGTCATAATTTAAAAAAGGTCAAGGTTGAGGTCAGATACTCAACTGAACTCTTGTTGAAACCTCATCTCTCCTTTATTTTATTTACTCTTTATTTTGAATACCTATGAAGTTTCCGATACTTGGCAGCCCTACATGGGTCCCCGTTTTCCCACGTTGGAGCGATGTATCGAAAACGGTAGCCGCTTAGAGTCCGACCACCCAGTCGTGTCACTAGCATTCGTAGCTGGGGAAGTACACCCATCCCTTTTTTACGCTTAACACTTTTCAGCATAAGAAAGAGATAGTTACAATTTGTTAGTTGGTATTTTGTGACACGAACTGGCTGGTCAGACTCTAGTAATAGTAGACTTTGCATACACAGTTTTCACATCAACATTGCTGTGACAAAATGTCGCCGTCGGAGATACGAAGAGCTCCGTCGTCACTCGTCAGCCCATTTACGCCCCACTGTTGGGCACAGACTTCTCACAAGGGCTTAGGCTACAGAGGCTCGAGCACGAATATTCGAATCCTGCGTAACGTATTCGAGTAGTAACGTTGTCGAAAAATTTGTGATGTTTGGAACAGCGCCCGCCCGTGGGCGTATTTGGAACTAAAATTTAGTATGAGTTTTCTCGATTTCGGTACGATAACGTAACGTTAAGCAGGCCAATTGTAGCAAAGATAGTAGTATGGTACCTGTAGATGTATCACAAAAAAATGAACAATCAATTCGATACTTGGTACCTGTCATTCTAATGGTGGCATATCGTGTGTTAAAAAGAGATAACAATAGCTGAAATCGTACGTCTTAAAACGCTGCGCGCCATTTAGTAAATACAAAACGTCATGTTTGTTACCAGCTGGTTAACAAATGCTTCTGTAAAGAAAAGCTTTTTTTGACTTTTGGCTCGTATTGTTCCCGGTTGTAAAAGCAGAGTGGGTGTTTTGATGGAGAATAATAGGAACATATAATTTCACCGGTAAGTATTTTTGTGATTTTTGAACATATTTTTATAAATACAAATCCTTATTTACGAAAAGTGAATCATTATACATTTTAACTTTGATTTATTCAAGTAAAAGCGGGAGTTCATTGTATTAATTGATAAAAACCAAAGCCAACCGGGATTTTCCTACTTTATAGGGTTGGGCTGATCTTATTAAGAATATCGAAACTTAATAAATTTTCTTACCGCGCGGCGTGAGCGAAGTATCTCCGTTTCAGCTTGTACAAAAATGCTTTCATATGTCCAGAGGGCCTATTCCAAAGTCTGAAATTCGAATCCGACTGTCCCGCGCAGGCCAACATAGATTAACACAAAGCGAAGGGAGGTCGGCTCCTATACTACGAAGTGCGAAATTCGAGGTTCGTGTCGTAGGTACCGTCCCGCTCACGCAAATATTATTTAACACGAGTGTGAGTGGGGCGATACGATGCGAACTTATAGTCCCCCGGGTACGAACTTCGAAGTAGCCAGGGGGCTCAGCGTCTGTCCGCCGTCTGTCCAGGGCCGTGTATTATAGGCCTGCCAGTTGCAATTCGCAAGCGAAAGTCTCATTCTATCACCTTTTGTTACATAGATAATTCCACTTGTGAATTGTAACTTGTAGCTTTATAACATGTCGCGAACGGCGAAGCGAGTACTTCGATATTTAAAGTTCACTATAGATTATAATATAGTATACGAAAAATCTGTGTTTTCTGTTACAGGATATGTTGATGCCGATTGGGCATCAACAACAAACACGTCGTGTAACAAAGTCGAAAACAGAGAACCGTAGCACTGTCGAGCACTGATGCTGAGTATATATGGCCTTGTGTGATGGAGCCAAGGAAGCTAAATTTGTAAGAAGTTTTCTCAGTAAATGTTTAGAAAAACTCTACTTGATAACTTTGTTAGTCTAACTGTTTAGTTTAAGGGCAGGTGTTAGAAATACATATATTTAAACATTGGATATAAACTAAACAGATATAGAAGTGGTATGTTGTTAGTTTCATTATTCGCCACTGATGGCGCTGTACGTCACCTCTTCCTCTTGGTCGCTGTCGAGCACATTAACGTCGGTGTTTATACTTTTTGTACCGTACATGATTATCTGTAAGTTGCTTAGCGACAATTTTCATGAGAGAAAAACTTGATTGTCTAAATGAAATGGAGGAAAACTAATACATATATTTAAATCCATCTGTTACTCATTTTATTCACAGTCGCTTTAAACCGATTGTAACAGCTGCGTATTTTTCTTCACTCCAATAAAATCTATTGTTTCTAATAAAATCCTGGTTTAATTTACTCATAATCCATCACAACCACCCGGCAGCGCAGTTAACATAAATAGTTTGTGATTAAAGTTCCAGGCCCAGAAAAACATTTTTTTGACGTTTTATAGGCTTTTTAATGTCGGGGGATTTTTAATTTAATTTAATTTCGACGGAAACGCATAATAGCCATATAGTTTTATGTATTAAGTATTATTTTTCGTGTTTCATTCTGAGAGGAGGCCTGTGCCCAGCAGTGGGACGTAAAAAAGGCTGCTGATGATGATGATGTATTATTTTTAAAACTTATATTATCGATAATAAAAATACACATCACTATTGTATGCTATAACTAAGCTGTCATTATTTAGTAAAAATGGAGACATTCACTCAATTTCGACGCAACAGATTATATAGATATGTCTCTTTCTGTCTTATGGCAATTTGAAGGTGTTAGAAAGGATAAAATATAGTTGCCTCTTGTGCTCCATCTATAGGTAATACTATTATCTATGAATTGTAGCCTGTTTGGCCTCAGTCGCTATCGAATAAGGTCCAAACTTGCGCGCTAATGTCAAAATATGACGTTTATTTTTTTTTTATACAACGAGGAAGGCAAACGAGCTTTATATTATAAAACTAGTATTTTGGGTGGGGGCCGCGGGCCCCGAGGGGCCCGCGGAGGGTTCCCTGCCACCATGTTTTTTTTTAATATCCTTAACCTAACCAATTATCAAACTAACAAACTAAGCAACTAATTAACCAACCAACTTATAAACTAACCAAATAACCAATCAACCAACCAACCAACCAACCAACCAACCAACCAACCAACCAACCAACAAACTAACCAACTAACCAACCAACCAATCAACCAACCAACTAACAAACTAACCAACTAAAAAACTATCAAACTACCAAACTAACCAACTAATCAACTATCAAACTACCAAACAAACCAACTAACCAAGTATCAAACTATCAAACTACCAAACTAACCAACTAACCAACTATTAAACTAACAAACTACCAAACTAACCAACTATCAAACTAACCAACTAACCAACCAACAATTTAACAAACTAACCAACTAACCAACCAACAAACCAACTAACCAAATAACCAACCAATCAACCAACCAACTAACCAAATAACCAACCAATCAACCAACCAACCAACCAACCAACCAACCAACCAACCAACCAACTAACCAACTAACTAACCAACCAATCAACTAACCAACTAACAAACTAACCAACTAACAAACTATCAAACTACCAAACTAACCAACTAACCAACTATCAAACTACCAAAATAACCAACTAACCAACTATCAAACTACCAAACTAACCAACTAACCAAGTATCAAACTATCAAACTACCAAACTAACCAACTAACCCACTATCAAACTACCAAAATAACCAACTTACCAACTATCAAACTGCCAAACTAACCAACTAACCAAGTATCAAACTACCAAACTAACCAACTAACCAAGTATCAAACTACCAAACTAACCAACTAACCAACTATCAAACTACCAAACTAACCAACTAACCAAGTATCAAACTATCAAACTACCAAACTAACCAACTAACCAACTAACAAACTATCAAACTACCAAACTAACAAACTATCAAACTAACCAACTAACTAACCAACAAACTAACAAACTAACCAACTAACCAACTAACCAACTAACCAACCAACCAACCAACCAACCAACAAACCAACTAACCAACCAACCAATCAACCAACCAACCAACCAACCAACCAACTAACCAACCAACAAACTAACCAACTAACCAATCAACCAACCAACTAACAAACTAACCAACTAACCAACCAACCAATCAACAAACCAACCAACCAATCAACCAACCAACCAACCAACCAACCAACCAACCAACCAACCAACCAACCAACCAACCAACCAACAAACTAACCAACTAACAAACTAACCAAATAACCAACCAACCAATCAACCAACCAACCAACCAACCAACCAACCAATAAACCAACTAACCAACCAACCAACCAACCAACCAACCAACCAACCAACTAACCAACAAACAAACCAACTAACCAACCAACCAAGTATCAAACTAACCAACTAACCAAGTATCAAACTATCAAACTACCAAACTAACCAACTAACCAACTATCAAACTACCAAACTAACCAACCAACCAAGTATTAAACTATGAAATTAACCAAGTATCAAACTATCAAACTAACCAACTAACCAACCAACCAACCAACAAACCAACTAACCAAATAACCAACCAGCCAATCAACCAACCAACCAACCAACCAACCAACCAACAAACTAACCAACTAACAAACTAACCAAATAACCAACCAACCAATCAACCAACCAACCAACCAACCAACCAAAAAACCAACCAACCAATCAACTAACCAACTAACCAACCAACCAACCAACCAACCAACTAACCAATCAACCAACCAACTAACAAACTAACCAAGTATCAAACTATCAAACTACCAAACTAACCAAGTATCAAACTATCAAACTACCAAACTAACCCACTAACCAACTATCAAACTACCAAACTAACCAACTAACCAAGTATCAAACTAACAAACTAACCAAGTATCAAACTATCAAACTAACCAAGTATCAAACTATCAAACTACCAAACTAACCAACTAACTAACTATCAAACTACCAAACTAACCAACTAACCAAGTATCAAACTATCAAACTAACCAACTAACCAAGTATCAAACTACCAAACTAACCAACTTACCAAGTATCAAACTATCAAACTACCAAACTAACCAACTAACCAACTATCCAACTACCAAACTAACCAACTAACCAACTAACCAAGTATTAAACTACCAAACTAACCAACTAACCAAGTATCAAACTATCAAACTAACCAATTAACCAAGTATCAAACTATCAAACTAACCAACTAACCAACCAACCAACCAACAAACCAACTAACCAAATAACCAACCAGCCAATCAACCAACCAACCAACCAACCAACCAACCAACAAACTAACCAACTACCAAACTAACCAACTAACCAACTAACCAAGTATTAAACTACCAAACTAACCAACTAACCAAGTATCAAACTATCAAACTAACCAACTATCAAACTATCAAACTACCAAACTAACCAATTAACCAAGTATCAAACTATCAAACTAACCAACTAACCAACCAACCAACCAACAAACCAACTAACCAAATAACCAACCAGCCAATCAACCAACCAACCAACCAACCAACCAACCAACAAACTAACCAACCAACCAACCAACCAACCAACCAACCAACTAACCAATCAACCAACAAACTAACCAAGTATCAAACTATCAAACTACCAAACTAACCCACTAACTAACTATCAAACTACCAAACTAACCAACTAACCAAGTATCAAACTATCAAACTAACCAACTAACCAAGTATCAAACTACCAAACTAACCAACTTACCAAGTATCAAACTATCAAACTACCAAACTAACCAACTAACCAACTATCCAACTACCAAACTAACCAACTAACCAACTAACCAAGTATTAAACTACCAAACTAACCAACTAACCAAGTATCAAACTATCAAACTAACCAATTAACCAAGTATCAAACTATCAAACTAACCAACTAACCAACCAACCAACCAACAAACCAACTAACCAAATAACCAACCAGCCAATCAACCAACCAACCAACCAACCAACCAACCAACAAACTAACCAACTACCAAACTAACCAACTAACCAAC